>OZ005650.1:150993811-152193811 GCA_963930645.1 Salticus scenicus
ATTTTCACGCTGTCGGGCGCGAATATTTGATTAATTCAGAATAATATTTAAATTAATAAATAAAAATAAAAATAATTTGAATGGTTAATACGTATAAGCAGAAAAACCTTGTTGTAAAAAATCTGGCTGAAATAGCGCTCTTAGAGTATTGTATTACAGGACATATTGGCCTGAAATTGCTCTCATTTTATGGTCGACAGGATACAACAAATAATATGTAGGAAATAACGTGACTATAAATCCTATGTAGGGTACATGAAGTGTTGTTTATATGTATTTCCGATTTAAATATAAAAGTGCTACTTCGATATTTTCGATACTCTTCGTTTCAAAACAGTCATGCGATGGACACCAAAATTAAAGTTCACGAGTAAGACGTTGTGGCATACAAGAGAAACACAGACTCGAGATATTGCGGTGAGGAAAACTCTGTCTAAGGCAGCGAAGACCCGAAACGAAGCATTAGAGCAATTTAAATATATTTTCTCTTTCGTTTTTATTTGTAAAGCAGTATAAATAATCTGGTGTGTCACTCACACGACTTTCTCTTACCTTGAAATATAATACTATAAATACAGATTAAGAGGTAAGATAACGAGTATTGTTATGTAAACCTATGTTAAACAATTCAAATTAGGCTTCGGAAGAGTTTTATATGATAATTAGTTCTGTGTGAGGGGAAGGGGGCTTCCGCCCCCCTCAACCCCCCGTTTCATAAGTGCACCTACATTTATATAGAATTTAATTCTGTTATTAAAAGTTTACTTAAAATTATACACACAACATTCATTGAAACTCATTAATCTTGATGAAACTTTTTCAGCAACAAAGATATATTAACTTCAAAATACAGCATTTGGATTTCCTAAAATTATTCGTTTTTAAGTTACTCTAAGAGACACAGACGAAGATCAAACGTTAAAAAACTTGACTACGGTAATCAGGAAGCCTCAAAACGTGTAAATATACAAAAAAACAAGCGATGAATATCTAGCTTAAAAATACATTATTTACCATATCTCTATGAGGAATTTATTTCAATTCCTGAACAGCTTTCCTGAAAATGGTAAAATATTATTAGTAAAGCTCATCCACTAACAACAAATAACTAGCGTGCTGTGGCCACCACACGACTTTCTTCTATATTTTCCAGTAAAAGAAATTTATATACTCAGTAAAAATAATTTATTAAAATTATTATTTAAAAAAATTATCTTTCATGATAATGCAGGCGATTTCCATATTAGAGAAGTAGTATAACACTAAATATTAAAAAAAAAAAGTTGAGTTTATTCCCAATATTACATTAAAAAAAAACAAAAAAAAAAAAATGTTAAAAATGAAAACAATCGATAAATTTACATAAAATTATCTCAGATCGATGGTTCAATCATTCGTTTTAAAGGTACTGGCGAGCTCTTTTGAAAGATACCCATCATGAAAAATTACTTCCCTCGAGGGGGGACTTAACCTCCAGGGGGATGTGAGGCTCCTACATACAATTTTTTTTCCCAGTTGACTATCTCTACTACAAAAAATATATATTCGTTTCGTTTTGTTTAGTGCAGTCTATAGATGTGAAACTCTACTTACCTGAAATTTCCCCCATAGACGTAATGTATTTGCATACGTTTGAGTGTCCCTGTACACGAACCATTTGCTTCATCTTCACGGAAAGCTTAGCGTATCATCCCTATATGATACACATTTAGCATACCGAGTTTGGAATTTCTGTTGCTATTTTTTCTTGAGATATGCTGATAGCACACACACAGACAGACACACAAACCATTCGCTAAAAACATGATTTTCGTATTCAGGGGGCATCAGAACATGTAAATGTAACAAACACTCACGTTCGAAAATTTGACCCTAAAACAATACTTTCTCGACACTATGTGTAAGAGAAAGTAAAAATAGTAATTTTTTTTATTATTATTTAAATATAGTGACCAGCGAAGCGTTCAAAGCTTGTTTGTTGACTCATAAAGAAAATGTGAATTTGCCAATGACCCCTGAGGAGAAAATGAATAACTGAAAAACTGCTTACTTTTTTTTTGCTTTTAACTTTCAGAATGTCCGTGATATTTATTTGACAATGATTGTAGTATGAGGGGAACAAAACATTTGGCTGTCGAATTATGGGAAGAAAAAGTTTATTTTTTTTATTTTTTTACTTATTTTATTTTATTTATTTAATTTTTTTATAGTTGGTACATGCGCAGTTAAAACAGTATTCATTAAAATACTCATATTTCATGAGATATTTAAGATATTTGTATTCCGATTGCAGTATATTGTTTAAAAAATATTTCTTTATTTTACCTAAAAGTGGGAGTAATTTTCGTTTAAAATTCTGCTTATTATAAATGAAAAACATTCTGATTTTTTGAAGTTTTAAAATAAATGATTATTATCTTTTTTATTTAACATGCTATCGTTAGACAAATGCATCAACAAATTGTAATCGGTCTATATTAACATATCTTACATTTACAAATCATTTCGTTTACTTAACAATATAGCGCAATCGTTTTTTGTCGGTCCCCTAATTATTGTCTTAACCCAAATCTTCACTGAAAATCATTAGTAAGTCCCTGTTCTTTACACACAACCCGGTTGTTTAAAAACATTTCATCAAGAGATAAATTTTTAATAAAAAAAAGAAAAAAGGTTATTCGTAAATCTTTTGAGCAGAATTGTAAATTTGACATTATATGTATTTTCTTTCTCTATTTTCTCTCACAACATTTTTCTTCGATTTGATATGCATTAACTTTATATGGCTTCTAGAAAGCTAAATGCCAACAGAACTCCTACTTCGAATTTATGTTACTCATAAAATCCTTTATATGACAAAGCTTTTCACCTTTTGAGAATGAGTGTCCAATTTTAGCCGTCAAAAAAAAACATCTTACCTCTAGGTGTTCATCTAAGACAATACATTATCTATACATATCTATCTATACATATCTGTATTTTATCTATACATATAATAAAATAAGATGTTTGTGTGTATCAGTGTGTATGTTCGGAGCTTTTTAGGAAAACGGCTGACCACAGAGCTACACAAATTTGCAAGGAGGTTCGTAATGACCTCTCCTGATGCACCTCGAAGCCCAATTTGCGAATTTTTAATTAGTGTTCTTTTAATTAGAAGTTTTTTGTAAATTGAAATTGGATTTTGCCATGGGTTTCCGTGTCACACGAAAAAACAAGGTGTTTCCACTTTGAAGTAAATGTGAGGGTTCCGTTATGTCGGTCAATGGCTTGGTCGGTTAAAGCGTCAAGTTGTTAATGCGATGGTAGTGGATTCGAAACTCGGTGGCAGATGTGTTACTTCTCTTGTAGATAATTAATAGATAAGATGTCAATTGTAAAAGAAAAAAAAAATCATTCACTAAACAGTATCCTAAGAAATTCTGATTAGTTTATTTATTTATTTTTTTTTTTTAAAGTTTTCTTTTAATTACTAAAACGCACAAAATAAAAATTTAAGTGAAAGAAAAAAAAACTGAAGCCCTAAAAATCATAAAATAAATATTTATTCTTTAATAGACACGGTTATAAAAATATAAACGTTTCATCAATAAGTAAATTGTAAATTAAAATATAGATGTTTCACTTTCGTAAGAGATGAAATATTTTAAGTAATCAAATATTTTAAAAAGCATTCGAGAACAACATTCGAGGTTCTTTTTTATATTTGTTAGATTTTTGAATTTTTTTTTTTTTTTTTTTTAAATTAATCAAAATATGAAAATAATTTATTTATAATAGCTTTAAAATTAGCTATTTAAATATTAATCTTAAATTTAATTGTTGCCAGAAAAGTTTTCCAGTTCATTTTATTCGACAAAAAAATAAATATATTTTTACTCGAATAATGAAAAATTTTCTACTGAATAATGAAACTTAAATATTTAATAGACGCTAAGATACAGTCATTTTTGAAATCGTAGTTCATAAATAAAAACAAATCTACCTGTTGTCGATAAATACTCAAATTAAAATACCCGAAAAAGAACTTTCTGCAGGCAGTGATAACCGGGACCCGATGCAGAGCGGGCGGAAAAGACCTGACGCAGGTGGCAGGTACCCAAAGCAAGGTTTAGGGCAATTTCAATGAAGGTATTTTTTTTTTTTTTTTTTTTTTAATTTATGATGCGATATAAAAAATAAATAGTAATTCAATTCTATTGAAAAATCACTTAAATGTAGTGACCAGCAAAGCGGGCGTAGATAATAAAATAAGATGTTTGTTTGTGTGTGTGTGTGCCATTGTGTATGTATGTCCAGAACATTTTAGGAAAACGGCTGGTCGCAGAGCTACACAAATTTCCATGGAGGTTCGTAATGACCTCTCCTGATGCATCTCGAAGCAGATTTTCGAATTTTTGATTAGCTTTAATTAGAATTTCTTTTTTATTGAAATTAGATTTTGCCATAGTGTTTCCGTGTCACGCGAAAAAACTGTTTCCCTTTGAAAGTAAATGTGAGGTATTCCTCACGTTGTTCAATGGCTCAGTCGATTAAACCGTCAAGCTGTTAATGCGATGGTCATGGGTTCGCAACTAGGTGGCAGATGTGTTACATTTTTTTGAAAATAATTAATAGATAAGATGTCATTTGTAAAAGAAAACATTTCATTGTCTACAAAGTATCCTAAGAAATTTTGATTAGATTTATTAAAAGCTTTCTTTTAGTTACTAAAACGCACACAATAAAAATTTAAGTGAAAAAAAAAAAAAAAACACTGGAGCCATAAAAATCATAAAATAAATATTTATTCTTGAAGAGATATGGCTATAAAAAATCACCGTGTCATTAATAAGTAAATTTTAAAGAAAAATATAGATGTTTCACTTTTGCAAAAGATGAAATATTTTAACTAATCAAAATATTTTAAAAAGCATTTGAGTACAACAGTCTAGATTCTTTTTATATTTTGTTATATTTTTTATTTTATTTTATTTTATTTTTTTATTTATTAAAACATGAAAATAATTTCATTATAATAGCTTGAAAATTAGCCATTTAAGTATTAGTTTAAATTTAATTGTTTCCAAAAAAGTTTTCCAGTTCATTGTTTTCGACAAAAAAAGGAATATATTTTCACGCGAATAATGAAATTTTGCTACTGAATAATGAAACTAAAATATTTAATAGATGTTGAGATATAGTCATCTTTGAAATCGTAGTTCCTAAATAATAACAAATGTACCTTTCGCCGATAAATACCCAAATGGAAATGCCCGGAATAGACCTTTCTACAGGCAGTGATAACCTGGACTGGATTCAGTGCGGGCGAGAAAAGACCTGCCGTAGGCTGCAGACCCGAAGCAAGGTTTAGGGCGATTTCAATGTAGGCATTTTTTTTTTTTTTAAATTTTTATTTATAATGCGATATAAAAAATGAATAGTAATTCAATTCCATTGAAAAATCATTTAAATATAGTGACCAGCGAAGCGGGCGTAGCCTGCTAGTTTGAAAATAAAATAATTTTGTGTATTCTTGTTTAACACGTTAATCACCGTAGGCATATACACACACTGGCCAATGAATTAGAAATATTAAATTACTATTCTATTGGACTTCCTTTTGCACCGATAACAGCCAGTATGCATGGGCGTCGGCAGAATGAAGCAAGGGGGGCACTTGCCCCCCCCCCCCCTGGAAAATTTTAATAAGCATTTTTTTCTTTAACTTTAAAACTATGCTATCAGAAAAAAATATTTTTTCAGGTTGTGCCCCCTTTTTCTAGCGACGCCACTGCCAGTATGCATGAGGACATCGATCCTATGTATAAGCTTCTGGAGTGCATTTACGTCCAGAGAATATCTTGCATTGGCTACGCGGACTGTAAGATCTTGTAAGTTGGATGTAAGAAGAGATTGCTTTTACATGCGCCTATTAAAGATGGTAAAAACATTTTATATTGGATTAAGAAACGGTCTTTTCGCCGGCCAAAGAAACTGTGGGAAGTTTGATCGATGTTCACTGAACCAATCTCGAACAATTCTAGCGCAATGTATAGTTAGTTGCATTATAGCCCATGAAGTATCCGTCACCTTCGGAGTAAAAATGTAACATTGAAGGATGAAGTTGATACGATAATATGTCTAGATATTGCATGGCTTTCTGTTTATAGTTTTACAGTGTAGCTTTTAACATCAGGGCTGTATTTCTATACCCACACAATATTCCCCACATCATCATACTTCCACGAGAACCTTGCACTCAGTAAGATATTTATTTAATGATCGATGAAAATATATGTGATGATTATCCAAGAATTCATTAAAAAACTAGTATGTTGTGGCCACCACAAGACTTTCTTCTATATTTTCCTATACAAATTCACTCAGTAACAATATTAAAAAAAAAAAAAAAAAAATTACGAAATTTCCCCCACCGAGGGGTACCTCCTTCCAGGGGGGAAGCGATGCCCCACATGCACAGAGTTTTTTCCTAGTTAACTACTACTACTATCAATAATTCATATTAATTTTACAATCACAAGTTAAAAATAACTCTCATTATGCACATTTATACGAAATTTTGTCCTATACTGCCATGTTAAAAGTTTACAAAAAATGCGATCACAGCGCCCCCTGTTGAGCGATAGATCCCCAAATCTAATCAGCAACAGTTTATGTCAGGGGCCAACTACATACCAAATTTGGTTAAATTTCGTAAAAAAAAAAAAAAAAACGATTTTTTTAAAGTTTTTTTTTCGTTAAAAGTAAAAAAAAAATCGATAATTTTTTTTAAATTATCGCAGATTTATAGTTCAACCATTCGTTTTAAAGGTATTGACGAGACCTTTCGAAAGATACCCATCTTGAAAATAAATTTACTCTCCTCGAGGGGGGGGGGGTGGCGAGGCTCCTACACATACAAAAAAAATTTCTCAGTTGACTATCTCTATCATAAATAATTCTTGTAAATTTCATAATGATTACTAAAAAATAATTCTCTTTATGCACATTTATACAAAATTCTATCCTATATCACCATGTTAAAAATTTAGAAAAAGCGGGATGGCAACGCAACATGTAACACATTTTTTACCAAAAGTTGATAGGCAATCATTTATGTCAAGGTGCAACTACATACCAATTTGTATGAAATTCTGTGCAGTAGTTTCGGAGATACAGTTGCCACAAAATTTTGTTACACACACACACAGACAGACTGACAGACAGACATTTTCTAACTAGTATGTTGTGGCCACTACGAGACTTTCTTCTATATTTTCCTATACAAATTCACTCAGTAACAATGTTAAAAAAAAAAAAAAAAAAAAAAAAAAACCTTTTTTTTTTTCGTTAAAAGTAAAAAAAATCGATAACTTTGTTTTAAATTACCACATATTTATAGTTCAACCATTCGTTTTAAAGGTATTGACGAGACCTTTCGAAAGATACCCATCTTGAAAATTTACCCCACCCCAGAGGTTACTTCCCCCCAGGGGGGGAAGCGATGCCCCCACATGCACAATTTTTTTTTCCTAATTAACTACTACTATTAGCAATAATTCATATTAATTTTACAATCACAGGTTAAGAATAACTCTCATTATGTACATTTATACGAAATTTTGTCCTATACTACCATGTTAAAAATTTAGAAGAAATTCGATCACAGCGCCTCCTGTTGTGCGATTGATCCCCAAATCTAATCAGCACCAGTTTATGTCAGGAGCGAACTAAATACCAAGTTTTGATAATTTCGTTAAGGAAAAAAAAAAAAAAAAAAAATTAAGATTTTTTTTTTAAAGTTTTTTTTCGTAAAAAGTAAAAAAAATCGATAACTTTGTTTTAAATTATCACAGATTTATAGTTCAACCATTCGTTTTAAAGGTACTGACGAGACCTTTCGAAAGATACCCATCTTGAAAATTTTCGCCCTATATCACCATGTTAAAAATTTAGAAAAAGCGGGATGGCAACGCAACCTGTGAGACGATTTTTACCAAAAGTTGATAGGCACTAATTTATGTTAAGGTGCAACTACATACCAATTTGTATGAAATTCTGTCCAGTAGTTCCTGAGGTACAGTTGCCACAAAACTTTGTCACACACACACACACAGAGACAGACAGACAGACATTTTCTAAAAATGGTCAAATCGTGTTCTACAGCTCTCAAAACGTGTAAATCCATCAAAAACAAGAAATCGAAATTTTTTACGATTCCAATACTTTCTTCTATTGAATATAGAAGAAAGTAAAAAGTGTTATTGCATGCTGTGTGACGTGATTAATGTATAAAATTCGTTTGAAGAAAACTAAAATAATTGAAATACGTAAACATGAAGGCTTATATGCAATTCATATATTTATTAATGAATGTTGATTTGAAAATTTGTTTCAATGACACATAAAAAAAAAAAAAAAATTAAATGCGACAGTGGACGATATTGCAAAATTTAAAAATAATAGAAGCTAAAAAAAAAAAAAAAAAAAAAAAAGCATATGATGGCTTATGTTTTTATTTATTTCAAGTAATATCTATATACAAGAACATTTTTATTATGTTATTTATTAATGTAGATATCAAAAGTAGACTCATTTAAATAATTCATTTTACATTTTGAAATTGTGTATAAAGGTGTCACGGTTAAAAAAAATTGAATACAAATAAACAACTTTGTAAAACACGCTGTAAATTGCAAAAACTTGTCTTATGTTTTGAAATTACACACAGAACTTTCTCTCTCGTAGCTTTTAACTCCTTATTTATTGTGTTTTGTCCTTTTACATTATTTTCATTTGTATTTATTCATCAATAATTTTGTTTTAACTTTATTGTATTTCATGTCTCTCCGATATTTATTAAAATTTTATTTTATTTATTTTACCTTGTCACTTGCTAAAGTTTTCAGAGTTAGCTGTGTTAGGGTTCTATTCACTTCTACATTCTTCTCTTGAAGAAGGTTCGGGATAATATTTTGACTCAAAACAATTGTTGCTTAACATTAGTTTTGAAGTGCATTTTACTGCGAAAGTGCAATATCATCTATTTCAAAATGTTGGCAGACTGTAAATATTCAACATATTTTATAAGGTTAGCAGAAATATAATTCTTCAATATGATAATAAAAATTTAATATGTATGTATATAATTATTAAAGTGAAACAGTACAAAATGAAAAAAAAAAAAAAATGTCTATGTTTTAAACAAAAACGCTTCATAAAAAACAGTTTAATGAAATATATTTTAAATCATTACTTAAAAAATCTTCAATTATGACAGAAAAAAATCTGGAGTGACTCCACTCGACTTTCTGAACATTGAGTAATTAAAAGTTTTGTAGATAAAGTAAAGAAAGAGTAGTTGTTAAACAAACAAAAGAGAGAAAACCATAATAGAGTGTTTGAGTATTTTTCTCCATCTATTACACGTTGTTTTATTTAACGCTACTGAACTTTGAGCCCATAGATCATAATGATAAAGAAATTTTCGTTGTGTCCCTGTAAAAACCTATAAATGCTAGATTCACCAAAATGCTTATAGTTAGTGCAACAGTGATTTATAATACTCATATAAATTTTCAGCTGAATTCAATAGGGCGTTTAGATGCTATCGTACTTTTTAAAATTTAGTCCCATAGGCCATAATGATAAAGAATTTTTCTTTGTGTCCCTGTAAAAAAATGTAAGTGCTAGATTCACCAAAATCTATACAGTTAGTTCAACTGTGATCTATAACATGTGTACAAATTTTTTGCTCAGATTAATAAGGCGTTTAGACGCTATCACATTTTTAAAAATTTGGCCCCATAGGCATAATGATAAAGAATTTTTCTTTGTGTCCCTGTAAAAAAACTATAAGTGCTAGATTCTCCAAAATCTATACAGATTGAGTATTTGTGATCTATAATATGTGTATAAAATTTTTGCTCAATTGAATAAGGCGTTTAGATGCTATCGCACTTTTAAGATTTTGCTCCCATAGGCCATAATGATAAAGAATTTTTCTTTGTGTCCCTGTAAAAAAACTATAAGTGCTAGATTCACCTAAATCTATAGGGTTCGTACTGTGGTGACTTACAATATGCGTACCAACTTTCAGGTTAATCGAACAAAGCGTTTAGACGCTAGCGTGTTCACTCACAGACATACACACATACACACATACACACACACATACATACATCATCGTAAAAATAGTGAAAACGGACTCAGGGGACCTCAAAGCGTATAGAAACATCAAAATCTCGAATTCGGATTTTTGACATGATTACAATACTTTCCTCACTATAGTGTTCGGAAAGTAAAAAGGAACTGTTTTTCCGTTTTATTGATTCATGAAAATAAATCAGCTTTATATCATTTTTATATCTTTTCTTTGTCATTTTCCTCCCAAAAAAGATTTTTATGATAACAGATAAAGAAATGCAGAAAAACTGGCAAATATCGTTTGGGATTTTCATACATCTTTCGTGATAGATTTATCCATTTTTGAGAGCAGAAAATAAATCAATATAGCTTAAAATTTCAAATGGAAATATATGTTAACATCTAATATGAGGCGTAAAGATAAATAGAACGTTTGTTTATAGGTCGTACCATTTCAGAGAGAAATTTCGTAATTTGTAATAGTTACAACTGAAAAATATTTATTATGTTTACAAACTATTTATGTAAAAGGTAGAAATTTTTAAATTTACTTAATAGAAAAATTTTAACAAACGTCTTCATTTAGATGCACAACACAGAGTGGTTTTTAAATCATGAAAAGGTTTATAAAAAAAATGAGAGTTACAAAAAGACGATGGTATATTATTTCCGATGTAAATGAAAATGTTGATTACGTCAAAGAGAAATACTTTTGTAATTTTAATGATAAAATGTAGACATTTCATTCTATAGGAAATTTTAATTGAAGGACGTTACTCTTAAGTCCAAAAACAAAATTTGTTAATTTTGCTATGAAGCAATCTCGAATTCGTAAAAAAACAAATAATTATGATCTAATATTACTGCAAATTGGTAAATATAACATATATTTTTATTTTGATGGCTCAGACCACAGATTAACATACAAGTGGGACACTCCTGTGGTATTAATGTTAACCGTAATGTGACTACCGTAGCCCCATGAACAACGGCTGCAGGCTTCTTGAGTTTCCAGCTTTAGAAATAGCCTTTTTGTTTTTTAATTGCATGCATTATCATTATTATTTTTTAAATTACATGTAATATTTATTTATTTATTTATTATATTTTTGGCTTTAGTTCAACTGTTGAGCTTTTATATTGTTTGCAAGTTCGGTTTTGAAAAGTAATTTATTTTTGTAAGTGAACACAAGTTATTAAACAAAAGCGTTCTGAAAATATACATAAAAGTCATTATTTAAAAAAAACTTCAATAATGACAAAAAAAAAAAAAAAAAAAAAAAAAAAAAAAAACTATATGTACAATCTTATATATATATATTTTGCTTTAAATTTCATTGGTTTCATGGAAATAAACCAGCTTTATATTATTATTATAACTTTATATCTGACATCACCTCCCCACTTCCACTGCAAAATACATGTATGAAAACAGATAACGAAATGCAGAAAAAATAGACAAATATCGTTTGAGATTTTTCAAATTTTTCTTGAGCGATTTTTTCATTTCTGAGGGCAGAAAATAAATCAATACAGCTTAAAGTTTCAAACAGTAATATATATTAACGGTTAACATATGCGAGAAGATAAATGCAACGTTTGTTTATGTATCATCAATTATTTTAAGGAAAAATTTCGTAATTTGTAAAAATTTCAACTGAAAATATATCTCATGTTTGCAAGATATTTATGTAAATGGGAGAAATGTTTAAATTTATCTTATATTTGTTGCTTAATGAAAAAAAAAATGTACAAACGTCTTTATCACGATACACAGAGAGATTTTTAAATAACGACATGGTTAATATAAATAATAAGTTTTCTAAAAGACATTTTTCCCCATTAAAACGAAAATGTTGGTTATTTGAAACAGAAATATTTTCGCGATTCAAATAATGGACAAAATGTAGAACTTTCATTATATCAGAGAGATTAAATGAAGGATATTATTTCTAAGTAAAAAGTAAAATAAATTAAATAAATAAATAAATTGCTAATTTTCGTATGAAATTATTTCGAATTCGTAATAAATGAAATTATGATTCTAAATATAATTGTGAATTGATAAATATAGCATAATTTCCCTTTGATGGCTCAGACCATAGATTCCCATATACGCTGTTAAAAATTTCAGTTCAAATTTGAATCACTATATGAAGTAAAGTTATAAGCAATACCATAATGCCTTTCGACCTCACTTTTAATTTTTTCACTTGTTGCGGTTGAATTTAAGTCACACCAAAATTTGGAGCTACCATACATCCACTCACAAGGAATGTATAAATCAGTAAAATTCCTCTTGAAACCAGACCAAGCTTGAATTAAAGAATGTGGTCGAAAACGTAGAGTGAAGTGCAAATTTGTGCAACGACTCATCAATGGGGCCAAGATAGGACCCCCAGAAAATTTAGTCCTTTTTATCAAAATCAACTAAACACACGCACAAAATTGCAGGGCAAGAAAGCGTGGCACAGTGCCGAGTGTTTGACTTGAAACAAGAAGGTCTTCAGTTCGATCCTTGTCTCGGTCGACTTTTAATTTTTTTTTTTTTTTGAAACATGATGCCAATATTTGGTTCAATATAAAATTACCAAATCATGGTAAAAGGTGAAACCATCGGGTGGTTGCAGCTACTACAGTACCAAGTTTTAGTTCAAAAATTTTTAACAGTATAGATGGGGTAATCCCGTGGGGTAAATGGTAACCAAAGTGAGGCTAACGAGAACCTACGAGCAACGGTTGCAACCTTCTTGAATATTTCGGCTTTAGCAATCGCTCATCTTATTTTATTGCGTTTAAGTTGTCTTTTAAGTTGGCATTAGTAGAACTATTGAATTTTTTTATTTTTTGCAAGTTGGAATGTTAAATGCAATTCTTTTTTTATAAGCAAATACCAGATAAAAAAAAAAAAAGCGTTATGAAAATTTATATCAATCAAAAATATATTTTACTTTTAATGTTTTTTTTTTTGGTAACAATTTAAACCAAGATTTGAAAAATATTTAAAGCGAATACTTAAAGATTGCAATTATCGTTTTTCTTGCACTCGTCAATTTTATTAGGCACCATTCATGGTCACGCCATTTTTTATTTTTTCGTTTCAAAGCCATTTTAGTGGGATGTGTTTTATATATTTTTAAGTCATTAAGTACTAATAATATTACAAACTAGCGAGCTTCGCCCGCTAGCGGGTCAGTATTTTCAAATGAATCACTAAAATTAATGAATCACTAACAGTAACTTTTAGTGTTAAGAAAAGAAATTAAAAAAAAAAAAAAATCATTTCTGATTGGGTAAAAAGTCGGCCCGGGTCCCCACTGCCTTCGGCAGCGCTGCCCCGTGCGCGCTGCATGCGCGTATTCCTTCCCTGACCCACCGTGCCCCCCCTCTCAAAAAAAAATTCTGATCGGGTAAAAATTCACACCGGGCGCGCTGCGCACGCACGTGTGAAGGTATACGCGCGCTACGCGCAAATATTCCTTCTCAAATCAAATTTTTATTCTTAAGAAAAGAAAATGAAAAAAAAAAAATCATTTCTCATCGGTTAAAAAGTCGGACCGGGTCCCACTGCCTTCGGCAGCGCTGTCCCGTGCGCGCGGTGCACGCCTATATCTTCCCCACCCTTTCAGCCCTTCCTAATTAACCTACATATACCAATTTTGAACGGTCTAACTGAATTAGCTGAGATGCAAAATAAAACCTAATCAGGGCACCTGAAAACGTGCAAATCTGGTTAAAACTTTCGATAATATAAAAGAACTTTAATGTATCTTTCGAATGATGTATTTGTCACAAAACAACATTAAATTGACATTTGTGTGACCGATAATTTTCATTTTAATCAAGAATTGTCTTAAAGACTATCAGTTATCCCGAGTAAATTTCAATGCAGACGTAGAGAGAAAAATACGCGGCACTCCCAGTTAAAGGAGGAAGTAAAACTGTCCAGTCATCATTTTATAAAACTCTCTTCTGCTCGATTTCAATCTCTGACGTAGATGTAATATTGTCTTTCTGTGAATATGTAGCTCTAGCTAAGCAGGGCGTTTGAAAACGCTCTTATATATTTTATTCTATACATTTATTATAAAGATATGTATTTAATCAAGAAAATTAAAGTTGCAGAAAAAAAAAAAAAAAAAAAAAAGGAATCCTAAAATCAATCATCATAATTTACACAACTAAATAATAGTTTAAAATGTTCATAAGTTTATTTTTCAGCCTGTTGGTGAATCAAGATTGTGGCTTTCAAATGGATTAAATAATTAATTGGACGCATGGTGTACCAGTGCTGTTTGTCTTATCCAGGTAAGTGAAATCTTACCTATTCATTATTAATATTATTTAATATAAATAAAAAAATTATACAAGCGCTCTATATCAACAAAATATATATATATATAATTTTATAAGAGATGCTAATAATTAAGAAAGCGCAATAATTTGCACTACCGAGAATCCAGTATTAAATTTAGTTATTTTAAAATAGATCATGAGACCGATTCTCTTAATTAAAGGGTCTCATAAATAATAAATAAAGAGCGCAACTATGAATAAAATTACAGCACTGGGACTTAAAAAGAAAGAAATTATAAAATATAATTAATATATGTGTTTGAAGAAATTCAATATTAAGCATATTATATATATATACAAATAGTATAAGTGTCTGTGAATTATTATATACTGAAATCAACTTGTATGTGCTCATAACTAAAAAAAAAAAAAAAAAAAAAAAAAAAAAAACTCATAACTGTTATCTCAGTAAATACTCTCTCTCCAAATATTATTTGAACTTTTCAAAGAATAAATATACGTGGTATATAAAAATATGTTTTGATAAAAATAAAAATAAAAATAATAAATAAACAAAATGGCAGCTCCCGCAAAAGAAATAACATTAGTTGAGAAATTGAACTCCAGTAATTATGATAACTGGAAGTTCAAGATAGAGATGCTCCTCACGAAGGAGGATCTCTTCCAGGTTATTATAGAAGCGCCCCCAAACCCATTAACTGATGAATGGCGATCTAAAGATCGAAAGGCGCGCGCCATAATTAATTTAGCTATAGAAGACACACAAATAGTATATGTTAAGCATTTGTCCACAGCCAGGGAGACATGGGATGCACTTAAAAATATACATGAGAGGGCTAATCTGAGCAGCAAATTATTCTTACTCAGAAAATTATATTCCACCAAACTAACAGAAGGGGGAAATCTGATAGAGCACATAACTAGTATTTATAAGTTAAGGGACAAATTGTTAGCGATAGGAGAAGAAATAAATGAGCAGCACTTATCAGCGTTGATGTTGTGCTCGCTACCTCCTAGTTATGATACCCTGATAACGGCTATCGAAGCCAGAAATGACGATGAACTTACACCAGAGTACATTAAAAGCAAATTGTTTGACGGATATATTAAAAGGACAGAAAATCACCAAACAAAAGGTGAAAACGCGTATAAAACTCAAATTAAGCGTAAAACACCACCAAGTAAACATTGCAATTTTTGCGGAAAGAATTCACACACCCGTAACGAATGCTGGCATTTAAACGCCAGACCAAATCATAACCAAAGGAATTATAATAATTTTCATAACAGCGGTAACAATCCCAGCAAGTACAAAAACAAAAACAAAACACAAATCATAAGGGAAACTGAGAATAAATTAAAGAATCTTACATTTATCATTGATAAAACTGAGCATAACTCATGGATAGTCGACAGTGGGAGTAGCAGGCATATCTGCAACGACATAAACCAATTTACAAATCTGAAAGACAACGAAAAGGTTAGTGTTATGCTAGCGAACGGGCACTCCGTACTCTCACAGGGTTGCGGCGACGTAAATCTTAAAGTAATTAACTCGGATAAGGAAATAAACAATATTACTTTAAAAGAGGTTTTATACATACCCAATATAGCCACAAATCTAATATCGGTAAAGAAAGCAACAGAGAATGGTTGTGTTGCCATATTTAAAAATCATGAATGTAAAATCAAATTCAGGAATAAAACTTATATAGAGGCGAACTTGACAGATAATTTATATGAACTACAAACGAGCGAAAAATTTTCCGAAAGTGTAAATATTGTAGAAGCTTGCGAAAACAGGAATTGTATTAAATTGTGGCATGAAAGATTAGGGCATAAAAATCTACAACAAATAAAAGAACTCGTCGACAAAAATATGGCAACCGGAATAGAGCTAAATAAATGTAAACACAGCACAGAATGCGAAATCTGTATCATTTCAAAATTGGAGGATGACACATATCCGAAAAGGGCAACTTTCAGGGCAGAAAAACCATTAGATCTAGTTGTTTCAGATGTTTGCGGACCCTTTCAAACTTCCACAATAGGAGGGAAAAATTATTTTTTTAACGTTTATAGACGACTACAGTCGTTTCACATTTACATACTTACTGCGAAATAAAAGTGAGGTGTTTGATAAATTTAAACAATATTATGCGTTGACTTTAAACAAGTTCGGCAGGAAAATAAAAATATTGCGTACCGATAACGGCGGAGAGTATACAAGCAATGAATTTGAAAACTTTCTCGCGAATGAAGGAATCGAACACCAATTAACAGTACCGCATTGTTCTCCTCAAAATGGCGTGGCGGAGAGAAAAAATAGAACATTGGTTGAAATGACCAGATGTTTGTTAAGACAAAGCAGCTTGCCGAATAAATTTTGGGGTGAAGCCCTTATGACTGCTAATTACCTACAGAATAGATTGCCAACGAGTGCATGCGATAAAACACCATATGAAAAATGGAATGGAAATAAACCAAATCTCTCGCATATAAAATCATTTGGTTGTAAGGCATATGTGTATACTCACAAAAACACAAGAGGGAAGCTAGACAACAGGGCAAAGGAAGGAATACTTGTTGGTTATGACCTTAGAAGTAAAGGTTATAGAGTATTTATAGATAATAATGTTAGGATATGTAGAACCGTAAAGTTCGTTGAAACAAAAACAAAGGATAATAATTTTGAGTCTATCGATAATGAACTGTTAGAGACAAACAATAATACAAATGAAGGGAATTCTAGCGAAACAAACGATCATAAAAATAACTTCCCGGTAATATTAAATGAAATAAATCAAAATTCGGACCAAACTGAGGATGTTAATCATGACATGACAGATCGAACAATTCCGAGAAGGTCGGAAAGAGCTAACAAAGGTGTTCCACCTGACAGATTTGCTTTAATGACAAATACTATGAACGTAAACGAACCCAAAACCTTCAATGAAATATTGCAGATACAAAATTCCATAGAAAGGGAAAATTGGCTAAAAGCAGCCAAAGATGAAATTGCTTCTTTAAACGAAAATAATACATGGGAATTAGTAGACCCTCCCCCTAACACACACATAGTAGGCTCAAAATGGGCATTCAAGGCGAAATATAATGATAAGGGTGAAATCCAAAAATATAAAGCCAGGCTTGTCGCCAAAGGCTTTAGCCAAAAGTATGGGGTAGATTATGACGAGACGTTCGCCCCGGTAGCGTCTCATACGACAATTAGATCTTTTCTTGTAATGGCCCTATATAAAAACTTAGAATTAAACCACTTGGATGTAAAAACCGCGTTTTTACACGGTGAGCTCGAAGAAACAATTTACATGCAACAACCGGAGGGATTCATAAATCCCGGTGAAGAACATAAAGTTTGTAAATTACACAAAGCCATCTACGGGCTGAAACAGTCAGCCAGGGCTTGGAATTCAAAAATAAACGAAACATTAACAAAGTTGAATTTCACACAAAGTTCCACTGACAAATGCCTTTACAAAAGAAACACAAATAACAAAACCGTCTACATACTAGTGTATGTAGACGATATATTAATTGCTGGAACCAAACATGATATAAACAATATAATAGAAGAACTTAGGCGTGAATATAGTATTACCAACCTTGGGAGCGTTACTAATTATCTGGGAATAAATATAACACGACCAGACAGCAATACTTTGCTAATAGATCAGTCAAACAAGATTAAACAATTAGTAAATAAATTTAATTTAGAAAATGCGAAACCCACTAATACTCCCATAGATACAAATTACTTAAAGGATTATAAGAATGAAAATTATTTAACTGACAATACTGATTATAGAAAGGCAGTAGGGGCACTTCTATATATAGCCACTGTCAGCAGACCTGATATCAGTGCTGCCGTCAACCTTTTATCTCGTCACAACGAAAGACCTAGAGTGTGTGACTGGGAAAGTACCAAGAAAGTCATCAAGTACCTAAAAACTACAATTAATTTAAAATTAAAATATGAAAATGAGCATCCTGCTATACTAACCGCATATGCGGATGCGGATTTTGCGAACGACCCCCAGGACAGAAAGTCGATTACAGGAAATATATTTTTTTATTGGGAAAAATCCAATTTATTGGTATTCGAAAAAACAAAAATGCGTCAGCCAATCCACCGCAGAAGCGGAATATATAGCAGCAGGATGCGCTGCTCAAGAAAGCATGTGGATCATTAGACTTTTAAATGACTTAGATTTAAATCAAATAAAACCAATCACAATTTATGAAGATAACCAATCAGCGATTAAATTAATTGAATCTGACAAATATCAAGCGCGGACAAAACACGTCGACGTCAAATTTCATCTAATCAAACATTTGTATGAAGAAGGAACCATCAGACTACAATATATCCCCAGCAACGAAATGATTGCCGACATCTTTACAAAACCCCTATCAGGGCCGGCTTTTAAAACTTTAAGAAACAAACTAAATTTAGGAGAACATTGAAAATACCGGTCAAGTAGGGGTGTCACAAAACAACATTAAATTGACATTTGTGTGACCGATAATTTTCATTTTAATCAAGAATTGTCTTAAAGACTATCAGTTATCCCGAGTAAATTTCAATGCAGACGTAGAGAGAAAAATACGCGGCACTCCCAGTTAAAGGAGGAAGTAAAACTGTCCAGTCATCATTTTATAAAACTCTCTTCTGCTCGATTTCAATCTCTGACGTAGATGTAATATTGTCTTTCTGTGAATATGTAGCTCTAGCTAAGCAGGGCGTTTGAAAACGCTCTTATATATTTTATTCTATACATTTATTATAAAGATATGTATTTAATCAAGAAAATTAAAGTTGCAGAAAAAAAAAAAAAAAAAAAAAGGAATCCTAAAATCAATCATCATAATTTACACAACTAAATAATAGTTTAAAATGTTCATAAGTTTATTTTTCAGCCTGTTGGTGAATCAAGATTGTGGCTTTCAAATGGATTAAATAATTAATTGGACGCATGGTGTACCAGTGCTGTTTGTCTTATCCAGGTAAGTGAAATCTTACCTATTCATTATTAATATTATTTAATATAAATAAAAAAATTATACAAGCGCTCTATATCAACAAAATATATATATATATAATTTTATAAGAGATGCTAATAATTAAGAAAGCGCAATAATTTGCACTACCGAGAATCCAGTATTAAATTTAGTTATTTTAAAATAGTATTAAAAACAATTTAATCATAATTAGAAATTGAAATATTGAAATTTTAAAATTTTTAAATATTACAGCGCCATCTGACGGTAGCAATTTCTGTAATCTACTGTTCGATTTCAAACCAACAAAGCTATCTTATGATGTATTACTTATGGAATTATTTTAATTAGTAGCTCAGATACAAAAGAAAACCGATTCAGGAGACCTCAAAACATGTAAATGAAGCGAAATCTTGAATCCCGCTTTCGATAATATAAAAGTACTTCTTTCGAATGATGTACTAAAAATAATTTAATCATAGTTAGAATTTGAAATACGCGTATTACAATAACATTTAATTTGCAATTAAATTGTACATTTTTTATTTATTCTCGAAACCCGATGATATTTGAACTGGAACTTCGTCTTGTGATGTTAAAAGTTTGTAGCAAGTTTGAATTAATTTTGAAGAAATTTGAAGCATTTTGAAATTTGCAATTTTTATTTCCAGTACAGAATCAGTAAAGCTGGAAGTAAAATCTATTTATTCTTTCGCCCGGCGCCATGGTAACCGAAATACGTCTATTGCGAAATTAATAGAACTGTTGTGATTTGTTGCCACCTTTTTTTCATACTTTAGTTAATTTTAAAAAATCTAATTGCCCTATAGATAAGCTATTTAAACCGTCGGATTCAGAAAATCGGACCTTTCATTTGATATCTTATTTGAAACAATACGACTGATATTTCTAATTTATTTTCCACTTTTTCCGTAAAAATGTCGCTTTTTAAGCATTTAATCATGAATTCTGGGTCATTTTTCGGTAGATATGGGTCGACGTTTTAATTAATATCTCCGCTAATTAGGGTCGCATCGCTTAGCGAATTATTGCGATGTCGAGATGAAGAAATTCTGCGTCTGTCGACACCGGTTTCGAAGCGCTGCGACCATTAGCGCCGGAGCTTTAGCTATGACAAGGCATTTCTCACAGACAGACAGACAGACAGACAGATGCGCACAGATTTTAATAATATAAGGAGATTTATCAGGAATACTGAGAAACTGGTTGTTTTCTATTTAGCAAATTCGTAGCAATGAATAAATGATTTAGAAGTAAAAAACTCTGACCGTGTATACACGTTCATGACCATGAAAGGGTTAAGAAAACAAGTTTTATTTCTTAAGAAAAAGGTTGTTCTGAATATGTTTTTATAAATAGAAAATTTTAGAAAAATGAGGTAAAAGAAGCTACTAATTATTACAAATCGCTAAATCTAAAATCGATTTTCGATCAAATATGCTATTATTATAGATTATACATATTAATACATCATGTGGAAATTTTCAGTTACTTCTCTCTTTTCCCCAATAATATACACTAAGGGACAAGAAAAAATAAATAAATAAATAAAGCCGCACTGCAGAAAAAAAGACTTACACTTTTTTTATTTGTAATAACTTCAAAACTAATGGTTGAAACAGCTAAATCTGACATGTACGCATAATACAAAAGAGACGAAATGAAACTTACAGTCGGTAACAAAAGTCTCCGAACACTAGCAAAAATTCCTATGTAAAAAAAAGTACACTTGTGAGGGATAGCAAAGTGCTACGGTTAAAATTCGCACTTTGCGACTAAAACATGAATGCGAAGAATTTAGGATTCAGTAGAGTAATAGAGTTAGTTCTCATCCTAAATTGAAATTGTAATCTGCGATATGTTAATTTTATAAAGTATTTTGGAAAGAAACTGTATAAAAGGAGAAGGAAGATTGCTTTTGTGAGTTAGTTGGAGAGAGAGAGGATGGTGGTCAGTTAGTTAGGGGGAGGTACCCGATTAGAAGGTGGGCTGTTGAGTTAGCTGCTTAGAGTAGTGTATTAGATGATGGTTGTCGAGTAGTACCGTGGTAAGGGAATCCTCCCGTGTACGAAAGATTAGTAGCAGCAGTAAAAGTTAATGAAGTTAAACGAAGTAGTTGAAATTAATTGGTGGTTAATTACTTAAAGTTAGAATATTTGTGAAGGCTGCCCATTTAAACTTATAAAGATATTAAATATAATTAAAGTCCAACGCCCACCTTTTTCTATTAAGCTCAAATAAAAGCTCATTTATTTTATTAAATCTGACTATGACATTTCTTCATGAATTTATTAAGTAATTAAGTAAGTTTCAGCTTCAAGTTAAAGTTAAATGAGCATGATGACGACATTTAGGTCGTCACACTGGCGCCCAAATTCGCTCGAATCCCCCCCCCCCCCCCGAGCAAGTATTTTTTGACGGCACCACGAGTGTGCTTCAATTTTTTGAGGAGCTTGAATATTTTTTTAACTTTTATAACATTGATCGATCCAAAAAATATGCTTGGTTAGCATATTCCTTAAAAGGAGAACCACGACAGTGGCATAAATTAATCGCCTGCCATTCTCTTGGCCCAAATCCAACCTATGAGGACTTAAAAAGTCGGGTCATCGACCTCTCTGCCACTCGGTATGACAGACTAAGATTGGAACATGACCGTTCCCTCCCCCCTCACGAGCGTCAGTGGGAAGCAGTAATAAACCCAGTGGAAAAACCGCAAAAAGTTATTAAGTCACAGGAAGCAAGCTCTATTAGTTTAAACCAACCTAAAACTGGCGATGAAAACTGTATTTCTAGTGACAAAAGTCAAATAAAAATTAATGAAAACGAGCAAACTACGCCTTTAACCAGCACTACAGACCAATTTACGTCTGTTTTTCAGCCTTTGGCTACGGATAAAAAATCCGATAAAATATTTAGTATAGCGACGGCGGCTGAAAAGGAAAATACGATTGAACGTAATTGTGTAAATCAATCCCTTGCTTTAAATGAAACGAATGTTCAGCTAAATTCTACTGTTCAAGCCTCATATATCCCTCATTCGCATTTAAATGCTGAACCGGTTCAAGCCGAAATATCAAATGCAACTGAAGCTCGGGTAACAGAAATTAAAAGTAATACAATTAAAATAACTGCGGCCGCTGAAACCGTTAAACGAACCGACAGTGACAAATTAATAAATGTTGCGGCTAACTTTTCTAGTGATTTAAATTCATCTCCTGCTAATTCCCATTTAAAAACAGTCAAGTCGGCCGATTCTGTTATTTTCACAGAAACTGTGGTAAAAGAAAGTGAAAAGTTTATCCACTGTGCCTCTAAAGATCTCGTGACTAATTTTGAAGAAAATCTACTAGTTAATGTAAATGAAAGCAGTACAGTTCAAAATGCAGCGTTAGCTAACTCTAGTTCGGCACATCCAGTGCATAAATTCAATGACAAAGTCGTAAATCGAACAAAAAAGTCGGTTAACTGGATCGCTAGTTTAAATGATATGCCGCCTAAAGTAAACCAAAATGTTGCGCTTTCCACTAGTGAAGTGAAAGGTTTGAAAGCTTGTAAGCCCTCCAGGACCTCGATCTCAACGAGTAGAGAGCGAGCGGAACCTTTTCAAGGAACTGTAGACAGTGACAAGGTACCGGGCTCGAATCTGTCCCAGAAAAGTGCCTCTCCGATGCCGAACTCCGCTCTACAAGCTACCAGCGCTGAAAGTTCAACAGCAACTCCACAGGATAGTCTGACCCGCATCTCTGATTTTGCTGATATCAAGGAATCAATCTGTCAGGTGCTATGGTTCTATATTTTTTTCATTGTAAAGTGCATTTCTATCAGAACAGTCATAAAATATACGACATGTAGAACTTTCTTTTGGACTTTTAACTATGAGCTAAAAACCCTGAACTTTCTAAAATATCACAAATCTAAATTTAAACTTCGAGCATGAACTTTCAACTCCCGAAATTTCATGTACCGTTTACATGTCATAAATTTTTTTCTGTACATAATATATGAATGTATGTACGTTAATGTTTTTTTTATTCCTAGCCAACACCGGCAGTTTTTGGTAAAAAACCTTTTTGAACATTTGTATATAAATTCCCCCCCCCTTTCGTTTTGTGACTGATCTATATATATCTGTACTTAAATGTTTTCTGTTTTAGTCATCACCTGCAGTGATTAGTACGATAAATTTTCTTACCTTTTTGTATATAAACTTTCTCTAGTTTTTGACATGATCTATATGTATATACTCTAATCTTTTTTTATTTCCTAGCCAACAACGGCAGTTTTGAAAAAACTTTTTTCCAACAATGTATATATTCATTATCTATATTTATCTAAATGTCTTATAAATTGTATAAAATAAATTTTATAAGTGTATAAACATTCTTCTCTATAGTTTTGTAAATGATCTATATGTATGTACGCGAATCTTTTTTATTTCCCAGCCATCAACTGCAGTTTTGAAAACTTTTTGAAATATTTTGTATCCTTATCTATGTTTTTCTAAATGTCTTAAATTGTATAAAATGAATATTTCTTATTTTTAAACTCTTGAATTTTCACTAAGAGTTCTATGTATGTATATATTAGTATGGGGTAAAAAGAGAATTTTTTTTAAGCTATTTTGCATGTAAATTCGCGTTTAACAATTAACCTTAATAACACTAACAATTTAGTTTCTTCCGTATGCAAATAGCTAGCTGAAATATTGCTTATCTATAAAATTATGTCATTTATCTGTATACAAGTTGTAGTTCACGTCCTTTTTTAATTTATACTGTAAAAAGAGTTTTTGTATTGTAGAAGTTCTCTGATGATTCAAACCCGAAGTACAGTCGTTGAGCTGAAAATCCAGGCTGATTTCTACAAATGTTACTTTTGATGCTAAAGGAGGTAATTTTTGGACGTTTGCCAAAGACTTTGGATCTCTGAATTAGAAGGTACCAGCGTTTTTCTTTTCTGAAGTAAAAGATGTTTTTTTGGAAGTGTGCGAGCAGTGGATTGACATTTTAGAGATAAATCTACTAGAAAACTGCAAATCTTTTTTTTTTTTTTTTGATAAACACCTGAAATAAAGACTCTTTTTTGCTATCATTTTGCACAATTTAAATTTGAATACTGACTGATCGCATTTTTGTGTTTAAGCGATCCCTTTTGTACTAATTTTTTTTTAAATTAATGAAATTTTTCTCCTTTCCATGTAAGGAAAGTTGATCTGTAATTCCCCTCTGTATACGATGGACTTTAAATAAGTTTAAACTAAGTTAGTGCATGGAGTTTTCTGCCGTAAAGCACCTCAGATGGAGCTTAAAAAAGTATTTTTATCATAAATCTTTCCTGAGTGGGCAGTTTTTAAGCTCGGCCTTCTTACTTTTTTTCCTTTTTAGATTCTAAAAGCAAATAGTTATTCTTGGACAGTCTAATTTAAGTTTCCCCCCTCTTTTTTTTTTTTTTTTCTAAAGTCTTATGCAGTTCAATTTTAGCAGTAAGTAACTGCGGCTATTTTTCCATTAACATAGCATTGTTTTGAATTAACTTTAAAATTTTCACGGGTAAAAACCCGTTGGGGATTTTTACGTAATTTTTTTTCTTTTGGGGAGGAACTGTGAGGGATAGCAAAGTGCTACGGTTAAAATTCGCACTTTGCGAGTAAAACATGAATGCGAAGAATTTAGGATTCAGTAGAGTGATAGAGTTAGTTCTCATCCTAAATTGAAATTGTAATCTGCGATATGTTAATTTTATAAAGTATTTTGGAAAGAAACTGTATAAAAGGAGAAGGAAGATTGCTTTTGTGAGTTAGTTGGAGAGAGAGAGGATGGTGGTCAGTTAGTTAGGGGGAGGTACCCGATTAGAAGGTAGGCTGTTGAGTTAGCTGCTTAGAGTAGAGTATTGGATGATGGTTGTCGAGTAGTACCGTGGTAAGGGAATCCTCCTGTGTACGAAAGATTAGTAGCAGCAGTAAAAGTTAATGAAGTTAAACGAAGAAGTTGAAATTAATTGGTGGTTAATTACTTAAAGTTAGAATATTTGTGAAGGCTGCCCATTTAAACTTATAAAGATATTAAATATAATTAAAGTCCAACGCCCACCTTTTTCTATTAAGCTCAAATAAAAGCTCATTTATTTTATTAAATCTGACTATGTCATTTCTTCATGAATTTATTAAGTAATTAAGTAAGTTTCAGCTTCAAGTTAAAGTTAAATGAGGATGGTGACGACATTTAGGTCGTCACACTTTAATACAGTTTTGTTAAATAAATCCTTATCGAATCCTGTTCTTAGTCAGTTTAAAAACAGGATTCGACAAGGATTTATTTAACAAAACTGTATTGAGTGTACTTTTTTATATAGGAATTTTTGCTAGTGTTCGGAGACTTTTGTTACCGACTGTATGTACATTTTCAATTTAGTAATTACCTTTATTGGGTTGTTCGGAAAGTCATTTCGTTTTTCTCAGCAGAGGACTTAATTGTATTTTTTTCACACCTTCTTGACATTTAAGTTGCACTGCCATTACATATTGTGACAGCTGATATAGCAAGGCTTGCTTGTGAAAAAGGTCGTTTTATTCTGCTCAATAGTTTTTGATTGGTGCCTTATCAAATAAAGAAAATCAGAAGCGAAATTTTCGGCATATTTTGTTTTTGCTATCAAAAATGCGAAAATACTACTCAAACAAGGAAAAAAAGTATACGATGTGTGCACAGAAAATTTATTTAAAGAACGCTATTATCAAAACTGGTTTACCAAATTTTGTTCTGGCAATTTCGAGTTGAAGATGCATAACGTTCTAGAAAACCAGTTTGTGCTAATGAAGACAAAATAAAGTATTGATTTATGAAAAACTGCCAAATAACAACTCGTTAAATCGCTAAGAAACCGATCAAAGTGGAGAATATATAATTCATTAAAATATTTATACAATATAAGAAAATCGTCTTTCATTTTCGAAGGAAAAAACGAAATTACTTTCCGAACAACCCAATATATTTCACGAAGTACTTAATAAGAATCTACATAATTCTTTTTAAATGTAATATAATAAACATATACTTTGTATTCTATTATGATTTATTATATGAAATAAACAAGTTATACTTTAATATATGAAATAAAACTATTTATTTGTTAGATCTAAACAATTACTTAATAAAAATATGTGTTCTGCAATGGAGGTAATTCCAATATAGAATAACAGCTTTAATGCGCAATCCCATAGTATTATTCAGTGTTTTAATATAAATCTCAGACATTTCACTGTGTAAATGTCAGAAATAATTTCTTCTAGTTCTTGCTGAGTTGCAGGCTGCAAATTTCGAATCCTCCCCCCACCCCACGCCTTTTTATAGACTAAATATTTTCGAGCGGATTAAGATTAGAACTATTTCTAGGTCTGGTAAAGAAGTAATTCTACGATAATCTTTGTGCTCATTATAGGTGCTCATGGGAATTGGTAGGTAATTTTAACAAATTGAATCAAATAAACGTACCACAGACGCTGTATAGCAGGATGCAATCTTGAAATGCTGCTTGCGGAAAACTCTGAAATACCTCCAAAATAGTCCGTCAGGCGCCATTTTTATAATGAACGTGTTTTATTTCGAATTAATTGATACCTTGAGCGTGAAAATTTACAAGTTTCCTTGAAAAGTTATGCACCTCCGTACCATAATGTACGGAGAATATGTCACTGTTTTAAGAATGCAAATTTCATTAAGTCGGTCACATTTTCGTTGTCCTACTAGCTATTTTTTATCAGTTCGAAATAAATTAAACTTGACTCATCAAAGTAAACCAGTTCAATCCAATAATTAACTGATAATTTTTTTTTTAATTTTTCGTCAACTGAAGTCCTTTTTTTTTTTTTTTTCAGATTTTTCTGGTTTTTAACCTGCTTTGTTTAATTTTTACCACACTGTTTTTGAAGAAATTATTTTGCTATAAATTTTTTTTAAATCTTTTCTAAATTCTGAATAGGATATTAATTGATTTTTTTAAACGTTTGCTTTTTAAATTGCGGTCACCTTGCTTGGATAAGCAACGTCACCGCCTAAAGCCAAATTTACTGGTTTAAACATCCAAAATATTTCATATCTTGCTAAAAACCATCTCAATAATATTTCTTTAACATTTAATCATTTTACCATCTCATGTATTAAAACATTTTTTGCTTTTCATTCTACAATTAATTATTTTTGTGGCATCGTTAATTGCTTTATCCATGCCATTTTTGAAATACTTTCTAAAATTTCAATTTTCCTGATAATTACATTTTGTTTTTAACCCTGAGCTAAAGTGTACGTGGAGGATGGTATAGTGAAATCTTAAAACCCGAATAAACTACTACGTCAGAAACGCCAAAGAAAAATATTAGAAATGCATACAGCTGTTTCGGTAGCCTAAAGTCTTCAGTGCAAAAAAGATCCAATATTTTTCTTTGGCGTTTCTGACGTAGTAGTTTATTCGGGTTTTAATATTCCAACGCCAAGTCTCCTGTTATTATAATGAAATCTGTCCGAAAATTTTCATTTTAAAGGTAAAATTGGCGGTTGCATAAAGAGAAAAGGAAAATGTTCAAGTGCGGCTTTTTTTGTTCCTTTATTGTAACTATCACTTCAGTTGGCGTTTTGGCTGCAGTGCTCCATATGTATCATGTTCTGTAGGCTCAGACATACCATTAGATTTTTAGACATATCATATGAACCACAATTAGATTTAAGGACTGTATTAATATACTCTCAGATAATAATATACATATATATATAGTTTAGGATCAGTTTGCATTTTATATGTTTATTTGAAATTACATCTAAACAAAATTGAATGTCTGAGGGAAAAAAAGCTGTTTTTAAGGAATGAAATCCGATTAGATCAGTTAATGGAGTCAGTACCTGAATGATCGAGTTTAATTCTGACTCGTTCTAAAAGTCATTCAATATGTAAATATAATGATTTCTTTTCGAAAATATATTTCGAATTTCTTTGTCATGGACAGAGAACTTGTTGTAAATGAAAACTAATTTTTCTAGTGATAAGAAAACTTTAAATCTAATTTTTAACTCAATCACTTAATTCAATCTCTTAACTTTTATAAAAAATCTTTCGACTAGTATCCTAGGAAACCAAATTTGTAGATCATTTTTCACCTGATAAATCTCCTGAAACCTTTTTTTTTTTTTGTAATTGTTCCCGTAGTTCCCAAGAAAATGAAGTTTCTGCCGCATTTTTCTTGGGCGGAGTGCGGGTTAGAAGAGATGATTTTAACAATAGATAACTAAAAGTTAAATCAGTGTTACTCTGTAACTAATCATTCGACTCATAGATTACGAATTAAAAACAAGTGTATTTTTATATTTCTTTTATTTATTCCAAACAAATTAGCTTAACTTATAAAAAGCAATATAATATTTAAAAAAAAAAAAAAAATAAAAATAAAAAAGTGTTAAAAATTATCGTTTGCACTCTTGGCATATGTTAAAAGTGTGCTCATCACAAATAGCCTTGTTGCAGTAGTTGCAAAAGTATTTTGACATTCTACTTTTCTTAAATGGTCAGAAAGCACAAAGTCTGCGTTTGTTCGTCGCACTTTTAGTCCTGTCTTCAGTGGGATTTTCAATATTCAAAATATCTTTAATACTTATTTTGATGATCACTAAACATTCGACTGTCAGACGACCATTACAGCAAATCTCGGAAAGTAAAAAGAGTACAGCCGTGTTTATCACCTTTGGATAACTCATTTTACTAGTTACGAAGGTACTGTGAGTGAGGTGGTATGAGAGCAACGAGAACATCTCAAATTCGCAAACTGGCAGGGATCGGTCTGTTAGACGAATGTTTAGTTATCTAGGGTTAAAAATGAGGATATTTGAGATGGAACTGAAATCTAAAAAGTACTCTAGAAGTAAGTTTTTATGAAAACCATTCGAGATCTTTTGAATAAAAGGAAATTTCTGCAATATTTCTTAGGGAAAATAGTAGATGAGAAAATTCAGATTAAATTGTAAGCCTAAAAAGCCTGCAACTCTAAATTTTTATTAAAATCATTCAAGTAGTTTCTAAGAAAACCAAGTCTCTACACTATTTTGCCACAAGTAAACTGAGCGTTAACAGTGAACGATAATATTCTTTTCAGATGAGTTAGTCTTCTAAAAAAAATTAACCCTATTTTTTTTTATTTTAATTTAAATCATTAGATCTATTTTCGTGTAAACTGAAATTTCTGCCATACTTTTGTAGACGGTGAAATAAGAGTTAACATCAAACGCTAAATTTTCTAAAGATGAAAGCAAGTTAGAGGGATTTTCCATTTCAAGAAACATAAAACTCTAAATTTTTATGAAAATCCCGTTAGATCTTTTTCGAAGAAAACCAAGTTTCTGCTATGATTTGCACAGGTAGAATGAGGGCTGACTGTGAATACTAATTTTTCTGAAGTTGACGATTATTCAAATTAAATAGTAATGTCAAAAGAAAAAAAAAACCCTAATTATTATTACAAGTTTACAAGTTTGCTAAATTTCTGCGATATTTCGCTGCAGACTGTGTAAGGGTTAAATGTGAATGCTACATTTAACCCTAAGTTTTTTATGATAATTGTTAGATCCATTTTCCAGAAAACTGGACAATAATTTGTCATATTTTTTCAGTCATATTTTACTACCGATGATGTAAATGTTAAAAAAAAAAGCCATTTCACAGAAAACCAGACGGGCGGAGTAAATTGTTGATAGTTTGAACATCGAGTGTCTTAAAAATGAAGATAAATCAGATAGATTTGTCATCTAAATAAATACTTATTCCTAAGTTTTTAACAAAATCATTTTGCACATTTCTGAGAAAAAGAATTTACAGTCGTATTTTAAAGCAGGCGGAATAAGGTTTAACAGTGAATACTACTTTTCCTGAAAATAAGTATAAGTCAGATAGGTTTATCTTCTCAAAAAAAAATAAAAAATAAAAATAAAAATAAAAATAAAAATAAATAAATAAATAAATAAATAAATAAAATTAAATGAAAATAAAAATAAAATAAAATAAATAAATAAATAAATAAATAAATAAATAAATGAATAAAATTAAATGAAAATAAAAATAAAATAAAATAAATAAATAAATAAAATTAAATGAAAATAAAAATAAAAATAAAAATAAAATAAATAAATAAATAAATAAATAAAATTAAATGAAAATAAAAATAAAAATAAAATAAATAAATAAATAAATAAAAAGAATTAAAATTGTTAGCTCCATTTACATGTAATCATAATTCTAAGTGTTAGAAAACGCTAATTTACTGAAGATAGGGATGTCAGATGTATTTGTTTTCTCCCCCCTCAAAAAAAAAAAAAAAAAAAAAGAGTTTTTTTTAAAAATTGGTTAATCTATTTGCGTGTAATCCAAATTTTCACCATAATTTGCAACTGCCGGAGTAAGGTTTTCCAGCGAACGTTAATTTTTCTGCAGATGAAGATAAGTCAAAGGAGCTTGTCATCTCAAAACAAAATCTTAACTCTAAGTAATTATGAAAATCACTAGACATTTTCAAGAAAATAAAGTTTTAAGATAGTTTTGCATTGGTCGGAATGAGGGTCATCAGTGAATGCCAATTTTACTAAAGATGAAGCATGCATTTGTCTTTTTTAAAAACTCTTAACTTTTTTTTTTTTTTTTTAATGTATAAAAGCTGCTTATGTGACAAAACTTCCGTGATGACCTGCTTTTTATTTTTTAAAATTATAATGCAATAAAGTTGATTTCATATAACGGAGCAACATTTTTAAAAATAATATTCAATAGGTACAGTACACATTTTCACATGGTTGATAATAAAATTCATAATCGTATTTAAAAATGCCAAAGTGCATTTAGTTTGTTTAAGAAGTTAAAAATAACATAATTTTTCAGGAAAAATGCTTCTTTCTCGTTAATTTATAGCAAAGAACGGTACAACAGTATAATAAAAGATTTTCTAGTCATGTCTTTATGTTGCATTTTTAAATTCACGATATTAATACATAAAAGAATGCTATTGTTTGTATGTAAACTGTTCAGAAAAATATAATATAAGCGTCTTTAAAACTACAAGTGAATTTACATAAAAATCATCATAAGTCAAAACAATATAATTAAAGTTGTAAACAACAAAAATATGCAATAGTAATTTATTCAAATAAGATAATCAATTTTTCCAGTGAAATTTATTAGTAATGCACATAGAGATTAAAATTAAATACCAATGTTTAAATTAGTATTTGGATAAATAAATAAATAGAAATAAGATAATTTTTCAACAAAATGTTTTATGTTGTTATTATTTTGTTAGAAATCGCACCTGTTAGTAAATGTTGTGACTTTTGAATATATTGTATTTAAGTTAAAAATATTTTTCTTCTAGTTTAACAATACGTAAAAGAACACTTGACAATGGGTATATATATATATTCTTTTAAATTCAAGTATTAATTTCGATTCAAGTGAGACTTTAAAGGATAAAATTGAATTTTTAAACTTTACATCTAACTTTTTAATTAACGTATGAAAATGTAATTTATATGAAAAGCAAATAAAAGTAAAAAATATGGGCTATTGTCCAAGTTATTTTCAGTTTTTAAAGTAGTAAAATAATAATAACAATAATAATAATAATTTTTATTATTGCAAATACTTATGGTCGTATTTTTTTAAATAGTCATATTAGATACCTCTTTGAAAACTAATGTTGGAAAAGAGAGAATTTTTAATTATGTAATTAGAGACGATAATTATACATTTTAAGGTTTGAATAAAGACATATCATGAATGGTACAGAAATTTTGCTCTTTATGAGTGAAAGTTTTATTGAAATAATAATAATAATAATAATAATACACATTTCTTAATAGTTAAACATTTATTTTATATATTAATAGTCTTAATAAATTCTTAAATTCTATAATAGTTAAATTAATTTCATTTATTTTTTTTAAATAAGTATCGTATCAATTATTCATCTATGTTTTATTTATTTATTTATTTATTTTGTGTGTGTATCCAAAGGCTCGAATACATTTACTGAAGTATCAATTAATGAAAACTGAATATTGTTCATTTCAATAGAATTCGTCATTAAAAATTTAATTACAAATTGTAAGTTTTTAAAATTTTGATTGTAATGGCATTTGTAATGCATGCAACATAAAATAAAACTTTAGTTAAATACTGCTATTATTTTATTGGAATAATTGAAAAACTGTTACAATGAGATAATAATTATCATTTTTGCTGAGTATAGATTTAATGCCAATTATAAATTTAATATAAAAAACATAAATTATTTCAAATTCCATTTTAGAATTTTTAGAAGTATTGCTTTTAAATGCACTTCTTTTACAACTTAAGTACATTTATAGAATTTTATTTTATTTATTTTTATTATTTTTTGTATAAATTTAGTTTTTTATTTTTCGAATAATATATTTTCTGTTTTAGCATTTAAATATTTTTATAAATTTAATCCAAATGTAATTATTTACTTGTTAGTTATCAAAATTAAAGTTTTTCCGGAAGTCTACGTTTTATTTATTATATTACAAATGTAAGTTAAACATAATTTTTTAATGTGTGTGAGAAAATAGCCCTAATACAGTCTCAGTTTTAGTTTTTTATCAAATATAACTAATATTGCGTGGTTTCTTCTTCATACGACCTAAATTTTAGAGCATGGAAGTTATGACGTTACATGGTTATGTTGCTATCAGCAATATATTGGAACGAGATTTTTGGAGTTAATATGCCTGAGAGTGGGTCAAACAAAGAAGACGGATATCTTAGAACACAATATTGTTACCCATTAAATTACGTGTTGGATTATATTAGGTGAAGGACGAAAATGTGTGAAGAGCTTTTTAATCTAAGCTATTGGTATGTAATTTCACGCAAAAGTGGACATCAAAGAAATTTTTTACTTTTTTTCTCTTTAACAAAGTCAATTATTATTATTATTATTTGTTAAGAAAATGTATGAAATATATAAAATAATACAGGAGATTAGGTATATATATGAAAAATTGTGTATCATTAATTAAAAAAGAAAAAAAAAAAAAAAAATTAAATTTTGCATATTACATGACTGTCACGATATTAAATTATTTTTTAAATATATATTTATTTATATTTTAGAATCTTTTTAAATTATATATTATATGAATGTCCCGTTTGTGTAAATTAAAATTTCTGGACTTCAAATGTGTCTGAATTTCGAGCTATTATAAAGATGAGTCTCTAAAAATATGTCTGATTTTTGTCATATATGTTACGCTACATTTTTACCTTATTAAGTATAAATTATTTTTATGTTAAAAGTTTTGTATTAGTTATAAGTAAAACATACAGATATAACAGCAAACCAAAATTCATTAAGATAAATTATTATTTAGTATTTAAATTTGGACAAGAAAGCTGTTTGATGATATGTATGTCACAAATGAAATTAACCTGGCAACAAACAAATATGACTATTAACAACGTATTATTCCCTCCGTTGAAAGAGCTCCAATTTGAAACTTTTTAAAGAACACACTTGTAGACCTCTCTTATGTGTTTTCCAAATTTCTCCAAGAAAAACTTCTTTCCCTTGAATGAATTGCTACATAAATAGGTAACACTGAAGAATAACTTTCAATAACCAACGTAACTAAACTTTAGCTAAAATAGTTTCCATTCCAACCATAGAACCAAAAACTCATCCAAATGTAATAACTCCATTTAAGCTTGTAACTACACCAAACTCGTAACTCCATCCGCAGCTTCCTTCACAACACTCCAATTCTACCTAATACCTTGCTTTAAGCAACAAAACCATTTGAATTAAACCTTCGTATAACTTCGTAAATTTTAACAAACTTTTTGTAATCATCGTAAAGTATAAATAAAAAATTTTATTGAATGAATAATATAATACAGAAGAGTTTGAAATTTTTAACACAACAAAAATTTCTTTTTTAGGGATATGTTTAATAACTTGCCAACATAAAAATGTTTTATATCATAATGTTACATTTCTATACAAAAGTTACGTTTTTATGAGCAGAAGATATAAATTTAGTCCACTTCTATGCAATATTGTTACAAAAAGTGGAAAGAACCACACTGATAATTTAAACAAAGAATTCGATTTACTATTTAGACAAGCAACTCGCAACAACACAAGGCTGAGAACTTTCCCACGACTGGTGGTATTCAGCTTTTATATACACACAGAATGTTCAAAATTAACATCCAGTTTGAATAGTACAGAAACATATAGAGTCATCTATAATTTAGACAAACAATAAATATTTTTTTAAATTAAAATTATGGTCTTTGAAAAAAGCTTCCGGAGATGGGATTCGAACCATGGGCGGAGAAATCATACTTGTGTGGCTGTATAATCTGAGAAAAAGTTTCGATGCTCATAGGAAATTATGTAGAATATCAGAGTTTCTTTTGTGTGCCGATATATGTGGCGTACCGAAAGAAAAAAGAATATAAATTGAATAAACGTGTAATATTTTAAATCAATTTTGACGCAATTCCGTTTCGTATAGATTGAGACATTGAGATATAACTATGACACAAATTATAAAACATGTCCGGAATGAAGCTGCCAATATTTTAATTTATTCCCGAGCATTTTTAGCCCCGCCTTTATTTTGCACCACTTTATTTTTAGAATATTTTTCTCCATTATATAACTATGATAAAATAAGAAAAATTTAATCTTAAAAAAAAAAAAAGTGGTATGGAGCTAAAAGTACTTCGGAATCAATAAAAATATTGGCAGCTGTGCATGTGATATAGTGGAGCAACATCTCGAGTTATATGAACCAAAAATTTTTAGGATGTTTTTTTTTTTTTTTTTTTTTTTTTTTTTTTTTTTTTTTAAATAAAAGTTAGTTATATATATCGTTCTTTACATGTTAAGTTTATATTTCAGTACAATTAAATCCAATAGATATCGAGATAATACAATAAAAATCTTGAAAAATGCTGCCAAGTATTTTTACTTGTTATACAATAAGTGATAAATCTGAACGACACGAATTAATGTCAAAATTTTATGAAGATTGTTGATATTTTGGGCATCAGTATTCCAGTTACAAAGCATCGTTTATGCGCAAATATATTTTTAAATTATTTTTTGAAGGGAATTTAGGACACTCAAAAACTAACACAAACTGAATATTAAAAAATTTTCCCAAACAAACACTTTCAATATGTTTAACGCATTCAAATGAAAAAACGCTATTGATTCAGAATGAAAATATTTCTTAAGCAAATACAGTTGGTAACAAAAGTGTCCAAACACTAGCAAAAATTCCTATGTAAGAAAAGTACACTTCATACGGTTTTCTTAAATAAATCCTTATCGAATCACGTTCTTACACTGACTATAAACAGGATTCGACAAGGATTTATTTAACAGAACCGTATGAAGTATACTTTTTTTACATAGGAATTTTTGCTAGTGTTCGGACACTTTTGTTACCGACTGTACATAATAATAAAATTTATAAATATAAACAAATGCTATTGTATAATTATTAATAAATTGATTTGTTATAATATAATAGGAAATACATTCAATACTTCAATATCATTTTCAAGGTCAATAAAGGTCATTTTAACATGATTTCAGTTTCTCATGAGGATTTTTCTTTATAATTTTATTTCTACATCATTCTCTAATGACTTTACGATAGATATTTCCTTTAAAAAATATCATTAATTTGCATGATTTGCTTTTAGGTGGATATTTATCTGTCTGCTTCTGTCCTTCATTAAGTATTATAAGAAAATGCTGAAAATTGAATATGAAATTTATTTAATTCAGAAATGAATCAAAAGGCTCTGAATTTATTTTGAGGAATTAAAATAAGTAAAATATTTTTTTTTCAATGAAAAATCAAAAGATCATTGAAAATAGGCTTCATTTTTATTCTTAATATTTTTCTATCAATTTACTTATTATTTTCAGGAGAAATTACTCCTTCTACGATAAATGAACTGAGAAAAGCAAACTCATTTTTAAAGGCTTTATGGAATGTGTTTTATTGTAATAATAGTATTTATTTGATTGATATTCTAATTTTATTTCAATAATATGCAATGATTCGAAATAGATTTATTTTTTAATAATTTATTTTTTCTGTTATTCTTCTCTTTTGTCATCTCTTTATTATCGCGATAAAAATCTTAACATGAAATGGAAATATTTTGTTATTGGAATCCAATAATTAATTTTAATTCATATAAAATAATAAATGTAATAAAATTTTCATTGAAGAACATTTGCGATATTTATAAATTTCTAAAGATTATTCCCTTCTCTACAATTTTGTTTTAACATGAATCTTGTCCTTATAAATATACACACACACACACACACAAAAAAAAAAAAAAAAAAAAAAAAATAATAATAATAATAATAATAATAAAAGTAAATCCTTGAATGGCCTTGTTCTATAGTATTGAAAAAATGATTTTATTAAAAGATTATTCTAAATAATAATGTCGTTCAGTGATCTTTCTAATTTGAAAATTCCCAATATAAAAAATTAGAAAGTTGTATAAGAAATAGAATATAATAAAAAAATATTAGAATAAAACGGAATAACAAAACAAAGTTGTGTAAGAAATCGAATATATTTAAAAGCTATTATAATAAAATGGGATAACAAACAAAATTGAAAAAAATCTGGAGTGACTCCACTCGACTTTCCGAACATTGAGTAACTCACAGTTTTGTAGATAAAATAAAGAAAGAGGAATTGCTAAACAAACAAAAGAGAGAAAACCATAATAGAGTGTTTTTTTCTCCATATATCACACGAGGTTTTATTTAACGCTACTGAACTTTGAGCCCTTAGATCATAATGATAAAGAATTTTTCGTTTTGTCCCTGTAAAAATCTATAGATGCTAGATTCACCAAAATGCTTATAGTTAGTGCAACAGTGATTTATAATATTCATACAAATTTTCAGCTCAATTGAATAAGGCGTTTAGATGCTATCGCACTTTTAAAAATTTGGTCTCATAGGCCATAATGATAAAGAATTTTTCTTTGTGTCCCTGTAAAAAAAACTGTAGTGCTAGATTCACCAAAATCTATACAGTTGGTGCAAATGCGACCTATAACATGTGTACAATTTTTTTGCTCAGATTAATAAGGCGTTTAGACGCTATCACACTTTTAAAAATTTGGCCCCATTGGCCTTAATGATAAAGAATTTTTCTTTGTGTCCCTGTAAAAAAACTATAAGTGCTAGATTCTCCAAAATCTATACAGATTGAGTATCTGTGACCTATAATATGGGTATAAAATTTTTGCTCAATTGAATAAGGCGTTTAGATGCTATCGCACTTTTAAGATTTTGGTCCCATAGGCCATAATGATAAAGAATTTTTCTTTGTGTCCCTGTAAAAAAACTATAAGTGCTAGATTCACCAAAATCTATAGGGTTCGTACTATGGTGACTTACAATATACGTACCAACTTTCAGGTTAATCGAACAAAGCCTTTAGACGCTAGCGTGTTCACAAACATACACACATACACACATACACACATACACACACACATACATACATCATCGTAAAAATAGTGAAAACGGACTCAGGGGACCTCAAAACGTATAGAAACATCAAAATCTCGAATTTTTGACATGATTACAATACTTTCCTCACTATAGTGTTCGGAAAGTAAAAAAAAAATGTCGTGAATGTGAAATTTATTTAATTCAGACTTTACTATATGGCAGCTTTAAAGATTTAACTTTCAAAATTCGTCCAATTCAGATCAAGCCACCTGTAGCCGAAAGAGAGCGGATTGCCAAATAAATAAATAAATAATAATATCTACAGGTGACTAATGATATGCTCAGCATGCATAAATAGTTTGAACATTTACTAATCAGTTTTGATTTCTTGTTAGTCATTTTACTCGTTAAGTTTCCTGATGTTACATACAATGCGCCACCTCGTGCAAATTGTTTGAAGTAATTTCTTTTTCAATACCTTGAGCGAGCTTCCAGTTTAGTTCGACCTGATTTGTGAAATTATCCCCAAAAAAGTGCTTGTCACAAAGGGAAGAACATGTTAGAATAGGGGAAAATCCATAAAGTTTTCCGATGAAGAAAGAGAGCAGTCAGCAGATGGGCAAAGACCATTGCGGTGCAGGCGACTCCGCAAAAAGTCATCGTCAACGTCAACGTAGTTGCTTCGGAGTACCTGCAATCGGTCGCAACCGTTGCTTACCTCCATCGAAAGTGCCAAAAACATAAAAATGATTTTACGGAAAAGAAAATATCAAAAAGCCGAAGGCTTTTTAATTAAAAAATAAATTTAGAATTTAGTCTCAGAAACTCCCCCGCGTTAGCAAAGAAATTAATCTGAGTGAAGCAGCAGGAGATTTAAAAAAATAAAAAAATAAATTAAAATTAAAATCTCCTTGAAAAATGTAAGTGCAGCAGAAGACGTTTGCATGCGTTGACGAAGACAGTCTGGACGGCGAAAAGGAATAAAGAGTTGAGCAGGGCGCCCCAAGGAGCACAGGAAATCGCTCGGAGTCCCGCAATTAATAAAAAAAAAAAGGGGGGCATACAATTTTTTTCCTAAGAATTCTAACACAAAATAAAAATAAAAATTCAGAGGAGGATTAAAGAGAAATAAAATGCAGTGTTTCAGATCGAATCTCGGTTTCCATCCAGAAACTAGTTCTGAGGTGGATCCGTGGACGAATCAGCAAACAGCAAGTTATTCTCAATCCTCTCATAAAAGTTTAGAGCTAAAAACGACGGAAATATGTCCTAGGCGACCCGGCCAATCAGAGCGCAAGGCTCAGACCAGTCAGAGACCGCGTTCGGGCATCCCGTCAGAAGTCAGCAAACAGAACTAACAAAAAATAATAAAACCGAAAAAACTTAATAAAAATAGCCAAATAATAAAAAATAAAACCGGCAGTTCATAATTTTGAGAGGAAGACAATAAAATTTAGAGGAATTCATGAGTAGAAAGGTGGAAATCACGTCTGTAAAAATAAAACAGTACATAAGCCTAATGCTAGGATTAGCCAACTCTAGAGAAACATTTCGTTCGCTCTAGGGAGAAAAATAATTTTGTGAGGAAATACACTGTTATGTAACTCCAGAAGTAATAATTCTACTCTTCTTAGAGACGGGTAGAAAGTCGTTTCCCCTAGTCAAAATAGCTAAGGGTCGTTTCTTTCCACGACCGACTCCAGGATCGTAGCGATGAATAGAGTCTAACAGAGGATTTCCAACATTGGGAACAGATCTGTGAAACTTCATCGTAAGTTTTCGAATTTCGGCAAAAATTGGCCTAATTCGAAGATCTCGGTGAATAGTATCATTGCGGACATAACGAGTAGCTTGAACAAACCTACGTAAAAGCTTATTTTGGAATAACTAAGTTTTTCTTAACTGAGTTTTAGCAGCAGAACTATAAATCATGCACCCGTAGGTAATGATCGGTCGAATCATAGATTTGTATAATAATAATTTATTCTTAAGAGACAGGCGGCTATTATAAGCTAAAACAGAGTGAAGGGCTTTTGCGGCCTTGTCAGCTTTTATCAGAGATTCTGAAATGTGACGAGACCACGTTAATTTGGAATCTAGGTAAATTCCTAGGTACAGTCGGTAACAAAAGTGTCCGAACACTAGCCAAAATTCCTATGTAAAAAAAGTACACTTCGTACGGTTTTATTAAGTAAATCCTTGTCGAATCCTATTCTTAGTAAGTGTAAGAACATGATTCGATAAGGATTTATTTAACAAAACCGTATGAAGTGTACTTTTTTTGCATAGGAATTTTTGCTAGTGTTCGGACACTTTTGTTACCGACTGTATTTATAGCAAAGTTCCCAGGGTATTGGCTGATTATTAAGTAAGAAGTTAGTGGAGATATCACACTTTTTATTGGCGAAGTAAATGGCGGCACTTTTGGAGTTATTAACTTTGATTCTCTATTTTCTTAACAAGATCGAAAATTTATCTAAATAAGTCTGGAGTACTTTGAAAACGGCGTTTGTTGTGCGTTTGTGGCAACAGATGGCAGCATCGTCAGCGAAAGTAGCTAATTTGACATCCGGATCTTTCGGCATGTCATTGACGTAAATATTAAAATGAAAAGGTACGAGCAAGGAACCCTGAGGGACAGAACTAATAATGGGTGAAGGATTAGAAATAGAATTACCAACATTAACAGAAAAGGTTCTATTGTTGAGATAGTCATGCAAAATTTTAATTAATTGGTCTGGAAGACCTATAGATATTAGTCATGTGATGTAATGAGCCTAAAATTGGCAGTGGCGCTACATATCTAAGGGGGTTGCCTAGAAGTGAGTGAATCAATAGGTTGCTCCGTAACTTTTCCATAGCCTGAGTCACATGATAGACCTTAAATGCACTATTGAACTTGATGTCACTACAAATAATAAAGTAGGGCTTTTAAGGGGCAAGGTGGCTGAGGCAAAGAGCAGCGAGTCAGCACGTTCTTTGCCAGGAAAGGAAACCGATTTTTTAAAAGTTTGTCCAGCTTGATTAGATTTCCATTTACCAGATATCTGCTATCTGCTATCTGCTATTTCTAATTTATTTTCCCCTTTTTTCCATTTTTAAGTCGGTTTCTGCAGAAATCGGCAGGTGGTTTATGACAAAGAATGTAAGCTAATAAGAAGTCTGTAATTTAAAATAAAGAAATATTTGATGCCAAAATAAACAAATAAAATACATGCTTTTTTTTTTCCGGGAATAAAATAAAATCTTTTTATTTTGCGTGAATAATAATTAAAGAACTGATGGTCCAAGCGGCGGCTGAAAAAAATTGACTTGATAAGGTATGAAGCTGATTTTTTTTATATAGATAGAATTTATTGTTACAATGAGAATCTGATAGGGTTGCCTGGTCAAAGCCGTCAAGTTTAAGGGAAACAACCTCACTTCCGGTCACAATTTAAACGATTTTCGAACCCCACAAGTATGAAAATGAAACCGGTGCTAAAATGTAGAGATTAATATGCTCTTTCAAATGGCATAGGGTTGCCTGGTCCAAACCGTCAAGTTTCAGAGGTTGCCTCGATAATAGGGGTCAGATTTAAACGATTTTCGAACCCCACAAGTGTGAAGATGAAACCGGTGCTAAAATGTAGAGATTAATATGCTCTTTAAAATGGCATAAGGTTGCCTGGTCAAAACCGTCAAGACCCGGAGGTTGCCTCAAAAATAGGGGTCAAATTTAAACGATTTTCGAACCTCACAAGTGTAAAGATGTAACTGGTGCTAAAATGTAGAGATTAATATGCTCTTTAAAATGGCATAGAGTTGCCTGGTCAAAACCATCAAGTTTCAGACTTTGGCTCGATAATAGGGGTCAAATTTAAACGATTTTCGAACCCCACAAGTGTAAAGATGAAATCGGTACTAAAATGTAGGTATTAATATGCTCTTTAAAATGGCATAGGGTTGCCTGGTCAAAGCCGTCAAGAAACAGAGGTTGCCACGTAAATAAGGGAAGTATTTTACAATTTATTTACCCAAGTAAAAAGTGATTTACCCAACTGTAAAGATGAAACCGGTGCTAAAATATGGAGATTAATATGCTCTTTAAAATGGCATAATGTTGCCTGGTCAAAACCGTCAAGACCCGGAGGTTGCCTCGAAAATAGGTCAAATCTGTCAAGGAAAGCAGTCAACCACAAAAAAAATAGGCGAGTTTTGAAGATTTCTTAACGAAGTGTAAAAATATACGAATAGCATTAACAAAGAAAATGAATAAGGATGAAATTGTATGAATATTTGAAAGGTGTAGCTGGTTCCAGAATGTACAGCGTAGGAGTTATTTTAAAATGGCATATGTTTGCCTGGTAAAATTCGTAAAGAAATAGCGGTCAGTCTCCAAAAAGCTAACGAATATTAAAGGTGTTTAACACAAAATAAAACACACATGAAGACTATTTAAAAAAGGTTAAACACGAAATGATTAATATTTAAAAGATGAAATTGCGAGCTAAATGTAGAACATACAACACTTTTCAATTTGCTTACGATTGTGCTTCAAACCTGTCAAGGTATAGCGGTCAGCTTAGAAACGGAAGCGAATTTCAATATTCGTTTATTTTATTTGTTTAATGATATAAGAGATTTTAAAGCATAAAGAAAATTAAATTATTATGCGTGACCATTCTTTTTCTAATCTGTATAAAACTAATTTCAGCTCACGAGCTCGTTTTTTCCCAATTTTTCAATACTGAAAATATTCAAATTGTGTCAAAGTATTGAGAAGACAAATTCCCTGAAGAAATGTACGCGGCTGCTTTGTAGAATTTTATACGAATATTTTGGGTTGTGCCTATTTTGTTATATTCAAAATTTGTCAATTTTAGAAAATTTTCTTAAATAATTTTTTTATATCTAAGTAAAAATAATCAATAATACCTTCTGCAAATTAATTATGGGTACAAATAAAGCGAAAAACATTTTTAAAAAATTGATAAATTTTTCGCGTTTCTTAATAACCATGAATTAATTTATGAAATTGAAATTTGTAAATCTTGCTGCAAATTTGAAATATGAGGTTTTTTTTTCATTTTATTTAATTATTTATTTTGTATACTAACAGAATTTTTTATTATGAGTTTCTTGGGCATTATTATCTTCATTTCTGTTAACTTTTGCGGGCGTATTTTCTTATCTGTATCCGCATGCTACATTTTTAATTTTTACTATTAAGTCGTTGTTTTTATGGGAAATTTTAGAACAGTTTCATTACAGTTTATTTATTTATTTTTACTTTTTTAAATACTTTTAATATTTTTTCTTCACATTGTATAAAAAAACCTTGAAAATTAGCTTTTTTTTTTTTTTTTTTTCCCCCGAGGCAACCACCATTTCTCGAGATTTTCACCTGGCAACCCTATGATACTCTAAAGAGAATATTATTCTCTATATTTTATAAACGGTTTCATTTTTAAATATGTTAGGGTAAGAAAACCGCTAAAATTCGCCTCCCCCCTCCACACACGCACACATTTTCCGTGGCAACCTCTTTTCTTGGCGGTTTTGACCAGGCAACCCTATGCCATTTTAAAGACCATATTATTCTCTACATTTTAGAACCGGTTTCATCTTTACACTTGGGTAAATCATTTTTTACTTGGGTAAATAAATCGTAAAATACGCCCCCCTTCTTCGTGTCCACCGCTGTTTCTTGACGGCAGTGGCCAGGCAACCCTATGCCATTTTAAAAAGTATATTATTCTCAACATTTTAGCACCGGTTTCATCTTTACACTTGTGGGGTTCGAAAAGCGTTTAATTTTGACCCCTATTTTTGAGGCAACCTTGACAGTTTTGACCAGGCAACCTTATGCCATTTTAAAGAGCATATTAATCTCTACATTTTAGCACCGGTTTCATCTTTACACTTGGGTAAATCACTTTTTACTTGGGTAAATAAATCGTAAAATACGTCCCCTATTTTCGTGGCAACCTCTGTTTCTTGACGGCTTTGACCAGGCAACCCTATGCCATTTTAAAGAGCGAATTAATCTCTACATTTTAGCACAGGTTTCATCTTCATACTTGTGGGGTTCGAAAATCGTTTAAATTGTGACCGGAAGTGAGGTTGTTTCTCTTAAACTTGACGGCTTTGACCAGGCAACCCTATCAGATTTTCATTGTAACAATGAATTCTATCTATAGAAAAAAAATCAGCTTCATACCTTATCAAGTCAATTTTTTGCAGCCGCCGCTTGGACTATGACGTATGTCATTGAAAAAAAAAAAAAAAAAAAGAAAAGAAAAGAAAGAAAGAAATTAGATCATAAATAAACTAGAAAAAAAAAAAGAACTTTCACAAATCAAATCCTATTTTAATTTGCGTATATCTTCAACAGTATAAAATTTCGAGTCGTTGCTACAGGAACGCAGATGATTGAAATGAAAGGAATTTTAAATACAAAATATTACGGGTAAAAAATGAAAGCGTATAAAAAATAAATATATTTTTAAATAGCTTTTTGGCATCATCGTAAAAAAATAATTTTCGTATTCTGCAAATCTGGCTAATCATACCCTTCCAATAACACCACTTTCAATCTGTTACTCCCATAATTAATATGTTTAAAGTGTACCACAGATATCATGTTTACTTATTAAAAAATAGATTAGAGATTAAAAAAAAAGTTATGCTACGAAAGTTCATGCACTTTTTTAACAATCAGGAATTCCCGTGGTGATAGATGTTTTTATAGAGATATTTGGCATTAGTTTTAAATTTTACCATGTTTTTATTAATTTCGATTATTGTTTGTTTGTGGGTTTGTGTATTTGTCAGGGACAAATCTTGCAATCGATTTTTAACTAACTTCCCGACTAGCTAGATATTTGAAATTTTCAGGACAGCTCACAACTCGGTGATAATACATTTTTCTAATAATTTTAGTCAACTATTTCAAGTCCCGCTGCCTTCGGCAGCGCTTATATGATTCGACAGAAGATTCATTTAACTAACTTCCCGACTAGCTAGACATTTGAAACTTTCAGAATAGTTCAGAACACGGTGGAAATGCATTTTTTTAATACCTTTAGCCAACTGTTACGGGTTCCTGCTGCCTTCGGCAGCGTTATCAGTACAAAGCTTGCAATCGATTTTTCACTAACTTTCCGACTAGCTAGACATTTGAAATTTTCAGGACAGCTCACAACACGGTGACAATACATTTTTCTAATAATTTTAGTCAACTATTTCAGGTCCCGCTGCCTTCGGCAGCGCTTATATAATTCGACAGAACAGTTATTTAACTAACTTCCCGACTAGCTAGATATTTGAAATTTTCAGAATAGTTCAGAACACGGTGAAAATGCATTTTTTTAATACCTTTAGCCAACTGTTTCGGGTTCTTGCTGCCTTCGGCAGCGTTATCAGTATTAAGCTTGCAATCGATTTTTCACTAACTTTCCGACTATCTGGACATTTGAAACTTTTAGGACAGTTCATAACACGGTGACAATACATTTTTCTAATAATTTTAGTCAACTGTTTAAGGTCCCTACTGCCTTCGGCAGCGTTCATATGATTCAACAGAAAATTTATTTAACTAACTTCCCGAGTAGCTAGACATTTGAAACTTTCGGAATAGTTCAGAATACGGTGAAAATGCTTTTTAAAAATATTTTTATCGAATTGCTTCGGGACCCTGCTGCCTTCGGCAGCGTTTCCAGTTCAAAGCTTGCAATCAGCTGTTAACTAACTTCCCAGCTAGATAGCCATTTGAAACTTTTATAATAGCTCAAAAGACGATAGCAAGGAACTTTTTAAATACTTTTATCCAATTGCTGGGGTTCCGGCTGCCTTCAGTAGCCTTTATATGATTCAACAGAAAATTTAAAAACATGGTTTATAAATTTTTTTTTTATCTTATAATTATTTACTTTATTAAATAATACTTTTTATTCCTACAGTAAAACGAAAATTTTCGTTTTTATTGTGTAACTTATGGTGTTCTTTTATGTTCTCACCTTAATTGTAAATAGTTATAATATGGATTTTATTAACATATTATTATTATTATTATTATTATTTTAATTTGTAATTTGTAAACAATTTAAAAGAGTTTTTTTTTTTTTTTTTTTTTTGTATGGAACAGCTTTAGTAGTGGGGACATTTTAGTTCAGTCGGATAATTGCACCAAATTATATTAAATAAAAACCTCATTTTAACTTTAAAATGATTCAGAAGAAATAAATATTTTATGCCAAAATAAGGAAATAAAATACACGTTTATTTATTTATTTATTTTTCTCGGAAATAAAATATTTTTATTTTCTCGTGAATAATAATAATAAAAATTAGTTACTCTACAAAAGTTGACGCTTTTTTTTTTTTTAAATCAAGAATTCGCGTGTGGATAAATATTTTCATAGGAATATTTGACATTAGCTTAACATTTTTATCCGATAAAGTAGTATATATATATATATATATATATATATCAAGAGACTCGACAGAGTCTCAAGTGACGCAAGCGCAAAAACAAACGAACGCCACGACACTCAGCGGAAACGGAAAAACGAACGAAAACTGCGACACTTATATATACGGCTAATTTGAGATCAAAGAAAACGCTGAAAGCCGACACTTAATATCTCAGGAAATATGGGAGGTTATGCTCTGATATTTTCAAAATAGTCTTTCACCTTCAGTCTGATCCTACCCTGAAATCGTTACATTTCTGCGTGCAATATATTTCGAGATATGAATTGGCTCATTTAAGTTATAAATGGACGGACTATACGTAGTACAATTTTTTCTCGAATATGGCTCGAGCGAATGTGGTTTAATTTATATATGATATTAATCGCTTTTATCTGATGTTCCTGACATCTCCCTTTTCCCTAGGAAAACTCTTGTTTTTTTTATAACTCAGTTTAAAAATCGAACTATTTTTACTCCGCGATGCAAAGATTTCTATTGCTAATTCTCAGAATTCTCAATAGGTGTAATTCGGTTTGGTCTTATAGTTGGTTGGTTGGTTCAATCTGAATGCAGTCAATAAAAAATTTAGATTTTGTTTTTTAATGCAAGAAAGAAACTTTATTGTTTCTTTTAAATATTTATTGTATATATACGAAATAAAATTTCACTTAAATATATTTTATGTAATCTGGTTTGTAATGTTCGCGGACGTATACAGTCTTCGTTTCCATTTGAAATATTCAATCTCAGATAGGTAATTTGGCTCCATCTATCGGCAATTAGTGTCAAAAACAAACTTACAAAATAAAATATTTTTCTTTCTTTAATATATATATTAAATGAGTTATTTATTTAGAGATTTGTATTTTATATAATATTTTTTTTAATCAAAAATATTCATTCAATTCCATTGTTTTCAAGTTGATACGTTGTTAACTTTCAAAATTGGTTTTATTTTAAAAAGTGATTGCAACAACAAAAACCCTTTTCTTTACTTTCATAAAAATGATAGATAATATCATAATCATATGCAAATATTTGTAATTTTTTTTAAAAAACTAAGTGATAAATTACTTAAACTATGGATAGAAAAAATCCTGAATAATAATAATAATAATAATAATAATAATAATAATAATTAATTGATTAATATGCTCATTAAATTTCTATAATATAGTATGTAAATGAAATATTTTACAAAGATTGTAATAATTATAATATATCAAATCCAAATCTAAAATTTCATGTTTTCTGTTATTATTATTATTTTTTAATTTTATAAAATAATATTGTAATGAAAAAAAAAAAAAAAAAAAAAAAAAAAAAAAAAACTCGGTTACCAAACATTTAAATGCATTGGAAAAACTCTGAAAACAGAATTAAAATTAGTAAAATAAGTAATAAAATAAAATGAAGTAAAATACATCTTTATTTGACTTTAATTTAAACCCATAATATATTTTTAACAATATTAATTAATTAATTTTGTTTTTCGCATTGTGATACTTAATTTTACGAAATAATACATTTCTGCAAAGCATACTGGTAAAATAATTAAGAATTATACAGTGTATTATTTTATAAATTACTTTGTTCATTAAATTTCCATTAAAAAACTATACTACTTAAATATTTACCAGTATAAAAGTTTCACATTTTAAAGATTTTTCTATTTTTTTTTCTCTTTTAAATCAAATCTATACTTCAAAAATAATAATTATTTCTTTCTTAAATTTAACAGTAGGGAGAGGCATGAATATAACAATAAAAGCTACTCTAGAAAAAAAGAAAAAAAAAATCCTCCTTCACTTGTACAGACTTATTTCTTACATATAATATTGATATAAAATGAAATTACCATGCATCTGCAACCTTTAAATTAAAAATTAATAATACATTTCAAATTTTGTATTATTTTGCAAATTTTGTTTATTGCCTTTATTCAGATATTGCAGTTTATTGCCTTCCCTTAGTATATGTTTATTGCCTTCAGAACATCAGGTTTTTTCCCCCACAAAATGGGTATTTTTGAAATAGTGATTGCTGGTACCAAACGGTACCGCTAGGACTTCCCTGGTTAATCGAATTTAGAAAAGTGTGTTTCTGAAGTTCATACAAAATCTTGAAAAACAGTGTCGAATACGAATTATTCAATTTGTAAAATTAAATTAAATTTTACAAATTTTACCAGTAATTTTCGGAATTTCTAAAACTGTAAAACACGTCTTCGACAATTTTACGGGATTTTGTTTAGTTAAGAAAAGAGCAAATATGTATGGTGGGGGAAGGGGGTGGGGGTGGCACAAGGTGTCAGACATGGGCAAATTTTAATTTTGTAAATGTGAAAATTGGGTGAAGGTGGAAATCTGTTACTTTGATGGAAAGACCTTTTCAAAACAACATTTTAACAAAAAATGTTTTTCTCTATAATTATTAGTTAGAAAAATATGACAGAAAATTTTTCGTTTAAAGTCTTCCACCTGGGTCTCGAAAACACCTTGGAAATTCTAAAAACCTAAAAAAAAAGGGGGGGGGCTTAATCAGTTTGAAGGATCATTGTTTTGTTTGGAAATTTTGAAAAAATTTTGGAAATTTCGAAAACAGGGACCAGCGAAAAGCGCATCTCTGAAATTTTAAACAAATGCATTGCTTTTTTCAGTTTGTCGAAAATGTCTTCTATAAACATAAACAACTTCTTAAAAAAAAAAAAAAAAAAAAAAAAGAAGAAGAAGAAGAAGAAGAAATTGAAGCTGTATTACGATAGGGGGAACCTTAGAAAGCAAACAGTAAAATTTGGAGGGGAATTAGGGGGGGGGGGGTTAAGAGCTCGTTCAAAGTTCTTACTTACAGACTCATATTCAATTTCCACGTTTCTTACAATTTTCAAAAATTTCGAGTCGTTTCCGATAGATTTGGGGAGGATGATGGGACTTTTAGAAAAAAAAAATTATAAGTTCCTTAAAAATGCCCCACCAGCGGCCGAGCGGTGGATGAGAGGTGCCGGATTCGATCCCATCCCGCACTCTTTGACTTAGCCGTTCCTTCCGTGTATTTATCCGAAACTCGCTTAAATACGGGCCTCGACCCCTTAGAAAGACCTCATGGAGGCCATTCTACCTATATGCCTAGGACCCTAGCGTAGTCAGTTGGCCTTAAAACCTATTACCAACCAACCTTAAAAAAGTATCGTTGAAGTGATTGCATCTAGAAGATTTCTCGAAGTGCTAAAAAATCCTTATAATTTAAAATTTTAATGTTAGATCTCTTAGTATACTTTTTGCCCCCATAACCCAATTTTAGAAAATGAGGCAATGTCCAAAATCCCTTCACCACGTTTTAGAAAATTTTCAAGAATTCTAGCCAGGAAGAATGTGGGAACTATGCACAGTATATTTAACCAGATTGGAATAAAACTACATTCAACAAAACATTTTCTAAAAAAAGTTTTCCCGATTAAAATTTCAAAGTGGTCTAACTGATTGCCCCCCTCCTATTTTCCCCCACCTGAATTAATTTTAAACCAAACAAAATCTCCCTCAGATTGATTAAGCATCTTTTTTTAGAATTATCAGAGTTTCCAAAGGAGGATCTGATCCCCACACCCATGGTGTTAGGTATTTTGGAAAATTACTGTCAAATCCTTACAACATTTTACTTTAAACATCTCCAATTAAAAATATAACAAAATATTAATATTTTGTTCATTCAATTGGACCATTTAAAAACTTGTGTTTAATTTTTTTTATCTAACTAAAATCTATGCTGTGCATGGAGCTCTTTAAAAACTTATTCATAATACTTTTTTACAAAAACTTTCGTACACAAATTATTTTTTGAACATTTATTTTAAATATTCTGTTGAACTATTTAAGAAACAGATGAACCGTTGAACCAAAGAAATTGAATATTAAATAAAATAAAATCTCTCTCTCTCTCTCTCTCTCTCTCTCTCTGTCTTTTTTTTTTTTTTTTGTAGAAATTGTTTGTTATTTTTAAAATATACTATATTATGCCTTTGTAATGTTGCGTGTTTCCATCACACAACAAATATTCTTTCTTAAAGTTTTTTATTTATCACTTTTCATAAATTTTTAAAATTTCATTTAGCTTGTTATTTTGTTCGAGGTAAAATTTAATGTGGTATAAACTATGAAACTGCACTTTTTAAGGGTTACAAACTCAATGTCATGCTCCTTTAATTTTACATTTTAATCATTAACCCCTAAAAAGTAATGATATCAATACAAAAAACGCTTAACGGGTTAAAAGTTTGTGACGCAGCACTGCACTTTATGGCCATAAGAATTAGAAATACGGGTCTTAAAAATAATGATATCAAATTTTCAGTGACTCATTGCTATTAATTAAAAAATACAGAGATTTTCTTATTTGAATTTGTTTTTTTCTTCTATTTATTTTTACAGTGTAAACGTTATTTTCAACATAAAATAATATATAACATTTACTTACCGATACCTTTTCATTCACATCTCTTATAATATCAAAATATGTGTTTTAAAAGAAATGATATGAAATTCCAGTAACGCAGTGTTGTTACACTAAATGATTTGTTTTTAAATTCCACTGCAATTATTTTGTTTTGCATATTAAAGTATATTTGTACATTGAAATATTGCTTTTAATTTTCAAATACGCAGTCAAATATATCACTTTCATTAAGTTTATATTATGTACTGAAATGTATTTATTTCAATGAAATATTTTATCTTTTGCGTCACGCTAAAAAAAAAAAAAAAGCGAAATTTTTAGTTGTAGTTTTGGATGGCGTGACGCAAAAGATAAAATAATTCATTGAAATAAATACATTTCAGTACATAATATAAACTTAATGAAAGTGATATATTTGACTGCGTATTTGAAAATTAAAAGCAATATTTCAATGTACAAATATACTTTAATATGCAAAACAAAATAATTGCTGTGGAATTTAAAAACAAATCATTTAGTGCAACAACACTGCGTTACTGGAATTTCATATCATTTCTTTTAAAACACATATTTTGATATTATAAGACATGCGAATGAAAAGGTATCGGTAAGTAAATGTTATATATTATTTTATGTTGAAAATAACGTTTACACTGTAAAAATTAATAGAAGAAAAAAACAAATTCAAATAAGAAAATCTCTGTATTTTTTAATTAATAGCAAAGCGTCACTGAAAATTTGATATCATTATTTTTAAGACCCGTATTTCTAATTCTTATGGCCATAAAGTGCAGTGCTGCGTCACAAACATTTAACCCGTTAAGGGTTTTTTGTATTGATATATATATAGATATATATATTTTACAGTGAAACAAAATTTTTGTTTTTAGTGTGTACCTTATGAGGTTGTTTCATGCTCTCACCTTAATTATAAATAATTATAATTTTAATATTATTAATATTTTTTTATTTTTATTTTGTAAAGTTCATAAAGCAGTTTTTTCTTTTCTTTTGTATGTATAGGATCCCTTTGGCAAAATTTGAAATTTGGTACCGAAGTAGCTCGGGCATTTCTCGCCAAGATCTTTAGTTACAAATTTGAGATAGCCATTTCAATTCTTCTCAAAAAATGGCTTAAATTATTTAATGTCGACAAGGGTGTGCCCTACTAAAGCTGCGCTTTTTGCATTTTTGTGTTTATAATATTTTCTATTAAAGATTTCGACAAATGTTTTATGCATTTCTCTTTTTACACCTTTGTCCAGTTCCTTCATTGATTTCAAAATTCTATAAACATTTCTTCAACCTGGGGAATGCCGGGTTAACCTGCCTAATAATCCTAAACTAAATAAATAAAAAATCTGGAGTGACTCTACTCGACTTTCCGAACATTGAGTAACTAACAGTTTTGTAGATAAAATAAAGAAAGAGGAATTGCTAAACAAACAAAAGAGAGAAAACCATAATAGAGTGTTTTTTTCTCCATATATCACACGAGGTTTTATTTAACGCTACTGAACTTTGAGCCCTTAGATCATAATGATAAAGAATTTTTCGTTTTGTCCCTGTAAAAATCTATAGATGCTAGATTCACCAAAATGCTTATAGTTAGTGCAACAGTGATTTATAATATTCATACAAATTTTCAGCTCAATTGAATAAGGCGTTTAGATGCTATCGCACTTTTAAAAATTTGGTCTCATAGGCCATAATGATAAAGAATTTTTCTTTGTGTCCCTGTAAAAAAACTGTAGTGCTAGATTCACCAAAATCTATACAGTTGGTGCAAATGCGACCTATAACATGTGTACATTTTTTTTGCTCAGATTAATAAGGCGTTTAGACGCTATCACACTTTTAAAAATTTGGCCCCATTGGCCTTAATGATAAATAATTTTTCTTTGTGTCCCTGTAAAAAAGTAAAAAAACTGTAAGTGCTAGATTCTCCAAAATCTATACAGATTGAGTATCTGTGACCTATAATATGGGTATCAAATTTTTGCTCAATTGAATAAGGCGTTTAGATGCTATCGCACTTTTAAGATTTTGGTCCCATAGGCCATAATGATAAAGAATTTTTCTTTGTGTCCCTGTAAAAAAACTATAAGTGCTAGATTCACCAAAATCTATAGGTTTCGTACTATGGTGACTTACAATATACGTACCAACTTTCAGGTTAATCGAACAAAGCCTTTAGACGCTAGCGTGTTCACAAACATACACACATACACACATACACACATACACACACACATACATACATCATCATAAAAATAGTGAAAACGGACTCAGGGGACCTCAAAACGTATAGAAACATCAAAATCTCGAATTCGGATTTTTGACATGATTACAATACTTTCCTCACTATAGTGTTCGGAAAGTAAAAATTGCTGATTTTTTTTTTTTTTTTTTTTTTTTTGAGTTTTGAAATAAATGCTCATATCTCCGTTATTTAATATGCTATCGTCACACAAATTCATCCATAAATTACACTGGGTCAATATTAATATATTTTAAAGTTACAGATCATTTCGTTTACTTAGCGATACGGTGATTCCAAACATTATTCGTTTTGGTCAATTTGTTACCGCCCCCTAATGTTGTCTTAAACCACTCTTCACTGAAAAACATGGGAAAGACCCAATTCTTTAAAATCTCAATGTTTGAAAACATTTCATAGAGAAATAAGTTAAAAAAAAAAAAAAAAAAAAAAAAAAAAAAAAACTTATCGTTTGCAAATCTTGCTAAACTTTTGAGCAGGAGTGCATATATATTAATATATATATGTATAAGTGTGAAAATTGTGCTTATTAACTGCAATAATTCATTCTCTGTCTACTTCAGTAAAGTAAGCTTTGACTATAAAAAAAAAAAAAAAAAAAAATAAGAATATATATATATATATTTTATAATATATTGTAAATAATAATTATTTTCCCGTGTGAAGAATGGGTGCAAAGTTAGTAAATTATATGAAAAAAAAAAAAAAAAAAAAAAAAAAAAGGTTTAAAATATTTCTTTCTTTCTTTCTTTCTTTTTTTTTTTTTTTTTAATTAATGACTGAAATTTAAATCGATGAGAATCAATTAAGCCTCAAATTCTAGAAATCTCTTCTAAGTCTGAACGTATGGAATTATTCAGCAATTTTCTATGTAATTTAAGAAATTCCACTCACAGTTTTGTTTATTTAAGATCCTAAGTAAAGCGTAATAATTAAGCATTCCTCTCTTATCTACAGTTAAAGGTCAGCGGTCATTTAACTAGGATTATAAAAACATTATCCTTTTTGCTAAGATAAAACAATCATTAAATTTGTTCATTTATTTATTTATTTTTCTTTGATAAGCATAATATGCAAAATTAATAATGCTGATTTTCTACACTGGCATATACTACTCCTAAATGTTTGTATTAATACAAAAACTATTAAGAAATAAAGATAATTCAAGCCAAAAGGAACTTGTTTCAATTAAGTTTTTATGATTTCAAGCCATATGAATTGCAAATGCTTTTGGATAAATCATTTTCAATCTATTTATCGTCCCAATATAATTGGAATTAATGGTTTCACATAGAAAAATAATTACTTGCATTTGATAAGACGAGAAAGAGAAGATTATTTAAAGGTGTTCTTTTGCTTTGAAAGTCATTTCTTCGAGAAATCTCATCGGATTAAAAATAAAAAGGTGGTTCGATGCAACGTTCAATAAAAATAATTTGTATGCATACTATGAAAATAAATTATGATGTTCATTATTATTTTTTTAAATTAGCAGAGGTGCCAAGTTATTACGAATTGTCTGTAATCCTAATACCGGAAATTTTTTAATGTATTTTTTTTTTTTTTTTTTGTAATAATTAATCTGCCATTTAATAGGACAAGTTTTATATTTTCTTTATTATGGTATGAAATTGATTTTTCGTTAGTAGAAACGTGGCACCTCTGAATTAGTAGCCATGAAATTTATTAATAAATGACACAGGAATATATTTGTAGTTATGAAAGTTTTTAAAATAAGTTTTCTTTTATTTCAGCATGAAATTATGAATATATATTCATTTAAATAAAAAAGCTGAAATATGTTTCTTGTGGAATTAACCCTTTTATTCCCCGCGATGCCAATTGGAATCGTGAAATTATTTAATATTTTCTTTCTTATTATCTAAAACGCACACTGATTCAAAATGAACAATATTATAATATATATACATTTATCTACTGAAAAAAAAATATATATTAGGTAGTTTTAATACCCCTGTTAATGAATGAAAGGATTTTTATTCTATTCTTAATGATATTATAGGAATCAATTTCTACCCCCCTTCCCCCTTTTTTTTTTTTTTTTCAATTTAAGTGAATTAACGGTTTTAATTTTAATGTTTATATTTTGTATTTTAATTAATCGCAATACGAATTTCTTTCATAATTTTGACTTTTTTATTTATTAAAAAGTTAAGATTCTAAATGGAATCAGCGGGTTATATTAAGTACAAATAAATACCTCTTAGTTGCTTTATTAATCATATGAATTCCCTGAAGTATATATCTTACCAAAGGGTGCATTCGATACTGAAGTTACTATCCAAACGAGTGACCAACATTGAATGTGATTTTAATCAGTCACGTGACGAGAGAAAGGATCAAATCAGCTCTATTTGCTACAATTAGCTCATTTCCAACTTTTTGTTTTTCACACTTGGCTTACTATCGCTACTGCAAACCATTCTCTTTCTCTCTCTTTCTCTTATTAAGTTGTATTAATATTTTAGAAACATAGAAAGTGGATGAAATTATCTGAAAAATTAAGTGCAATTTATTAATAATTGCAATTTATAGCACATTTTAAATATAATAATTTTCAAATAAATTATTACTGTTATCTATTGGCAATTAAATTAGGATGCACACATGAAATGAAAGAAATTTTCATTTTTTACCTTAAATATTTCATTTAATATCATATTAATATTTCAGTAAGATTAAATTCCTCCTTTGACAATTTTTTCTTGGCACTCAAATGCATAGCAATACTTCGGCATTTTTCTTAGCAGCTAGATGACAAGGCAAAAAATCTTAGTCACCCTTTGTCTAAGGAGGCGAGTGATTAACGTGACCTTTAGGGTGAAAATTAAAAAGCACTCATCACGTGATTTCGATATTGGTTACTTGCTTCGATGAGGGATGTGCAATCTAGTATGATATACTTACTTCCAGACTAGCTAGACATGTGAAACTTTTAGAATAGCTCAGAACACGATGCAACGCAATGCCTCGAAGACCGATTTTCGAATTTTTGATTAGTTTTCTTTTAATTAATTAAAATATGAAAATAATAACCTCCTAATAGCTTTAAAATTAGCCAATAAAATATAAGCTAAAACTTAATTGTTGCCAAAAAATTTTACGAGTCAATTTTCTGTCGAGATAAAAATAAATACATTTAATAAAACGGGATCATTAAAAAATTATAAAAAAAATTAGGCATCTCACAAAAATTGACGTCATTATCACTTTAAAAATTTTAAATACATTGATGAAGTGCTAATATATTTCTACAGTTAAATTTAAAAATATAGTATATAAAAAGTTTTTTTTATTTTATTTTATAATTATTATTCTTATTTATGATTACTCTTCAACTTATAAAACTTCATACAAAATGATTCAACATTAAAAGTGAGAATTTAAAAATATAACTTTAAAACGAGTTAAAAAAGTAACATTTTTAGGCATCTGTAAAACTTTCCCGTCTGAGAAATTTCTAAAACTATAAAACGTTAATACATAATTTATTTTTAGCATAGCGTAGATATAACATTTCTCTTAGCTTTTCTTTGTTTTATTTTAAAATCGTTTCAAATATCTTTTCCCTGAAATATATTACAAATATATTTTAAAATATCTTTTGTTATAATATATTTTTTTGGGGACAGAAAGTTCCAAAATTTTAAGGAATGGATATTTGAGTTTTCTGTTCGAATTTTATAAATTTTTGACTCTCTCAGATTTCCAGTAAAAATTTATTTGTTATTGCAATTTCAATCATATTCATTTTCGTTCGAGAATATTTAGAATATATTTTGAAATAAGACATATTAAGTTCTGAAAGGCTATTATATATTTATGAAAATAAATATTATTTATGTATTCAATATGGTAATTCTTTTTTGACAAATTAATAAATCATTCATAAGTCCTGCATGAATTGTGTCACAGGAAGTTTCACCTGTGTTACATGTAAAATCAATATCGATACAAATGTTTTACGGTAATTAAGAAGAAATAATTTAAGTGAGTGTAAGGGGAAAAAAGTTTTTAATACATAGAGCTTCGTATTAAAATTCAAAATTTTTGTCATCTTATAACAAAGAAATGGTAATTTTTACATTCCCTAACCTATTTAGGGCCTCGGTAGCCCAGTCGGTAGAGCGCCGGCCTCGTAATTGGAAGAATGCGGGTTCAGTACTCGAACGTTATTAGTGTACCACCTTTAGTGTACCGTCGTGTACACTAATGGTGGCTGGTGCACGTAAAATCTGTCGTGGCCGCAATGTCCTCCATGTTCCCATCAAAAATTATACCTCTGGGGGTAACGGGAGAGCCATCCTTTCCGTGGAGGATCAAAATTGTGAGGGCATGTCTCCGGACCACCTCTAGGGGTGTGTCCCAGACCGTCGCCAATTGCCCATCTGCGCAGCACTAGTGCGACGTAAAACCCAACCAACCCTTACCTATTTATGGAAGAAAAAGTATGGTTTTGGGTCAAATGTTCGAAACGGAGTTTTTTCTATATTTACACTTCAATGATCTCACATTTCTGAAAATCCCTCCGTAGAGTGTCAAAATTGTGATGACATGCCTCTGGACTATCTTAGGGGTGCGTCCCAGACCGTTGCTAATTACCCATGGTGCCGTACTAGTGCGACTCTAAACTCAACCAATGAACAATGACTAATATACCTCTGAAAATGATTTTTAGTAGCTGACTCTGTGTGTGTCACACTCTTTTTTATTAACATATCTCAAAATAAATAAATAAAACAAACTAAATAATAAAAAAGTAAGTAAAAATTAAATAAAAAATAAAACCAAAGAAAAATATAAAATAAAATAAATAAATAATCAGTATTCTACATGTGCATAATACGGACATGTTACACTAAACTTTTCGTTGAAATAAGGTTTTTAGTGGTTGGGTCTGTGTGACAGACTTTTATAAACACATCTCAAAATAAATAAATAAAATAAATAAATAATAAAAAGGTAAAGTAAAAAGTGAATAAAATATAAAAATACAGAGGAAAAAAAATAAGTAAATAATCAGTATTTTAGATTATTCTAAATCAGTATTCTATATCTGTATAATATAGAGATGTTACACTAAACTTCTACAGGTGCATCTAAGATAATACAAATAAATTACGTCTAAGGTCGGGATTACTTACTGGAAGATGCATTTTGACATTTCTAGATTGAGCTAAACAAAATGAAATAAGCGCATATTTTTTAAATGCATAAATGCATTATTCATTTATATTATGTTATAAAAATCATTCACCAATCATTTACAGTACTACGCAAAAGAACTGTGATATAGTAGGGCTAAACGTTGAATTTTCAAGTTGTATTATTATCTGTTTTTCTATTGTGCTAAATTTATGTACAGTATGTGGTGTGTTAATAATTTATAGACAATATATCTGACTGAACAAATTTAAGCGAAAATTTATTTTCTATTGAATGCACCCCATTGAAAAGCTTTACTACATTTTACCAAGTCCAGAAACTTAGGAGTGATAATTTTTTTTTTTTTTTTTTTTTTTTTTTTACTTATACGATAGGCAAAGTATTCTTTCAAAATCGATTTTAAGCGCTGATATATATATATAATTATTTGAGGTCTCCCGAATACGAAAGTTTAGTTTCGATATTTGAATACAAAATTAAATAACGCCTTTAAAAATATATTTGTAAATTTTAATGTTTCCTTACCAATAATATTGAAAGTTTATTTGCCTCTCTAAGTTTTATAGAAAATTAAAGTGAATCCTCAATCGAAAATGGATGGTCTAAACGTGATAAATTCTATCCTCCAAGGTCTTGTAAACATTTTGTAGGCTAACTTTTAAGATCGGAAACATATTCTGAATGTTATAGTATGAAATATATATTTGCCGGGCAGAATCCTACATACTTTTCAAGTTGTTATGTATTAATTCATTCCCCGTAAATAATATACTTCTTATGAGATATAACTTTCATTAATATAAATTGATTTTGCTTGTTTTTTTTTTACATAAATACATAGCAAGCGTGTTTTGATGCGTTATTTTTGCTTTATTTATTTAATACATTAACAACGGAGGTCCTTATTTCTGAAGATAATAAATGAAAATGCATTAAAAAAATCTTTGGTTTAACCGAAATCAAATACAAAGCTGATTTATATAACGTTTTTTCAATGCTTCTAATTCTATATGTAATACTTTTTTTGTAATTTTATTTTATTTTTACTATATAAGCTAAAGAAAGTTATAAAACATTAATACCTTCATTTTTATGATAAATAAAGATATAAATCATATATTTTTTATATATGCTTTTGAAAATTTTTAAAAGCATATTTGATATCCAATTGAAGATATTTTATTTTATTGTTGATTATTTTTGTAAATGCATGTAAAATAATTTTTAACGTATTGTATTCGTAATATTTATTATATAATTAACATAATTAGGCGTTATCAGCATGTTTAAATATCCTCCAAATCTCTTTATCAGTTAAAAATTGAGCAGTAAAATTTATCTGAATAACAATACTAAGGTTGACTAATGATAAAATCTTTGTAAGTGGACAGTAAAAACTGATAAAACATCATCAGTTGATTTGGGTAGAAAAAATAAAAGACAACATTTCTTCAACCAAAAATGTACAAATTGTTGCTGGTTTTACACTGTATTCATGTGTAATTCTTTTCCCCTATGAAAGAAAATGAATATTTTTTGCAAAATAAATGAATATTTAAATATTTTTTCAATATATGGTGTTCGTTTACGGAGTTTCTATTCAACAGAATACAAATGCGTATTAAAAATATTTGTGTTTAATATTCATGTATTTGTATTATAAAACTTCGCATTTTTTGAAAATGTCAATGATGTTAAAGTGAAGGGGTAGTACTAGAACTTCATTAAAAGGTAAACGCCACTGAAAATGACTGTCATGATATTGTAATATTTAAAAAATAATGTTTAAAAGAAAAAAAATTTGGATAAATTACGCTCTATAGCAAACACACTTTATTTTTTTAGTACCGAATGGCGATAGTCGTCGCTCAAAACAATTACAAGAAGTTATAATGGCAATATACAGCTGCTTTTTTATTTGTATCGCAAAAAATTCTATCACAAAAGAAATGAAAATCATAAAGCACTATAAATGTTTGATTTCTTTGTAAAAGAAATGAATGCAGATTAATGAATTTGTTTACTTTTTTTTATATGGTATGCTGGCTGGTGACGAAACTGCGTATACGTTAAGATACACATTTTTACAGACATAAGTAACATAGGAGAACTATGATCAAATTAATGCAAACAAATTCCTTATCTGAAAATAATGTTTGTAAAAGAGATAAATTTTGTGATTTTTTTGCTTTCCTTAATGCTGTATATTTATGTTATTCGTACGTTTTTAAATTAATAGTGAAGTACAATCAGCATTAATTTATTCTCCTTTTACAGTAATATGCCCTTGTTGAATTTTTTTTATACATGATTTTTATTCCTTTTTATGATCTTTTTCTCAAACTTTAGAAAATTTACAAAAGTGATCCGGCATTATTCATATAAATAAGTACTTTTGGTGGGCACTAAAAGGGTTAATGTTTAGTTTATTATGTTATATTGTTTGAAAGAAAATTAAACTAATATTAGTTAAGCAGATTTATAGTTAAATAATCTGTTTGTAATTAACAGGGATTAACAGGGAGGAGGGGCCATTCACCACTCCAGGAGTGGTGTCAAGCGATTCTAGCTATGCTAGTCCCCTCCTCCGGAACGTTTGTTTAAAAAACTTAAAAAAAAAAAAAAAAAAATACAAGGGCCGCTGGAGACAGGTCTCCCACGCGACAAGGAGCAGCGGTAAAAAAGTCATATTTCAATTTCTTACTGAACTCATCACGACAAGGGGCATCAGTGCAGAGCAGAAATTGGTTAAGATAGTGCCGGGCATAACCCTTCGCGACAAGGGCACTTGGTCAGGATGCTGTTGAACTGCAGGCAAAGATTTACTGAAATTGCTTATGGTAAAATTGTGATATGTGCATTTAGCCAGTAGTAATTGAAAATCAGTAGGGGAGTAGAAAAATAAGCAGTATTTAATTTACTCAGTCTATTAAGTTTGAAATTTCCATAAGAAGAGAAAAAAATTTGTTTAGATTTTGAATTAAAGAAGGTCTAGTAATTATGTTTTCTAACTAGTTGAGAGGTTTAGTAGGAGGGTTCCTTAAGTGATAGGAAGAGGTAAGCGGACAACTATAATAATAATGCGAATCAGTCCCTTCCTGACCACAAGAACACAGGGGTGAGCGTCGGCGGTGAAACTTGTTAAGATAAGAGGGGAAAGGGTCGTGGCCCGTGAGGAAGGCTGTAATTTGAGGGGAGAGAGACCAAGAATTTAAAGAAATCGTTGGAACCAGATGTTTTCAGAGTTTGTTTTATATATGATGGTGGGGTTTGGAAAGAGTATTGAATATTGGGACTTTCTGTTGCTTTTTCGGCCAGTTGATCTGCCATTTCATTGCCAACGACACCCCTGTAGGCAGAAACGTGTGCCAGGGTTAAATTATTTTTTAAAAGGGAAATTTTGGTGTTTATTTCTAGAATTAAGGGATGTCTACTCCTGTAGCGGGCAATGGCCTGCTGACCCGAGAGACTGTCACTGTAAATATTGAATTTTGGAAACTTTTGTTTATTTTCTTCCGTCCAGATAACCACCTTTAAAATCGCGAAGAGTTCCGCCTGAAAAACGGAGTTGTAGTTCTCGCGTCTGCACGACCACTGGAAAATGGGGTCGTAAAACCTTTCGAAAATTACAATCTAAAGGCAGTAACTCTCTAAAGTATGTATTCAATAGCCACCGCTTTATAAAATCACGTTTGTTTTCATCAACATGATTTTATTAAGCGGCTGATTTTTATATCCGGCGAACATGCCCGAACTCAATGAAAAAGTATTCATTACCTAAATATGGTAAAAAATTCTTCTTCGCCATTCCATCTATCAACTAGCCATCCGTAGGAATAGAGTTTTCGCTACTTTTCATTCACATAAAATTTTCAGCTTTCAGGGACAAAATTACGTTAAAGAATGAAATTGTCTTTGACCTGACATTCTTGTACCTATCCAGAAGTGCTACGTTGAGGACTTCTATTCCCTTATTCATTTTCGCTTGCGATTCACTCTTCTGTTTGGTTCAATCTAGGCACTGATATCATCTTTATTATTATGTTTACATGAAGCAAACTGAGAAAATTTCAAGCTTCGATGTGGCCTTCCTTTGACTATACATTTGAAGAAAACCATCATCATTTGCCAAAATTTTACGCTTTACCTTCAAAAATAAAAACTACCCGCCTGCATATCTTGAAGCTAAGTTGCTTGAAAATAAGAACTACAAACTCTATTTGAATATTTTAAGACGAAGAATTCACTCCTCGAGTTCATAACTACAACACATGGCGGGGCGTGTATTTCTTTCTTTTTCTCTTTTTTTTTTCTTTTTTTCTTTCTTTTTTTTTAGGCATATAATTTTTGACAAAAAGTAATAATGTGATGGCTTGTTATATTTTGTTTATTTTTTTCTTTTCAAAAATCCGGTGAGAAAATATAATTCGTTGTTTAGTTTACATACATGATCATTTTTACTGTTGAAGAGATTTTCTTTTGAGTTTATTAACCGGCGATGCTGATTTTATTAAGCGGCGGTTTGTACTGATTTGATTCCGGACCTATTAATTTGATCAGATTAAGCTGCTGATTTTACTAACCAGTGATTTTATAAAGCTTCGGCTACTTTATATACATAGATGGTTACTGATATAATTTAATATACCATAAGATAAGTGAATGTTATATGTAGGATTTAATGTATATATATTACTTAAAGTTATTGTATATGGTTAGATCCATACATAGCATTACCAATTGCATGTTAACTAAACCGATAAACGAATGAAATTTACAGCTTGACCTGTCTAAGAATTTCTTGTAGAATCATCCGAGGTAAATGGAAAAACTCAGTCTACTATCCATAGCTTCAATAATCACAGACGAATGAGAAATATAGTCATGAGATAAAATGTCTTATAACTATGGTATCAAACACAAAATAATTCACACAATTAATGCACATAATGTCTTACTTTATATTTGAAACATCTTCCAGCAGTCACTCCGATCTATGAAATCCTAAGCTTTTTTCTTATTCTTTTATTTTTTTTTTCTTTCTTTCTCTTTTTGTGAGCTTCTATGTAAATTGAAACCCTTTTGAACTTCTCGAAAGGTAACGCCCGCAATGATTCGCCCTCGTAATATGAGAAAGAGACTAACAACTTGTGAGTTATGCATGCTTTCTCTATCTTAATTTTGATGCCAAATGCCAAATTAGAAATAATAATGATTACTACATACATTTATATAAACACACATACACAGTTGCATATTTATAAATACTTAAGGCAATTACTATATCTTGAGAATGTTTGCATGGAAATGTGATGCATAGGTACAGTTTCTTTAAAAAAAAGTATATTTTTCATATAAAGGTTTCTGTTTATAATTAAATTAACATAGTTACGATATATATTAGATTTTCAATAAATGCATTTTAAAACTATATAAAATCTGTGGATTAATTTTAATATTTTTTTTTTTTTACATGAAAGGAAAAAAGTCTCAAGATGTAAATAAAATCTCTTTTGTTAATAACATATTTTAAAAGTAAAATAATCAATAATATGCGAAATACAAAAAGAAAAGCTTATTAATTAATATAGTCCAACCCGTCAAAGCATTCCAACCGCTTGACCACATCAAAGGATTCTGAATTACGCCGCTCGAAACAACTTCCAACCAACCTCAGTGGAAACTGTACTTAATAATCGAGTTACAGCTTGGACAATGGGTCTATCGATAATAATTTTTTTTTCACCAAGATCGTCAAAATAGTTGTCATGGGGCGATAAAGTCACCAAATTCATCGCCAAGTCTATTACGTGCCCTGATAAAGTGTGTTTTTAACGGAGAATGATCTTTTTTAACGCGGAAACAAGCTAGAAATGCGAAAAATTGACATTTTATAATGTGACTAAACCTCTTAGAAAGAATTCACATAAAAATAACTAGTATTATTTAGAAATCTGTAACACTATATGTACATCTATGCATAAGAAGCACGATTTTTATTGATCTATTACACAAATATATTCATTACGCATACGTATTATACTTATAAAAGCACATACATAACCTGCAAAAAGAAGTGATATCTCATAAAAAAAAAAAAAAAAAAAAAACAATACTATTGTAAAAGTCACCCCGCCCAGCAAAAACTCTTACCTTTCTTATGCATACGTATTATATTTATAAAAGCACATACATAATTAATAGTTGATAATGTTATTTACACATGTGAAACGTAGTTCTTAAAAATAGCTCCAGAGTTGTTAATTTAATAAATTTTTAAAAAGAGAGTAAAATCAGGCTAATGAAAATGTACTGTATTTTCTTATCCAATTTTAAGAAATAAAATACATATATAAAAGGCTTCCAAATTCAATTATTATCGTAAAATATAACATTTTACGTGCGTTTACGTGCGAATCATTTTACAAAAACAATTTTAATTTCTAATGTGTATTAATAAAGAGGATATAATTTTGTGCTCTTATTTATACAAATTAAAAAAAGAGAAATAAAGCAAATGTTATAAAAAATATTATTAGTCTTACAGTGATTTGAGAACTTTCATTTAGCTTTTTCATTGAATCTAAATAAAAATAATAAATTTCATTAGATGCTTTTACTACAAATATTTTACATTATTGCATCAAAGTTTGAAAATTAAGTTACATAATATACTTTTATTAAAAGTACGTTGGATAAACATGATTGAATTAAAAATAATACATTTCTAGAAAGATAATTACATTTTGTATATTTAAGATTTTACTTTTGTTTTTAGTTTTATAAATTTAAACACCAAATTTCAAGAAGTTTAATTACATTTCTTTCAAAACTTATATATTGTTCTTGAAATACAATAAAATTTCTAGTCTTTAATTTCAATAAATTTTAAAATATCTTTTAATTTAAATGTAATTCAAACAGATATATGCCTCGATTAGTAAAAATTGACTAAAAAGTAATCCAGATAAATGTATGTATTTAATTATATATATATAAATATTAGCTGTATATGTAAACTGCTGAATTTTCTCTCTGACTGTACATAAAAAGTGTATACTTTTTTTATTAACATGTATTTAGAGTTCATATATGTAGCACATTTTTGTAACAGTACTACAACGTTTATATTAAAACACAAAGCTGTTTCTTTGAGACCAAACTGGAAGTATTGGATGATGCATAAAAATATTTCAGCCAGTCCGAGATGATCTCATTCTTTTTTATTTGTCATTGGGTAATGCGAACAATCGACAAAAACACCACTCCATAGAAAACGCAGGGCCGCGGTAGCCCAGTCGGTAGAGCGCCGGCCTCGTAATTGGAAGATTGCGGGTTCGGTACTCGAGCCGGCCAAAGACCGTCGTGTACACTAATGGTGGCTGGCGCACGTGAAAGCTGTCGTGGCCGCAATGTCCTCCATGATCCCATCAATAATTATACCTCTGGGGGTCACCGAAGCGGGAGAGCCATCTCTTCCGTGGAGGATAAAAATCGAGATGATATGTCTCCATACCATCTCTAGGGGTGAGTCCCAGACTGTCGCCAATTGCCCATCTGCGCAGCACTGGTGCGACGTAAAACCCAACTAACCAACCATAGAAAACGCAAAAAAGAAAAAAAGTTTAGATTGAGTAGGTTTAGCGTCGCACATGCTCGAAAACGGACCTTTTCGATGTAACGCAGTGTAACTCTTTACACGTGACTATTACGAGGGAATCTGGAACATCGCTATGCTTGTGTTCGTATTCTAGGGTAAGGTGACCGACCATAAGTTCTCAAAATTCGAAGACAAGTTTTATTTTGGAGTAACTCTAGAGAATATAGAATAGTCGGGTAAAATGACATTACGTTATATTTCACCGATACGGTGCTGCAACCTATGGAAAGCCTTTCAAACGTCTTCACTGGGCCTGAAATACAAACAGTAGTACACCTTGTGTTAGTGAAAAGTTTTTGCGTCATAAGACTTCTTTGGTTTATCAAGACTCAGATATTTTTGGCGGTAAGTATTATGAATTTTGTAATTTATTTACGAAGCAGTAAAATGAGGGAAAACTTAGGGCCATTTCTGGTAGGAGAGTTGAGTTAGTGGCCTGATTGCCATGAACATATTTCTACATACAATTGATATATTTTCTTAATGGCGACTTGGGTAATATGGAATACCTAATATTGCTTGCAATTTTTGTAAAGCTTGAATGTTGATAATATTTTGAATACTGATAATTTTCAATAATAATTCCAAAATAAAATGTTTATATTGCAATCGTTCATGATTTTCTGTAAAGTACTACCATATATTCCATGTTATTCTTTAAAAAAAATGGGTATTCTATTTTTCTCTTATAACAATTTCATATTATCTACTTGGTCCATATAACCCGAAAGTAGCTTTTTTTCGTTAACTACAAATTTTGAATGTAAACTCTATTTTTTGTAACATAAACCTGTCAAAACACATTAACAATATTTGAAAGTTCCTAATAGTCGAGTCTACATTGACCCAAAATACTTCAGTTCCTTGCGGAGAGTTCATTGTATTCCATATTCACCTGTTTTTCTCTAAATATGTTCCCACATTATATCTTTGAGAGTCACTGAAGCGGGGATGCTATCCTCACAGAGGCGGATAAAATTTGTGATACCATACTTTAAACTACCTACAGGCCTGAGTGTTGCAGTCCGTCCCACCAATTGCCCATTGCATAACTCTAGTGGTTTTTTAAATGTAGATTTATATCACAAGAACAGATGTTTAGAAAGATTAATTTTAGATATAATTATTGGGTTTTTCGGAAATTAATTTCGTTTTTTTTTTTCGTTGGTAATGAAAGACGATTTTCTTATTGTGTATAAATACTTATTGAATAATATATTCTGCCCTTTGATCCACTATTCATTATCAGCGTTCTGGCAGTAGCATCATTTTATGCTTATACAATTTCTGATCTTTGCGGGCGAAAATGTGATCAAAGTCATTTTTGACGTCCTAATTTGAAATAAAGGTTTTGTCATCTAAGAAGTTTCGTAGAAACCGGAATAAGTAATAATTCGAAGGTGCTAGATCTGGAAAATATTTTGTGTGTAGTAGTACATACCATCCAAGCGGTAAAAGCTTTTGAAAAGTTACCAATCTTGTATGTGGTCTTGAAGTATCTTGGTGGATCACTGCTCCCTTCTTATTGATCATTTTTGGCCCTTTCTATTTGAGTGAATCACTCAGTTTTTCAAATTAATGACAATATACTTCAATATTGATTAAGGAAGCTTAGAAGCTTAAAAAAAGGGATTACCTTGAAATCTTACCAAAATCCTACATTACCTTTTTTTGATAAATATAAAGTTTCGATAGGGCACTAATCAAAAATTATTGTGCAAGATCAAACAAACTTTTTCACAAACAAACCTTGCTATGTCATCTGTCAAAATATAAAATAACAATGCGGCTTAATTGTAAAGATGGTATGAAAAAATACAGTTACGTCCTGTGCTGAAAAAAACGAAATTACTTTTGGAACACCCCAATATGTAATTTTTCTGCATTTACTTTGCTTGTAGAAATCGTGGCATAAGCAGTCTGAAAATGAAACAGAGTTTCAAGTACTATAAACCTCAATTTCTATTTCGATCATCTTAAATCAATCAGATACATTTCCGGGCAACCATAAGTAATGGAAGTATTTTTAGTTGCTCAAACATTTCTATATTGCTTTTCCTGATTTACATGTTTTAATGTCTTCTGAATCCAAAAACCTTTTTTTTATTTTTGGGTGTGTATATATCTGCATGTGTGGGAGAAATCTTTTGACTATTATATCCACAAAGAGATATTAGGTTTCACAAGGAAACCCTTTAAGTAGAATGTGCGCTTTTCTGATTATCTTTTAAATCTTCGTTTCTCTTGCTTTCGTCACCTGAACAACGCGATTTAGTCTTTTATTCCTCTAAGCAATAGAATGCAGTTAAAAAATGGGACACTTTATTACTGTAATCGTAACTGTGAGACCTGGATTATTAATGTTTAATTCATTTTGTAGTACGTATCAAATTTACATGGCCCTTTTTATTGATAGTTCACTAGAAAGTTATATATCGAGGAAGTTTTTGTATTGTTTTATTACTCTAAAAGGTTTTATTACTCTGTAGCTAATTTGTTGAAAAAATGAATTACAATATTAAAATATGTTAAAAAGACTAATTTATATGTAATTGTAGGGTTCTGAAATCCAGTCATGTTAACTTCAAATACAGTAAGATCGAAATTACAGAAATGGAGTTTGTTAATGCAGGTTTAGATTGTATATATACACATACACACAAACATATATATATATATATATATATATATATATGTATGTATGTCAGTGTTGGGCATAATTGATTAAAAAGTAATTGAATTACAATTGAATTACAATTAAATTATAATTATAATTATTTTACTATCAATCAATTACTTGTTAATTGATTGACAGTAAAATAATTATAATTATAATTTAATTGTAATTCAATTACTTTTTAATCAATTATGCCCAACACTGATGTATGTATACATATATAAGAAATATTACAGAAGGTACGTGCAAATTTTAACAGTTTTTATTAATCTACAATTAAAATATGTTCATTGTATTTGGTTAATAATTTTTAAGAGAGTTGTTTAATAAATATGGCTAATTTTTTAAAAGAAAATTAACCTTTCGTCGGGTGCGGTGTTGAGAATATCGAAGTCGGGCACAATAAGACTAAATTCCCACTTTAAAAAATTTTAGAAAAATAATTTATTATTAAAGAAAATTGTCATTTTACATAATTCTTTGATTTAACATATTTTGAAAATAAATAAATAAAAAAATTCATTAAACAAGCAGGAATAAACTGAAACTAACTTCACTAATTTGAACTGAAAATTTCGAACTGTGACTGAAAGGCCTATTGCTCCTTAAGGATGGTTAAATATCTATAGACGAATGGATATATTATTTCAAATGAATGAGAAAATTGGCAGGTGACTAACAATTCACAGAGTCTTTCTTCTTACATTATTGAAATTTCAGAAAAGTATTAACAATAAATTTTTATGATTAGTAAACAATTTTCAATGTATCTTTAATGAAATGAAATGAATTTTATAGTTTAAGACATAAAAACGTTTAAAACCTAAAGTGTCATATTGATAGTAATGTAATATATAAATTTAATATTCACTACCAATAATGAAAAGTAACCTTTTTCAAACGCTAGTCATTTAATTAATTATTTCATATTTTCAAAGCACGAAAAGGAGTTGTAATCATTATTGTGGTGAAAGGGCTTTATCCTTAATTAACTACCAAAATTCATTAAAACTCCCAAGTTAATGTGATGATGGATTAATAATAATTTCCCAGCGGTATTAATTACCGGATATAAAGGCTATTATGAGAACAATGCAAATTTGTCATTGTCGTCTTTATACTTAATTATTAACCTCTATTTCAGGATTACATATCAAAATATAATGTAAATGGGTGAGGCTACGAGTTCAAATTATGTATAATCATTACATACATTAATTTTATTTTAGTTTTAAAAGAAATTTTAAAAAAAATTAAAAATAATTTTAATTAGGTTATATTTGTCTGTTCCTTGAGATATTCTAATATAGTTATAAAACTGTAATTATTTTTTTTTTCATTAGGCATACATATGCAACAATATACATAAATGAAATTTAACTTCACAGTTTAAGAAAAATGTTGTTTAATTTGAGTCGGAATTTGATATTATAAAGATTAATTTGTATAAAAATACCAAAATTCTCTGCTTTGTTCCATAAGAGCTTTTGCGTTCGTATCACATTACCCTTCTAAGAATGAATTTATTTAATTAATGCTTCTTATACCGATAATAAAATATTTTTTCAGCCTCGGAAGTTAATAATTTTGGATTAGTTTGTGTGCATAAGTGCGTCAATTATCAAAAGAAAAAAAAAATCTCGAATAGGCACAGAAAGTAATATTATGCACTCCATTTTACACTTGATTAGTTACTTAAGTATGATTAAACAGAAATTAAAAATTCCATTGAATGACATCTTTATTTAAAGAAAAACATGTTGCGAAAATCCGGGATAATTATCCATCCTTACGTTTTAACAAGCTTAATAAAATCTTTTTCTAAAAAAAACTAGTTGGCATAGGTGGACTCTGCTCAGTTCCCCATCATATTTATGTTCTCATAAATTTCTAGTGCGAGACATATTATAATCTTGTTAAAAGAAATAAATTTGACCAAAGCTTGATACAGTGACAGAATGAAATCCCCGCCAAATAAGCTATTCACCGTTCACTTCGATATATTTATCTTATTCTAATCTATTAATTTATTTTATCAGGGTCAATTCCGTTGTTTATGTTTCATGTTACTATTTCCAATGCAATAATCCTCAAAATTCATATTTTTATGAAAAAATTACGATTTCGCTATGGAATTCGCTACGAAATTTTCCTATTTGAATATTTGTATTCAATCATGTTCAAACAAATATCATAAATGTAATTTTGAAGTTGTCTAATGTATTTATGATCCTCAAAATGGCTCAATTTTGCCTTATTCCGACATGTTAAGTAAATCGTAAATTCCAAATAACTTACGAATTTTTTAAATTGGAAAAATCATAGTCTATGATATTCATGCTAGTATCCTAAATAATATTTCGAAAGTGGTTTGACATCTTTACGATGAAAATATCCTTCAAGATTGACGTTTATGTGAAATTTTGCTCTATTTTGCCATGTTAAGAAATTCGTAATTTTCCAATAACTTACGAAATTTTTATATTGGAAAATTCATAGTAATTAATATTCATGCCAGTGCTCTAAATAATATTTCAAAAGTAGTCTGACATCTTTACGATGAAAATATCTCTAAAAATTGACGTTTATGTGAAATTTTGCCCTATACTGCCATGCTAAGAAATTCGTAAATTTCCAATAACTTGCGAAATTTTCAAAGTAGCATATTTATAGTTACTGATGTTCCTTCCGGCATCAAAACTGATATTTTAAAACTGGTCTGACATTTTTACAGTAAAAAGTTTCCATTTAATGCACGTTTAAGTGAATTTTTGTCCTATTCTCCCATGTTAAGAAAATCGTAAATTTCTCATAACTTACGAAGTTTTTTAATTCGAATGTTGCAAATGAATAGGGTTCTTGCCAGCATCAAAAGTAATATTTTAAAACTGATCTGATCTCTCTGCGACCATTTGTTCGTGAGATATCGTGTAAACAGACTAACAAACTAACGGACTGACCCACTAACGGACTGAGACACTAACAGACACCCTACAGACAGACACCATACAAATTTTGTGATTTTCGGATTCCTCACACCTGAAAACGTATAAAAAACTCAAAAAACCGAGGTCGAAATTTTTCACGATTACCTAAGTTCCCCATACCTATAGTATGATGGGGAACTAATAGAACCGACTCCAAAAAGCAACTACTATTCAAACAACTAAGAAAAAAATATTGGCATGAAATGAAACTGTAAATTGCGACTAAAAGTATAAAATATTTTCCTTCGCCAAACAACCTATACCACTACAATTAATCATAACTTTTGAAGTCGGCGCAAAATTAAATAAAATTTTATTAGTTTTTAAAGGTTTGTATTTAGATAGGTAGCAACAAATGCTGTTGTCCCGAATGATCCATTTTCATGTTTCCTTTATTATTTTATCACTGTATACAATTGGTCCATTAGTAACATCTACATAGAACAGTGAACATTCTTCACAATGTGATATTTATATTTCTACGAAGTTAGAGTTTCCTTTGCAAATTTGGTATAACTTTGATAACTATCATCCTTGGTGGTTTTTGGATTTGGCGATCAAAACATAATGCAAAAATATACACGCAAGAAGTATATTTTCATAATATATATTGTCCGAAGTATTGTTTCATATTCTCGATTACTCTCTTAATATACCTTATCAAAATAATAATGATACCCCAAAGAAATTAAATATGTTTGCCAGATAATTTTGCGATTTTTCTTTCACCAAGGACGTCAGATACCAGCATCTTCGGCAACTTTTGCTGTTTACGAAATCTTGTTTTCTTGAATCAAAATAGTTTTCGGCTGCGTTTTGCAGGTGACAATATGAGATGTGTATTTTGAATAGGATTTGATTTTTGTATTGAATAAATAAGGTATCAATTTTTATATAATTTTGCGCCGACTTCAAAAGTTATGATTAATTGTAGTGTTATAGGTTGTTTGGCGAAGGAAAATATTTTATACTTTTATTTGCAATTTACAGTTTCATTTCATGAAAATATTTTTTTCTTAGTTGTTTGAATAGTAGTTGCTTTTTGGAGTCGGTTCTATTTTTTTTACAAAAAGATTTTATTTTTCTCTTTTCAGTGAAAACTTATTCATATAACAGAACATCTGAAGACGTTCGATCGAAGTTTCACAAATCACAACTTCCGAGAAAAGTGAAATTACTCAAAAAATGGTTTATGTCACTGAAAAATACATGAAACGCACCCAATGTGAGAAAAAAGGTAAAACTCCATCTAGAAAGTTATCCACTCGAGAGACAGTTGTGCCAGTTTTATTATAGTCAAGTTATTTTTAAGTTGATTTTTCACAAATGCTCCATTTTTAAGTTGTGTCACTTTTCTTGCCTGTATTGGATATGAGCAAAAAACTATCTACTAAATGAACATACGTTAAATTAAAAAGTCTTTAGAAATGTAAAGAACGGATACGCTTAATTCGTAACCAAAAATTCTGTTAGGCATATATATTGAACTTTACAGTGAATACGTGTCACCTGCTGCGCTGGAAATTGTGCAGCGTAAAGTTCAAACAAAGAGCAAAATATGCATTGCAGCTGACGGACAGAAGTTTCAACATCGATACTTACATACTGCTTTTACCAGTGTAGATGCATGCGTTCAGCAGTTAGAGTGAGAACAGACTTTTGTGAGTTTCCTGTAATTTGTTTGTATCTTAATGAAATCATAATGAAACCTATTTCAGGCCAAGATCATTACGACAACAAAAAAACTATTAAAATTAAATCATCTCTTAGGAAGTTATAAGCTAACAAATTTCAACAACAACAACAATGAGAAACATGGTTTGTATTGAGAACCTCTTCCTTTATGAAGTCTGTTTAAAACGTCTATGCGTTAATCGATGTGACCGTTTACAATACCATGCTTTGAATTTTACATAGCATAAATGTCACCCGCTACGCTACAATATATGCAATGTCATTCAAGTGTGCACAAACTATGAAACAGATAACAAACAAATGCACGTTCTAAGCGTTCTGTTTTTAGCATTAATGTCTAAACTATCTTTTTGTACTAAATCGATGATGCTCTGCAATTTTTAAATTCACTTTTTTCCCTTGTCTTGAACCGTTTCCGAGATAGGAACGCTAACTCCCCTGTTTTCCACCAGGTGGCGCTGTAGGCGGTTTAATCACGTAGCACATGTCCACTTTACTATACCTACATACCACTTTTATGTCTATAGCTGCAGCTGTTCAGCAGTTAAATGAGTCGGGACTTACTTTTTTGGGCACACTGTATTTTCTTTTGATCGTAAAGATATTACAATGGGACCTATTTCAGACCAAGACCTTTACGATAAAACAAAAAGTATCAAAGTAGGATCATCCGTTCAGAAGTTATGAGCTAACAAACAAAAACAAAAACAAAAAACATACGCTTTGAATTGAGAACCTCCTTCTTCTTGAAGTCGGTTAATTAGAGCATCTCTTGCGAAGTTATAAGCTTACAAACTCCAACAACAACACATAGCTCGAATTACAAACACCCTCTTTTCTGAAGTTGGTTGAAAGCGACTTTGCGCTAATCGATGTGACCGCTTACAGTAACAGTATTTTGAACCGCAGAGTATACGTGTCATCCGCTACGCTGCAAAGTGTGCATCGTAGTTCAAGTGTGCACAGTGTAGGAAATTGCGAACAAACAACTGCACGTTTTAAGCGTTCTATTTTTAGCAATAAGGTCAAAAGACTGTCTTTTCGTAGTAAATCGATGATGCTCTACAATTTGGTAATTAACTTTTCTCCCATCTTGAACCTATTTTGAGATAGGAGCGCTAATTCCGCTGTTTTTCACCAGATGGTGCTTTATTTTCTTTAGATTGTAAAGATATTACACTGGGATCTACTTCAGACCACGATCTTTACAACAAAACAAAAAGTATCAAGTAACCGTATTTTAAACAATATAGCGTATGTCTCACCAGCTACGCTACAACGTGTGCAATGTAACTCAAGTGTGCATAGTGTAAGAAATTTCGAAAAAACAAATGCACGTTTTTAGCATTGTATTTTTAGCATCAATGTCTAAACTATCTTTTCGTACTAAATCGATGATGCTCTGCAATTTTATAATTAACTTTTTCCCCCCTCTACTTGAACCGTTTCCGAGATAGTAACGCTAGCATGAATGTCTAAACTATCTTTTTGTACTAAATCGGTGATACTTTACAACTTTGTAATTCACTTTTTTTCTGTAGAACCGTTTTCGAGATAGGAACACTAACTCCGCTATTTTCCACCAGGTGGCGCTGCAAGCGGTTTAACCTTGTACTACATGGCCACTTTGCTATACTTACATACCATTTTTATTACTATAACTGCAGTCGTTTAGCAGTTAAAAGAGTTAGGACTGATTTTTTTGGGCACCCTGTATTTTCTTTAGATCGTAAAGATATTACAATGGGACCTATTTCAGACCAAGACCTTTTCAACAAAACAAAAAGTATCAAATTCGGATTATCCGTTTAGAAGTTATGAGCTAACAAACATAAAAAAAAAAACGTACGGTTTGAATTGAGAACCTTCCTTCTTTTTTGAAGTCGGTTAAAAAATAAAAATGCATTAATTTCTGGAAAAGTTGATCGTATTTCTTATTTAGTTCTTTACAAATTTAAAGTTCTGATTTTAGAAGAGAAATGTAATTGACAAGTGTTTAAAGGCAGAAGACACTCTTTCAAAATATTTACATTTTCCAGAACAAAAACTGTTTTATTGTTTATTGACGTTTGGATTAATGAATGTTAGACAAAATGACGAATAAAGACAAACTCTGTAGTGCCTTCGTCCCTTGTAGTGTGAGGTTCATCAGCCAGAGACGGGCTCGTTTTGTTGATATAGATACTCATTGAGTGGTATATTTGTCATGTTCTCGTCCAGTTAACAATAAATCTTGTATATGGAAAGAAGAAATATTTTTTTAATCATAATTATTAGAATAATAACTTTTAGCATTCGAATAATTTGTCAAACGGGAAATAACAAACAATTAAACGTTGTAATGTCTTCAATACAGAATCTTTAAATGCACTATGACTAGTGAAATATGACTATTGAAATTTGTTACTGATCTTTAATCATGAACTAAGGATTGGGCCCGTCTCTCTGGTCACTATATTTAAATGAATTACTTTAGAAAAGTAATAACTATTTCTTTTAATCATAAAAAGTATTACTTTGAAAACATATTTTATTGAAATCCATAAAAATCTAGATTCTCTTGTGTCTTCAACAGAGTCTAAAGAAAAAAAAATAATAATAAAAATAAAAAGAAATAGATCGACTAGGTCTCGAAAAACAAACAAATTTGTAATTGCATAATTGCGGTTTAAGAACTGATAAAAATAAAAATTTAATAATTTAGGGAGTTACTTACTTTTAAAATATACTTATCAACTATGTTTTATGGAAAATTATTTATTTATTGTATAATTTATGATAATAATAATAATAATAAACTTTGTTTTTGTTTTTGATCATATTCTGTAGAATTCTTCTCCAAAAATGTTATTATTCTTTAAAGGTATTTTTTTTAAACAAAATTAACTCATAAAACGTAATAATATAAAACTGAAAGAATTTTAAGTAAGCGACTTCATTTAGCGACTAACTTAAAGAAAATTCAATAATATCAAACAAAAATGATCGAAAAAAAAAAAAAAAAAAATTCTAATTGTGTAATCCTGATTTAGGAATAGTTTTAAAAGTATGTTGTTCTAAGTTGAGAAAATAATGTAGTTAAACAATTTTCACAATAAATTACCTGCTTTATCTTTTATATTTTTCTTTCTTTCTTTACTCTTCTGGAATGATAAGCATAAAAAGAAAATTAGATAAATTTCTTTTGCATCATAGAATATTTATTGCTTTTCTTATAAATGAGTTTTAAAGTTTATGTATATTTCATTTATTTGAGCAAAAGATACATATGCTTTTGCGAATCTAAAAAGTAAAATAAAGATGCTAAATAAAAAGGAAACTTAAATTTCATATTTAAAAAATAGCTACATGATATAGTTTCATTATTATTTCAAGTAGTACATAATTTCCCACTTTTCAATAATTTTATCTGTAAGATTTCTGGAAATTATTGGAAACGATAGCCCTTTATTTAATATGTTAAAGATTTTCTTTCTTTTTTTCCGCAACCTGGGAAACCTTTAATAAAATGGAAATGAGATTGCATCTTTACGGTGAGAAAATAACACTTTAGAAACGCTATTTTAGATTGATTGATGAAAAAAAAGGGGGGGGGGGGATATTTTAAAGCAAATAACAGAAAAAAAAAGAAAAAAATGAATGAATGCATGAGTTCAATATACGAACTGAGAAATGAGGCAATATCTAAAATTGAATTTTGTACAAAATTGGGTATCAGTTTTTTGTCTTTCAATGCAATAAACACTCAATAAATATGGATAGCAAAAACAATAATTGAATTCTTACACTTTTGTGAATATGATAAAGTAATGACAGACATAAAAATGTTTAAAACGTTTAAAATATTTAAGATTTTTTTCGCATCTATATGCCTAAAATATTTCTTTTTGAAAATGTCATGAGAGAAAAAATAATTAAATTTACATCATTGCTTGATTTATGCTTTGCTTTTCTTATTTTTTTTAAATTGAGCACATAGAAATATCTGAACAATATGTTCTTAAATGAAGATTGTTTTTACATGATAAGAACTGAACAACACGAAAGATAAGTGTACATATATAAATATAAAAACCATGTCTATATATATCTGTACTGATAAGTATAAAGGATTTAAGTCCAAAAATATCAATTTTGAGTTAAGTACATAGTCAGACTCAGAAAAAAAAATTCTCGATCGATTGGTATAAAGGATTTAAATCCATGTCATTTAGTCTTTGAGAAAATCCATTGGTAAAAAAAGATTCAAGTCAGAAATCTAGCATTAATCTTTGGTATAAAATATTTAATTCAATTTTTCCTTTTATTAAATGAAGTTTGACAATCACTGAATAGTAATAAAGCGTATAAACCAACATAATCCCATTTTCCTAATCGATTCTGCTTATTAGTTTTTAGTTAGTTTAACTTAATTTTTCGTCTCCTGAAAAATCAAGAATGTGGACTTAAATCCTTTACACTTACCAGTACAGATATATGCTTGTATGTGGACGAATAGATGCTGCTATACATATATCAATGATAAGAAGTACGATTTTTCTTTTTTTTTAAATGTTCTGATAGACGAGAGTTCCTGAATGCGATCTTTAGTGTCACTTGTCATCAGTTTCTTATTGATTTTAGTAGTTTTCTCGAATTTTGAGTGAAAACGGCAATAGCACTTAAAATGTTCCAAACGAGGGCATTCATCCTATGTCTAGGCCACTGAGAAGAACATCAGACTTAACCTGAAAAATAAAACTATCCGAAATATCCTTGGTGAAATCAATAAATGACATGTAATGAATGTAAATAATTTCCTTTCATGAAAATATAAAAAATGTAGGCAATATAGAAAATACAGTGAATATGTAAAGACAAAGCGCAATATAGGGAATTTCCTTCTAAAATGTAAATAATCTCTAATAATTTCCATTTGCACGATGCCTAATTTTCCCTATCGTTATTTATTAATGTCTAGGTTTATTATTGGGTTTTATACAATGAATAATTCATAACAACTATCTAAGTATAAAATGTATGAGCAGAGTTATAACCAAAGTCCTAAACAGTAATTTTGTTGAAATGTAAGATGAAATATAAAAAATGTTTCAATATTTTATGAAATTTGAATTAGATTTTTTTATCTTTACACGAAGGTAGGTGTGAGTGAAATTTTGTATAAGATGGTATCTGGGGTATAATATCATTAAAATTATTTTATGATTAGTAAAGTGTTTCATACTCTTTATAAGATTTCGAGAAAAATATAAATAGGAGGAAAAGTATTGTCATTAGATAACCTTTATTTTTACAACCAGAAACACATATTTCCAGCTTAAAAAATGTTTAAGTAATGACACCGTACCCCGTTAAAATTCACAAAATGAAAAATTTGAAAAATTACAAAATCTAAATTTTTATATTGTTGCCTAATACATATTTAGAATCTCTATACATTAAAATGAAAAAAAAAAAAAAAAAAAAAAAAAAAACTTTCTACGATTAAAGTTTAGCAGGATTTTTAATTTAAAAATTTGGGATTTCAACAAATGTTTTTTGGTTTTTCATAAAGTGGTTAGTTAAAAAAAATATTCAGTTATTTTTCTCCTTAGTTTTAATAGTTAAGAGGGTACATGGGTTTCGAGGTATACAAAGAAGCCTACTTTCTCTCTCTCTCTCTCTTTTAAATATATTAGGGGTATCCGAGAGTAATGTCATGTTTTTTTACAATAAATTCAAACAGATGAACTTTTATCTTCAATCAATGATGAAATCACACTCATTATCAACATACTTTTGCCATCTAGCGTGTAACTTTTCAATGCCAGATCAAGAAAAACCAATTGGTTTCTGAACAAATTATCTGGTGGGTACATTGTGGACATTATCCAAATTTTCAAATTTTTGGACACTTACAAAATGTCGTAGCGATCAGTATAAAAGAAAATTCTATGGTGCAATATCGGGCGAGTATGGTGGTTGAGACAACACCTCCCCCTTATTCATATCTCCCCCCCCTCTAGAGTTCGTATTGTGCAGTGCAGTCTTGCTGCAGAATAGCGCCATGATAATGCTGCAGTATACGCCTTTTCTGTTGACTATCGTTGGGTACTTCTCAATTAAAGATTGATTTATTCGGTCTAGTTTTTCACATTAAAGGTCTGGATTCACAGTTTGACCAGTTTTTAGAACTTCAAAGTGAAAACCCCGAAATACTCCATCAAACACGTGAACGAGCTTTTTCGGGGTGTAAACCTGACTGAGCTGTATATTGTGGTGATTTATTTGAAGAGAGACACTGTATTTTGCGCTTTGGATTATCATGAAGGACACATTTTTTATTTCCAGTGATCAAGCGACCAAAAAACCTTTCTGTATTGGACCGCTGAAACAATAAGTTGCATATGGCTGATCTGTTAACTTTATTTTTTGGACAGATTATCAGGACCATTTTTACTTTATCGATCTGCTGCAAATGTTCTTGGGTGGTCGACCAAGGTTGTTAAAGAGTGCTTGATAGTTTCTTGATTGTTTGATACAGATTTTCTTCCATTTCCGCCCTTCACATGTCATTGTCTAAATTTTTGGTCTTCCCACACAGCCACTTATATCTATTAGACATCTAAACTACATCGACATAAAAGGTACAAAATATCTTAAGAATGTCCATTAAAAGTCCAGGATATCCTGAACTAATTATAGATACCCATTAGATATTTAAGTGTCGACGAAATTTAGACGTGCTCTTTTGAATGTCTAATAGACGTAACATGTTAGATCAAAACAAGATTTAGATATCGTGAATATCTATGAAATTTAATTATTGGATATTTGGATATTTATTGGACATTTAACAGATATCAAATAGATGTAAAATAGAGTGACATTTGTCATACTAATAGACATCTGTAGGATGTTTATAGACTTTAATGGATATATTTTTTATTTTTTATAGATGTCTTATGGATGTAAGTGGCTGTGTGGGTTCCTGATCGATACGAGTCGGAAAAATCAAACTTAAAGAATTCGGCCTTTACAAATGCTTAATACACTTGGATAAACATTGCAAATACTTTTGGTAGCAACTGTTGCGTTACTACCTTACAAAACTCAATAAGCCTATAATACCGGGTCTATCTGTTCTGGTATTTGGCTGGCCATTTCACTAAAAACCGAAAAAAAAAAGGCTTTAATTATTTACAGTTAACAGGTAACTTTAACTTTTAAATGTCTTCGCCAGTAGTTTAAGTAGACAATAAGCTAATAAATGACAGTCGAATATCGACGTGAGCATAAACGACATTACTTTCTGGGTACCCCTAATAATAAATAAAGTATCTTGTTCAAAATATTTAGCATATAAAAAAAACATTTAAACAGTACTTTATAAAATTTTCGTTAATTTTTTTTATAATTTAACCTGTGTGTTCTGGTTTCCGGAGGCCCTTAAGAAAAGCGGAGAGACAATATAACAAAAACTCAATTTCGAATAAACAATACTTTCTCTATGATATACACGAGGCAGAGAAAGAAAATTAATACATTTTGTAGTTTTGACAAGTTTATTTTGTCCACCATGAAAGAGTTTTGTAAATTTGCTCATATTATTCAAATATTGTACGTCTACAACAATTTTCATTTAAAAATAAGTAATCGGGATGCTCAAAATATGTTCCATATTTTCATTTTTCGAGTTCTATTAATTCTCAAAAAATAAATAAATAAATAAATAAATAAATAAATAAAAAATGAATAAATAAATAAAATAAATAAATAAATAAATAAAAATAAAATAAATAAATAAATACTTCGATAATGTATTATATACCACAAATGTACTCCAGACAATAATTAATAAAAAATAATGTTAGCCATTACAATGTATACACTACATACCAATAAGTATTTAGACACTTTCGAATTTAGACATTTTGTCAAATATCTAGAAAAGTTTTTTTGGAATCATTTTGAAACTTTAATAGCGTAAAGAACACGTTATACCCTATATATATTTCAGCAAAAGTTGTGTCCTCAAATGGAAAAGGGAACCAGTAAAAAATTAAAGGGGAATCAAAATGTTTTGGATCACCCTGTAAAAATGAATTCTTGAAATGCATTTTGGCTATAGCATGTGATTGATAAAACTTTTCTCATTATTTGTATTAATTTTTAAAAGGCTACCACATATATTCAAGGGGATATAATTATTTATTTATTTATTTATTTTTTAACATTGCAAAAAAGATTTCCACATTTTAAATTATCTTATAGTTTAGCTTTTGTTTTGAGAAAACTGAAATTCTGTTCATTCTATCTCTCATAACTCTTTAATTTTACACGATATTTGTTTGGGTTTTTTATGTAAGTTGCTAAATACATTTGGCTATTAAATGATGCAAACGAAATCTTTAAAAGCTAGCGCATGCGTAGATAAAAATTATTCAGTAAAAATGCTCATATTTCGTAAGATATTTAACATTTTTGCATTCTGATTGCTGTATGCTGTGTCTAATGAAGTAAGCGAAAATTTCTGAAAATGTCTTTTCTCTGGATTTAATACCCTACGTGTTATAATCAAAAAAGTAGAAAATATTTTTTTTTGCAATGTTTAAAAAAAAAAAAAAAAAAAAGTTATATCCAGTTTTTACTGGTTACCTTTTCCTTTTGAGGACACAACTTTCGCTGAAATATATGAGGTATAACGTGTCCTTTAAGCTGGCAAAGTTTCAAGATGATTTCAAAAGAACTTTTCTAGATAGTCGACAAAACGTCTAAATTAGAAAATGTCCAAATACTTCTTGGTAGGTAGTGTATATAAAATAGGTTTTTAAACAATCCCTTTTCTCTTCGTTGTATTTTTGCACACAAGACTTTTAAAAAAAGAAAAAAAACAGGATTTTTCTGTTAAAATTTTTAATTTTTTTTTTTTTTTTTTTTTTTTTTTTTTTGCGTGATGATATTTGATTTGATTTTATGTAAAAGTTTAAGTAAGTTCCAAAATTTTGAAAATTCTATTAATTATTTATTGTTTTTATCTAATAGTACAATTTTATTACAACTTGTCTAGAATATGGAATGAGAGCCTTTGTAAATTTTCCACATTCAGTTTGAGAACACTTTTGTCTTCGCGGTAGTGTCTACAAAAATCAGATACCACAAGTTTAATTTTCCAAATTTTATAATGAAAATTTTATAAAATAATAGATCATATACATCAGTGAATGTTTTTTTTTTCTTTACAAATAAAACCAAAAGATTTTGGATTAACCAGTAAAAACTGATACTTGGAATTCTTTATCGCTGCAACATGTGACAATGTTTTATTTTTATTTTATTTTTATTTAATTGTATTTATTTGTATGCGAATTGTATACAGTCGGGAGAAAAAAAAAGCAACATTCGATGTAACTTTGTTGCTAATCGATGCACAAAAATGTACTAGGTATCATTCGACTGGGAATTGAGAGTACCTTTAGAAAATGAAGTGAAAATTTCAATTGGGGGTCGTCTACATATTAAAACGTGCACCAACTTTGATATTTTATTTTATTATTTTTTTTTTCAGTAGTAATACCCTATTTTTATTTTATATTTGAATTCCTCGGGTCGCGAAGATGCGAAAAAGTAGATTGGTTGTATATTTTACTTTTCTTTTTATGTAGTTATAAGTGTTCAAAATTTGAATGTAGTAATGTTAGATTCATATTTCGAACTTTTATTAATATCTTCACAAAAAATAATTTGATCTATATATATATTTTACGCGATGTAGTGAAGAAACCCAAACATAATCCATTATCATTTTTCATTCTACAAAAGGTTTTTAATTATGAAAAATATTAATAAATTCATATTAAAAACAATAGGAATTATGACCTATATTAATTTTTACATAAAATGAATCCTAATGCTTAAAAATGTAGATGTGTAAATTTGTAGCTCATGGCAGTTATTAGTTTTTGAGATATAAATAAATCTTTCTTTTGGAGAGGCTTAGAGGGTCGTCTTGCATGAGATAACGAAAAAAAAAAAAAAAAAAAATCTTAAAAAAATAACAGAGAAAACTAAACAAAATATTTTTAATTTTTATTTATGCTCAAACTGTATAACAACAATGTCAAACGAGAAGAAATGAAACAAAAAAAGATGATTTTTAGACATTAATGTTAATACACGAATTCTTGTTTTCTAAAGAAGACAAGATCTTTGATCGTTCTTCTAAAACAAAATAATATAAAAAAGAAAAAGAGAAAGTGACTATACGTATCCGTATTAAACCCTTATTTCACGTTTGCAAAAATATATTTAAGTGGCATTTGCCTCATCGATTACTGGTGATAAATTTTGAATCCGTTAACATGGTTCGTACGGCCACGCCTTTTTTCAAGGACTCTTCCACCAATATTTTTATAGAATTCATTTCCGCTTAAGTTTTAAGGCTTTTTTTATATCGAAAATTGCTATAGAAAATTATTGGTGCAGAAAATTAAGGAAATTCAAGGACTGTACGAACTATGGTTAAAAAAAATCACCTGAGAAGGCGGGGCATACTGTTTAAAATAGAGAAAAAGGTGGTACGTAAAAATTGTCACATATATATATATATATATATATATATATATATATGTATATAAGTTATTTTAATTCGTATATTATGTCACACCTACAAAATAAAGTGAAAAAAAAAGTTTTATTGGCGATCAGTATAGCTACGATGACACTTTTGAACTGAAAAATATTGCACACTTTTCAAAGAACGCTGTCTGACCAATCTAAAATGTATTCTCTAATGAAGTAATTAAGTATATACATATTTTAAAAAACGATATCAAGTATAAGGAAGATGCCACAAAAATGGCAACGCTTTATCCTTATTAATTTTTTTTATTATTTTATTTCTTAACAATTTTCCGATGTGAAACAGAAAAATATTGTCTAATTTTTGTGGGATCTTAATTTTATCCTTCTAGATTTACAGATAAACCCCTAACACATTTTTGGTTATAACTCTATGAAAATTAAAGTAAAGTATACAAACTACATATTTCTCCGCAGAATCTCAGGAATGCAATTATGAAGTCAAAATTGGGTGTTGCTATTGAAAAAAAAAAAAAATCAAATTGGTGTTCATTTCAATATTTAGATGACCCCTAATTCAAAATTTGACATCATTTTCAAAAAGTGCACTTAATTTCTTGTTGAATGGTGTCTATTAATTTTTTCTACGTCAATTAATAACGAACTTACAGCGAGTGCTGCGTTCTTTTTTTTTTTTTTTTCCTACTGTAAATATAATATGAAAATATATTGATTTCCTTAACAGTAGTAAATATTGTTTCTACATTTGTTGTATATAAATTGTAGGGGTTTTAAACCATTGCACGTTATTTTCAAAAAGCTTGATATAATACATTAGTTCCAACATTCGCGTAAACATACGAAAAGGTAAATAATGTCAGTTCATTAATTTATATATTTTAATTTCTTTGTTGAGTTTCATTTCTAATTAATACTTTTCTCTATTTAACATCTATCTCATCTATCAATATATAGCTGTTATAATTCTGTATTAAAATGACATTTAAAACTATGAAACAGGTAACATTCATTTAAAACAAAGTTGAAATATTATCTTTGCTTCATTTAATTTTAAAGAAGTGCTAAACTCAGTGTAACACAATCCAATATAATAGAATATCTGAATGTTAAAATAAACGAAGCTTTGAATACTTAGTTAAGGTAATTATGTAAATTTATTCACCAACTCTTTCTCTGTTATCTAATTTATTTATTAAAAGACATTGATTAAAAAGAAACTCGATAGTATTAAAAAAATAAAAGACACTTATTATTTCGAGTAATGTTTAAGTTCATAAATATTGTACTGGAAAATTCTTAAGAATGCGATATATTATTTACTTTGAAAGGTTTTCCTATTCTTGAAAATACTTTTATTTTAAAATTTATATATTTAATGTACAGACATATAAATACTGGTCACTGCGTATGTATTATACTAAGTTTATGTTTGAAACTCGCACAAAGTAAATGTTCTACTTATTTATAAATTCTCATTAAATTTGACGATTCTTTTATTTCTCTGTTTCTCAAGGGAAAAGATAAATTAAACAAAGACGTATTGAAATTAATGTTTTTCTTATTTTTCTTATTTAATAATTTAAATTAAATATTTAAGAATGTTGATTACATTAATTTATATAAAATGTTTTCGAATTTCTAGTTATTTTATGTAACATTTAAACTGTTTCAAGTGAATTTTAACATTATTTATTAACTAAATTATATTATATTTTGAATAATTATCTTAATCAAAGCAGAATGAGTTTCATTTCTGCATACCAAGTCAAAAATTAATCGATATAAATTTATTAAGCTTATTTTCCATAAAATTACTATTATTATTCTTTATAATTTGCATTATTTTTGTTACACAAATGCATACTTGCCAACCATCTAATTATGAACCTTACAATTTTTAGTACCCGCCTTTTTTTTTTTTTTCACACCAATCATTTTTTAGAATAATTTTAGTCTCATTTAATCGTAACAGCATTTGGAGACAATAACTCAAAAAATATATTGGTGTGAGAAAAGGGGCGTTTTTTCAGGGGGCGTGAACAATTGTACGGTTGTTAATGAGATGGTTGGCGAGTATGCAAATGCATGAGGAAATAAATACATGATTCTGTAACTTCATTTGTTACAATTATAGATCATTTCGCTTTTTTAATGATGCATGATGATGAAAAATTCTGTGTTTTCTTTTCAAACATATGCTACGTAAGGAATGTATTGTAATCAAGAAATGAATTCGACAATGTGAATGTACACGATTTCATCTAAACGACTTATCCAACTGTGTTAAAATTTGGTAGGCATGATACAGGATATCATCGTACGACTCGTATACAGTTTGAGTAAATTACCTCAAAATGTATTATACGTGTGCAGAAATAAAAATTCATTATCATTATGGCTTGTGAACTCAAAATATTTAAATATCGATAGCATCTTAATATCTTATAAGATTGAACTAAAACTTAGTAGGTATTTTATAGATCACTGTTACATGGTTTGTACTGATTTTGTTTATTGTATGACTTATAGATCTTATAGAGAGACTAAAAAAATATTTTTTATCATTACAGTCTATGGATTTAAATTATGTGAAGTACGATAGCGTCTCAATGCCTAGTCCGATTAAACTTAAAGTTGGAAAACATGTTATGTTTCTTTGACAAAAAATGTTCAGTCGGAGGAGAAAAAAAAAAAAAAAAAAAAAACTCAACACTCAACGTAACTCTGTTGCTAATCGATGTAGAAAAATGTAATAGGTATCATTCGATGATGAATTGAGAGTAGTTTCAGAAAATGAACTGAAATTTTGAATTGGAGGTCGTTTACATATTAAAACGCGCACCAACTTTGTTTTTTTTCAATGGTAATGTCCCATTTTTTTCTTTTTTTTAATATTTGAATTCCTGGGATCACAACAACACGAAAAAGTATATTGGTTGTATATTTGACTTATTTTTTCACAGATTTATAAGCGTTCAAAGTTTGATGGTGCTAATGTTAAATTCATATTTCAATCTTTTATTAATATCTTCACAGAAAATAACTTGATCAATATATATATATATATTTTTTTTTTTACGAGATGCAGTGAAGAAACCCAAACATAATCCATCATTACTTTTGATTCTGGAAAATATTTTTAATTCTGAAAAATATTAATAAATTCATATTCATAAAAATTATGAATTATGACCTATATTAATTTTTACATAAAATGAACCCTAATGCTGAAAAATATGGGTGTGCAAAATTGCAGCTCATTCCAGTTATTAGTTTTCGAGATATAGATCAATCAATAAGGTCTTTTGGAATAGTTTAGGGGGCCGTTTCTTATAAAGTTTTGCATGAAATAACGAATCAAATCATAAAAAATAACAAAGGAAATTAAACAAAATATTTTTTTTTTCATTTACGGGTCAAATTATATAATAACAATGACAAACGCAAAGAAATGAAACAAAAATTATGATTTTTAGACATTACTGTTAGCTTTAAGAATTCCTGTTTTCTGAAGAAGACAAGCCCCGCCTTCATCGTGCTTCAAAGCAAAACAATACAGAAAAGAAAAGTAAATGTGACATTGAGTGATGAATTCGTGTTAAACTCCTTATTTTATGTTGACAAAAATGTGCACAAGTCGTGTTTACTTCATCGATTACTGGTGATAAATTTTGAATTATTTAAACGGACACTAGAAGAAAAAAATACCAAAATAGGCGAGGTTTACTGTTTTATATAGAAAAATAGGTTTAATGTAAAATTGTCAATTAAAAAAAAAACGAATGGAATTGGAATACAAGAAAGACTTGACTTGTAAACTCGTTTCTTAACTGTCGTCATAGTTAATTTCTTTGTCATTTGCTTCATATATTGCTTTATTTATTTTATTTTATTTTATTTATTTATTTATTTTTTGTAGGGACGGGAGAGGATTATTATTTTAAAGGATACTTTAGTCTTTAAAATTTTATTAATATATTTTAACGTTATATGTTTTTAAAAATATACTTTAACTTTTAAAAATATATTTTAACATTTTTTGCGACCGCAGGATTTTGTCTTTTTGACAGTAAGATCCGCCTACGGGCGTAATTCTCTCAAAATAAAATATTTCAGAACAAATATTCTGTATTCACAGTTATATTACAAATGGATATACATTATAATTATATTCCTTCTAATCAATGCATTTCTATCCATAGTATATTTTATTACAAAAATATGAACACTGGGTACACACTTAAGAAATATGTAATACACAAATTACGAAAGAAACGCCCACTGACATGGTTACAGATTTTCAAATGACGTGAATCTACGTCAGCAGTCACGAAAGCATCCGAAAGCATCGTGCAGTTCCGAAGAGTTCAACTGACCCAAAACTGGGTAGTGTGATTAAAATTGTTTAATATTTACTTCATGAACCCTTACAATAATTTATCCGAAAAGATTTAGTTTATGCGTTGTTGTATATATATATCTATATTATTTCATTTCGTTTATCATGTTACACCTACGAAAGAAAATTTAAGATTTATTGGTGATCAGTACAGCCATAATAGACACTTTTATTTGAAAAATATTGCACTTTTTGAAAGAGTACTTTCTGGACCAATCGCAAGAGTAATGTATTTAAATAGACCTAAAATTATCTAAAAAAGTACTGAAGTATATACAAATCTAAAAAACTGAATCCAGGATAATTAAGGAACTAGAAAATAGAGAAAAGTTTTTATTAATTTTTATAACTCTTTTTTTTTTTTTCCTGAAAGATTTCCAGTGTGAAACATTAAAATTTTGCATATTTCTTAAAGGATCTTAATTTTAATTTTCTACATTTACAGATAACCCCCTAGCACATTTTTGATTATAACTCTATAAATACTAAAGATAAAGTATACAAATAGTATACTTTTCCGCATTGCCAGACTCTCAGAAATTCGAATAAGCAGTTAACATTGGGTGTTGCTATTGAAAGGTAAAAAAAAAAAAAAAAAAAAAAAAAAAAAAAATCAAATTTGACGTTCATTTCAGTATTTAGATGACCCCTAATTCAAAATTCGACGACATTTTCAGAAAGTGCATTTAATTTCCTGTTGAATTATGTCTATTAGATGTACCTGCGTCAATTACTAACGAAATTACAACGGCTGTTGCGGTTTTTTTTTTTTTTTTTTTTTTTTTTTTTTCGACGGTACATACATTTTAATGAGACAAAAATTTATTCTCATATATTGCGATCTATGAACTCAACTTTCTATTCTTCTTTTTCTAATTATATACTGAATTATTCAATGATTCAAATTTGGCATGATAACTACTAAAGGTTCGAAAATAGAGTAAACCAATCCAAATATTTTTCATTAAATTTCCTGATGGCCTCTTAGTTATAGTCAGAAACAAATCTTCTTTTGAAAAACAAAATAAAAATTCTGTTCTTTAATATACAAAGTTTATGAATATTTAATTACGTAAGCAATTTTTAAGTAGAAAAAAAAAAAGCTAAATTTTTGAGATTGAGTGTATTATCACCAATATAATTCATTTACCTTCAATAATTATGCACATTAGAAACTTACATAGCTTACATGGAATATTTTAAATAAAAACGAAAATATAAGTTATTATTTCGTTTGAGAATAACCACACTATTTAGTTCATTTAAGCGACTCATACTCACGGAGAGATCCAACGGTAATGGCAAAAAAAAGAAAAAAAAAAAAAACTTTTTAAAATATTTTCCACTGACGCATTTCGTAAAATATAATTATTTTCTAATAAATCTTAACTTTGGAGGAGAGGTTTAATTTTTAATTGGATGCTGATGAACAATTTGCTTTATTAAAGGTAATCTACCACAAAATGGTTTTAATTTACATAACGAGAAAAACAAGAATAAAAACCAAATGAAATTCATAAGCCATTTCTCTTTGTCCAAATGAGGTTATAATATGATTTTTAAATCAGGATAATAATGCTATGCGACATTATTTATTATATATACGGTAAAGTATTATTTTAATGATTGATGAATACAACACTTCTTGAATTATTTATAACTTATTTATTTATTTTTTTTTCCAGTGTACTCAGCCATCGTTACACGAATTTAATCACATAATGAGAAACAATCCGTTTGAATGTTTTTGTAAAACTTAGAAACAATTTGTTAAAATTATATATTATTTTTCTGGCATTTAGCTTAGGGGATTATACTAAAAAAAAAAAAAAAAAAAAAAAAAAATCTCATCTACTTTCTTCTTGCACCATTAAAACTGTTTTTGTTCTAAAATCTTACTTATTCTACTCTTGGCTAGCACAGCGTTTTCTAAATATATTTTTTTCTTTTAATTGTATTTTATTTTTTTTTTTTTATTACAATTTATTTTTACAATTGATTATTATTATCTTATCCATTTATTTTTTTTCTGCACCATGGATAATATTTTTTTCCTTTTGGTGACATATTGCCTGTTAACTATTATAATTTATTTCTGTCCCTGAATATAATATTTCGTCCATAAAGTCATAAAATTTACTTTTCGAAATATTTCTGCTATTTTTTTAAAAAAAGTTATTAATTTAAATCATAAACTAAACATAATAACAAAAATAATCTGGTGTGTCACTCACATGACTTTCTCTTACCCTGAAATTTAATACTATAAGTACGGATTGGAGATTAAAGGTTAAGTTAACGAGTACTGTTATGTAAACCTATGTTAGAACAAACCAAGACCGACTTCGGAACAGCTTTTTTGACAAATAATTCTATGTGAGGGAGCTACCCCCCCCCCTAACTCCCCGTTTCATTATCGTACCTACATTTATAGAGAATTCAAATCCGTTATTAAGTTCAAAAGTTCATTTAATATTACTTAGACAACTTTCACACGCATCATTCCTTGAAGCTTATCAATCTTGAACAAACTTTTGTAGTAACAAACGTATTCACTTCAAAATACATCATTTGGATTGCCTGAAATTATTTGTTTTTAATTTATTCTAACAGACACAAAAACAGGCAAAGATCAAACTATAAAACTTGACTTCAGTATTCAAGAAGCCTCAAAACGTGTAAATATACAAGAAACCAATCGATGAATAATTAGCTTAAAAAAATACATTATTTACCATATGGCTATGAGAAATTAATTTCAATTCCAGAGCAGCTTTCCTGGACATGGTAAAATATTATAGTAAAGCACATCCACTAACAAAAAAAAAAAAAAAAAAAAAAAAAAGTTGTGGCTTAAATATTGGCTGCCCTGTACATATTCTGAAAGTTCTGTACACATTATATGGTGTACATAAATATAATCCTATATTAATAACACACGGATCAACCTGAAATACACTTCCATGAATTTTCAATTATTGTCGATTTATAATCTAGTTCTTTTGTGTAGCCCTGTAAGCGAACAGTGAATGATTTCTATACCATATTCTACATGAAACATGTTTTTACGCATATAAAAAATATATATTCGTTTCATTTGGTTTAGAGAAGTCTATAGATGCTAAACTCTACTTACATGCAATTTCCCCCATAGACGCAATGTATTTGAATTCGCTTGGACGTCCTTTACACGAACCTTTTGCTTGATCTCAACATAAAGCTTAGTGTTGCATCGCTATATCATACACATTTAGAATACCAAGTTTGGACATTCTTCTAGTATTTGTTCTTGAGATATGCTGATAACAGAGAGACACACATAGACACACAGCCACAGAGACAGACAGACAAAGACACAGACTATTAGCTAAAAGCATGGTTTTTGGATTCAGGGGACCTCAAAATGTGTAAATATAACAAAAACTCACGTCGAAAATTTGACCCTAAAACAATACTTTCTCTTCCTTATGGGTAAGAGAAAGTGAAAATGAAATGTAAATCACGCATATAAAATAATAACTGTAAGTTTATTGAAAACATAATTTAATTTTGGATAGGAAAAAAAAAAAAAAAAGAAGAAGAAGAAACTATGTAGCGTATAGCATAAGTTTTTTTTTCTAATCTGTTACAAATTGTTTATTTAAATTTTATAGGAAAGGAATAAATTAGAAATTCGTTTTCATTATGTTTATCTCGTATTAAGAAAATATTACGCCTATATTCTATAAACTATGTAACTTTTAAAATGCGATACTTCATCAAAAGTTTTAAAAAATATGTTGTTCATTAAAACATATTTCAAGATGTATTCTATTCTCATTTATGATTATTTATAAAATTTCATAGAAAATGATTCAGTACTGAAAATCCGAATTTAAAAATATATCTTTTAGACGTATGAGAAAAAAATTAATTTTTTTTTCATCTGCAAAGTCTTTTCCACCAGAAAAAAGTTCTAAAATTCTAAAACATTAATACATAATTTATTTTTAGTGTAGGGTAAATATAACATTTTTGTTAGCATTATTTAAAAGTTATTTTAAATATCTTTTTCCTTAAATATATTACAAATATATTTTTAAATGAATTTTTTATAGTATATTTTTATTGGAGACGGAATGTTAAAAAAAAACTAAAGAAAGGAAATTTGAATTTCTTGTTCGAATTTTATTAAAATTGTCCCCGCTCAGATTTCCAATAAAAATTTTCTTTGATGTTGCAATTTTGATTACATTCATTTTTGTTCGAGTATATTTAGAATTCACGTTGAAATAAGATATAGAAAATTCTAAAAGTCTATTATATATGTACGAAAATAAATATTATCTATGTATTCAATATGGTAATTCTTTTTGACAAGTCAATAAATCCTTCCGAAGTCCTGCATGAATTACGTCACTAGAGGTTTTCGCATTCATTACATGTAATATAAAATTACTTTTAAATTATACAAATATGTTATACAAATATAAATGGCATATATTTTTTGCGATATTTATTAATAAGGATGATTTAAGTATATGTAAGAAAGAAAACGTTTTTAATGCATACAGCTTCGTATTAAAAATTCAGAATTTCTGTCATCTTATATCAAGATAATATTTACAAAGGGCATTCCATAAAAACTGAGAGTAAAATCATAAAAAATTAAGAAAGATATTTACAGCAAAAAATACATCATTCTTTTACAAAATACCTTCCGCCAGATGATATGCAACGGTCCCATCGTTCAACCCACTTTTCAAAACAAGTAGAGAAGCCCTTATCTGGAAACTGCTTCAAAGAACCCTCCACTGCTGAAATAACTTCAGAATCTGTATTAAATTTTCTGCCACGGAGCTTCTCCTTCAACGTCGGAAACAGCCAGAAATCGCATGGTGCGAGATCTGGACTGTAAGTGGGATGTGGCATGATTTTAATATTGCATTTACTAAGATATTGCTGAACAGAAGTAGCGACATGCGGTCGAGCATTATCATGATGTATTGTCCTATTCCCTACCACTTCATGACGCTTTCTCGGTATGTGTTGTCGCAAAATTTTCAAAACTGAAACATAATATTCACCATTCACAGTAGCTTTTGGAAGCACAACATGCTGATAGATTACACCTTTATGATTAAAGAAAATGATCATCATGACCTTTCCAGCAGATTTGGTTTGTCGGATTTTTTTCGGGGGCGGAGAATCAGTATGTTTCCATACACTTGTTGCGGACTTGGTAAGGGGATCATAAAGATGCACCCAAGTTTCATCACCTGTTATTATAGTCTTTAGGAGATTTGGATCATTTTGAAGCATCTGTTTTCCTTCACAACATTGGTGAATTCTTGTTTTCATTAGTTCTTTAGTAAGGTGATGAGGGACCCATCTGGAACAAACATAGCGAAGCTGTAAATTGTTGCGTAGAATGTGAAATATCGACGTTTTCGAAATGTTTGTTGATGCCGCTATCTCCTTACATGTCATTCGCCGATTTTCTTGAAGGATTACCCACATAGTGTTAACATTTCGATCATTCACAACACTTTTTGGTCGCCCAGGCCTAGGAGTCAGTTCTGCAGACAAACGGCCTTTCTTGAAATCACCATGCCATCTAAAAATCGTAGACTCACCAAAACATTTGTCTTTGTAAGCTTCTTTCATTAACTTAACTGTTTCTGGAGCTGTTTTGCCCAAACGGTAGCAAAATTTTATGGCACAACGCATTTCGTTTTTTAACTCTGAATCACTCATCTCCATTTCTGTAGGGCAAAGAAAACAGTTCTTTAAACAAACACGGAAATAGGAAAATAAAATCGTCTGCTTCGTTTAGAATTTTGTATAAACGTACAGTTAACAGTTTGAAAAAATCGCCTGCACTTCTATTTTTTAGTTTCGCGGTGTTGCCACTACGTAAAAAAATAACTCTCAGTTTTTATAGAATGCCCTTTGTATATATTCTCTCAATAATTTTTATATTATCTTATCCATGTATGGTACATAAAAAAAAATGGCAACAGGTTTTTGGGTCAAATTTTCGGAACTGAGTTATGGTTATATTCATACTCTTGAGGTCCCCTGAATCTGGGAAAAATATTTTGTGGGTATGTGTGGGTTGACAGTTTTTTATCAACATATCTCCTCCCCCCCCCCCAAAAAAAAAAAAAAAAATATATATATATATATAAAAATCCAGACACAGTGTTGTAAATCATTATCATATAGAGATGTCACACTAAACTTTTCGTTGAGATCAGAAAAAAGCGTTTCGTGTCCAGGGACATACTAAATTATGTCTATTGGCGAAATTGTTGGTAGGTACACTTTGAAATTTTTACATTTCACTAAATGAAATGAGCGCATAGAAATGAAATGGACGTATAAGATTTTATATGAAAAAGTAAGTTTTCATATAGATTTTGGTATAAAGATCTTTCACCATTCCTTTACAGGGCTACCTAAAATAATTGGTATACATTAGGGTTATACTCTGAAATTTCAAGCTTTTTTGGGCGTTTTTCCTTTTGTGCTGAGTTTAAATACAATCTGTGGTATGTATATTATTTATAAACAATTTACATGATTATTCAAAATTAAGCGAAAATACTTTTTTCAATAATGTGCTTTATTGAAATGCTTTATTGAAATGCTTTATTGAAATGCTTTATTACATTTTACCATGTCCAAGGAAACTGCTTAGGAATAGTAATTACTTTATATTATCCATACAATAGACAAAGTATTCTTTGAGAACAATTTTAAACGCCGATTTTTCATTAATAATAACTAGTTTAAACTCCTCTGCATACGATAAATCAATTTTTAACTGTTTGTCTATGTTAGTCTGTGTATCATCATAACGTGAACGCAAAGAATGCCAGCAAAATTTAAATGTGTTTCTTTCAATTTCATATGAGGTTGCCATTTGAAAAGTTTTATCAAGGAATTGTGCGGATGAAATGAGTATCAATAATTTTGAATAAAATTTTAGCTTTAGAAGAGTCTTAAATTCTTTATAAATGAAGGTACTATATGCAATCGGTGGTTGAAAGGGGCGGTAGCTCCTCTCAGACAGAAAATTATGCCAAATAAATGATTTTTTTTTTTTTTTAAATCCATTTTGAATTGTTTTTAAATTTTTAAAGTACTTTCACATACAATACTTGCTATATTACCCATTATTCTGCAATCTAACTTTCATAATATTTAAATGTAGGGTAAATTCAAGTCATGTAAACGCCCTACCAGAATATTTAGAATAAAAAACATATTTTAATAATCACCCTAAATCAATGTTTTTCAAGTTAAGAGTAAAATAATTGTATGTTCAGTTGTCTACATACAAGTTCTTTATTTTTATTGTGTCTCCGAATTACGACAAAACTCTGTGTATACACTTCAAAATTGTCATTACGGATTTATTTAACAAAACCATTTTTAATAGCACCATATTTGTTTTGCAAACTTACAATATTCCTCTATGCCTTTTCAAACGTCCTTTTCTACCCAATTGCATAACAGGACATTTTTAATAAGATTTATAAAATATATTTTTTTTTTTTGTAAATTTGTTTAATTTGTGAAATTGAAAAGAATTTAAAATATAGTTTATAAGGATTTTACAGTGTAATGTAATTTCAATTAAAAATAAGTATTATTTTTTTTTTTTTTTTTTACGACGGAAATTTTGGTACAATTAATAATAATATTATTATTATTCAATTTTTTTTGTTGTACGTTAAATTTTCTCATAAAACATTGTAAATGTTCCTTACTCTTTTAGCTTTTAACATTAATATCTTTTCTATTGAATGCATTTCATTGAAATGCTTTACTACATTTTAATAAATTTAGGAACAACGTTCAAAACATTCAAAAAATAACATTCAAAATATTGTGAGACAAAGTTTGAGAATAATAACAACAAATTGAAATTTATAGTAAAATAATTAAATGTGTTTCAATGATTCTAATATTACATATTAATTAGTTGTAAACAAAAGACCCCAAAACTCGTTTTTCACACTAAATTAGTTAAAATTCTTCAATCACAAATATCTTTTATATTATTTTACTACAGTTTACATTTATGCTTACCTTTCGCAGACTGTGATTCTTCATAACATTCAACTAATTAGTTTATTTCGCCCTATGACGGCTTGAGGTTAGTTGTTTTAAATCGAAATTTATTTCGCTATTATATGGTTTCTGTTCATATATTTTGCGTTTGAAAACTCCTCGGCAGAAAAGACGCCTCGTGATTGTGCAGATATAGCCTCTGACCCAGGATTCTGTCTCTAGCCCTCTTTCATGCTTTGAGATTTCTTGTAAATTTTAATTCTATGAGTCTCCACGTTCTGTCAAATTTCAGGGAAAATAACACAAATGCTTCACATACTCTTCTGTTGTGAACAGTTCCTAATTCCGGCAATAAGTAACCATATATATATGGAATTCAAAATGTAGAATAATTAAGTCATATTTTGTAAGAAAATTGCTGGAATTTTTATTTAACCAATTATATGCACTGTATGGCGTTTTTTTTTTTTTTTTTTTTTTTTTTTTTTTAATATATTAAAATTAACATTATATTGCCGTATATTTTCATGCTGTTAATATTAATACAGCTTTGTCCGACCTTAAGGAGATAAAAAAAAATATTTGTTTTTAAATCAAGCAAAAATAAAACTATTTGCGACATATATGAAATTTACATTATTTTTATATTAAAATAAATACTACAATAAATACAGAATCTTGTACTGCACGCGTTGCTAAACGTCAAAACAGTATGTATTGGTCGTGGGTAAAATGTTTGTGTTAACGGGTTTCAACGTCAACCATTCATTTATTTTCATTTAATAATTACAAACATACTATTCAAAATGTATTTATTGGTAAACAGATTTTTAAGTTAAATAAGTAATCTTTGATGATTATTTCTCTTTATAAAAATGGTGTATTATAAAGGCATTATATTTCAGATTAAAAAAATATTTTCTCTTGTTATTGCACTAATTAAAACGAAAACTGCAAAATTAAATACATTTAACTAATCATATAGCAATGAGCTTTAATGCTTTAACACAGCAATAATTTTCGTCCTTAAATATGATTGTAAATTTTAATTTAAATTTATCAATAATAGGGATTAGCTAAAATTGGATCTCTAAGTCTTATGGAAAATGAAAGCGAAACTCTAAATGAAAATAGATGGTCTAAACGTGACTAACTTTATCTTTCAGAGTTCTGTAAGAATTTGTTTGCTAACGGTTAAAATCGTAAACATATTCTGAAATGTTTAGTATGAAGAGTAATTTTTGAATGGAGGTAGAATTTTAAATATTTTACCAATTAATTATGCATACGTTCATCCCGTAAATAATATTCTTCTTATTAGAAATTACTTTCTGTAATGTAAATTAATACTGATCGTTCTTTTATTATGTAAATACATCGCAGGCGTCTTTTGATGTGTTATTTTATTTATTGGATATTTTAATAAACTTGCAATGGATGTCCTTTTCCCTAAAGATAATAAATGCAAATGCATTTTAATTAAAAAAATATTTTGTTTACTTGAAATTGAATAAGACGCTGACATATAAACAGATTTAATTTCAAATTTAATTATTTACCACATAGGCTAAGCAAAATTATAAAATATTCTTATTTTCATATTGTTTGATAAGTAAAGATATAATTAGTTATAGTTTTGTATATGCTTTCAAAATATTGTAAAAGCGTATTTGATATCCAAATAAAGATATTTTATTTTATCAGAGGTTCTTTCTGTAAATACATGGAAAATTATTTTTATTATTTTTATTATATTCGTAATGTTTATATTAAAATTCATATAATTTATAGTCAGCAACATATTTAAGTGTGAATTAATATTAAAAATTGAGCAGTAATATTTACGGAAATAATAATACTAAGATTAACTGATGAATAAAATCTTCGAAAATGGGAATAGAAATTGGTAAAGCACTACCGAGTGGCTCGAGTAGAATCTCATCTCGACCCTTCTACAATCAAAAATGTACAAAATGTTGCTTCTTTCACCCAATAATGATGTCTAATTCTTTTTGTTCTATAAAGGAAAATGATTATTTATTTTCATAAAAATTAATATCTGAGTATTGTTTCAATATATGGTGTTTGTTTACAAAGTTTTATTCAAAAATTTACAAATGAGTATTTCACGTATTTGTTTTAAGATGCTTTGCTTTTCATAAAAGTGTCGATGATATTGAAAAAAAAAAAAAAAAAAAAATATGTTGCTAAAACGCTACTAAAAGGTAATTTCGAATGAAAAATGTAGTTATAGTTATCGTAATAATAATAAAAAAAATGAATAAAACAAAAATTTTTAGATAGATTACTCTCTATAGCAAAGTTACTTTATTCTTTTTATTGTGAAAAGTTAACGCTTACGTTTGAAACAATTGTAAAATGTTCAAACGGCAATATACAGCTGTCTTACTATTTGCTTCCCGAAAAACTTTATCTTAAAAAAAAAAAAAAAAAAAAGAAGAATATAAATGTTTAATTTTTTTTCTAACAATAAATGACAAAGTAATGCTTATAGATTTATTTATCATTTTCTAAATTATACTCCATAATGGCTGACTCCAAAACAGAACAGGTCATTACGCTTGTAAGTTAATTTTTATTGACGTAAGGAATACAGAAAAACTATAAGTAAATTAATAGCAAGAGCTTTCTTATGCAAAGAGTTGATTTTTCTGTTTTTCGTAATATTTTATATTTATGTTGTTCGTGAGGTTTTCTTATAAATATCGAAATACAATCGGTATTAATAATTTATTCTCCTTTTATTTCATAATATGCTCTTTTCTGAAATATTTTAAACATCATTCTTATTGTTTTTTTTAAATCTTTTTTTCCAAATCTTAGGAAATCCATAAAGTGATTCTGCATTCTTCATATAAGTATAATCTTTTGGTAGGCACTAAAAGGGTTAATGCGCAGGTTTTTTTTTTTTTTTTTTTTTTTTTTTTTTGTTAACTGTTGTTTGGTAATGAGGTTTACAGTTAAAAAGTCTCATAGAAATTCGTCATGTTAGAGAGATGTACAAAATCTTTCAAAAGCACTATAGTGTAAGGACAATAATTCTCTAAAGTATGCATATATGTAGGTAATTACTGACATATTTTAATCTAACATAAGACAATGTTAAATGTATGATTTAATGAGCGTGTATTACTTAAAGTTATAAGTTTTTTATATGATTAGATTTATACACAGCATTACCAATCACACATTAAATGTTAAATTTCCAAATTGATCAAGAAATGAAATCTACAGCTTCTTCTGTTCAAGGATAGCTTATAGAAACATCCGAGATAGATGTAGACACTCAATTTACTATCCATGGCTTTATTAATCTCAGACGGCTGAGAAATATAGACCTGCATGAAAATGTCTCAAGATTTTACATCAGATTCGAGGCATTTCGATCTATGAAATCTTAAAAACTTATATCTTACTGAAAATTTCTGGCCCCGGATACCTAAGCTAAAATCTTATACAAAATCTTTCTTTACCCATGGGAAAACCATAGATATAATAATTCTTATAGATCAATTATCTACATGTTAACGAGCAAAGATGTCAAAAAAAAAAAAAAAAAAAAAAAAAAAAAAAAAAAAAAAGCTTCGGCCATTAGAGAGTAAGGAGAGTATACAGCGTGACAAGAAATAACTTGGACACACATGATGCATTATAACTTTAATGCTAATGAAAATATCACGACCAAACTTCAAAATAAATATGAATATATTATTTTGTCTAATATATTTACAAATTTTCAAAGTGGCTACCTTTAGCCTTAATACAGAGCTTTAAACGTGTCACAAAATTTACGGCTATGGGCCGCAAGTCACTTACTGAAATTTTATCTCATTCCTTGTATAAGGATTTCTTTAGGGATGCTAAAGTTTTATGAGGTTTAGCACACACCCTTATCTCCAAGATGGACCAAACAGAATAATCCATTGGGTCCAAATCTTGGGAATACGGTGGCCATTCTTGAGCTCCAATGAAGTCAGGAAAATTTGTCTTGCACCAATCTTGAATGCGTTTAGCTCTTTGTGTAGGTGTGGAATCCTGTTGGAAGGTCCATCTTTTGTTTCCAAAGAACTTTTGCAACCAAGGTAAGACAACATCTTCCAAAATGAGTTTGTGATATGTTTGTTGATTAATCTTTAGCCCTTGATCAACAAAAACAACTGGTGTTTTCCCACTAGCACATATCCCACCCCAAACCATTACGGATTGGGGTCGTTGACGCCGTTCAACAATGGAAGAAGGTCCATGTGCTTCTGCTGACTAAACTCTATCATTATTGCTATTGTGAGCTTGTTCAATCGAGAACAGTTTCTCGTCTGTGATGACAAATGTTTGCCATCGATCACCTGCGACCCGCTTTAACAGTTCTTTACACCTTTGAAGTCTTTTGCGTTTGTTCTTTGCTGTTAGCTTTTGAGCCTCTTTCATTCTGTAAGGGCGAAGACGAAGCTCTACTCTTGCCATGAAACGTGCGGTTTCTCTGTTGATCTTCATCTCTCTAGCAGCCTTTCTCATTGAAATCCTAGGATTTCGTTGAACTCGGTTTTTGATAACTTTCTGGTTTCTTGATGTGTTAAATGTTCGCTTTCTTCCTCTTCCTGGCCTGTCACTTATCGTGTGCGAGTTTTTTAAACATTTTGACTGTGTACGAAAACGTCTGCTTAGGCACTCTTTCAATAGCTGAACAATTTCACATTGTTTCTTTCCTTGCTTATGTAATTCAAGTATGGCAGATCGTTTGTTAACCATAATGGTTATCACAACTAACTTACTTACACCAGTTTAGTCGCTTTCTAGGATCAATACTTAATGAAATAAATTTATAACTTTAGTGGTAGTTACAGATATTTCGTTTGAAACTTCGTCCAAGTTATTTCTTGTCACCCTGTAAAACTCGGAAATAGTAACAGAATAGAATGTTTATGAATTTTCAAAATGTCGAAATATTGCGTGGCTTTTGATTATTCTAATAAATATATGGAAAGAAACGGGATAAGTTATCGTCAGTAAGTTATATTTGACTAAATTATGAAAAATATAATTTTTATAATCAGTTGCTTTATTATTATTATGGTTTAAATACTGTTTGGATTTTTGATGGAATACTTTTTGTAAAGTTTGATATTTTTTAATATTTTATATTAGTAAGTAATATAAAATTTTCAAAATTCTTTTTAAAATGGTTAGAAGCGGCGCTTGTAAAGAACGTTAGTTTTAGTATATATATAAAAAAGTTTAAATATTAACTAAATTAATAGATATAGTAAAAAAAAAAGAAAGAAAGAAAGAAAGAAAGAATGAAAGAAAGAAAAAGAAAAATGAATCTGAAACTGCATCTGGAGTTTTAATTCACCTTTAGTACATAAATTATTCATAAATTTTATTTGCTAAATTATCAGCGTGTAATCTTGTGCATATTTACTCGGGGAAAGACAGCCATTAGAGTCTTTCCCCGAGTAAAAAAGAATCACTTTATCTTATTATTATATCTATGAGTGAAACATGAGTTTCTATGTAAATTGAAACTCTTTTGAACTACTAGTTATATAACGTCCAGTGTAATTCGAATGCAATTATATACTCGTAATACTAGAAAGGGAATAACAACTCATGAGTTATGCTTACTTTTTCTTTCTTAATTTTTCTACCATCTGTTTAAGAAAAAATAAGAATGATTATTACACACACCTATACAAACACACACGTTTATACACCTACATATTTTTAAATACTTAAAGCAATTACCATATCTTCCGGCTTTTTTTCATGGAAATGAGATATAGGTATTTCATTTTATACGAAAAAATAAATAAATGTTAGTATTATATTTTATTCGTTGTCTTTGATTACCAATAACTACTAAAATAATACTTGTGAATGAACTTATAAGTAATACTTTAGGAGCTATTAGAAATAAAATGAAGTTGCCTGAATGAGCACTCTTATTCTACCAATGAAAACAAGAGTACGTAGGCAGATGTGCAAGAGAGCGCGGTATTGATAAGAGTGTGTACAGTCGGCAGCAAAATTATTGAAGCACAGATTCACATTTTTTTCCCGTTTTTCTTTTTTAATTTGATTGCAAATTTTCATCATCAACATACTTTTTTATGAACAGCATAAAGACTAAGATCATGACTCGACAAATACTTATTTACCAAAACGGTGTTAGGTAATACGAATTATTGCGAACTTTTAAATACGAATTATTGCTAGAGCTTGAATAATTTTTCTGCTGAATGTATCATTTACAGACGCCACATTTGTAGTGACCATCATCTGAGTATGTGGTGAATTCTTCGTTCCACCAATGTCTATATAAAATACGTTCTATTCAGTCTTCTATAGTTAGTTCCTGTTATATATCTGAGGAGCCAGGACATGCCCACTTTTTTGTTTGGTGCAGTTTATGGCTTTTTGGGTTCACGTTTTCTTTTTGTTAAATGTTTCTGTCCTTTCTTTACAGCTTCATTTTCAAGCAGCAGTTGTGTGAACAACTGCTTAAAACCACAGATCTTTTGTTCATCTTGTTAGAGGTTCGCATCCCAAATGAATTTGGATATGATAACAGTTCTGTTAATTTGACGGGAGATAAAGTTGTTGGAGTTGAACTTTAACCCACGAGTCCAAATGGTGGTTCATTTTACAGTTATCATGCGTCTTTTCTTAATATAGCTTACCCTAACAGCACAGTTAGGCTTAATTTATCCACAGTACATCTTAAGGATGTTTCTGGGATGCCTTGTCATCCAGAAGACATCTTGAAGATATCCTGGGGAGGCGATGTGCTGTCTGGGTACTGACCTCTTCTAAAATATATTTTCTACTGTTTTCTGTGCCATAGTTTATTCAAGAAGTTCAGATTAAAAAGTTTTTTAAGTGACGCTACTTGCCAAAAAGTCTAGATCAAAGAAAATGTTATTTTTATTAAGCTATATGCCTTTTACTTTAAATCCTTCAATAACATTAGCAATCGTAGCAGTTTTTGCAAAAGCAGGTGTGAATATTGATACAACTTGAAAAGTGGTTATTGTGCGATCTGGATTACTTCTTAACCCATTTTTGCATTTAGCACAGTAATATTTCTTTAGTGGACTAAAAGGAAAATCAATCAAATGTTTACATATTAGTTACTAATATGCGGAAGCAAGAAAAAAAGAACAATATGATTTTGTCGACAGAAATCAATAGCTGCAAGTGTACAATGAGAAGAGTAATTGTCAAGGAATGAAAGTACCTTGCTTTTTTTTTTTAAATTGGCTTAGCGTGATCATTAAAATATTGAAGCCATTGAAAAAATAATTCACCGGTTATAAAGGCATGCTACTGCTTTCATTCTCTTTCTTTTGAAAAGGAACGTTGGTGGAATGAACTGTCCACTGGCACTCATAATATCACCACTGTAAAGTTTTGCCCCCTTTAAGCACTTGAAACCTTATTAACGGATTGTTTGCCTTTAGTGGCTATGGCAGTTGGTGATTTATTAGGTACTGTAGAAATACTAGACCCGTCCATATTTTAATTATACTGTGTGGGTGAAAGTAATATTTATCATATAGATCTGATATGTTTTATAGAAGCGATCTACGTGTGGCTTACTAAATCCCATGCCTCTTCCGATGCTTGTCGATTAACGAAGGATGTCATAAAATCTAACTTCATAAAATCTTTCAGGCAATATTAACCCTCAATTTTCAATTTTTTCTTAAATTGATGCTCTATTTTATTTTTCTCAGGAAAATCACAATCTAACGCCTAAAATTTTTAGCATTTATTCGAACCAGTAGCGCATCAAGACTTTAAATATATTCAAGAATTTCAAGCCCCTTTTGCGTATTAAACATAGACTTATATTTTCCTGAAAATAAGTATACAGTCTCTTGTTTAAATCGTTTTCTTAGACTAGTTATAGGCAGAACAAGTAGTTCTCTTACTTTTTGTTTGCTTTTTCTATCTACAATCAATTTACGAGCTTTTTCTAATACATTTGGATCCACATTTTTACTCTCAGTTATTCGTATTTCCTTTAACATTCCGAAAAAAGATATTTTTTATAAGCATAAATAAATATAGATATAGCAAAGTAAACAAATTAAGTAAAAGGTTTTAAAAAACGATATGTTGGACAAGAGTAGCACTCTTGCACAATTTGTCGTAGCGCACTCTTGCACTTCAGTGATTAAACAACTTTGAAACATCACTATTGCCACCTATTAAGAGGCATGACTTTTTTGACCGTCCGCTTGGAACTTGGAAACCTATGGACGTCCCCTGCCTACCTGGCGTATGCCACATTTAACAGGTATGACACCGCCCACAGGGGCGATGAACGCCAGGTCATCGCATGGAGGCCGTCTTCAATTAACTTCATTCTTCCGTCTACTGAGAAAGTGACTGCACCAATGCTACTTGGATTATTGTACAAAGATGTCTTTATACACAAAGCTTGACCAGCACACCCGCCCCTTGATGATTTCTTTGACATTGCACTTAACAGGAGAACTGAACATGACAACTGTAACTAGCCTCAAAACGCTGCTCTACGATAGGATAATGACACAGCGTACTCTTGTACACCCCACACATTCTCTCACCACCCTACTAAGTAGCTACAGCTCCTTAAGAAATTTATATTTTACATATGAAACTTTCCGTTTATAAATAAATTAACATATCCACGATAAACATTATTTTTTTAAACCATACATGATTAAAAGTATTTTTAAAATATAAATTTTAAATTTTACATATTTTTCTGTTTTAATTAGCGATTTAAAAAAGTTTTTCTTGTTTTAATTAACTATCCGGGAAAATTTATTATTTAGTTATTTTAAAGCAGAAGGGATACTTTTATGCATATTTTAACTTAATTGAAAAAAAAAAATATATATCTTAAGATGTAAAATATCTTAAAATAGCAATTTTTTAAAGTAAAGTAATTAATAACAGGCCAAATACAGAAAATAAGCTTATTAATTAATACATTATTTAATGCTTGAAAACATTATCTACACATATGAAACATAGTTATTAAAAATATCTCTGAAGTTGTTAATCTAATTAATTTTTAAAAGGGAGGTACAATTAGACTTAAAATCATACAATGTATGTTCTATCCTATTTTAAACAGAAAAGAAAATGAAAAAAAAAAAAGTCTATAAATTCAATTATCAGCATAAAAAAAAAAAAAAAAAACACATGATCGAATAATATTACGAAAACTAATTTAATTCCTAATACTTATTAATTAAACAAGATATAATTTTGTGCTCTTATTTTTACTAATTAAAAAAGAGAAAAAGGGCAAGTTTTATAAAACATATTTTAGTTTATAGTGATTTGAAAACCTTCACTGAGATGTTTCATTCAATAAAAATGAAAATAACTGTAATTAAATGCTTTGATGCGCTTTTTCCACATCACTACAACAAACGCTGAAAATTAAGTTGCATTTTTTAATTAATTTTCCCCCTTTTCATATATATTTTATAAATATATTATATTTATAAAATATTGTATTTTATTGTATAAAAATATTGTATTTTATATTGTATTATATATTGTATTTTGTATGTTTAGGATATGATTACATTATTTTTTTTATTTTATATACTTAAACACCAATTTTCATAAAGTTTAGTTATATTATATTTATTTCAAAACTTACTATTGTTCTTGCAATAATGTGAATTTCTTTTCTATAAGTTCAATAAATTTTACAATATCTTTTCATTTTAAATGTAATAAAAATTTATATTCGCTTTAATTAGTAAATGTGCATTAAAAAAAAGTAAATAAATAAATATACTATGGATATTTATATGTTTTTAATTACTTAAAAAATAAATTTAATTTTAATTTTATTTCTGTATGTAGGCAAAATGTCTGAATTTTCAAGAAGCCTTAAATCTCTGACTGCGTATTAAAAAAAAAAAAAAAAAAAAAAGTATTAAACTTCGCACTAGAATTACGTAGTGAATAATTACAAGATAAAAAGAACTTCTTTTATATCATATTTTTAAATTTCCTGTTCTATCATGTAAACGCTACCGAGCGCAGCGGGAACCCGGAGCAGTATTAAAAAATTCATTGCTATCGTGTTTTGAGCTATTATAAAATTTTCAAATGGCTATCTAGCGAGGAAGTTAGTTAAAAATTGAGTTAGTTAAGCTTTGTACTGGTAACGCTGCCGCAGGCAACAGGGTTCCGAAGCAGTTGGATAAAAATATTTAAAAAATACATTTTCACCGCGTTCTGAACTATTCTGAAAGTTTCAAATGTCTAGCTAGTCGGGAAGTTATTGAAATAAATTTTCTGTTGAAACATATAAACGCTGCCGAAGGCAGTAGGGACCTGAAACAGTTGACTAAAAGTATTAAAAAAAGTATTGTCACCGTGTTCTGAGCTATCCTGAAAGTTTCAAATGTCTAGGTAGTCGGGAAGTTAGTGAAAACTCGATTGCAAGCTTTGTACTGGAAACGCTGACGAAGGCCGTAGAAACCCGAAGCAGTTGGTTAAAAATATTTAAAAAATGCATTTTCCCCGTGTTCTGAACTATTCTGAAAGTTTCAAATGTCTAATTAGTCGGAAATTAGTTAAATAAATTTTCTGTCGAATCATATAAACTGCCGAAGGCAGAGGACCTTAAACAGTTGGCTAAAAGTATTAAAAAAAATCTGGAGTGACTCCACTCGACTTTCCGAACATTGAGTAACTAACAGTTTTGTAGATAAAATAAAGAAAGAGGAATTGCTAAACAAACAAAAGAGAGAAAACCATAATAGAGTGTTTTTTTCTCCATATATCACACGAGGTTTTATTTAACGCTACTGAACTTTGAGCCCTAAGATCATAATGATAAAGAATTTTTCGTTTTGTCCCTGTAAAAATCTATAGATGCTAGATTCACCAAAATGCTTATAGTTAGTGCAACAGTGATTTATAATATTCATACAAATTTTCAGCTCAATTGAATAAGGCGTTTAGATGCTATCGCACTTTTAAAAATTTGGTCTCATAGGCCATAATGATAAAGAATTTTTCTTTGTGTCCCTGTAAAAAAACTGTAGTGCTAGATTCACCAAAATCTATACAGTTGGTGCAAATGCGACCTATAACATGTGTACAATTTTTTTGCTCAGATTAATAAGGCGTTTAGACGCTATCACACTTTTAAAAATTTGGCCCCATTGGCCTTAATGATAAAGAATTTTTCTTTGTGTCCCTGTAAAAAAACTATAAGTGCTAGATTCTCCAAAATCTATACAGATTGGGTATCTGTGACCTATAATATGGGTATAAAATTTTTGCTCAATTGAATAAGGCGTTTAGATGCTATCGCACTTTTAAGATTTTGGTCCCATAGGCCATAATGATAAAGAATTTTTCTTTGTGTCCCTGTAAAAAAACTATAAGTGCTAGATTCACCAAAATCTATAGGGTTCGTACTATGGTGACTTACAATATACGTACCAACTTTCAGGTTAATCGAACAAAGCCTTTAGACGCTAGCGTGTTCACAGACATACACACATACACACATACACACATACACACATACACACACACATACATCATCGTAAAAATAGTGAAAACGGACTCAGGGGACCTCAAAACGTATAGAAACATCAAAATCTCGAATTCGGATTTTTGACATGATTACAATACTTTCCTCACTATAGTGTTCGGAAAGTAAAAATGTATTGTCACCGTGTTCTGAGCTGTCCTGAAAGTTTCAAATATCTAACTTGTCGGGAAGTTAGTTAAAAATCGATTGCAAGATTTGTACTGGAAAAACGAACAATCAGACAAAGAAACATACAAACAAACAAGAATCGAAGCTAATAAAAACATGGTAAAAATGAATTTTATCGCTGAAACATTGTAAAACACTTTACATGTGACTACTGTTTGGAAAAGTGCAACAATATTATGTTTGTGTTTGTATTCTGTGGGATATGACAACCATATGTCCTCGAAATTCGAAAACTATTCCTGTTTTAAATAGCCCTCAATTATGTCTCCGCGGAAGGAAGTCATATCTCCCGTGAGGAATATTATTCTGATGGCATGCCTCCGGACCATCCCTAGGGTAAGTCAAAGGCCGTCTCCAATAACCTTTTACATATATCTAGTGAGTTTTAAATATAAATTTAGATCATTAGAATGTATGTTTAGAAAGATAAATTTTAGATGTAATCATAAAATTTTGCTTTATTTACATTTACTCCTTGAAATTTAGGCAGAAGCAGTCTGAGAATTAAACAGCTTGTCAAATGCTATGAATCTCATTATCTATTTCAATCATCTTCAATCAATGAAATATATTTCCAATTGTGCATTTTCACCTTTATTATTAGATTACCGTAAGTAGTGGAAATAGTTTTATTTCGTCAAAAATTCATATATCGATTTTATACTAGACTAGCAGGCTTTGCCCGCTTCGCTGAGCATTATTCTTAAATGAGTAGACAAAATTCCATTACATTATTAATAATCTAAGTTAAAGTTTCCTCTGTATTTCGTAGAGGTTTTTTCCGCTCGCAACGTGAGGATTCCGGGTCCACATTGCCTTCGGCAGCAACTTACCCGCTTCTTACTTCCCCTACCTCAGCGGCTTAGTTAGAAGTTTTGCGAAATCTCACCAAAGTACATAATGCATACACCTAAGCAACATCCACACACAAAAACGCATCATTCTAAGATAACGTAAAGCGAGTTCAAACAGAATAGCGTGTTTTTACGCTTGTTTATTGCCTCCCTCCCCGACCCCAAGTGGGTAAGTGGGTGAATTTCGTAAAATCTCGTTACAATAAGTGTCAGATACATATAAAAAATTTGCGCACCAAATTTCGTAATCGCAGATTCCATAGCTTTCCCAAGACAAATTTAGCGCTAAAGAGAATTCGCAACCCCCCCACCCCTCAAAAAAAAAAAAAAAAAAAAAAAAAAAAAAAAAAATCGAAACTCAGAAAAAAAAAAAAACGAAAATGTGTTTTTGAAAATATTCTAAAGAAGACACGTGACTATTTTCAATACCATTGTAATATCTTTAGTAGAGCTCTACTAAAAAATCCGGAATTTCTTAAATTTCCCCCTCGAAAAACGATTTCCCCCCCTGCTTTAAGAATCAAGAATTCTAAAATCGTACATAATGTTTTATTTATACTCAAGTCTAGTCTCATCATGTGCAATTTCTTCACCGTGATGTAATGTGATGTAATTTGAGGCCGAGTTATGCTTACAAACGTTTTTTTGCTTCATGTGCCGGGGGGAGGGAAGGGGGTATTTCGATAAATACCGCTTCGTTAGGTGCCGGTTGCCCCCCATTCCCCCAAGAAAAAAAATAGCAGATCACAAAAAATCAAAAACGTGTTTTTGGAAATATCCTAAGAAAGTCGCATAGCCTGTTTTCAACATCTTTATTCCATTTTTGGTAGAGTTCGACTCAAATCAGGAATTTTCAAAATTTCCCGCCAAAAATCGATTTTCTCCCTTCCTTCCTTTAAAAATCGAAAATTCCTAAATCGCAGATAATGTTTTATTTGTAGTCATGTCTAGTCTCCCCATGTGGAATTTCTTTATTGTGAAGTAATTAGGACCTTAGTTATGCTTACAAACTTTTTTTGTCTTTTCCTCCCACATGGGGGAACGGGGGGGGGGGGAACTTCGGAAAAGTTGATAGATATAATTTTAAGTTGAATAAAGACCTAAATTTCTTTCAATTCGTCCAGCCGTTCTCAAGTGATGCCCGGAATAACGTGCTTTTGTCTTTTGCGCCCCAGGGAGGGACGGGGGGGGGGAATTTCTGAAAAGTTGATATATATAATTTTAAATTGGGTAAAGATCTAAGTTTCTGCCAAGCGCTGTTGAATTCAGTCCAGCCGTTCTCAAGTAATGCCCGTACAAACGTGTTTTTGTCTTTTGCCCCAACGGGGTGGGGGGGGGGGGGAATTTCTGAAAAGTTGATAGATATAATTTTAAGTTGGGTAAAGTTCTAAGTTTCAGCCAAGCGCCGTTGAATTCCGTCCCGTTCTCAACTGATGCCCGGACAAAAAAAGCGACATACAGGCACGATGACACACATACACACACACACACACACACACACACTTAGGCAAAATTTTCTGATGTCATTTTCGGCTTTCATGTTGTGTGAAACGTGAAGATATGGCAAATTTTTTCGATTCTGACAAATTTGCAGACAAAACTCTGATTTTATTAATGTAGATTTACATGATTTAATACTTTCCAAGTCTAATTTTTTTCTCTTTTTTTTCTTTTCGTGTGCATATACATATGCATGTGTGGTAGGGTAGAAGTCTTTGTTTATCATAACCCAAAAAAGACATAGGATAGTGTGAGAAAACAGTGTAATTGAGGGCGACGGAGCTCTTTTCTGATTGTCTTTTAAACCATTGTTTATCTAGCTACAGTCAACTGAATAACGTTATTTGTAGTTTTTCACTCTGAAAATTACAATGCAATAGAAAAATGGAACTTTTGGTCAGTGTAATCATAACTGTGAGAGCTGGGCTATTAAGATTCACTTCATTCTATAGCACATATTTTAAAATAGGTGAATGGAAGGTGCTTTTATTAAATGGAAAGTTCGATAGGTCAAGATAGTTATCATATTATCATTGTAGATAATTCGTTGATAAAAACGTGCTACAATATAAAATATATTAAAAAGACTGCACTTAATAGGTATTAGTACGGCTATCAAAGTCAGTGACTGCAATTGCAAATACTATGAATAATGCAAATGCTGTAAGATCGAAGCCACATGAACTGAGTTTGGTAATGCGGATTTAGGGGGGGGGGGGGGGAGGAGACATAGTATAGGGTGTAGGTGCGAATTCCAACAGTTTTTATCAATGAGCAATTAAAATGTAGTCATTTGTATTTGGTTAGTCCTCTTTAAGTGAGTTCTTAAATAAATATATCTAAATTTTTTTAATGATTATTAAATATTCCCAGACAAATAGATATATTTTTTCAAATAAATATGAAAGTTGGCAATTAACACTTCGTCTAACTTTTCTTCATATATTGATCAAGTTTCAGAAAATAATAGTAACAATAAATCAAAATAAATACACTTTCATGATTATTAAATAATTTCCAATGTTTTTCTAACGAAATGAAATAAATTTTGTAATTTTATTCATCAAAACGTGTAACACTGAAATTGGCATTTTGATAATAATAAAATTTATAAGTTTAGCATTTATTATCAGTATTAAAAAATAACCGTGTTTATTCGTTTTTCTTTTAAATGATTATTTCATGATTTCTAAGCGCAAAACAAAATCGTAATTATTAGAGGGGTGAAAAGGCTTTATCGAAGATGGCTTAATTAAGCACCAAAATTTGTTAAAATTCCTAATTTAATGTGATTTTGGATTATTAAAAAAATCTCTATGGTATTAATTACTGGCAAAGCTTAAGTTCAACGCTGTACGCTTAAGCTTTTATGTTAACATTACAAATTTGTTATTGTAGTCTTTATATTTAATTACAAAAATGTGTTTTAGAATTAAATATCACGATGTATTCAAAATGGATGATGCTGTGAGATCCAATCATTTATAGTCCCAATTTTCTTTAATTTCCTTTCGTTAAAAAAAAAAAAAAAAAAAAATCATATAATACTATATATAAAGTACTTGTAATTAGGTTGTATGGGGACATTCTTTGAGATATTACGATTTACAGCTATGAAACTGTAATTAAATTTTTCATTAGATATAAATCTGTAACGATGCACATCAATGAAATTTAACTTCGCAATTAAAGAAAAATGTTGTGTAATTTTGAGTTTAAAATTGAACTTAAAAAGGTTAATTTGTATACAATTTCCCAATTATCTAGTTTCTTAAATAAATATCATGTTGCATTTTTCTTATTTATTTAGTACTTTAAAAAATTGTAGTTTTAATAAATATATAGAATTGAGAAGAGATAAAAACAAGAAATTCTTCCCCCTCCCCAAAAAAAAAAAAAAAAAAAAAAAAAAAAATTAAACAGATTATCTAAGTTTGTCGTTTTTTTTTTCGTTGTTTTTTGTATTGGTAACTCATATATCCTGTAAATGAAAATTACGGACACACATTTTTTCTGGAACCTTTCTGTAATTCTGCAGTCAGTTCGATTTTTTAACTATGATATTTTGTGGAATAGGAAAAAATTCGCTAAATCGAGAATATATTTTATTTTCTATCAGGTTATAAAATTTTTTCACGATATTTTATTCTGTGTTTATTTTGAAAATTTCTTCTAACTATTTTAAGATGTTGTATTTAAATAAATATATAATTTCTTTCTCGCTTAATTATTTTATCAAATGTACAGATTAGGAATTAAATGCTAGCATATACAGGGTGATCGTAACTAAACTTAGCATATTCAGAGCACGTTGTAGTTGTACCTAAAATATGGATTGAATCGAATTTTTGTAGATAGATATTTCAAAGGATGCTTTAGATACCGAACTAAAACATACCGAAAAAATCCGCTGGATAGCGCAATACACACAAATTGTTTGAAATTATATGTAATAAATAATTGGTATCTATTTTAGCATTTTTGAAAAATTACGACATATAAAACTGTTATTTTCACAATAGAAAATCTGTTTTACTATATAGCGCAAGAAATGTATCTGTTTGAGTAAGAAGAAAGGTATAGCTTGCGCTCGTAAAAAAATAAATAAATAAAAATAATAAAAATAATAATAATAATAATAATAATAAAGTTTTTTTTTTGTTTCTTTTTGTTTTGTCTGTTAAAATGTATAATTTTAAAGTAATATTTTTTATTAATGTCAACATAGATACGAAACTCAGTTTTCATTTAAATAAGAATTTAATCGACAAATTTATGCAAAATTTTAACTCCTTGATATGCAAATTAAATTTCAGTTATAATGATACATTTCCAAGCAGATGTTAAAAAAAAATATATTTCTCTTGATAATGTAATTAATTATATTGATAATGTCATCATTAGAATTTAAGTATGACGTCGACCGCTTGATACGACCTATGTTAAAATAGATATTCTTTATGCGGTACATTCGCCATGTTCTCGTCCAGTTTTCAATAAGTAGTGTATGTGGAAGGAAGTTTTTTTAAAAATTGAAATTATTAGATTACATATTTTTTGCATTCAAATAGTTTGGTAAACTGATAGGAACAAACAATAAAAAAAAGCAGTGCCTTCAGTATAGGACTTTAAATGCACTATGAATAGTAAAATATGACTGCTTTTTACACTGCTCTGCATGGAAATTTGCCCTAACACCACTTTTGCAAATTCTTATGTAAAATGACCCCCGGAATCCAAATATGACGTCCATTTTTCCTATCACCAATCGTTTTATAGGGATGCGCCTCGTATTTGTATCAATTTTCGGTAATTTTATGTCTACAAATTTGATTTGTAGGGGGGGAAATATTATTTTAAATATTAAATATCTTCTAAAGGGGCTAGAGATTTGGAAAATTCTAAAACATGAACATTTGCAGCAAGGGGAAAATTTAGGGGGGGGGGATTTCCTCTTTAAAATATATATTAAATTTATTATATTTTATTAATCAACTATAATAATTATTTATTATACATTATATATATATACATATATATATATATATATATGTATATATATATGTATATATATATATATATATATATATATATATATATATATATATATATATATATATATATTATTTTTAACGGCTATAATAATTCTTACTCACTCTCCAAATCAAATTGATGGCCATAAAATTACCGAACAGTGATAAAAATTGGAGGAGGGAGTGGCGTCTCGAGAAAACGGCAGGTGATTTGGAAAAATGGGTGTAATATTCGGATTCAAGAAGTTAAAGAATGGTAAAAGGGCTGGGAAAATATATATATATATATATTTTTTTTTTTACAGGGCAGTGTTATTACTACTGATTATTCATTATCTGTGAACTAGAGGACTGTGCTCGTTTCGCTGGTTACTTTATACAAATAATCAATGTTTTGTTTAATCCAAAAAAAAAAAAAAAAAAAAAAAAATCATTTGAATTTATCAAATTCTGGATTCGGATCGCCACTATCTATGGTAGCATCTAACTTTCAAAAGATCCATTGCGATCGGTCAATCAGATCTTCAAGAACAACAAGAGTTTATAATTGAATAATTATGATAGAAACTGGTAGAGCCGGATTAAAGTTAATTTTGATTAAAATAAATGTTTAAATGCTTAGAGAGTTATTTATTTGTTTATAAAACATACTTATAGACTCTGATAAATTTTAGACAAAATTATTATTTATTTTATTTTTTTTCAGATAATACTAAGAAACGTAATTTGTATTTTTGTAATTATTCTATAGAAATCGATCCCAGAAATTTTTACTCTTATTTTGAAACAACATATCTGTATAAGGCATAATAATTTACATAGGGAAAAATCTAAATAAAAGACATTTAGCGACGAACTTAAAAAAAATAATAATAATGTAAAAAAGTATCAAGCAATATGTTCTTCAAAGACAAACAAATATGTAATTGTGTAATTCTGGTTTAGAAACAGTTTATTAAAGTATGACATTTTGAATTGAGAAAGTAATGTATTTTAATGAATTTTCACAATACGTTATCTGTTTTCTTCCTTTACACTTTCCCCTTTTTTAAAACACTTTCTAACAAAGTTGAAAAGTGTTAATGACTTCGGTTTGTTTGTCTGTCTATCTGCTCTCTAACTCCCGTAAATATTCATAGAATTTTTAAAACTGATATATGTTATTCATGTTCACTATCCGATGTTCCGACTGAAAATGGAGTAAATACCTCTGCAAGTTTCTGTACTGGGGTAACCGAAAGTATTACAAAGCACTGTGTTCCATGAGAGATATTTTTATAAACCTTATTTTAATACCGATACTTTACACGATCTTAATGAAATGGAAATATGTTATTCTAGTTCGCTATCGGATGTTTCCTACAGAAACTGTAGTAAATACCACCGCTGGTTTCTATACAGGGACATCCGAAATTATTGAATAGCATTCCGTTCTATAAGAGGTATTTTTATAAACCAAAATTTAGTATCTTTACGTAAATTTTAATGAAATTGAAATATGATATTCATATGCACAAAAGAATGCTTTCTATAGGATTACCATTAAGATTTACAGGGTTGCACAAAAATGTTACATTAAGGGCTATTATTGGAAATTTGCTGGAATTGCATTTTCGTTTACACAAAACGTTTTTAACAATTTTTAAGAGTGAATATGATTTTAATTTGTGTATCTGTCTGTCCGACTGTCCATCTGTCTATCTGTCCGTCTGATCATGCTCAGCGTTCGTAAATATTTTCAGAAATTAAAAATAAAAGATGATATATGTTATTCAAGTTCACTATGAAATGTTACCTATTTAAAATGACATCAATAGTACGAATTAATGGTACAAATGATTGTGTACAAGGAAAAAAGAAAAAAAATCCCAGTGCAATGCGTTTTAGGACAGACATTTTTATAAATGACATTTAAATAAATTTCTATTGCAAAATTTATAAGAAAACTGGCATTTAATGTTATTATACTAAAGTAATGGTTTGAATAGTAGAATATGATATAATTCAGCGACAGATGTACAATGCTACACTAAAATATTCAGATACATTAAGGGCTTCAATTATAACCTAAGGAATACATTTAGCATTTTTAATATATTTCAACAATGTTCAAGAATGATTATAAATTCATTTAGTTTGTTCAAATAGTTATACGATACAACATGCACGTACAGTTGGAAATTGTTAACAATCTATGCATTCTTGTTTACACTTTTATGGTTATTAGCATTAAAAGAAAATAAGATAAATTTGTTTTACATTCTAGAATAATTAATACTTTTCTTATTAGTGAAATTTAAAGTTTATGTACGATTCATTTACTAGTGCAAAAGGCAATTTCTTTTACATGAAAAATAAAATACAGCTGTTACATGAAGAACAAAAATAAATTTAGTATTCAATGAATAAATACATGATACAGATTTACTATTATTTCAAGTGGTATATAATTTTGATATTTTCCCATTATTTTATCTATAAGCTTTTTTGACATTATTTAAAAGGATAGTCCTTTATTTCATATGTTCATAATTTTCTTTCTTTTCCTTTTTATTCCACAGCCTGGAAAATCCTTTAATAAAATGGAAATGGGATTACACCCTAAAGGTGAAAAATTAGCACTTTAGAAACGCTATTACAGATTGATTTATAAAAAAAAGAGAGAATTTTCAAAGCATATAACAAAGGGTAGGAATAAATGCATGAGTTTGATATATAAATTGGGAAATGAAGCAATTTCAGAAAAAAGAATTTTGTGTAAAGTTCGATATCATATTTTCCATCTTTCAGTACAATAAGTACTCAATAAATATGGATAGGAATAATAATAATTGAATTCCTATACTTTTGAGAAGGTGATAAAATAATGATAGGCATAAAATTGCTTAAAATTTTCAAAATATTAAATGTTTCTTTTTTATATACACTATGTGCCAATAAGCATTTGGACATTTTCAAATTTAGGTGCATTGTCAAATATCTATAAAATTTCATTAGGAATAACCTTGAAATTTTGACATTATTTGTATAAAGAAAAAGTTATACCTCATATATTTAAGCAAAAGTTTTGTACTAAAAAGGAAGAACCATTAAACACCAAATGAAAATCAAAATGTTTTGGATCACCCTGTAGAAAGTAATTCCGGAAATGCGTTTTGTTTGCAGCATGTGATTATGAGAATTTTTCTAATTATCTGTATAAGGTTTTATGAGACTACCACGTATACTCATGCAAATATAACAGTTTCTTAAAAAAAATACAAATAACATTACCACTTTTTTATTTGTAACACATAGGGTATTAGATCCAGTGTAAAGCTATTTTTAGAAAACTTGGCATACTACATTAGACACAGCATACTCAAATCAGAATGCCAAAAAGGTTCAACACCCTACGAAACATGAACATTTTTACTAAATAATTTTTAACTACACATACGCAAGCTATTAAAAAAATCGATTTAATAGGCAAACGTATTGAGCTACTTATATAAAAAGTTCAAATAAATATAACTTAAATTAAAAAAGTTATGAGAGATAGAATTAACAGAATTTCAGTTTTCTCAAAATAAAAGCTAAACTAAAAAGAGTTTTACTCACATTTTTATTTTGATTCAATAAATGATAATGCAATGTTCGCTGATTATAAATAAATATTGATAAAGCCCCCTATCTTCTTAAATTTGTTTGAGAAGAACTGAAATTATGCTCATTCTATCGCTCATAATTGTTTAAATTTACGCGATATTTATTTGTAGTTTTGACATAAGTAACTCAACACCTTTGGTTATTAAATTGTGCAAATGAAATTTTTTAAAAGCTTCTGCATGTATATTTCGAAAGTCTTTAGTAAAAATGGTCGTATTTCATAAAGTATTTAACATTTTTGCATTCAAATTGCAGTATGCTGTATCTAATGTAGTATGCCAAGTTTCCTGAAATTGGCTTTGCACTGGGTCTAATACCCTACGTGTTATAATAAAAAAGTGGTAATTTTATTTGCAATTTTTTAAATAAACCGTTATATCTCCATGACTATATGTGGAAGCCACAAGAAAAAATTTAGAGGTAATTAAACAAATTTCCATAATCACATGCTGCAGCCAAAACGAATTTAGGGATTACTTTCTACAGGGTAATTTAAAAAAAATGATATTTGTTTAAATTTTTACGTGTTCCCTTTTTCTCTTTAGAACAAAACTTTTGCTGAAATATACAAGGTATAATACATTCTTTATACTTTTAAAGTTTCAAGATGATTCCTACAGAAATTTTCTAGACATTTGACAAAACATCTAAATTCAAAAGTATCCAAATACTTTTTGATAGATGGTATATTTAATAAAAATACTTCTTTTCAAAAATGTCATAAGAGCAAAAATTTAAATTTACATTTAAATTAAAATTTTGATTCTCATGAAATTTTAAAGTTCATTATATAGAAAGATGTGAACAATTTATCGTTAAATAAATTTTTTGACACGATAAGAACTAATAAGGACAGGAAAGATTAATGTGAATTAAAATACACACACATATACTTATATGTGTACGAATTAATGCTGCTATACATTTACAGATGATAAGAAGTGTGATTATATATATTTTTTAATATTCTAATAGATGAGAGTTGCATGGTGCAATGTTGAGCGGCGCTTATCAGCCTAGCTGCTTATAGGCTTTCGTAGTTTTCTCGAAATTAGAGTAAATACGGGGTTTTGAAAGATTCCAACGGAGAGTGTTCCTATATTGCCTAGATCTCTACAGTAGGCAATCGGAATTAACTTGAACATGGAAATTACCCGAAATGTCGAAAATGAAATTATTAGATTACTTCTTATAATTAAAATAATTCTTCATTGTGATGAGAATTGTAGGGGATATAGAAAACTCAGTGAGTAGCGAAAACTCAGTGAAGTAGCGAAAACTCAGTGAAGTAGCGAAATATAGATAATTTACTTTTAAAATATAAATAATCCCTAAAAATTTCCATTAATATAATATAATACTACTGTCAGGATTTAGTGAAGTCTCGGTACACTACTGGATTTTTAACTGAATAAACAGGGTTATAAGCAAAGCTATGAACAAAAATCTTATTGAAATATAAGATGGAAAAAAAAATCAGTATTTTATAAATTTTCTATTAGATTTTCTCTTGTTTATACGAAGAGAGTTGCGACCAAAATTTGTATAATAAACATTCTGGGGTATAATATAATATCATTATAACAATTTTATGAATAGCAAAATATTTCACATTCCTTGTGAGATTTCGTGAAAAATATTTTCACTAAACAACCCTTAGCTTCGCAAGTGGCCAGCAAACTAAGACTTTTTCAGTTGCAAAAATGTTTAAGCAATGACACCGTAACGAGAAAAAAAATCCACAAAATCACATTTGTAAAAATGAAAAAATCTAAATTTTTATACACTTAAAAAAAAAAAAAAAAAAAGCAAATGAATTATTTAATTTCAAAATTTTCGATTTCAACAGATATTTTTTATTTTCATAAAGTAGTCAGTCAAAAAAATATTTCTTATGCAGTTACTTTTCTCTTTCATTTAAAGAGTTCTATTTTCAGTTTTACGATCCTGAAAAAGTAGTTAAAATTCTTAGATGAAATATCTCGGTCAATTTTAATAGCAAAAGAAAACGTTAGATTAATAAGATTTATGTAAAACTTAATAAAACAATGGCTTAAAAGCTATATATATATATATATAATAAATGAATAAATAAAAATAAATCTTGCAATTTTTAAAAAGTGATTTTGTGTACTGTAAAATATATTTGTAAATTTACTGAAATAGTATTCAAATATTATTATTTTATAGTAGATTTCAATTACGTCTCGAAGTTTTATAGAAAATGGAACCGAATCTTTAATCGAAAATAGATGATCTGATCCGAGATAAATTTTATCCTTCAGGGTTCTGTAAACATTTTGTAGGCTAACGTTTAAGATCATACATATATTTTGAAATATTTTAGTATGAAATGAGTTATTTTACAAAACAGAATTATATATATATATATATATAGTATCAGGTGGGTTGTGTGGGCGTTTATAAATCAACTAATACTTAATTACTATTAATCACTTAGTAATTTAATAAAGAATTAAAGTATTTACATATTTACATAGAAGTTAAGCATTTAAAATCAATCATCAAAGTAAGTTCAGTAGTCAATAGATCGTCAATCATAATTTATAAAAATAGGAAATCGTCCGGCATTTCACTAACATCGTCGAGCGTGAAAACCAAAGTAAATAAAATACAGTCATCAGCGGCACGTCTAATGAGCACACAGCTCCGTCCAGGACTCGTAGAAAAAACTGCACTCGTCCCTCGAATGCCTTTTAGCTGCAGCCCGTTGAGGAAGTGACACCACTCACGTCATGATCACGCACTTCCTTTCAAGTTCCGATACTGCGTCACATGATCGGCTGGCTACGGGAAAACAGAAACTAAACTGCCTTGGATTTCAGGAACGGCAAAGAGAAATCAAATAGCTTTAGATTCCAATGTTAGGGAAGGAAGGTGCCTATACTTCACTCGGCCATCCTTCTTCGGCTGGACCTCCAGGCAATCACACTGAAAAATACAAAAAAAAAAAAAAAAAAAAAAAAAAAAAAAACCACACAAAAGCAACACAAAATAAAAACAAACTTATTTACAATACATTTCAAATTTTTGCTTTTACTAAGTGATCCTATGTCTGAGGATCTTAGCATGAGTGGGTATGAAATAGGAGCCTTCATGGCATCCATTTCTAACTTTTTCATCAATATTATCATTTTTAATTTTTACAGTCGTACAGTTACAAAAGTACATCAGTTTTGGCTTTACGGCAACTTGGTCGCTTAGTTCACCAGTTTTTGGTGGTTGTTTACTCAATTTATTTTTTGCTTTATTTTTCTTTTTAACTTTAACACATAGTTCTTTAGCAGGTTTACGCAAATCTTTACTTTGGGACTCAAAGTTATCTTGGGACTCGAGTTCGAGAACCTCTAATTGATCATTTTCAGTTTTAATGTTTTTTAATGCTTCTGCAGCATCACGTTCGGTCAAAAAGTCTATGATAGCAGTCTTATATGCAGGGAAAACTTCTAATTTTATTTGCACAGCTTTAGGAAATAATATGGCTATTTCACTGCATCGATTTTTTCTGTCACCTATATCATTAAATAAAAAGCGATGCAGAATTTTAATCTTACTATAACTTTCATTCCTCAGTGCAGCGCCGATCTTGGGTATATCACCCAATGAAACCATTTTATAAGAAGATAAAATGTACGTACCTTAGAAGACTAGAAACAGCTGTTGTTTTTAATCCTTAAAACCCTCGTTGATCCGTGGTTATATCACAGAATTCGCAGATACTTCGTTGCTTAAGTTTAAGCTGATTTCACAGGTGTAAACATTTCTGTTGATCATGAAGTATTATCACACACTTTATCACTCGTTTATCCACTATAAATCTGAGCGCAAAAACTCCAATGTAGTTTAACGTCGTATTTCATTCGCAGACACATAGTTCAATCACACTTTAAAAAACCATTCGTCGAGCATGAATTAGTATATGAAAAAGTTCAAACACAGTTCAGATCTAAGAACAGTTTTTTTTTTTAAGTTCGGTTTATAATTTAAAAGTTCAGTCCAACAAATGTTTATACAGTTTATATTTTAAACACAGTTCAACTGTTCAGCAACAGTTTTTAAAAGTTCGTGTTTCTCGAAAATTCTCGTTAAAATCAAAATTCACTTTAAAATTAAAATTTAAGTTGCAATCCAAAATTTAAGTTAAAATTAAAATAATCGATTTATTCTTAATCCAGTAGATTTTATTCTTAATCCCACTTCTGATATAGTATCAGGTGGGTTGTGTGGGCGTTTATAAATCAACTAATACTTAATTACTATTAATCACTTAGTAATTTAATAAAGAATTAAAGTATTTACATATTTACATAGAAGTTAAGAATTTAAAATCAATCATCAAAGTAAGTTCAGTAGTCAATAGATCGTCAATCATAATTTATAAAAATAGGAAATCGTCCGGCATTTCACTAACATCGTCGAGCGTGAAAACCAAAGTAAATAAAATACAGTCATCAGCGGCACGTCTAATGAGCACACAGCTCCGTCCAGGACTCGTAGAAAAAACTGCACTCGTCCCTCGAATGCCTTTTAGCTGCAGCCCGTTGAGGAAGTGACACCACTCACGTCATGATCACGCACTTCCTTTCAAGTTCCGATACTGCGTCACATGATCGGCTGGCTACGGGAAAACAGAAACTAAACTGCCTTGGATTTCAGGAACGGCAAAGAGAAATCAAATAGCTTTAGATTCCAATGTTAGGGAAGGAAGGTGCCTATACTTCACTCGGCCATCCTTCATCGGCTGGACATCCAGGCGATCACACTGAAAAATACAAAAAAAAAAAAAAAAAAAAAAAAAAAACACAAAAGCAACACAAAATAAAAACAAACTTATTTACAATACATTTCAAATTTTTGCTTTTACTAAGTGATCCTATGTCTGAGGATCTTAGCATGAGTGGGTATGCAATAGGAGCCTTCATGGCATCCATTTCTAACTTTTTCATCAATATTATCATTTTTAATTTTTACAGTCGTACAGTTATAAAAGTACATCAGTTTTGGCTTTACGGCAACTTGGTCGCTTAGTTCACCAGTTTTTGGTGGTTGTTTACTCAATTTATTTTTTGCTTTATTTTTCTTTTTAACTTTAACACATAGTTCTTTAGCAGGTTTACGCAAATCTTTACTTTGGGACTCAAAGTTATCTTGGGACTCGAGTTCGAGAACCTCTAATTGATCATTTTCAGTTTTAATGTTTTTTAATGCTTCTGCAGCATCACGTTCGGTCAAAAAGTCTATGATAGCAGTCTTATATGCAGGGAAAACTTCTAATTTTATTTGCACAGCTTTAGGAAATAATATGGCTATTTCACTGCATCGATTTTTTCTGTCACCTATATCATTAAATAAAAAGCGATGCAGAATTTTAATCTTACTATAACTTTCATTCCTCAGTGCAGCGCCGATCTTGGGTATATCACCCAATGAAACCATTTTATAAGAAGATAAAATGTACGTACCTTAGAAGACTAGAAACAGCTGTTGTTTTTAATCCTTAAAACCCTCGTTGATCCGTGGTTATATCACAGAATTCGCAGATACTTCGTTGCTTAAGTTTAAGCTGATTTCACAGGTGTAAACATTTCTGTTGATCATGAAGTATTATCACACACTTTATCACTCGTTTATCCACTATAAATCTGAGCGCAAAAACTCCAATGTAGTTTAACGTCGTATTTCATTCGCAGACACATAGTTCAATCACACTTTAAAAAACCATTCGTCGAGCATGAATTAGTATATGAAAAAGTTCAAACACAGTTCAGATCTAAGAACAGTTTTTTTTTTTAAGTTCGGTTTATAATTTAAAAGTTCAGTCCAACAAATGTTTATACAGTTTATATTTTAAACACAGTTCAACTGTTCAGCAACAGTTTTTAAAAGTTCGTGTTTCTCGAAAATTCTCGTTAAAATCAAAATTCACTTTAAAATTAAAATTTAAGTTGCAATCCAAAATTTAAGTTAAAATTAAAATAATCGATTTATTCTTAATCCAGTAGATTTTATTCTTAATCCCACTTCTGATATAGTATCAGGTGGGTTGTGTGGGCGTTTATAAATCAACTAATACTTAATTACTATTAATCACTTAGTAATTTAATAAAGAATTAAAGTATTTACATATTTACATAGAAGTTAAGCATTTAAAATCAATCATCAAAGTAAGTTCAGTAGTCAATAGATCGTCAATCATAATTTATAAAAATAGGAAATCGTCCGGCATTTCACTAACATCGTCGAGCGTGAAAACCAAAGTAAATAAAATACAGTCATCAGCGGCACGTCTAATGAGCACACAGCTCCGTCCAGGACTCGTAGAAAAAACTGCACTCGTCCCTCGAATGCCTTTTAGCTGCAGCCCGTTGAGGAAGTGACACCACTCACGTCATGATCACGCACTTCCTTTCAAGTTCCGATACTGCGTCACATGATCGGCTGGCTACGGGAAAACAGAAACTAAACTGCCTTGGATTTCAGGAACGGCAAAGAGAAATCAAATAGCTTTAGATTCCAATGTTAGGGAAGGAAGGTGCCTATACTTCACTCGGCCATCCTTCATCGGCTGGACATCCAGGCGATCACACTGAAAAATACAAAAAAAAAAAAAAAAAAAAAAAAAAACACAAAAGCAACACAAAATAAAAACAAACTTATTTACAATACATTTCAAATTTTTGCTTTTACTAAGTGATCCTATGTCTGAGGATCTTAGCATGAGTGGGTATGCAATAGGAGCCTTCATGGCATCCATTTCTAACTTTTTCATCAATATTATCATTTTTAATTTTTACAGTCGTACAGTTATAAAAGTACATCAGTTTTGGCTTTACGGCAACTTGGTCGCTTAGTTCACCAGTTTTTGGTGGTTGTTTACTCAATTTATTTTTTGCTTTATTTTTCTTTTTAACTTTAACACATAGTTCTTTAGCAGGTTTACAGAAAACACTAGAATATAGCATTTCTGATACTTCACAATACTGGTTACTCTGTAAAACCTCGGACAGAGAGAAATCACTTCGGCCCAATTCTAGAAACAAAACACTGACTATTTAATGGTAGAAGTACATACATCTTGATATAACATGTAATTAACATAGTCCAGACAGCACTCCTACCCTCTTTCAGAACCAACTGCCACTACGATGACGAAAACAAATAGATTTTTACAAAAGACAGAGAGAATGTCAACAATCTTTTCAAGTCAAATGTCAACTCCTTACTACAGAAGGAACACATTATACTGAAGTTTACATCTTAATTTACGTAGAAAACAGAAAGCACCTCTGCTTTTCTTGAGAATCAAACGTCAACAAACCACTACTGCAAAGGAAACATAACAACAAAAGGCATCTGCCAATCAGACGAGAGAGAGCAATCATTTTTTTTGTGATTGAAATTATTTTACGTAAGCATACGTATCTGTATTAATGTTGCCACAGATATTTGTTTTAACGTCGAAACAAAGTTAATGTAATTTAGAATCAGCAATTTATTTTAGTGTCATTTAATGTTACAAATTGAGCCGTAATGTTCCTTCAAATAATAATGCTAAGGTTTAATGATGAATAAAAAGTTTGTAAGTGGCAATAGAAATTCATAAAACACCAAACAGTTGGTTCAGGAAGAAATAACTAACCACGACCTTGTAGCGACACCATCAACGCCATTCAAAGAGTAGATAATCCTAACTTACGAATGGGCAATGGGTTAACCTTTTGTCCAGAGGTACGGCATTGGATTACTACCCAAATGACCCTGTTTCGAATACAACTTATCGCCACACGCACTTTCCTTCATTGGTGACACGGACGCTCTTAAGCAACGAGCTATTAACTTCGCTCTATGGCAATAGATGGCAGCACCAAAAAATCCTCCGAGCATCAAAGCCTGTGAAACGCTGTTCTCACAGCACAAAGCCTGTGACTCCCCATGCCTTCAACTCGCCGCATCGACAAACTCAACTGACTCCTTCAACTTGGCAAAACGGGACAACTGGCGGCACAATCTGGTAATCGCTACCGTCTACAGCAGTAAATATCGCTCGCACGATGGCGTGCTCTCTAAGAGGGGGAGTACTGTAGCGACGCCATCAACGCCATTCAAAGTGTAGATAATCCTAACTTACGAATGGACAATGAGTTAACCTTTTGTACAGAGGTACGGCGCTGGATTACTGACCAAATGACCCTGGTTCGAATACAACCTATCGCCACACGCACTTTCCTTCAACCTTTCTTCATTCAAAAAATCACAATTCGTGACTGCTTTCACACCCTTTTAATCTCTAATTCTTGTTGTCCTAGGAAACAACATGATTATTTATTTCAAGAAAAATGAATATTTGAGTATTTTTTGAAGATATTGTGTTTATTTATAACGTTTACCTTCAAAAGATTACAAATATACTTATTAAAATTATTTGTGATTTATATTCATGCATTTGTTTGAAGACGCTTTGAATTTTTAAAAAGTGTGGGTGATATTAAAGGAAAAATATGGTACTAAAACGTTACTAAATATTAATCTCATTATTATTGAAGCTTTTTTTTATTAATAAAATTTAATGGTGTAATACAACCGACATAATATTGAAAATATCCAATTGTTTTAATTTTCATCATGAAAAAGTCTATTAAAATTTTTTTAATTTCATAAAATAAAAAAATTAAATGAAAAAAAAAATGTTTATGGATGTATTATTATTATTAATTAATGTTTGTTTTTGTTATATTCCATAATGTTTGGTGCGGAGACTGCGTATATAGTAGAATGTTAAGAATTTATTCTCCTGTTTTTTTTTTTTTTTTTTAGCAATATGCTCTTTATTGAACATTTTAAGTTTCATTCTTATTGTTTTTTGTGAGCTTTTCCTTAAATCTTAGCAGACTCACGAATGATGTCTGGCATTCTTCATATTATTATGATACTTTTGGTAGACACAAAAGGAATTAATGCGTAGTTTATTATGTTACGTCGTTTCAAATCAAATGAAACTAATACGTGTTAATAAAAATTTAAGTAAAAAAAAAAAAACTTTTTTAACAGTAGAAGCTTTTTACTGTGGAGCACTAAAAAACATAAAATAAAAATTTGTTTTTGAAAAGACATGCTCTAAAGAAATGAAAGTTTCAACACTAAGAAACTTTTTGAGAAAAATATAGATATTTCACTTTTGCAAGAGATGAAAATTATTAAATATTGAAAATATTTTAAAAAGCATTAGAGACCAATATTCTTAGTTATTAGTTTTAATAAGCATTCTTTAAGCTATAAATTAAGGTCTCAAAAGCTTTTTAAAATACTTTGAATATTCAATAATTTTCCTCTCTTCCAAAAGTGAAATATCGATATTTTTCTTTAAAATGTTTTTAGTGTTGAAAATTTTATTTCTTTATATAATGTTTTTTCCAAGAATAAATTTTTATTTTACGTTTTTTGTGCTCCACAATAAAAAGCTTTTACTGTTAAAAAATATTTTTTTACTTAAAGTTTTATTTTGTGCTTTTTAGTTAAAAAATAATAATCTTCTAAAAAGTAAACACAAATTCTTGGAATATTGTGTAAACACTGAAATATTTTCTTTTATCAATTTACACCTTTTCTATTAATCATTTGAAAATTTAACACATCGGCCTAGGAGGATCGAAACCACGACCATCGCGTTATCAGCATGACACTCAAAGTCAAAAAACAGTAAAAAAAATAAATAAAATAAACTCATAAAACATGCTAGAAAATCTAACAAATACTTATACAAAAACTAACAATATTGTTCTCGAATGCTTTTTTAAATATTTTGAATATTTAAAATTCTTCATCTCTTGCAAAAGTGAAACATCTACTGCAAGAATAAATTTTAATTTAATGCCTTTTAGAGCTCCACAACAAAAAACTTCTAGTGTTAATTTATTTATTTATTTTTTTTTTTTTTTACTTAGATTATTTTTAATTTGTATGCGTTTTAGTAACTAAAAGGAAAAAAAAAAAGCTTCTTAAAAGTACTGAACAAAATTCTAAGGATACTGTATAGACAATGAAATATTTTCTTTGATCAATTGACCCATTTTCTATCAATTATCTGGAACAAAGCGACACATCGGCCTTTCAAGGATCGAACTCACTACCATCGCGTTACCAACCTGACGCTCTAACTAACTGAGCTAACAAGCATCGAAACCGTTGGTTTACATTTACATCAAAGTGGAGGCGCTTTGTTTTTAGCGTAACACCAAGACACGATGATAAAATCTAATTTCAATAAAAAAAAAAAAAAAAACTCATAGAAAGGGTTGCAGTTATTATTATTTTTTTCAAATTCCTTGCGTTATATCAATATAACTTTTGAATCCCTTTTGTACTACTCGAAGGATAGCGTCTGCAACGATGCGAATACAATACTATCTTTGTAATATCAAAAGAGAAATAACAATTTATAAATTATGCATTTTTTCTATCTTAATTCTTGTACCAACTGCTCAGGTAAAAATAAGAAAAATTAGTACATACATTTATACAAACACATACACATGCACATGGTTACATATTATAAGTATTTAAAGCAATTACTATATCTTTGGAATACTTTCATGAAAATGAGCTGTATAGTTATAGCTTCTTATAAAAATTCACATTTTTAACAGGTAGATTTCTGATTATAAATTGATTAAAATATCCACGATCTATATAAAATTTTAATACATGCATGCTTAATTCTATTTTAAAAACACAAATTTTTAGTTCTTCTTCTTTTTCTTTTTTAATTAGTAATTGTAAAATCATTTCTCTTTGTAACTCACAGTGGAAATCTGCTGTTTAGTTATACTAAAATTGAATGAGTATATATACATTGTTTTAATCAAGAGGAAAATTAGATATTTCTTAAGATATAAATTAACTTTCTTTTGTTAATAGTATATACATATATATATATATATATATATATATATATATATACATTTTTAAAGTGAAGATTTATAATAAGCAAAATGCCTTAAGAAAAGCTTATTAATTAATATATTATTTAATACTTGAAGATATTATTTACACATATGAAACATATGTTCTTAAAAATATCTCCAGAATTGTTAATCTAATAAATTTTGAAAAAGAAGATGAAATCAGACTAACAAAAATACACTGTATTTTCTTATCAAATTTTAAAAGGAAACGAAAAAAAAAATTCCTATAAATTTAATTACCATCATAAAATGCAACATTCGTGAACTAATCATTTTCAGAAACCTAATTTAATTCCTAATGCATATTAATTAAAGAGGATATAATTTTGTACGCCTAGTTATACTAATAAAAATGAAAAATAGGGCCAGCGTTACAAAAAGTTTTGTTAGTTACTAGTGATTTTGAAACTTTTTTTTAGATTTTTCATTAAATCAAAAGAATTAAATTTAATTAAATGATTTTATGTATATTTTTCGCATTATTAAAACAAAGGCTAAAAATTAAGTTGCATTTTATACTTTGATTAAAATTACGTTGGATATATATATGATTGAGTAAAAAAATGCATATAAATATATATGACTAGGAAGATAATTACATTTTGTATATTTAAGATAATTATATTTTTGTTTTTAATTTTATATACTTCAACACCAATTTTCAACAAGTTTAATTGTTATTATTTTAAAACTTTCCTATCATTATTAAAATATTGTGAAATTTCTAGTCTAAAAATTCAGTAAATCTTATAATATCTTTTTAATTCAAATGAAGTACAAATGTATATATATATATATATATATATATGCTTTAATTAGTACAAATTCAGTAAAAAATTAAATATTATCTGCATATGTGTGTGTTTTTAAGCATTTAAAGAAATTTTTTTTTTTATTTTTTTATTTTGTCACTATATGTATAAAAAAAAATTCTGAATTTTTAACTTGCCGTTTAACCTTCTGATTGCGCATTAAAAACTCGCATAATAAAAACGGCATATATTTTTTAATTAACATGTATTTGAAGTTTATATATGTAGCACAATTTTTGTAACAATATTATAATTTATATATTAAAACACAAAACTGTTTCTATTAGACAAAATGAGAGCATTTGAGCACGCGGAAAATCCTTTAAGCAAATCCGAAACGGTCATATTCCACTTAAAAAACGTTGGTAAATACACAGAAAGTGTGAAACAAAAACTATTTAAATGGGTTTAAAGTCGCCCTAGATTTACGTAGTGGAAAATGGACTTTATCAATGTGACGTTATGAAACATTTTACATGTGACTACTGCAAGGAAAACTGCAACATTGTCATGTTTGGTTTTCTTCATTGTCATGTTTGGTTTTCTTCATTGTCATGTTTGGTTTTCTTCATTGTCATGTTTGGTTTGTGTATATTCTTTGAGTAGGGTGACCATATGTATTTGAAATTTGAGAACAGTCCCTATTTTAAATATCCTCCCAAGTAATACTTCTGGGAGTCATCGAAACAGAAAAACTATCCCCTCCGCAGTGAATAAATATTGTGATGACATGTCTCCAGTCCATCAGTAGGATTGAGTCGCAGACGGTAGACAACCTTTTTTGCATAGTCTAGTATTTTTTAAATATGGTTTTAGACCATAAGAATCGATGTGAAGAAAGATCTAATTTAGATGTAATCATATAATTTTGCTACATTACTTTTGCTCGTTGAAATCGTCACATAAACAATCTGAGATTTAAATAGAGTGCCATGAGCTGTAAATCACAAAGCCTATTTCCATCATATTTAATCAATGAAAAGTATTCACAGTTGCGCATCTGTACCTAAATTAGTAGAAAACCGAAAAATGTTTTTATTTGGAAAAAAAAAAATAAAAATAAAATCTATATCGATATTTTACCTAATTTGCATGTTTTAATGACTTCTAAGTCAAAAAATGTTTTTTGTTCTTTTGTTTTTTTGTGTATACATGCATGTGGGGGAGAAAAAATTTGAATATCATAACCGCAAAGAGAAATAGGATAGAACAATAGAACCCAATAATTAACACAGGCGGTGCTCTTTTCTGATTCTCTTTTAAACGTTTGTTTCTCTAGCAACAATCAGATTTACAATGACATTTATGGTTCTACCCTCTGAAAATTACGATGCAACAGAAAAATAGTAATCGTATTGTAATCGTATTGTAGTCGTATTGTCTCATTGTAATCGTATCTGTGAGAGCTGGAATAAGGGTTAACTTCATTTTCTAGAACATACCTTAAAATGGCTAAATCCAAGCGTACATAATTTTTTTTTCTTTTTTTTTTTTAACGAAACGTTCGCTAGAGAGTCATATACCGAGAAAGTTTTCATATTATCAGTCTGTAGCTAATTGGTTAATAAAAATGTACTACTATTATATTAAAATATAATAAAAAGATTCTTATTAATATGGATTAATAGGGTTATGAATGTCAGTGATCTTTATTTCAAATATCGAAGTTATTCAAATAAGACCGAAACCAGCGCAACTGAGTTCGGTAATACTTATCTTATAATAATAAATGGAAAGGTTTGTCTGTCTGTCTGTCTGTCTATCTGTCTGTCTGTCTGTCTGTCTGTCTGTCTGTTCTTTTATACGTTCAGCCCCTACTGAACGCACAAACACAAGAATTGACATACGGATGCTCTGGAGCCTTTCCGATGTTTTCCTCGAAACAGAATTTAAAAATCTTAATTAGTTTCGGAGATATTAATTAAAATGTTGACCCATGTCGATCGAACAATGACCAAAAATCCTTATTGCTTAAAAAGAGGCCATTCTATCAGCATTCAGCAGACGATTTTAACGGCTGTCTCGAACGGAAACAAAACAGATGCAAGTCATTAATGTCACATGATCTTTAACTGGGGTTAAAAATTGCAAATTTCAAAATGCTTCAAATTTTCTTTTTCGTACACAACACTTAATATACAACCTTTTCAGCACAAAACCAACCTGCAGTTAAAATTTCATCAATTTTCATTAATAAACAAAGCAGTTACATTTTAATTGCAAAATAAATTTTATTCTAACACGTAATCCATCTTTCAATAGACGATAGAAGTTTCCATAGCAACAAAATACATTTGAAGGAACTAAAAAATAATTTTTCTTTTTCTTTTTACTTCCATTACCCGACTACCGTGGTATATATAGGTTTTGGGGAAATAAAAAATATTTATTTTTCTTTTTACTTCCATTAATAAAACTACCGTAGATAATGGAATTAGAGATTTCACGTGATTTACATGTTTTAGAATGTCCTGAGTAGGTTTTCTTTTGTATCTCAGCTAAAATTTCGATATTTCAAATTCCAATTAAATTATTTTTAATACATCATACGAAAGATATTTTAAAGTTGTTTTAAATTATCGAAAGTTTTCACCAGATTTACACGTTTTGAGGTCTCCTGAATTAGTTTTCTTTTGTATCTCAGCTACTAATTAAAATAATTTCATAAGTAATGCATCATTAGAAAGCTTTTTTGATTTGGAATCGAACAGTGGAATACAGAAATTTGTACCGCCAGATGGCGCTGTAATATTTTAAAATTTCAATATTTCATTATTTCAATTTCTAATTATGATTAAACTATTTTGAATACATCATTCGAAAAATATTTTAAAAATCTTTTAAATTATCGAAAGTTTTCACCAGATTTATACGTTTTCAGGTGTCCTGAATCAGTTTTATTTTATATCTCAGAAATTAATTTAAAAAATTTCATAAGTAATACATCATTTGAAAGCTTTGTTGACCTGATACACATTTTAAAGTACTTTTACATTATCGAAAATGGAATTCGAGATTTCACCCGATTTACACGTTTTGAGGTGTCCTGATTAGGTTTTCTTTTGTATCTCAGCTACTAATTAAAATAATTTTATAAGTAATACATCATTAGAAAGCTTTTTTGATTTGGAATCGAACAGTGGATTACAGAAATTTCTACCGCCAGATGGCGCTGTAATACATTCAAATTTCATTATTTCAATTTCTAATTATGATTAAATTATTTTTAATGCATCATTCGAAAGATATTTTAAAGTTCTTTTATATTATCGACAGTTTTCACCAGATTTACACGTTTTGAGGTCTCCTGAATTAGTTTTCTTTTGTATCTCAGCTACTAATTAAAATAATTTCGTAAGTAATACATCATTAGAAAGCTTTTTGAACAGTGGAATACAGAAATTTGTACCGCCAGATGGCGCTGTAATATTTTAAAATTTCAATATTTCAATTTCTAATTATGATTAAATTATTTTTAATACAGCATTCGAAAGATATTTTAAAGTTCTTTTAAATTATCGAAAGTTTTCACCAGATTTACACGCTTTGGGGTCTCCTGAATTAGTTTTCTTTTGTATCTCAGCTACTAATTAAAATTAAAATAATTTCATAAGTAATGCATCATTAGAAAGCTTTTTTATTTGGAATCGAACAGTGGAATACAGAAATTTGTACCGCCAGATGGCGCTGTAATATTTTAAAATTTCAATATTTCATTATTTCAATTTCTAATTATGATTAAATTATTTTGAATACATCATTCGAAAAATATTCTAAAGTTCTTTTAAATTATCGAAAGTTTTCACCAGATTTACACGTTTTGAGGTGTCCTGAATCAGTTTTATTTTATATCTCAGAAATTAATTAAAAAAATTTCACAAGTAATACATCATTTGAAAGCTCTGTTGACTTGATACACATTTTAAAGTATTTTACATTATCGAAAATGGAATTCAATTCGAGATTTCACCCGATTTACACGTTTTGAGGTGTCCTGATTAGGTTTTCTTTTGTATCTCATCTACTAATTAAAATAATTTCATGAGTAATACATCATTTGAAAGCTTTGTTGATCTGGAATGGAACAATAGATTACAGAAATTCCTACCGCCAGATGGCGCTGTATTATTTTTAAATTTCAATATTTCATATTCTAATTATGATTAAATTATTTCTAATACATCATTCGAAAGATATTTTAAAGTTATTTTACATTATCGAAAGTGGAATTAGAGATTTCACCTGATTTACAATTTAAAGTGTCCTGATCAGGTTTTCTTTTGCATCTCAGCTAATTGAGTAAGACTGTTCAAAATTGGTATATGCAAGTTAATTAGGAGGGGCTGGAACGGTGGGGAAGGAATAGGCGCGCAGCACGCATGGGTTTGGGACCAGGTGCGAGTTTTTACCCGATGATAAAAGATTTTTTTTTTATTTTATTTTCTTAATAAAAGTTTCAGTTGAGAAGGAATATGCGTGTACAGCGCACGTATATCCTCAAATGTGCGCGCGCAGCGCGCATGGGTCTACGCTGCCGAAGGCAGTGGCGTCCCGGTGTGAGTTTTTACCCGATGCTAAATGATATATTTTTTAATTCCTTTTCTTGAGAATGAAAGTTTATGAGTAATAACATGGAATTTTGAGAAGTCATAAGGATGGTGAAGGAATACGTGCGCGCAGTGCACGGGTCTACGCTGCCGAAGGCAGTGGGGACCCGGTGCGACATTTTTCCTGATCAGATTTTTTTTTTCTTTTTTTATCACATGATAAAAATTAATGCAATTTAGAGAATTCATTAATTATTGTGATTCATTTAAAAATAGTGACCAGCGAAGCGGGCGTAGCCTGCTAGTTTAGAAATATATATCTATATCTATATCTATCTATCTATCTATATATGTATAAGAATACATAATATAGAAGGTATATACAAATTCTAATAGTTTTTATTAATTAACAATTAAAAACTAGTCATATTCATTTGGTAGAAATTTTTAAGTGAGTTCTTGAATAGATATATCTAAAATTTTCAAAAGCAATTAAATATTCCTACACAAATTAATATACTCTTTCATATAAATGTAAAAATTTACAAGTGACTAACACTTCCCATAGTACTTCTTATATTAATAGAGTTTCAGAAAATAAGATTAAAAATAATATAAAAGATAATCTTTCATAATTAATAAATAATTTTCAGCGTATCATTAAAGATACACACACACACACACACATATATATATTTGTGTGTGTGTGTGTATATATATATATGTACACTGGTGGACAAAATTAAAGCAACAGTCTGTTTTCTCGTTCTCTTCTTTTGCACATAATTTTTAAACAAGTAAACATATGAACATAAAATTTAGATGGTCTGTTCGTTATCATATTATTAACCAAATTTTATGTAACTTTAGCAAAAGAATAATTTTTAAGCTAACAAATATTCAATTTTCTCTCAAAAGTAAGCTTTGGAAAAATGAAAAATTTCAATAATTTTAGGAAAGAACACTTAATGAAAAGTGTTGTTAAAGATGCGTTAGAGATAGGTAAAGATGCACAAGTCTCGAAATATTCAACGAAATCTCGATTTTCCGATCTGTATTAACTTTTCTTTAATTTTATAATGGACTTTTTAAAGAAATATAAATAATAATTTGCAAACTATGAGCATCACCAGAGTAGTAAAAATGACGATAAATAGTTTTATACCAAACATCTTATTAAATTTTCATGTTTGTATGTACATTTTTAATAAAGCTATTCACATGGGAAGAAAAGAAGAAAAAATAAAGAAACAGAAAAGTGAATACAGGTAGAAAGATTTTGGTTGTAATTTAACATATGGATGCATGTGCATCTTCACCCATCTCTAATGCATCCTTAACACCACTTTTCATTAAGCCTTCCTTTCCTAAAATTATTGAAATTTTTAATTTTTTCCAAAGCTAATTTCTGAGAGAAAAATGAATATTTATTAGCTTAAAAATTATTCTTTTGCTAAACTTACATAAAATTCGGTTAATTATATAACGAACAGGCCGTCCAAATTTTATGTTCATATGTTTATTTGCTTAAAAATTATGTGCAAAAGAAGAAAATGAGAAAACAGGTTGTTGCTTTAATTTTCTACATCAGTGTATCTTAATATTATAGTTTTATATATCAAAACGTCTGAAACAGAAATTGGTATTTTGATACTAATATAATTTCTAAAATTAACGTTCATGACCAATATTAAAAAGTATCAGTTTATCCTTTTGTCATTTAAATAAATATTTCATATTTTCAAAGCCTGAAACGAAATTGTAATCATTTGTGTGGTGAAAGGACTTTATCGATGACTGCTTAATTAACTACTAAAACTCAGTAAAATTCCAAAGTTCATGAGATGATAGACTATTATTAATTTCCCAACGGTATTAATTACTGGATATGAAAGCTTTTATGTGAGCATCGCAAATTTGTCATTGTGGTCTTTTAGGATTAAATATCACAATGTATTGCAAATGTATGAGACAATGACTTTCAGTTACGTATAATTGTAATTTTATTTCATTCTAGATTAGTTTTAAAAAAATTGAGAAAAAAAAATTAAATTATTTTTAATTCAAAATATTTGTATTTTGTAAAAGTGAGTTGCAGTTGTAAAACAGTAGTTAAATTCTTCACAAAGTATAAATCTGTAACAACACATATGAATGAAATTTAACTTCGCAGTTAAAGAAAATTTGCGAAATTTTAATTTGAAATTGGCATTATAAAGATTAATTTGTATAAAATTTCGTATTTTTTAGTTTGTTGTAAAATTATTGTTGATATGTATCTTATGACCTTTGTTAAAAATGAATTCATTTAATAAATGCTTTTTATGTCAAGGAAAATAAATTTTTATTAACCTCTGACATAACTAATTTTGTATTATTTTGTGTGCATTGTGGTTTCAGTTCATATTAAAAAAAAATAATAATAAATAAATTTCAAATATGTGTATTCTTTAAAAATATTTTCCTCTTCTTACTTTCTTAAGTATAGTTAAAAAATATTAATTACATATTTAGTTTTCAATAATCATGATGGAAAAATCCTGGATGAGAGTACAGCTTATAAAAAGAGAGAGGATTGAATACACAGAGGATTGAATGAACCAGCTATAGAAATAAAAATGCATTAATTTATGCACAAGAAATTGTCTTTTAGTTGCTTAATTATTTACAAAAAAAATAATTTTAATAAAGAAATAAAATTGATAAGGGAGAAAATCTAAAAGAAACTCTTTCAAATTACTTATAAACAAATTATGTAAAATTGAGGTTTTCGATGTTAGTTTTGATCTCTGGGGATCAATATATACTGTAAATGAAAATTACTTACAGTAAATAAACATTCTTTCTGTAGAATTTTTGTAAAATTGGAAAAGTTTTTTTTTTTCCTCAAGGACTAATACGATTTTTTAACTATGATTTTTTATATAGATAAGGAAGAAATTCACGAAATCGAAAGTACATTTCATGTTTTATTAGGTTATATAAAATTTTTAAGAAATTGTATTCTTTGTTTACTTTGCAAACTTTTTTCTAAATATTTTAAGATGTGCAATATAAATGAATATATAGTTTCCTTCTCTCATGCATATTTTATCATACAAAGTCCTAACTGCGAGAGAAGACTAAGTAATGTCATAAGTAATGCCATTATAACAGTGGACGGAGCATTCCTTTATTACAGGGTCAAATATGAAGCAGCTGAGAGTAGTGAAAAGGTTGCCTTTTTTGGCATTTATCGCGTTATCGGCGATTATTTGTTTATAATGACTTTTCTTTTTTAATTAAAGCAAGCAAAACTTGTGTCAAACATTACATTTTCAGCTTCTCAACTCTATTTATTTATTTCATTGAAGGGCCCTCTTCACTCACCGCCGCCGGAAGCCGAAACTAATGCTATTCTATGGGAAATTTTTCTTTACAAATAACTTATTAACTAATACATATTTTTAAATTCTGTTTTCACATTCTGAAAGTTCCCGGCTGTAAAATTGACGCACCTTTTCTAAAAAATTATTTTTTTAATTTTTTATATTTTATTTTGAAGCTGCAAAATACGAATTTTCAATATGTGAAATTTTTTCATTTTGCAATTTCGAAATAAAATATTAAAAATAAAAAAAATACATTTTTAAAAAAGGTCCGTCAATTTAACAGTTGGGAATTTTCTGAATGTGAAAACAGAATTTAAAAATATGTATTAGTTAATAAGTTATTTGTAAAGAAAAATTTCCCATAGAATAGCATTAGTTTCGGCTTCTGGCGGCTGTGAGTGAAGAGGGCCCTTAATAAAATTATTTAGAGATAAGTATAATTTACATAAATTAATATGAAAACAATATTGCATTTCTTGTTTAAAATAATACACGGAATTGTTATTTTTTTAATTTAAAGAATTATGTATAGCAATTATAAGCATTTTACAGAAATAATTACTTAAAAAGTAAGGAATAATAATAACAAAATCTCACCTGTGAAATAAAATCCTCATTTTACATAACTTTTAGGGCCATCTAATAATTATTGCTTGTGATAAAGTACGTTTTATATACAAAACGATCAAACTTTTAAAGAAAAATATAAATTTTAAAAAAGAACTTAAAAAAAAAAAAAAAAAAAATAGATACAATCTGCGTAAGAGGAAGCATAATTTAGAACTTGGCGAGAACATTTTAATGTTGGCCAGTTTGGCTTATTGTAGTCACTGTATTTACTCGTGACTTTTTTATGAGTGATATTTGCGTAGATATAGTAATAACACATAGATTGGTCATCGAGGGGAAAAAACGGATTCTATTTTACTCGGGGAAAGACTCTCTAATGGCTGCCTTTCCCCGAGTAAATGCACACAGGAATACATACGGGTAATTTAGCAAATAAAATTTATGAATAATTTATGTACTAAAGGTGAATTTTTGAAGTCTGAGTGGTTACAGACTCCATCTATTTTGTAACTAAGTAATAAGTAGCACGAGACTCAATTAAAATATAAATAAAGCTTTATTTGAACTTAGATGTTGGGGGGGGGGGGGGTGAGATATGGCCTTCGGACTCAATCAATAGAAAATTTAAATAACTTAGAAAAATAACTCCAAGAAATAACTTAGAGAAAAATAAAACTTAAGTTTCACCCTTCAGAGATAACAGAAGAAGAATAAACGCTGCTCTCGTTGTATCCACTAAACTTCTCAAAATTGATTAAGGTGGTAGGATTCCCTAGACCACCAATTCTGTCACTCGAATTCTACACTATTTACAACACCACAATACTCTACTACTCGCCAAATTAGAAATCCCCACTATCCAATCCATTTAATAACTTAGCGCTAGCGTAAAGATCTATCCTCATCAACACCACTTCAGCATCCCTTCTTCTACCAAAAATACTTCGATATATATCCTTAATTCAATTGCATCCAATCACTTAACTTAGCAAAACTTCAAAACCTGTTCATATACACTTCACACTCCGCAAGTTACTTTCTCCGTTGCAGCTGTACGCCGGAGCAAAATCATTCCAACTTTATCTGAAACTTCGCCGACCGTTTGAGTCAAACATCCTAATCTCCCATCTATTGCATCACCGGGAGTCGCTGGATCCAGCTCAATTTAAAAACTGTGGAGACCTTCCATTGTCTCAACCTTACAGCCCCCCCCCCCTCCACAAAAAAAAAAAAAAAAAAAAAAAAAAAAGATAAAATTTCGTTTTAAAAAGCCCCAACGTATTTTACCCGAGGAATTTTGAAGTTTAACACTTATTCAAATCAACAATCTAATCTAACACAAATTGTCCTTGAGAGGAGTGTTCATCTACAATTCTGAAACTTGTTTTAAAAAGTATATCTGAGAAATGGGGGGAAAGTTTAAGTTAAAGAGCAATAAAATGATTGCTGCTTAAGATAGTAATAGGGTGAGTAATAATAATAATAAAATGTAGTTATGTAGTTATGTAGAATAAACGCTGCTCTCGTTGTATCCACTACACTTCTCAAACTTGATTAAGGTGGTAGGATTCCCTGGGCCACCAATTATCCCACTCGAATTGTACACTATAATAAGCATAAAAAGGAAATAAGATAAATTTCTTTTATAATGTGAAATATATAATACTTTTATTGTAAATGAGATATAAAGTTTATGAAAGTTTCATTTATTTGTCCAAAAGACATTTTAGAAAAAAATTCCCTTTTTTTCCGTAAATAAAATAAAATTGTTAAATAAAGATGAAATTTCAATTTCATATTCAATAAATAACTAAATGATCCAATTTTATTATTTCAAGTAATATAAAATTTCACATTTTTCGATATATTTTTATCTATAAGCTTTCTTGAAATTATTGGAAACGATAGTCCTTTATTTCACATGTTCAAATTTTTCTTTCTTTTTTCCGCAACCTGGGAAACCTTTAATAAAATGGAAATGTGATTTATATTACCAGTGACAAAATAGCGCTTTAGAAACGCTATTTTAGATTGACTGATAATAAAAAAAAAAGATTCACAGCAGATAACAAAGAGTATGAATAAATGCATTAATTCGTTATACGAATTGAAGAAAAAGAAATTTCAGAAAAACGAATTCTGTACAAAGTTCGATATCCCTTTTTTTTTTTTTTTTTTTTCAAAATACAATAAATCTATGTATCAATAACAGCAATTGAATTCGTGTACTTTTGAGAAAATTGCCCATTAATGACAGATATAAAATACTTAAAATTTTCAAAATGTTTAATGTTTCTTTTCTCATATATTTAGAAAAAAAAATAATCTTTTCGAAAGTGTCATGAGAGCAAGAACATGAATTTACATTATTGCTTGATTTAAATTTTTTTACTCTTATTTTTTAAGTTAAGTAAATACAAAGACCTGAACAATGTATTATTAGAAAGCAAATTATTTGTATACGATAAAAATTGAGTTACACGAGAGATTTAAAAAAAAAAAAAAAAAAAAAAAAAAAAAACACGTAGATATAAACTTATCTGTGTACGAATTGATTCTAAGATTCTAAGATTCTAAGACGGAAGGTGGCCGCTCACCACTATGCAGCGGTTTTGAGCGATTTTAACCTTTAGAGAGGGGCTCCGATGGCACTGTGGTGATTTAAGAGAGCCCGTGTCTAAAGGTTAAACCTCCTCCGATGTTTACTGCATAAACAGAAAAAAAAAAAAAAAAAAAAAAAAAAAAAGAAAAAAAAAAAGGTTACTGAGGTCGCCAAAGCGGAGCTTTCACACGACAGAGGGCGACAAGGAACAAGAATATGAAAAGAAGAACGGAGCCTTGATCCCTCGCATGGAAAAGCTTGTGAAGAAAAATTATGTGGACCTCCAAGAGAAAAGTTGGTAACGGCCTTGGAAGATTGAAAAATTAGTTGGTCAAATTGGAAAGATGCATTAAGAAGTTATAGATTCTGGTTAGTTTCTGACGTAGGGGAAGCCGGGTAACGATATTAAAAAGCGATATTAAAATTAGGTGGGTTAAGGATACGCCAATCAAGAGTTAGTGGGCAAGAGAAAAAGTAATGATTTGCATTACCCTCAGCGCCGCACTCACATTGTGGAGTGTGCGAGCAATAAAACTTGTAAAGATGTGATTTGAACATGGCCCGTTAAGAAGGCTGTTTTGGCTGGGGAAAGGTCAAAGTTATAATTTGACACTTTTGGGAGGAGGTTAAACGTAAATCTACCTTTAGGAGATGTATCCCAGTATAGCTGCCATTCTTTCTTTAGTCGTGCTTTAAGACATCTTTTGATGTAAGAGGGGGAGAGGGCCAGAACGAAATCCACTGCTTCCTTTTTAGTGGCAGTTTTTGCTAAGAGATCTGCCATTTCATTGCCCGCGACACCCCTGTGAGCGGAGACATGAGCTAAAGAGAAAGTCTCGGGCTTAGACAGGAGATCTAATTTGATTTTCTGAATAATAGGATGGTTACTCCTGTGGCGAGCCAGAGCCTGAAGACCTGAGAGACTGTCACTGTAGATATAAATTTTCGAATTGGTAAAAAAGGAAACTGACCAAGAAATTGCTTGGCTGATAGAGAAAATCTCAGCCTGGAAAACAGTGTTACAGTCCCCAAGCCTACAGGACCACTGATGAACCAAGACCCCGTCAACAAAGGCGCAAAATGCGGCACCCACACCATGGTCTGTCTTAGATCCATCTGTATATATCGCCACAGGGGCTGTAGGAGAGAAGGAGTTAATATTAGTATTAATTAATGCATGCGTAAAGTCCGCTGCTGGGTGTATGAACCAGCTGCCCATTTTGAGTTGAATTTCTTCATCTGGAAATAGGATTTTCTGTAGGTCTTTGTTTCTTAGTTCTAGTACGTTTATTCTGTTGTATTCGTAATTGAGAGTGAGGTGTAAAGGAGGAACACCGGAGATGACGTGGAGGGCATCAGTGGAGATGGTTTTATAACCCCGTGACAGTTGCAAGAGGAACATCCTTTGCAATGAATTTAATTTTCCTATAGCTGTTTTTGAAAGATTACCTCCCCAGATTCCCGCCCCATAAGTAACGATTTTTTCCACTATTGTTAGATACCATGTTTTTAACATTTTGGTGCTTATACCCCATTGTTTACCCATTAATTTGCACGAGTTATGATAATGTATAGGAAGTTTAATTTTAAGTGAGTTTAAATGTTCAATCCTGTTAAGGTTTTTGTCTATTGTTAGTCCTAAAATTTTCAAGTGATCGACATGTTTTACACTTTTGCCCTCATACCTCATCGTCGGCTTTCTCTTCAGTATACGTGGTTTGGAGAAAGTTAAAGATTGAGTTTTATTGGGTGAAAGTTGAAGGTTTAGGTCTTTGAGCAGCTGGGAAAAAGCAGTGAAGGCATCCTGAGCTAAGGTCTCCAGATCTTTTCTGCGTTTGCCCGAGAGAATTAACGTGAAGTCATCCGCAAATGCAAATAATTCAAAGCCTTGTGAGCTCATAGAATTCAGTATGTTATTAGCAATGAGTGTCCACAGGACCGGGCCGAGACACGAGCCCTGTGGACAACCTTTCTGTTGACTGTGCACACTAGAGCCTGAGCCCCAGTCGATTAAGATGGAACGCTCAGATAAGTACGATCGGATGACTCCCGCCAAGTTTCTCGGACATTCAATTTTTGATAGGGAGTTAAGAATGTGGGGCCATTCGATGTTGTCGAATGCCCCTTGGATATCCAGGGAAACTAAAGTTGTATATTGATCAGTATTGTAACTGAGGGCACTAGAAGACAAAATTTTTTCTAAGGCCTGTTCGCAAGATCTGCCCTCTCTGAACCCAAATTGCCGTTCATTTAAGAGCTGGTTAGATTCCAAAAAGTAATTAAGTCGGACAACAATTAATTTTTCTAATAATTTTCCTAGGGTTGGAAGAAGGCAGATCGGGCGATATGATTTTGGCTCAGAAGGTGACTTCCCTTGTTTCAAGAAAAATACAACTTTGCCCTGGCGAAGAACTTTAGGAAAGTGATTATAGTCTAGACAGAGATTTATCCAGATGTGTAAGATATTAGGAATGCATTTGTTAACTTGTTTTAAAATTTTAAAATCTATGCCGTCTGGACCTGGTGCTTTTTTGTCATTAAAAGTTTTAAGCGCGGTGTGGATTTCCGCCTTCGTAAAGGCTTTGTCCTCCTGCGCGGAGAAAACAATGGGAACGCTCGCAGAATTTGGAAATGTTGACGGGCCGAAAATTTGCTGCGTAAGAAAAACAAGGTTGTTTTGTTTAGAGGAAAGACCAGGAGACCTTTGTAACATTATTTCATGAGGAGTAAAGTACTTTTGCGAATAAAATTTTTGTGCTGTGCCAAAGATATTCGTCTGCGAAGAGCAGAAGGTCTTCCACGCAGCATGTTTGGCTAAGTTAATTTGTTTTTTATATTGCGCTGCAAGTCTCTTAATTAATTCTTTGTGTGCTTGTGATTCTGATATTGGTATATGTTTAGTTTTCCGTCTTAAAGCCGTGAGTCTGTTGCGTAGCGTTTTAAGTTGGGGGGACCAGAAAGAAGGGACGTGGTGACGTCGTACTGATCTCAACCGGAGTGAAGCGCTAGTTGCTTCTTTTATTTTTGAAATGAAATGCTCTGTGAAAGTGTCCAGTTGTGTTATCGATTCGATGTCATTTAGTTGATTTAGTAATGAGTGTTCGTTAAATTTTATGAGTCTATTGAATTTGGTAAAGTTGGCTCTTTGTGTTGAGAAGCGAGTGCGGGTTTTTAATTGTGGAGTTGTGTTTATTGAATATGTTATGTAATTGTGATCAGAGTTATTAAAGACATCTAGCACTGACCAGTCGTTAATCTTACTGAAGGTTTCTGGGTTGACTAGAGTAAAGTCTGGCCAGCCCAAAGCTCCGTGTTTTTGGAATGTCGATGATGAATTTTCGATGTTTGCTAGACATAAGTTGTGTGTAATAATATGTTCTATTAAGCGGCTTCCCCTAGTGTCCTCACGAGGCGAGCACCAAAGAGGGGAGTTTGCATTTAAGTCACAGCCGCAGAGGAAGAGTGCCTTGTGTGTAATAAGATGTTGCCATTCTTCCAGACAAAGATCAAAGTCAGACGACGGGGCTGCGTATGCGCTGCCTAAGAACACCTCGCCTTCACTTGACGTCAGTGTAATGAATGTACGAATTGATACTGTTATATTATTACTTACAAACTTTGAATAAACACCATAAAATGCAATAAACTCGCAACAATTGTTTCGGGTCGAAAAAACCACGACCCTTCATCAGGCGAACAAAGTAAGCACGAGTGCTGCAATCAAAGCGGCAACGCACAAAATCGTTTAAAATGAAAAGAAAAAGTATATAAAGTAGAAACTAAATATAGCTACTGGTGTGAGTAGAATTGTACCAAAAAACAAGGAAATAAATAAATGGGTGAGATTAAACACATAACAATCAAAGGATAACCAAAATTAAACTAAAATCTAAGTTACGTGAGTAATTTCCAAGCATCAGAGAAGAAAGGAGTGGAAGAAATATCATTAACAAGATTTTTCGAATTTTTAAATATGTAAAATGCTTCATGAATATCCAAATGGGAGGAACAGACAGGAGATGAAATTATGTTAGTTTTGGAAAAATCAAAGCGATGACCTTGAGACCAGCAGTGGGAAGCAATAGAAGATTTGGTAATCTCTTCATTACGAACATTCCGACGGTGCTCATTTATTCTGTATTTCAAACGCCTCCTAGTTTGACCAATATAACCTAAGTTGCAGGACGAACACGGAATTGAATAAATTCCAGAACGGTTTTCGGTGGGAATGGGATCCTTAAGAGAAGATAATTTAATTTTATTGACGGGTTTGTAAATAACTTTGAAACCAAACGGTGAAAGAATTTTAGAGATTTTAAAAGAGAGTGAAGAATAAAAAGGTAAAACAACTGGGATGAGACTATGATCGTTTAATTTGGGAGCAGAACGTTTAGGATTCTTAAATTTATATAGAGCTTTATCGATGATAGATGGGTTATAGCCACGAGAGAGAGCTAGAGATTTTAAATAACTAATTTCTTTCGAAAGATTAGACGGATCAGAACAAATGTGTAAGGCACGGTAAACATAAGTGTAAAAAGCAGACATTTTTTGTTGAGGGGCGTGGTTAGAGAGAGCATGCGGCGGCAAAGAGACTGAGAATGGTTTTCTAAAAACAGAAGTTGAGAAACAATCCTTTTCTTTATTCACAAGAACGTCAAGGAAAGGCAAAGAGCAATCCTGTTCAACCTCAAAAGTGAATTGAATGCATGGGTCAATCGAATTGACCAAAGAAAGTAAATTGGACAAATCGACGTCAGGGGAGACAAGAACGTCCAATTTACTTTCTTTGGTCAATTCGATTGACCCATGCATTCAATTCACTTTTGAGGTTGAACAGGATTGCTCTTTGCCTTTCCTTGACGTTCTTGTGAATAAAGAAAAGGATTGTTTCTCAACTTCTGTTTTTAGAAAACCATTCTCAGTCTCTTTGCCGCCGCATGCTCTCTCTAACCACGCCCCTCAACAAAAAATGTCTGCTTTTTACACTTATGTTTACCGTGCCTTACACATTTGTTCTGATCCGTCTAATCTTTCGAAAGAAATTAGTTATTTAAAATCTCTAGCTCTCTCTCGTGGCTATAACCCATCTATCATCGATAAAGCTCTATATAAATTTAAGAATCCTAAACGTTCTGCTCCCAAATTAAACGATCATAGTCTCATCCCAGTTGTTTTACCTTTTTATTCTTCACTCTCTTTTAAAATCTCTAAAATTCTTTCACCGTTTGGTTTCAAAGTTATTTACAAACCCGTCAATAAAATTAAATTATCTTCTCTTAAGGATCCCATTCCCACCGAAAACCGTTCTGGAATTTATTCAATTCCGTGTTCGTCCTGCAACTTAGGTTATATTGGTCAAACTAGGAGGCGTTTGAAATACAGAATAAATGAGCACCGTCGGAATGTTCGTAATGAAGAGATTACCAAATCTTCTATTGCTTCCCACTGCTGGTCTCAAGGTCATCGCTTTGATTTTTCCAAAACTAACATAATTTCATCTCCTGTCTGTTCCTCCCATTTGGATATTCATGAAGCATTTTACATATTTAAAAATTCGAAAAATCTTGTTAATGATATTTCTTCCACTCCTTTCTTCTCTGATGCTTGGAAATTACTCACGTAACTTAGATTTTAGTTTAATTTTGGTTATCCTTTGATTGTTATGTGTTTAATCTCACCCATTTATTTATTTCCTTGTTTTTTGGTACAATTCTACTCACACCAGTAGCTATATTTAGTTTCTACTTTATATACTTTTTCTTTTCATTTTAAACGATTTTGTGCGTTGCCGCTTTGATTGCAGCACTCGTGCTTACTTTGTTCGCCTGATGAAGGGTCGTGGTTTTTTCGACCCGAAACAATTGTTGCGAGTTTATTGCATTTTATGGTGTTTATTCAAAGTTTGTAAGTAATAATTTTTACAACGCCAGTTTTGTGATGCTTCTTTATTAAAGATACTGTTATAATTTTAAAGATGATAAGAAGTGTAATTTTTTTTATGTTCTGACAGACGAGAGCTGTAGGGTGCGATGTTGAGCGGTGCTCGTCAACCTAGTTGCTTATAGGTTTCCGTAGTTTTCTCGAAATTTGAATGAATACGGGCTTTCGGAAGATTCCAACGGCGAGCATTCCTACTAAGCCTAAGTTTCTAAAGTGGACAATTGGACTTAACCTGAACATCAAAATTACCCAAAATATCCTTGACGAAATTACTAAATGATATCTTATAATGAAAATAATTTCCTTATATGAAAATATAAGAATTGTAGGGGATGTTGAAAATGCAATGAATGTGCAGAGAAGTAGCGAAATATAGGAAATGTCCTCCTAAAATGTAAATAATCCCTAAAAATTTCCAGTAATTTGCCTTATTTAATTATCGTTACTTATCGTAGTCTAGCTATACTATTGAGTTTTAAATTATGAATAGTTTAAAACAATTACCTAAGCATAAAATATATAAACAGAGTTATAAGCAGAGCTATGAACAGTAATTTTGTTGCAATATATATATATATATATATAAATCTGATGTGGACACCAAATGTCTTACTTATACAACCATAAGAATATACATATTGTTATGAAAATATGGACATTTTTGTGTGAGGTAACTGATTCTTAAACAAACATGCATGTTCCAGTCCCCGAACATTCCTTAAAACAAAAACAAAACAAGGAAAAAAAAATGCTACTCTAATTAAAAAAGTCACAATATTACGATTATATGTACCACCGAGACAAATATACTAGTTGTTTCAGGAATAGTACTCCACGGCTTATTACAGAATCTCCCATTGGCAAATGCACAGCTTAGAGTTCAATAAAAATCATTCGAGAATAGATGACCCAGTTTTGTTCTCTTTTTCAAAAATTAGTGGCGAGAAATGATGAATTTCACCAAAACAATTAAGTTAAACAAATCAGGTAAAATTGAGAAAGCGTTTCTGGCTATACTGAAACAGTATTTAATGCAAAATTTTATCGCTAATCTCGCCAAGCCATGAAGTTAGCAAACAGAGTAGACTTTTGGTCTTGACATCGAATTTAGCAATCCGGCGTCAGATTTGGCGAGTTGGCGACCGAATTTGACAAAAATTTATAGTTTAGGTTTGCCCAAGTTTGGTAGCTCTAACTTCAATAAGAACAGAGATCTGAAGTTTTCCGGAAAAATTCATCGGTTTATAGCGCAGAACTAAATTCTTCGAAAGCTCAATAAATGACTCACAAGAACTATATAAAAAAAAAAGAAGAAGAAGAGTAATTGTTGATAATTGTAGACTAAAACTTGCGTATTTAAATATGTGCTACTTACCATACGTTCTAAAATAGGAAACAAATTAATGTTTTTTCACGAAGTGGGCATTGACTTAATCTCAAATTAGGCATTCAAATGTGGCGAAAAGTGGTAGTACGGGATACACAAAATTTTGAAACTCTAACCTCAATAAAAGTCTAGTTCTGGAAATTTTTAATGATGCATTGGTTTTTCACGCAGAACAACCTTGAAAATTCCATAAACCACTGACAATATTCTCGACGAATTCAAATGCTATTCAGATTTCGAAATATTCGGTTGTTGCTGATTTAAGGAATTTATACTCTGTAGTGTATGTAACAATGTTTATTTGATTTCTGTAGTAAAAATGACCATTTCATTGGATTGTTTCAAGAAGATTATTTGATTTTTGATTTTTCAAGCACAAAAATAAAGAGATTTATACAGTTGTTTACTGAATATTAATTAAATAAAGTGCATTCGTTGATTAGAACCTGTTTATTTTTTTTAAGAATTACTTTCTACACGGAAAATGTCGACAACGTTTTTTATCCATATCATTGCAGGCTGTATCTACGGGCTGAATATTCATTAAATGTAGTGCATTCGTCAACTAGAACCTGCATATGTCTTTAAGAATTACTTTCTGGACACAAAATTGTCAACAACTTTCATAACAATATCATTACGGGCTCTATCTAAGCGCTGAATATTCATTAAATAAAATGAATTCGTCGACTAGAACTTGCTTGTGTCTATAAGAATTACTTTCAACACGCCAATATGTCGAAAACATGTCCATGGCCCATCCGCTTCAGACGGCCCCCATTGTTGATATAAATATTCATTAAGTGGTATATTCGCCATGTTTGCGTCCAGTTTTCAATAAATATTATATGTGGAAAGAAGTTTTTTCTTTAATCGAAATTATTAATTTTCCATTCGTATAATTTTTCAAAATGATAAGAATAAACAATTAAACATTTTAGTGCCTTCATTACAGGAGCTTTAAATGACTTGTATAACTAGTAAAATATATGACAGCTGATTATTAAAACTGATCATTATTTTTGAACAGGAGGATTTTGCCCGTTTTGCTGGTCACTTAATAAAAATAACTATCTTTTTTTTTTTTTTTTTTTTTTTTTTTTTTTTAATTCTAAATTTTTTATTACTGATCATATAAGTGTAACTTGTGAACTTGAGAGTTTTGACCGTTTCTTTGGTCACTTTATTTAAATGAATTGATTAAAAAAAAAAGAGAGAAAGAGAGACAGAGAACTTTAAAAACATTTTATTGAAATCCATAAAAATCTCAGCTCGTGTCCTTGCTATCATGTTTAAATTTAAAGGTTTCATTGAAAACACTGAGAAAAAATTCTGAAACTGACATCTAGAATCAAAATTGTGGCTCTAGAAAAAATAGTTCCATGTCATCCTTATAAATTCTAGTTGTCTTCGAAAGTGAGTTCTAAACCCTTGTCAGAATTCTAGAGCGTATGCGTTATCGAGGGCAAAGTTATTTAAAAATCTCTGCAAATAAATGCGAATACAAGAGGCAGGTTTCAACAATATAATCTTGGTTTATGACCCAATTCTAGAAAATCAAGCGAGAATTTCTCGCAATACAAAAGATTCAGAATAGTCGGAATATCCAGAATATTGTTTCCTCATCTAGAAATGTGTAGACTAGAAATTCTCGATCATTTCGTCTATTAAGTTTCTTGGAGTGCCTTATGCGCATAGCTCGAAAATCTATATTTATAGTTTAGGGATTTAGAAAATGACCACTTATTCATTCTAGATGGAGGCGATATTTTTTTTTCTCAGTGTAGGTCAAACAGATCTCGAAAATGAAGGAAAATTGTAATAGCATAATTCCGCATTAGAAACTCATTAAAATAAATGCTTAAATGTTTAGGAAGTTTTTACTTATTTTTTAAATATTTTTAATGACTATGATGAGCTTTATGCCGAATTATTTATTATTTATTATTATTTATTATTTATTATTTATTATTATTTATTATTAAATTATTTATTATTAAATTTATGTATATATATAACTTAATTTGTACTTTTGATTACGTTTCACAGAATTTGTGACCAGAAATTATTATTATTATTTAAAGATAAATTTTTTAAACAATATTAATTTATAAAACATAATAATTTAAAACGAAAAAAATTAAAATAAATAAAAGACATTTAATGTCGAACTTAAACAAAGCTACTAATAGCAAACGATAAATGATCGAAAGACGAACAAATTCGTAATTGTGTAATCCTGGCTTAGAAACAGTTTCAAATGTATGTTGTATTAAACTGAGAAAGTAATGTATTTAAACAATTTTGATATTGAACTATTTGCTTTCTTACTTTATGTTTTTACTTATTTCTTGTCTCTTCTTGGATAATAACCGTAAAAATAAAATAAGATAAATTTATTTTACATTATAGAATGTTTAATGCTTTCTTATAAATAGAATTTAAAGTTCATGTAGGATCCATTTATTTGTGCAGATGTTACAATTATTAAAAAGACAATAAGACTTCTTCACACACCATAAATTTTAATCCAGCACAACCGGTTTCGAAAGGACGTAGCCTTCCTTCATCAGGTGCAAAAAAACACGTGCTACTGCCTTGGAGGCAAAAGCAAGACGCTGGATTAAAATTGATGGTGTGTGAAGAAGTCTTATTGTCTTTTTATCATTTGTACACCAGTTTTGCCTTTAGTTTTGGTTACAATTATTATTATTAATTTTTTTAATTTGAGAAATAAAATAAAGCTGCTAAGTAAAGATGGAATTTAAATTTTATATTTAATAAATAACTACACAATACATTTTTTTTTTTTTTTTTTTTTTTTTAAGTAGCCTATAGTTTCTCATTTCCCAGTAATGTTATCTATAACTTTTCTTTTTTTTTCTCAACCTGTGAAACCTTTAATAAAATGGAAATGATATTACTTCTTAACGGCGAGAAAATAGCTCTTTAGAAACGCCATTTCAGATTGACTGTAAAAAAAAAAAAAAAAAAAAAAAAAAAAAGAGATTTTAAAGCAAATAAAAGTATGAATAAATGCATGAGTTTGATATACGACTTGAGAAATGAGGCAATTTTAAACGAATTTTGTACCAAACTCGATATTATTTTTTTGTCTTTGAATACAGTAAGTACTCAATAAATATGGATAACAATAATTCAATTGTTATACTTTTGAGAAAATGATAAAGTAATGACTGATATATATATATATATATATATATATATATATATATATATATATGTGTGTGTGTTATTTTTCCCATACATTTAAGCAAAAATATTTCTTTTCCAAAAATTTATAAAATAGTGTTTAAATGCTGTATGCTTAAAATTTTGAATTTTTCTTCTTCTACTTCTTATTATGTGTTATATATTTAAAAACATAGAGAAAATATGCTTTTTTTTAAAACTTTCGAATTTTTTTGGAATTGAATGACTGTTCTTTTAACGAAAGGTATTTTAATAAAAGGTGTCTAATTATGATATATTACACCCTGCATAGTACATGCCTGTTTTATGTATACTTGAAATTTAATTTCTAGCACCTTTATAAGCATTTAGCATAAATTTCAATAATTCATAAGATAAAAAATATGTATCTATAATGTACTTGAACAAAACTCCATTATTATTAAACTCAATGTTTTTTTTTTAAATAACTGTTAACATTGAGTGCGTTGTATGTTGTAATAAAGAAATTCTTTTTAATCATTTGGAAACAAAAGAGTAATATATATTCACTAAAATTGTAATGAATTTTTTAAGTCAGACATTTTATTCTTTTACTTAAAAAATAATTTTATTTAATAAGAATAAATAACATAATATTTGATTTATAAATAATATTTTAGACTACATTTCAAGGCTTATCAAAATTATTAAAAATATAAAATTTGCATCTTAAATCTAAATAATTCAAGATAATTTAGCCGACATTATCGAAAATTCAATAACATCATCTACGTGGAAATTTCCATCTTCATGAAACTTTGAAATATTTACGCTGAAATATGTCTATATATTTATACGATTATATCAAATGCGAGCAATTAGTAATGTGACTTTTAAGAAATACACATGGCAAGCTATACTAATGAGAATGTTTTTTCAAATAAAGAAATACTAATATCAATATGTGAGGTGTATGGCTTCAGTTATTGGAATTAGGTAATTATTTCGCCGTCTCTCTAATTTCAAGCGAAGGAATTAATTTGATCCATTTTATCACCGTATGCAGTCATGACAAAATTTCTCCTTTTGAAATTTCTGATTTCTATTGGCGTGCGTGCATCTAAATTAAAATCTGCAGAAACTCGTGTAAAATACTTTACTTTTTAAATGTTTTTTAAATTGTTTTGGAATCAATATTTAAATCCTTGTTTATTACTTTTGTGACAATTACAACGATTTGTAATCGGCTACAAAATAAAAATACTATTTGCGTTAATTTTCATTTCTAAAGTAACATTAATTTAAAAACCTTTGATTCAAATATATGTGCATTAGGAACTTGAGACTATAAATGTTTAAGTACTATTCTCAAAGTTAAATCTGTTTTAAAATTTTATGATCTTACATAAATATATTTATATAATAAATTACTTAAATCTCATATAAATTATTCAAGTATGACTTAAAATTCTTAATATTAACTGAATATTAAAAAAAATAAAAAAGAATAATGAAACTAATGAAATAATAGTTAAAAAATAAAGCGAATTAAATAATTGCATAAATTTGTTTGAGTTAAAATGTTTCTGACGAATGTGCTTGCTGAAAATTATTTTCTATTAAATTATGTATGCTTGGAGTTTAATTAATGGAAAGGTACTCTGTTAAAGCTGAAAGTGATCAACTGGTGCTGTTTGGGACTTTGGGGAGAAAAGGCGGTATTATTCGGCACCGTAGGACTTTGAAATGTGCCGATTGTTCACTTACTGGGTGACTGAAATTAATTAAGGTGCTTTGCACTATTTTTTGGAAGAAATACGGCACCTTGAAGGGTGCTGTCCCTTTGTGCATACGGTGTGTTAGTCTTTTCGACGCCAAGTCGGTATGTGCCATCTACGGTTTTGAATGAAACAATGGTTCAACATAAACTTCATTATCGTAAAGTCATATTGCTTAAGTTTAAAGGTCTCTTCAGACACTGGCAACATTCAGAGCTTCAAAACTCATAAATTATCCATTGTCCGAAAGCGACCCTTGAAATTTTGCACATATATACAATGAAGGACATTACTTTTTATTGCTCTTGTACAAAAGAAACCAGTTCCCATGCAATTATCGCACTAGGGGGTTTGTGAGGGAGGGCTCGAGCGAGCTTCTATTCTCAAAAACCACATCAAAGAAATATCAAAAGGAACCGAATTTGAAGCTTTCTACTGCTAGTGTGTGAAGGCTCCTTAATGGAGGTGACATTGAAGATAGAAGCGTCATAAAAGCAAACGTTTATCATTTTACTTATTGACAGTAGCAGAGAGCGTGGTTTGTGTATCAGAACAAAAACAGTTCACTTAATATTTGACGTTTCGATTATCGACGTTTCGATTCATGTATGAGGTTCATCCGCGTGAGACGGTCCATATTGTTGGTATAAATATCTATTAAGTGGTATATTCACCATTTCCTCGCCCAGTTTTCAATAAATATTATATGTGTATATATATATATATATATATATATATACTAGTTGACCCGACAAACGTTGTTTTGTCATATAAATTATTTCTAGAGAATATTTTGCTAGAAAAAATAACTAACTTATTGTAAGTGTGTAAGGATGTGGTACATAAGTGGAAGATGTATGGAGCGCTGTGAACGGTGAAAGAATATAAAAATAACAAAACACCAATCATTTATTTTTTTAATTTATTAAAATTGATTCTTTAAAATTATATACATATCGCTACTTATAACAATATTACTAAAAAACAATATCAATCCCTTAATGCAACAGAGTGTACAATATTTTTTGTTATCCCATCTTTCGCCAATACAAACAAACTGGATGGTTTGCCCACTCGGGAGCACGCCACGTATAATTGTCCGTGTGAAAAACATGATGTGCTCAAATCTAAGCCACAGACAGACATCGTTTGGCCCTGAGACTTATTGATAGTCATTGCAAATGCCAATCTAATTGGAAATTGAGGGCGTTTAAATTGAATTGGCACATCTGTGGGTAGAAAATAACCGGAGATCCAACCTTCAGGTGTAAAATATGCGGTGGCATGCCTGGTAGATCCAATGAGTTTAAAAACTTTGTTGGATAATTTACAGCTTCGGTGGCATCGCAAACTGTATCATTAGATTTGTATGACACCAAGTCTCCTGGTAACAAATGTTGTATATTGAGATTCAATTCGTTGACGTCCACATATTTTGCTACTAAAATTGCTCTTTCTGCCAGCCACTCATGATTTGTGTATCGTCTGTATACATCGGGAAATATCTGGTCAATAAGAGCATTTTGAGAATCAATGATTGTGCAGAAATCGGTCGGTAATTTTATGCATCCAGTTTTATCTGTAGTAACTTTTCCATCGCCGATATCTAACAATTGTTTTGAGAATGTTTCAGCGGATGGATCTTGAAGCTTTTGAACGCACAAATTTACTTTCAATTGTACTTTTTCAACATTACGCCACAATGACGATGATTTTAAGCACGCGTTGATCTCATCAGCGTATGTTGAACGCGGAATAACGGGAAGTGCTTGTCTGAAATCACCTGAAAAGAGTAACAGAGTGCCGCCAAATAGTTTGTCGTTGTTTTTTATATCTTTCAATGTCCTGTTCGACGCCTCAATCGAATGTTTGTGTGCCATAGTGCATTCATCCCAGATAAGAATTTTACAGCACTGTGGCCATGGACGATTGTTTTTTTATGTTGCACACTGCGTCTGGGTTATTCTGAATATTTAGTGGCAGTTTAAATAATGAATGAGCTGTTCTGCCTCCATCCAATAAAGTTGCCGCAATGCCAGATGATGCAACAGCCAATGCGATGCCATTATTTGATCGTATTTCGGCGAGAATTAGCGAAATGAGGATTGTTTTGCCAGTTCCACCTGGTGCACCCCCCCAAAAAAAAGAATCCACCTTGTCCTGCCAAAACTGCGAGCATGATGCGGTCGTAAATGGTTCTTTGCTCTTCATTCATTAGTGGGACATTGCGAGCAACAATCGCTGCCATTTCTACAGTATTGTATTGTAGTTCACGATTCAATTCAGTGCTTATTAAATCAGATGCATTTCGATTTGTAGAATGCAACCGAAATGACTGAGTGGTAAGTTGGCATTGATAATGCAAAGATCTTCAATAGCAATCAATGATTCATTGTACATAGCGTCACTGAATACTATCGTTAGATCGTTGCACCGTGAACGATGTTGATGCAATATATCATCAGTCATTGAATCTTTGTGATTATCCCATAATGTCTCTGCTCGGGCCGGGAATTATGTAGTCAACACTATAGCGAATAGTAGACGAATTTATTTTGCTGTACAGTTCAGTCCTACTTCAGCAAGCATACACTCCTACTGGTTGTCGTCTTCCAGCAAGCCGAGTGCAAGGCATGCATCTTTATACGTTGGATACTGTTGTCCATTCACTTTACGTAAATCTTGAAATGACAAAGAGCCGATGACATTAAACAATAACAGTCGAAGATAAAAGCACTCAGTCTGCCTTGGATTGACTGTAAATATTCGTCCAAAGGTGTTTGATTTGAATAAACCGGGACATGCATCAATCGGCGTGCCTTGCTTGCGGGGCATCCATTTTTTTGTTGGAGCCCATGTGAAATAGCGTGGTACTTCTGAATAGAGTAATGTCCGTGCAAAAGCACAAAAAGCATCCGCACGATTACACAATTCAAAATATTCGGTGAGTGTAGTTTTTGGTGGATTTATAGAACGATCAATCGCTGTCTCACTCGTGAAATATACGCGCTGGCCATTTTCAAGATGGACGGCTAAATGAAGAACTGCTGGGTCCCGTTCATGAATTGGGAAACCAAAGATACGCCAAACAGCTTCATTGTAGCTGACTTCATTGTAGGCCAATTTGGTAAAGTGTTATGTCATCGTTGTTATTCACCGGAGGAGCATTCACATTGGTATTTTCAACTCGAAATACAGCCATATCACTGCCTTTATTCACATACTTGCAAATGTATTTGATGCTCTTCTCTGAACTGCAGAACTGAACATTAATATGAGCATTGAATGTTTTGCTCAGCAGAGGCGAATATGGGACCACCCAACGGTTATCAATGTCAATATCTATGTTGTTGACATAGATGACCGCCATAGATGATAAGATTGTCCGCCATTATCGGGATTTCTTCGACGATATATTGGATATCCGCCAACATTTGTGATCGTGAAATTTTTCGGAAAACTTTTAGTACATTTTCCATCTGCACAAATAATAATGGCCTAAAAATTCATCTTTCATTTTAACATAAAATAACTCCGTCGGATATTGACGAATTTTATAAAAGAATGTACCATTTTAACTAATTTTAACATTTTAACAATATTAACGTTGAAAAAATATTAATTCATTTTTCATTTCAACATTAAATAAATTCTGACATCGTGTTTACGACAACACACGCCATCTAGGTGGAAAAGTTGTTGAAAGAGTTGGTTAAAAATTAATTAAGAAAGAACTAATTAAGTTACAACTTTCATTTGTAAATCTAAACCATTCTCGAATCCACATGAAGACACACAAAAAATTTCATTAAACTCAGTCCAGCCGTTTAGGAGGAGTTCAGTGACATACACACGCACAAAAGAAATATATATATAAAGATATATATATATATATGCATAATAAAATAAAATAAATTAAAATAAATTAAAACAAATATTAAAGAGTATGAATAAATGCATGAGTTCGATATACGAATTGAGAAATGGGGCAATTTTAAACGAATTTTGTACAAACTTCGATATTTTTTTCTCCTTTCAATATAATAAGTACTCAATAAAAATGGATAGCAATAACAATAGCTGAATTGCTATACTTTTTAGAAAACGATAAAGTAATGATAGATATAAAAAAATTTAAAATTTTAAAAATGCTTATTTTTTCATTTCTCATAGATTTAATAAATAATATTTCTTTTCCAAAGTGGCATGAGAGCAATAATTCAAATTTACAATATTGCTTGAATTAAATTTGGCTTCTCATATTTTTAAGTTAAATAAATAGAAAGATTTGGATATTGTATTGTCACATGAAGACCGCGTTTTTTTTTTTTATACGATAAAGACTTATTTATACGAAAGATAAGTGTAAGTGATATATAGATATATATATGAAATGATATACGTAGTTCATTTTGCAAATATGCAGTCGTGAAAGACATAAAAGAAGTCCGTGCATTTCAAAAACTTTATTTGAATCTTAAAATACTTTAGGGTTTCTGGCATAGGAGGAGGCCAGTAACACTTTAGCTTTTTCCAACAAAACCTTCATACAATTTTTTTAGACAATACCTTAGCGAAAAAGAGCTCCTATTTAGGGATTGTTTACTTTTACATAAGGGAAAATGAGAAGATAAACTGGGATTTTCCTGCCTACGTGACAATATGTCACGGGATTACAAAGGCGTAGTTTCGTACTTTCTAATTATTCAACTGGTTCTTTTCACCCAGATTGGCCGGTAATTAAGTCTAGAAGGAGTATTTTCTGGCCGCAGGGAAAAAGAAAATTTGAATGAAATACTTTAAAATAATAATAAAAAAATTAATTTTATTAACTGTTCAGTTTTTAGGAAAGCGGAAATGATAATTTCGATTTAAAAAGAACAGATATGAATCATTTTTAAAGAATATATTAATTAAAATACAACTTATTATAAAAAGATCTAATTAGGAATTTTTTATATTACACACACACGCACACACACACACACACACACACACACACACACACACACACACACACACACACACACACACACACATATATATATAGGCTTATTTGTGTACGAATTAATGTTGTTATATTATTAAAGATATTAAAAAGTGTGATTATTATTTTTAATGTTCTGGCAAACCAGAATTGCAGGGTTCAATCCTAGTCGGCGATCATTAAATTTTTCCATAGTTTGTTGATAGGTTTTCATTTTTTTCCCACTTGAAATTTGCTGAAGGAATTTTTTCTCTCGAAAATCGCACGAGAGCTACAGTGTGCCACCTCAGGTGGCACTAGTCAGACTAGTTGGGGTCTGGTACGATTTCCCGACGCTCAGTTTCCCGACGCCACTTTCCCGACAGGTACGTTTTCCCGACAGCTCACATTCCCGACACCTCAGTTGCCCGACAGGTACGTTTTCCCGACAGGTCACTTTCCCGACAGGTACGTTTTCCCGACAACTCACTTTCCCGACAGGTACGTTTTCCCGACAACTCACTTTCCCGACAGGTACGTTTTCCCGACAACTCACTTTCCCGACAGGTACGTTTTCCCGACAACTCACTTTCCCGACAGCTCACTTTCCCGACAACTCACTTTCCCGACAGGTACGTTTTCCCGACAACTCACTTTACCGACAACTCACTTTCCCGACAACTCATTTTACCGACAACTCACTTTCCCAACAACTCACTTTTCCGACAGGTACGGTTTCCCCACAGCTCACTTTCCCAACTGACTTTATCCAATGACATTTCTCGGTATTTCGCTTCTTTACAGATTTTTCTTAATAAGAAATAAGACGGATTAAAAAATAATAAAAATAATGCTGAATACGTAATTCTATTTAATTATTATTTAAAACGAATTTTAAATAATGCTTTACTTTTTTATTGAAAATGCAAAAAATAAATAAAAATAAATAAATAAAAATATTACTCTTATAATTTCTTGCTTTTTAAAACAAAACTTCCACTCTTTAATATATGTCTGACATATGGAAATGAGTTTTTCTAAAGAAAAAAAAAAGAAACATTAGTTTCCGTATTTTAATCAAAAGTGGGTAATTTTGTAACATATTTCTGAACCAGTATTTATTTCTTATTGCATGAAATTAAGAGATTTTCGTAGTCAAATATAAAAATTTGGAAGGTGTTTTATTTTTATTTAATTATTATTTGTCCAGAAAAATGGTGCTAAATGTGTGATTTATTATTTCCATGTTTTTATTAACTTCCATTCTTGTTTGTTCGGTACAAATCTTGCAATCTATTTTTAACTAACTTTCCTACTACCTAGACATTTGGAACTTTCACAGTAGCTCAAAACCCGGAGACAACGGAGTCGAAGACAGATTTTAAAATTTTCGAATACTTTTCTTTTATTTAATTTTAATATGAAAATAATAAGATCTTAATAGCAATAAAATAGCCATTAAAATATTAGCTATAATGTAATTGGTGCCAAAAAAAAAAAAAAAAAAAAGTACGAGTTCATTTTCTTTCGACATAAAAAAAACAAAAAAAAAAAAAAACATTAATTCAAAGTGAACGTTAAAGGATTATAAAAAGTTAAATTATGCATCTCAGAAAAATCGACGTCATTATCACTTTAAAAATTTTATACACATTGATAAGTGCTAATGTCGCTTTTATCATGATTCTAATATACGTTGTTCTAAAAAAAGTAATATTTTATTTTTAAAACCAACTTTTTTTTTCCACTATTATTATTGTTATTTTGCTGAACTGAGTCATCTTGCTTAATTATTGCACAAATATTATTTTTTATCCCCGCGTATTTTATAAATGATTCATCAGAACCTTTAAAAACGTGGTATATAAAAAGTTTTTTTTTTTTTTTAAATCTTATAATTTGTTTTACTTTCTCTTACCAATAAGGTAGAGAAAGTATTTTGTTTTAGGGTAAAATTTTTGAACGTGAGTTTTTGTTATATTTTCCCGTTTTGAGGTACCCTGAATCCGAAAATCATGTTTTTAGTGGTTGGTCTGTATGTGTGTCTGTCTTTGTGTCTGTTATCAGCATATCTCAAGAACTAATAGTAGCAGAAAGTCCAAACTTGGTATTTTAAGTGTGTATCATATAGGGATGCTACACTAAGCTTTTCGTTGAGAGGAAGCGAATGGTTCGTGTACAGGGACATCCAAGAGTATTCATATACATTATGTCTATGTGGGAAATTGCAGGTAAGTAGAGTTTAACGTCTATAGGCTGCACTAAACCAAATGAAATTAATATATATTTTTTAAAGGCGTAAAAACATGTCTCATGCAGAATATGGTAGGGATATCATTCACTGTTCGTTTACAGGGCTACACAAGAGAACTATATTATAGTGCGACAATAGTTGAAAATTGGTGGAAGCGTAATTTAGGTTGTGCCGTGTATTATTACTATAGAATTGTAGTTAGGTGCACCATGTGGTTTGTACATAATCTTCAAAAGATATACAGGGCTGCAAATATTTAATCGATAACATTCTTTTTATTGTAAACGGACGTGCTTTACTATAATATTTTACCACGTGCAGGAAAGCTGCTCAGGAATGGAAATGAATTCTTCATAGACATATGATAAATAATGTTTGTTTTTAAGCTAAATATTCATCTTTTTTTGTGTAGTTTCACGTTTTGAGGTTTTCTGATTACCAAAGTCAAGTTTTTTAAAGTTTGATCATTGTCCGTGTCTTTTAGAGAAAATTAAAAATGAATAATTTCAGCAGGTTTAAAAGTTGTATTTTCAAATTAATATATAAGTTTGTTGCTGGAAAAGTTTGATCAAGATTCATAAGTACCAAGGAATGTTGCGTGTGAAAGTTGTCTGAATGATTTTAAGTGAACTGTTAATTTTAGTAACATATTTAAATTTTATATAAATGTAAGTGCAGTAATGAAATGTGGTGTTGAGGATTGGCAGTAGCTCCCCTCACAGAGAACTAATTATCGTATAAAACTTTTCCGAAGCCTAATTTGAATTGTTTTAACATAGGTTTTCATAACAGTACTCGTTATGTTACCTCTTAATTTCCAACCGGTATTTATAGTATTAAATTTCAGGGTAAGAGAAAGTCGTGTGAGTGACACACCAGTAAAGTATTTAAGTCTGTAGAACTATTCTGCATAGTATTATAATTATATTAGTAGTTTTTAGCAATTGGTCAGTGTGTGTGAATCTTCTAACTATCATATCTCCGAAACAAATAAAGATAGAAGTACAATACTTCAGAATTGATACAGGTCTAGTGCACAAATGAATTTTCCAAGTTTTGGTGAACATTAGAAAACCGGAAGGGGGTGACTGGAAACCGGAAATAAGACTGAATGTCCGTATCTCAAAAACGGCTCAATTATAGTAATACGGCTCAATCGGTCCTCTTCAAAGTTGCTATGTAAACATTCTATTAAATGTCCTTTCGAATGATATAATTTGTTAGTTCAGGAAAATTGATAGGCGTTCTCTATAAATAGCTCAATTTCAGATCTCGCATGTGCGTTCCTTTAAAAACGGTTGTATGGATTTTTCTTCAAACTCGTCATTTTAACTCCCTCTTAAATATTCTTTTACATGTAATTATTGTTTTCCGGTCAATAACTGAGTATGCTAAGTTTTGGTAAATGTCGGTATCTCAAAAACGGCTATAATGATTTTTTTGAAGATTGTTACATAAATTAATTTTAGATATCTTTTCTCGTGTACTATGTGGTTATTAGAAGAAAATTAACTGTCATCCAGCTTAGCTAGGTTAATTTTATATCTTGTAAAGTGTTTTAAAAAATAACTACCATTCTTTGAATGGTAGAATACTTTACAACTCTTAACACATGTATTAAGTTTCTTATTCCAAAAAAAAAAAAAAAAAATAGGTTTCTACTTCATTATGCCAATTTATTGTCTTTTGATCATATTAACTCGAAAAAAAAAAAAAAAAAAAAAAAAAAAAACATATAATAGGTATAATACAATATGTAATTTTTACCCAAACACCCCAAACGCAAAAAAAAAAAAAAGAAAATTATATAGAATATTACTTACAGTTTTCTGAAGATGTTACAAATTGTTATGCAATTTCTGTATATTTCTCACATAGACAATATTGATATCTTTTCCAGATACAATTTATTTATTTATTTTAAGGACGATGAGATTATTGCTTTAAGAAAAAATAGATTACTAGAAAGCGGTTTTGCTTTTGGTAACAAGTTATAAAATATATATATTAAAATTAAGTTGCTCTCTGGTACTCACACTACCTATCGCAGAGCTACGAAACTTGGCATGTGGGTACCTGGGACCGCGCAGGTGTGCATCTTATCGAGATTTTTCGAATTTCAAAAAAGAATTTTTTAAATTTTATTTATTTATTTATTTATTTATTTATTTCGATTTTAAATATTGGTTTCTATGTTTCATTTTTCATAAATTTATTTTTCCATTGTAATCGTCTGCGCATCTTAGCAATAGCTGTTATGCTATTTATTTTTTTATTTAACACATTCATTTGAAGACGAAATCTTTTTTTTTTTTTTTTATTGTTATATTTATTGACAATAAAACGGTAATGCAGTAGAAAAATTCTGATGTAGCCACCATATGACTTCCTTGTAAAACCATAGGAATATACATATTTTTATGAAAACATTCCCAGTTTTGTGTGAAGTAACTGATTCATAAATAAACAGGCAGGTGGCAGGTTCCAGTCCACGGACATTCTTTAAAATAAAAAAAAAAAGAAGAAGAAAAAAGCTTCTACTCCAATCATAAAAGACAATACGATTACATATACCACCGAGACAAATATAGTAGTTTTTTCAGGAATAGTACTCCACAGCTTGTTACAGAATCTCTCATTGGAAAATGCGCAACTAGGAGTTCAACGAAAATCGTTCGAGTATAGACAGCCCAGTTTTGTTCTCTGGCAAAAATTAGTATCAAGAAAAGATAAATTTTACCAAAAACAAAAAATTAACTCAGTTAAAATAGAGATAGGGTTTCTAGCTATCCTAAAACAAATTTGACGCAAAATTTTATGGCTAATCTCGCCATACTGCAAATTAGTATACAGCGTAGACTTTTGGTCTTGGCATCGAATTTGGCAAGTTGGCCAACAAATTTGACGAAAATTTGTAGTTTAGGGTTGCCAAAATTTGGAAGCTCTAACAGAAATAATAAGAGAGTTCTGGAATATTCTGGAAAAATCAATTGGTTTATTGCGCAGAACTAAATTCTTTGAAAGTTCTATAAATGAGTCACAAAACTATTAAAAATAAAAAACATTCGTCGACTAGAACCTGCTTATTTCTTTACAAATTACTTTCTACACGCATACGTGTCGATAACTTTCATAATAATATCATTACGGCCATTACTGGCTCTATCAATAGCTTATTTTGAAATCTCTATGTTGGTAGGTCATATATAATGGCCAAAACTTTTGTATATTTGCCATTATGAACATAATTTTTGTAAATATCTCCAAAACGGATAATCACAGAAAGGCCAAAAAGGGAGGTGCACAACTAGATGCTATAAGAAGCCTATATACCAATTTGCAACGTTCTACGTCCAACCGTTTTTGAGTTATGTGAGATACAAACACACTCACACACACATCTACTACAGACTAAAGTTTCTTAAGATGCTAATATATATTACATTGTAGTAGAATTCATAGTTGAAAAGAGTAAAAAATAAAATAATGAAAAAGTGAGTTTCCGGCAAATGAGTTGTCAGGAAAGTAAGCTGTCAGGAAAGAAGCAGTCGGGAGAGAAAACTCTCTGGAAAACGAATCTGTCGGGAAAGTGAGCTGCCGTGAATGTGAGTTGTCGGGAAAGTGAGCTGTCGGGAAAACCTACCTGTCGGGAAAGTGAGTTGTCGGGAAACTCTACCTGTCGGGAAAGTGAGTTGTCGGGAAACCGTACCTGTCGGGAAAACGTACCTGTCGGGAAAGTGAGTTGTCGGGAAACTGTACCTGTCGGGAAAGTGAGTTGTCTGGAAACCGTACCTGTCGGGAAAGTGAGCTGTCGGGAAACCGTACCTGTCGGGAAAGTGGCGTCGGGAAACTGAGTGTCGGGAAATCGACCTGATACAGACTAGTTGAGTTTAGGTTTTCATAGTCTTCTCGAAATTTGAATGAATATGGAGCTGTTTTTGTGACATTTAGAAAGATTCCAAAGTAGAGCATTCCTGCCCTGGTTAGATGTTTAGAATAGACAATCGGACTTAAACCGAACATCAAAACATCCCAAAATATCCCTGACAAAAATCACTGAATGGTCTGTTATAAAAAATGTTGTAATATCTAACCTCAGAACAATCTTATTAACACTTTTTTATGTTCCAAAACTATTTCTTCCCGCCAACTGATTGTTTCATACACCTGCCTCATCACGTGACGATATGTTGCGTCACTACTACTACTGTTTCTTTTTTCTTTTTTCATCATGTAACATTTTTCTGTATTCGAAGGACGTTCTTTTATTGAGTCCCCCTTCCATTATTTTTTGTGCCTAAGATATTAAATAAATTTAAAAAGTAAAAATCTAGGCAATCCTCTATTACGCAGTCAATATCTGAATTATTATAGAAAGTAATTAATCTACATTTCTTTTACAGAAAAAATAAGTAATTTCGTTTTTCCCAAAAACAGAAGTTGTTTAAACATAATATGTTGATAATTCATCCAATATTTCAAGCATCAATACCGCTGATAAAGTGTCCAGATTTGTCTTCAACAAAATAGAATGCTTAGTACCTGTACTGACCCAGGTAAGACAAACTTTTTAATTATTTGACTGTTGACTATTAAATAAAGAATATTTGTTATAAAAGTATATTTCGTAATAACTAATTGAGGAAGATCCGAACTTATAGCCTAATAATTTTAACAGATTATGATTCTGATTTTTTGAATTGAAATTTTAGATTTATTCTTAACAAAAGTTTTTTTTTCTTTGCATATTTGAAGAAATTGCTACATTTAAAATAATTTTAAAAAAAATGTAAGCGAAAATAAACACTTTTTATTTCTTCAAAATCGTAACAACATGAAAACAAAAGTATAGAAACGTATGTAAACATTAATAACAAAAGAAGTGAAAATTAATATAAGAATGTTTAAAATAAACATATCAATGCTTAAAAATAAAATTTCAGTTATTATATTCTAGAAAGAAAAAAAAAATTGAAATATTAATATGAGTATCACCAAGGACACAATTATTGAAAAACTCAATTCACAGAATTATGACGTATGGAAATTTAAATTGGAGATGTTTCTCCAAAAAGAAGATTTATACTCAGTGGTAATAAACGATGCTCCCGATCCGATTACTGACACATGGAATTCAAAAAACAGAAAGGATCGAGCCATAATAAACCTCTTAATAGAGGACAATCAAATAATACATGTCAAAAATCTTCAAACCGCTAGAGAATGCTGGAATGCATTAAAAGCTGTACATGAACTCTCCACCCTCAGCAGTAAGCTATTTTTATTACGAAAAATCTACTCTACGAAATTAACTGAGGGTAGAGACATGATTCAACATTTGACACATATTTATCAGCTACGAGATAAACTAGTATCAATCGGTGAAGAAATAAACGACAGGCACCTTTCAGCACTAATGCTCTGTTCCTTGCCTCCAAGTTACGATGTACTCATCACTGCTTTAGAATCTCGAGACGAAAAAGATTTGACACCAGAATTTATACGCTCAAAATTAATTGATGAGTTTTCCAAAAGAAAAGAAAACAAATCTGAAAATAATTCAGTATTAAAGGTTAAATTTAAACCAAAACCAGAAAATTCAAAGTTCTGTCGCTATTGTAAAAAAAATCGCATACAACTGAAGAATGCTGGCATCTTAAAAATAAATAAAAGAATCAGAAACAAACAAAAGCCCGCAATGCCAGATCAACTTTCAAATCTGGTATGCACTCTCAAGACAGACATAACGCGGAGAGGGCTCTTATTACTGAGAGTGAAAATAAAATTCCCAACGACAAAATATTCACTCTATTTATCGGTGAGAAGTCTAACAATTGGTATGTAGACTCGGGTTGTTCAACACATGTTTGCAATGATAGGAGCAAATTTCCGGAATTTAATTATAATAATTCACGCGTAACAATCGCGAATGGACAGGAGATAGAATCCCTGGGTCATGGGTCTGTGACATTAAACACCATAAATTTCAATAACACACATAATACTATCATATTGAAAAACGTTTTATATGTACCAGAAATAGAGACAAACCTCATATCTGTAAAAGAGGCTACTGAAAAAGGTTGTGTAGCAATATTTGAAAACAAATCATGCAAAATAATGCATGAAGGAGAAGCATGCATTGAAGGTTATATTAGTAACAATTTATACGAATGCAAAGTTAACTATGATACAACACACGCTATAAACATGGTAAAAACGTTGGAAAATAAAAATTGTATTGATAAATGGCACGTTTAATTAGGCCATAGAAACATTAGTCATATAAAGGATTTAGGTAACAAGGACATGGATGTGGATATTAAATTAAAAGATTGCAAACATAATACTGAATGTAAAACATGCATCATGTCTAAATTAGTTGATCGTTCGAGTATAGACAGCCCAGTTTTGTTCTCTGGCAAAAATTAGTATCAAGAAAAGATAAATTTTACCAAAAACAAAAAATTAACTCAGTTAAAATAGAGATAGGGTTTCTAGCTATCCTAAAACAAATCTGACGCAAAATTTTATGGCTAATCTCGCCATACTGCAAATTAGTATACAGCGTAGACTTTTGGTCTTGGCATCGAATTTGGCAAGTTGGCCAACAAATTTGACGAAAATTTGTAGTTTAGGGTTGCCAAAATTTGGAAGCTCTAACAGAAATAATAAGAGAGTTCTGGAATATTCTGGAAAAATCAATTGGTTTATTGCGCAGAACTAAATTCTTTGAAAGTTCTATAAATGAGTCACAAAACTATTAAAAATAAAAAACATTCGTCGACTAGAACCTGCTTATTTCTTTACAAATTACTTTCTACACGCATACGTGTCGATAACTTTCATAATAATATCATTACGGCCATTACTGGCTCTATCAATAGCTTATTTTGAAATCTCTATGTTGGTAGGTCATATATAATGGCCAAAACTTTTGTATATTTGCCATTATGAACATAATTTTTGTAAATATCTCCAAAACGGATAATCACAGAAAGGCCAAAAAGGGAGGTGCACAACTAGATGCTATAAGAAGCCTATATACCAATTTGCAACGTTCTACGTCCAACCGTTTTTGAGTTATGTGAGATACAAACACACTCACACACACATCTACTACAGACTAAAGTTTCTTAAGATGCTAATATATATTACATTGTAGTAGAATTCATAGTTGAAAAGAGTAAAAAATAAAATAATGAAAAAGTGAGTTTCCGGCAAATGAGTTGTCAGGAAAGTAAGCTGTCAGGAAAGAAGCAGTCGGGAGAGAAAACTCTCTGGAAAACGAATCTGTCGGGAAAGTGAGCTGCCGTGAATGTGAGTTGTCGGGAAAGTGAGTTGTCGGGAAAGTGAGCTGTCGGGAAAACCTACCTGTCGGGAAAGTGAGTTGTCGGGAAACTCTACCTGTCGGGAAAGTGAGTTGTCGGGAAACCGTACCTGTCGGGAAAGTAAGCTGTCGGGAAAACGTACCTGTCGGGAAAGTGAGTTGTCGGGAAACTGTACCTGTCGGGAAAGTGAGTTGTCTGGAAACCGTACCTGTCGGGAAAGTGAGCTGTCGGGAAACCGTACCTGTCGGGAAAGTGGCGTCGGGAAACTGAGTGTCGGGAAATCGACCTGATACAGACTAGTTGAGTTTAGGTTTTCATAGTCTTCTCGAAATTTGAATGAATATGGAGCTGTTTTTGTGACATTTAGAAAGATTCCAAAGTAGAGCATTCCTGCCCTGGTTAGATGTTTAGAATAGACAATCGGACTTAAACCGAACATCAAAACATCCCAAAATATCCCTGACAAAAATCACTGAATGGTCTGTTATAAAAAATGTTGTAATATCTAACCTCAGAACAATCTTATTAACACTTTTTTATGTTCCAAAACTATTTCTTCCCGCCAACTGATTGTTTCATACACCTGCCTCATCACGTGACGATATGTTGCGTCACTACTACTACTGTTTCTTTTTTCTTTTTTCATCATGTAACATTTTTCTGTATTCGAAGGACGTTCTTTTATTGAGTCCCCCTTCCATTATTTTTTGTGCCTAAGATATTAAATAAATTTAAAAAGTAAAAATCTAGGCAATCCTCTATTACGCAGTCAATATCTGAATTATTATAGAAAGTAATTAATCTACATTTCTTTTACAGAAAAAATAAGTAATTTCGTTTTTCCCAAAAACAGAAGTTGTTTAAACATAATATGTTGATAATTCATCCAATATTTCAAGCATCAATACCGCTGATAAAGTGTCCAGATTTGTCTTCAACAAAATAGAATGCTTAGTACCTGTACTGACCCAGGTAAGACAAACTTTTTAATTATTTGACTGTTGACTATTAAATAAAGAATATTTGTTATAAAAGTATATTTCGTAATAACTAATTGAGGAAGATCCGAACTTATAGCCTAATAATTTTAACAGATTATGATTCTGATTTTTTGAATTGAAATTTTAGATTTATTCTTAACAAAAGTTTTTTTTTTCTTTGCATATTTGAAGAAATTGCTACATTTAAAATAATTTTTAAAAAAATGTAAGCGAAAATAAACACTTTTTATTTCTTCAAAATCGTAACAACATGAAAACAAAAGTATAGAAACGTATGTAAACATTAATAACAAAAGAAGTGAAAATTAATATAAGAATGTTTAAAATAAACATATCAATGCTTAAAAATAAAATTTCAGTTATTATATTCTAGAAAGAAAAAAAAAATTGAAATATTAATATGAGTATCACCAAGGACACAATTATTGAAAAACTCAATTCACAGAATTATGACGTATGGAAATTTAAATTGGAGATGTTTCTCCAAAAAGAAGATTTATACTCAGTGGTAATAAACGATGCTCCCGATCCGATTACTGACACATGGAATTCAAAAAACAGAAAGGATCGAGCCATAATAAACCTCTTAATAGAGGACAATCAAATAATACATGTCAAAAATCTTCAAACCGCTAGAGAATGCTGGAATGCATTAAAAGCTGTACATGAACTCTCCACCCTCAGCAGTAAGCTATTTTTATTACGAAAAATCTACTCTACGAAATTAACTGAGGGTAGAGACATGATTCAACATTTGACACATATTTATCAGCTACGAGATAAACTAGTATCAATCGGTGAAGAAATAAACGACAGGCACCTTTCAGCACTAATGCTCTGTTCCTTGCCTCCAAGTTACGATGTACTCATCACTGCTTTAGAATCTCGAGACGAAAAAGATTTGACACCAGAATTTATACGCTCAAAATTAATTGATGAGTTTTCCAAAAGAAAAGAAAACAAATCTGAAAATAATTCAGTATTAAAGGTTAAATTTAAACCAAAACCAGAAAATTCAAAGTTCTGTCGCTATTGTAAAAAAAATCGCATACAACTGAAGAATGCTGGCATCTTAAAAATAAATAAAAGAATCAGAAACAAACAAAAGCCCGCAATGCCAGATCAACTTTCAAATCTGGTATGCACTCTCAAGACAGACATAACGCGGAGAGGGCTCTTATTACTGAGAGTGAAAATAAAATTCCCAACGACAAAATATTCACTCTATTTATCGGTGAGAAGTCTAACAATTGGTATGTAGACTCGGGTTGTTCAACACATGTTTGCAATGATAGGAGCAAATTTCCGGAATTTAATTATAATAATTCACGCGTAACAATCGCGAATGGACAGGAGATAGAATCCCTGGGTCATGGGTCTGTGACATTAAACACCATAAATTTCAATAACACACATAATACTATCATATTGAAAAACGTTTTATATGTACCAGAAATAGAGACAAACCTCATATCTGTAAAAGAGGCTACTGAAAAAGGTTGTGTAGCAATATTTGAAAACAAATCATGCAAAATAATGCATGAAGGAGAAGCATGCATTGAAGGTTATATTAGTAACAATTTATACGAATGCAAAGTTAACTATGATACAACACACGCTATAAACATGGTAAAAACGTTGGAAAATAAAAATTGTATTGATAAATGGCACGTTTAATTAGGCCATAGAAACATTAGTCATATAAAGGATTTAGGTAACAAGGACATGGATGTGGATATTAAATTAAAAGATTGCAAACATAATACTGAATGTAAAACATGCATCATGTCTAAATTAGTTGATTCACCTTACCCCAAAGCTGCACAATTTAGAGCCTCCGTACCACTCGAACTAGTCCACACAGACTTATGTGGCCCTATGAAAACCCCCACTGTAGGTGGAAAATATTACTTTCTTATATTTATCGATGATTTTAATCGCTATACTATTATATATTTGCTAAGAAATAAGTTTGAGGTATTTTCTAAGTTAAAGGAATATGTGACTATGACCGCAAACAAATATTTCCGAAAAGTGCAAGCAATTCGCTCGGATAACGGGGGTGAATACACTGGTATGGAAGTAAATGAATTTTTGAATAAAGAAGGAATTGAGCACCAGTTTACCGTTCCTTACTCTAGTGCTCAGAACGGCGTGGCAGAACGTAAAAATCGTACGCTGACCGAAATGGCGCGCTGTCTGCTTAAAGACAGTAATTTACCAAATTCCTTTTGGGGGGAAGCCGTAAATACTGCGAATTACATACAAAACAGGCTCCCAACCTCCTCGTGCGACTCAACTCCTTACGAAAAATGGACCGGCCGTAAATCCGATTTATCAAATATAAAAACATTCGGATGTCGCGCATACGCATATGTATATAAGGTACATAGGGGAAAAATGGATAGCTCCGCTCAAGAAGGAATTTTTGTGGGATATGATAATCGTAGCAAAGGCTACAGAATTTGCACAAATAATAAAAATGTAATTATAAGCAGAACTGTAAAATTCTTGGAAGATGAAAATACAGAATCCCACAATAGTGAGACATCACAAATCAATAATGAAAATTCAAATGATGAAATTCCGGTGTCCAGATTAAAAATATTAGATTCCGATATAGATATAACGGGTGATAACGATAGTCCCGATGACACTCAAACTCTGCCGCGAAGATCACAACGATTAAATAAAGGGGTTCCGCCCGACAGATTTGCATTTGCAGTAAATGACAAAAGAATTGATGAGCCTAAGTGTTTTGACGATATACTAAAAATTCAAAACCCAGCAGAAAAGGAAAATTGGCTGAACGCCACACTCGACGAAATGAATTCACTCAGACAAAACAATACTTGGGAACTTGTTGACGCTCAACCAGGGACCAAAGTAGTAGGGTGTAAGTGGGCGTTCAAGGCCAAATACAATAGCCAAGGACAAGTCGAGAAATATAAAGCCTGGCTAGTCGCCAAGGGTTTTTCTCAAAAATACGGGGTGGACTATGACGAAACTTTTGCACCAGTTGCATCGCATACCACTGTAAGAAGTTTCTTGACCATATCGCTGTACAAAAATTTGAATCTAAGGCATGTAGATATCAAAACTGCTTTCCTACATGGAAATTTGCAAGAAGATGTATACATGCAGCAACCCGAGGGTTATGTTGTCCAAGGCGAAGAAAATAAAATATGTAAGTTAAACAAAGCGATATATGGCTTGAAACAAGCCGCTAGGGCGTGGAATTTGAAAATTAATGAATCATTGTGTAAATTAGGATTTAAACAAAGTCAGCATGACAAATGTTTATATATTTGTAAGAAAGATAATACAGAAACTTACATTCTTGCCTACGTCGATGACTTACTTATACCTGGTAAAAATCACAATATTGACATATTAATTGATCAACTTAGGGAAGAATATCCATTAACTGACCTTGGGGAAGCCAAATATTACCTTGGCATAAATATAGAAAGACCTTGTAAAGGGGTAATTACGCTTGATCAAAGTAATAAAATAGAAGACATTGTAACAAAATTCGGGCTAGATAACGCACGGCCCTCTGACACACCAATGGGCAATTGGCAACGGTCTGAGCTACCCCTCGAGGTGGTCTGGAAAAATACACCATCAAAATTTTGATCCTTTGTCGTTTCGATCACATCGATTAACCGCATTTTGTGTACAACATCGTGTTACTTTGGTGGTACTTTAACATTTGGTGTAATTGTATGATCTAAGTTTTATTCTTTTATTTTTGATTAGTTATGAATTCGTAATTACTTCATAATTTATTTTATTCTATTTTATGAAAATTTTCCTTTTTTTTTTGTATGATATTTTTTCACCCGATGTATTTCTTTTTGTTAGGTTAGAACGCCGGTGTTCGATCGTACGCCGCCGATGGAGGGTTGCTATTCAGAACACGATGCAAAATGGTGCCGTCTTGGCGATTTTCGAAATTTTGCGAAGCGGCAGCTTAAAGTAAACTTTCACCTGTAAAGCGATACGTCGCATCACGCGCTAGCGCGGGATCGGCAGGGAACGTGTTAACCATTGGGGCATAAAATATGGTAAATATATATCCTTGAATATCGAGGACAGACTGTTTTCTTAGAATTGTTAATTTTAAGTTTAAAAAATTTATTTCAAGGGAATTGTTTATCAGAATTAATATCTTTTTGGTCCTCACTTACTTAGAATAAAAAAAATACCCCCGAATTTAGGCAAATATGTAATTTTTTTTTACGCTGCTCCATTATAAAGGTACTTTAAGATGGTCACCATAAACAGAAAATTAAATTTGAATGTTTGTTTTGATTCTTTTCAAGACCTCAAAGATGTTTAAATTAAAAACTTAAATACTGAATGTTAAGCTATTAACGGACAGGCTAAAGAACAGTAAAACAGGCAGAGAGACTAATTGAATTCAATCCCGCTCCTAAACATCGTCAGAAAATGTCACCAACGCTTACTAAAGATGAAATTCAACTTCAGCAATTTTCAAATGTCGCCCATAAGGTATCTGAATATTTTTGTGACGCCTTTTAAATTTAAACGCTATTTACCCAATTTTCAATAGGAACATTCCATTGTAAGCTTGAATGACAAATAACTGTTTCAATTAATTACATAAATATTTAGAGAAACTGGAGCACGGGCAGAAAGACGGATGGACATATACACACAGAAACCGAAGTCATATACACTTTCCAACATTTCTGTAAAATATTAAAAAAGATGTAATAAATCTTCATTATATGCTGTTTGCCTTAATTTTCTTGTATGGGCTTTCTTGTACTTTTGAAACTCTAAAACGTTATCGCTAAATCATATTTAAAATTATAATGCTTTCTGTTCAAATCCCTATCTGTGGACCTAAAGTGTAAAAATGTTTGTAAAGAAGCGTGGTATTCATTTCAGTTTTATATATTACACTTATTTTAACATAAATGTACCAAAAACTTCATAAACCATAACCTTAAAATAACGTAATAATCCTATGTCCTTTTCATCCGTACTTCGATCCACTGTGCAAGGTACCACGAAATAACGGACAAAATCACAGTTGAAAAAGAACCGAAAATAGATTTGAGCAGACTCATATGGTGAAAAATGTTTTATACAATGTATATGAACAGAACTTCATAATCATAACGCTGAAAGGTTTCTATTAAGAAATATTAAGAATAAGTATGTTTTAATTTGATACCAAATAAATCTTTTAATCACTTGGTATATTATTTGGAACCAAAGAAGTGATAGGGATTCATTCAAATTGTAAATAATTTTATAAGTTAAACATTTCCTTATTTTACTGCAAATGTAATATTTATTAATATATATATATATATATATATATATAGCTTTATTTCTCAAACTTAAATGTCTTTACCTCTCACTAATCCACTGATAGCGCCCTAATTAATTCTTTATTAATTCATTTTCTAAAACATTTCATTAATTACGAATTCTGTAATTTGTTCTCAATTCTCAAAATTATTTTTATTTTATTTTCCGATGAAACAAAACTGTTATTTATTATATTGCGCAATGCAAACGTAATCCAGAATTTTCTGACCCCTCCTTGTGTATCGTATGACTCCCCAAAACAAATTAGAGCACTCTCAGCATCACGTGATCGCTCCCGCGAAAAGGAATAGTCAATCAGTCTCAGGCGAGTGTCTACTTCGTAGTTGTTAGGTTGTTCGTCTGATGTTAGGTTTTTTAAAGATGTAAGTCTACAAGGATGGCTAACCTTCGCGTGAATGCTGTAACATCTCGAGTTAATAAAACCACTACTTGGTTCACTAACTGCACTTTGTTAATTATTTAATATGTGGCTATCCATTTTATTATGACATACATATATATACCTATATTTACTTAACTAATAACAAGCATTAACATAATATATGAATTTAAAAAAATGCTTTAAATTGTATTTTCTGCTTATTCAAAATGAAACATAAAGCTTGCAACATATATCTAAATAAACTGAGCGAAATACATCAAAAGTTCAGTAATCTCCTCTACAATGAAATTTCCATCTTTATGAAATTTTGAAATATTTACGATGAAAAATGTCTATATTTATACAATTATATCAAATGCGAGCAATTAGCGATGCGACTATCAAGAAATGCACACAGGAAGGTAATCCAGTGACTTTATAAAGGAATATTTATTCAAATGAAGGAAATACTAATTTCAATATGTGAGGTATGAAATTTCAGTTATTGAAAAGTAGTAACTAATGCATCATCTCTAATTTCAGGAGAATGAATTAATTTAACCCATTTTATCATCGTATGCTGTCTCGGCAAAATTTGTTAATTTGAATTCCAGATTTCCATTGACGTGCAAGCATTTAGATGAAAATATGCAGAAAATTATGTAAAATACTTCATTTCATTAAATGCTCTTTAGTTGTTGGGAAATCAATATTTAAATTCCCTTCTATTGTCTTTGTGTCAATTACAAACATTTGTTACCAACATCAAAATGTAAATCAATTAAAGATTTGCATTGATTTTCATGTGTAAATCTAAGTCCATTTCAAAACATTTCATTGTAATAAATAAAAAAATATGTGCATTGTGAATTTGAATCAATAAATGTTTAATCATTATCCTCATATTTAAATCTATTTAAGAAATTTTATGATATTACATAGATTTATAACGCAAATTTTAAATCTGTTATAAGGTATACAGATTTAAAATTAAGTAAGTTTGGTAGTAAGTTTTAAATTTCTTAATATGAATTGTGAAGAAAAATATACGATTTTTAATGAAATGAAAAAAAAAAAAAAAAAAAAAAAAAAAAAAGGGTAAGCATGGAATTTGATATTCAAAAAATCTGTCTCGTTTTGTTTTTGTTAGAAACTAGCGCCTGAATAAAAGTTTAATATAAAACATGTTTATTAAGTCCATGTATATACATTTTATTTATTGAGTTTTATAATTATTTTTTAACATAATATCATATATTATTTTTTAAAGTTATAAAATTAAAGTTAAAATAAGTTTGTTCACTGATAAAAGTGTATTTTTGTTATTTCCCGTAAATCTGCTTCAGTTTCCGTTTTTTCCCTTTATGTTGAAGAAAAGTTATATAAAAAATAATTTATTCATATTTTTTACAAATAGTTATTTAAAACAAGAGATAAATTTCACATTGTAAGAATTACATAAATAATTATTAAATAAATTTGTGTTTCTGGAATGAAATGTTTCAGACTTAATTTTTTATTTCTTAAAACATATGTTATTAAAATATATAAATAATATTAAAATATTTTCAGGAAATCAACATGTGAACCTTTTACACAAACTTACTGTTGCAAGTTGAATAACTTTTCTCTAATCAGAAACTATTTCGGACATTTGATGATTATTCACATGAAGGAAACTGTCTTTTTATTTTTTTTATTGTGAACTTTTTATTTTATTTAATTTTATCTGATGACTCTGATCATTTTAGCGTTAGACTGACAGAATTAGTAGCTTTTTTTTTTGGACAACCCCTTTTTTTCGAAAAGAAGGGATGATAAATATGTAACCGAATGTTTGTGAATTAAATGGATTACTTCTTGATTTTGTGTATTTTGTGTAGTATCTGTTTTAATGCGAAAGTTCCGTATCGTCCCGTATTGTGAATAAAAATGAAGAAAAAAAGAAATGAAGTTTATTAACGATTGAATCAAGATGAATTAATAATATAATGGACTCTTCCCACCGTAGTCTGCTCAATCACGGGATAGAGGAAAACGAATAATCGAATCCTGAGAATCGAATTCAATTAAATATTGTTCTTAAGAACAAAAGTGTTAATATTTAATATAAAATAAAATAAAAGTAATATTGTGCATTTGTAAACAGTAGAATAATTGTATTTGTAAATTTAATAATTTTTAAAAAAACACTTTGTGTGTTTATTTATTTTCACCTGTAAGAATGGATTTTTATATGTTTTTGTGTAACTGTTACATTAACTGATCTAGGAATAAATAATAGCTTGTTCTTGTGGAATGTTTATGGATTATAATTTGAAATTTTTAAAAGTTTTCATTTAATTTAATTGCATAAAGGTGTTACAACAAGTTAATTAACTTAGTTACTGGTCTAAATGGATTTACGTAGTACGATATTGCACTGTCACTGATTTAAGTACCAAAAATCAGAGTATTTAAACATGTTCTTCATGAACATCAATAACAGGTATAAACTAAATGATGATTGTAAATGTATAAAGCAAACAAAAGATGATGAATAATGATATAAAATGGATTAAAAATGGTGATGTATAAAAAATATCACAGATTAAATATGATTGATCAAAAATAAGAATAGAAAATATGTTATTTCAGCAATCACTCTAGGTAAACAAGACTTCGTCTGCTATTTGTTTTTTTTTTCTATCATGTGACCTCTGACGTCAGGTGGGAAGAGTTCATTAATCATACCTTTTTCCAGACGGCTCGTGCTCGTATTCCTATCTAGCTCGGCACCTTTGGTGATAGAGAGACCAGGTAGGACTGATTTCCAGTTATTCTATTGGTTGAATTATATGCTTTTTATGAAATTAAAAGATCTGCCATAAATTTGTTTTCAAATTTAGTTTCAACATGATTTTGATAGATGGCGGCACAAATTCTACACTTACAAAACATGTAGCAAATACTTACGAACTGACATTTCTCTAAAGCAAATGAAAAATATTTTTGTTCAAATACACTCGACCATATCAACAGTGTTAAATGGAAATTTGTTTTTATTTCTTAAAATCTAATTATCTATTTAACAATTTTTAAAATTTTATTTTAAAATATTTAAATTGAAAAATCAGGAGACGCGATGATCTGACATTTGATTATGTGACACGTTTAAGACCGGAAGTATTTTATGGATTTCAATGGTACCATCAATGGTACCAAGACAGAAACAGTTCTTATCGGCGAATACCACTGATCGATACTCTTCCCTTCAATGATCTCTAGTTTCATACTACGGAAGTGTGATAGCCAATGGCGAAACGTCCATGGAAGCGATGGATTCAGCGCTTCCCTTATTTAAGATTTTTAAAAAGTAATCAAGTAACGTCACCTCGTCGAAAGACTGAATTGATTCTTCCTCTGCTTTTGGAAGCGTTTCGCTTTACCTCTTCCATAATTTTCTAAACCACGCCTCGCCCGTGGTGATAGCAGTGATTCGGAGTTAGTTGTATAGACGCTAAAGAGCGTCTGGATTGGAGTTTTCCCTCAAGCAATTAATTTATTCTAATTAACTTTGCCATTTTGATGTCAACATAAATTATTATTTATACAGCAGATGCTGTGCGATATGCCACAGTCATGCTACGAATAGAGTGACCTTATTTGTCAGTCACGACCTGTGAGCGGTCGGACTGCGGTTTCCTTGAAACAGTATCTTACCGTGACTATTGCTGTTAAGAATCATTTAATCTTCTGTAGTGGACACATCCTTGCATTATCTTTCTAAAATATTGGTAACGCAAATACATATTCTCGTAGCTGTACGGCCTCGTTTCAAACTCATTAAGCTGTTGATACCATTTTCTTGGTCTCTTTAAAGACAATCTTAGATTAAGTCTACTCAACAATATTGATAGTAAATAACCCCAAGGAAGTTTACACCTCGAATTTGAAGGAAACGAATTGCCTAATGCATAATCCGACGTTAAATCTATTCCATTCAAGTAAACGACATATGCATGTTCAAAATGGCGCTGCAAGCCCACTTTTATTCATCTATCGCTAAATTTTGAATAAGCTCTATCTGTAGAATGTGAAATGAAGCTTCCAGAATTTCGTTTATCTCGCACAGTTTTTTTTTTTTGGCTTTGGAGTGTTATTCTTTGCAAGTTCATTTATAATTATTTTAACACAGATCAGACGAACGTTAACGAATACAGATAATTCCAATCTCGTGAATAACGTTTTAGGAAGGCTTTAAGCTAGTGATTAAAAGGAGTTTGCTAGTATGGAAAGTCTTTTCTTCTGATTGATTGCTGAAATATCAACATAATTGTGTTGATTGTCAAAAAAAAACGACTGAGCCAATAAAGTGACTAAATATTCCATTCTATGTAATTTTTCTAGATGTTTCGATGCAGTACATCAGAAACGTCATTCCCAAACTGCTACTGGATAATTTTCGTATTGCTTTAGATTAAAATTAGCATATATTGAAATAAATTAAATGAAGCACTTACACGAGAAAAGAGCACATAAAATAAGAGTCATATTGTCAAATAGATTTAGTTATATATATATACATTTATATAGTTTATAGATGAAGAAAAGTTATTTATACTTCTAAATCAGAAGTTAAAATGCATGCAGTTTCTTTGAAAAATGATTTAAGTACAAAATGTGGTATATAAATAAATTGCAAATAAGATACAGGACTATACAAAATTAAGCTAAAATATTCTTTTTTAATGAATGTATTTGATAGAAGTGCTTTATTACATTTTAGCTCATTCAAAAAAAAAAAAAAAAAAAAAAAAAAAAATTCTCAGGAATGAAAATTAGTTTGTCACATACATATGGTACACTGTTAAAAAATGTAACTTAATTATAGAAAAATACGTTTTGTCACCGCAATTTTTCCGTAATTTACGAATTTTTCTCAAATTACAAAAAAATTCTGGAAGAAAAGTTGCATTTTTTTTAATAGTGTAGACAATGTATTTTTTGTAGTGCCAATTTTAGCTATTGTGCTTTTAATTATGTGTTATAATTATATGTTTTGAGTGCGAAAGTCGTTTAGTTTGCAAATGAAATGTATGCATATCTGTTATCAGCATAACTTAAAAACAAATATTTGCAGGAAATTTAATTTAGTTATTTTAAAATGCATATGAATATAATATGATTATATAAATGCTTGATTAAGATTTGTAAGTTTCAAGGATGGTGAAGATAAAAGTTATGTGAGTAATTTGGAGTAAACTTTTAAATGTAATAAAAACCATGAATTATTTATAAATGTAGGTATTTTATTCAAACGAGGAGTTGACGGGGTTGGTAAACCCTTCGCACACAGCTATATGTCGAATAAAACTGTTTTTAAACTTTTCTAAAACTTTTTTTAAAAGTAAGTTTATATATAATACTTATTATAATAACCCTTAATCTACATTCTGCATTTATAGTACTGAAATGCACGGTAAGAAATAATTTATATTTGTACCACATTAGTCTATTTTGCATGTGCTGATTTTAGGTAGAGCTTAAATAATTATATATAAATTTAAATAACAAAGGTTAAATTCAGAGCATTTATTGATAGTAAATGATTTAAAATTTATGGTATCGAACACATTGTATTTTTTCATTGTGCTTCTGAATAAATGATTCTCATTTTTTTTTTCATATTACGTAGCTCTGAAAAAGGAGTATGTTACTGTACTTTGAAAATAATCTAGCAACAATGATGATATATAACAGATTTTTTCGTTATAAAAAAATTTAGAATCATTTAACTCATTTTTAGGAATTATACAAGAAATGTTCTAACGCAAATAAATTCTAGTCTCTCTTTCAATGCATGAAAAATAAACGAAACATGCGCAGTTTTCTGTTAAAATACATTGTAGAAATTTATTTAATAACATGGATTTTTCTTTGTTTAAAAATTTTTATTTAAGAGAAATATTACATTATTATAGCTTCTGCGGTATAATGTATCGAAAGTAGTTTATCTCAGTAACTAATCATAAATAATGAGTCTTAATAATTTATTTTTTATTACAAAATGAGTTTGCTACTGTAACAATAGATTTAAATTTCATAGAAATTTAAGTACATTTGCGACTTTTTGTGCAAACATAAAAAAAAAAAAAAAAAAAAAAAAAAAATCCCATTTGTATCACACAAGGTAAAAGACAACTTATAATTATAGCCTTTATTTGTGTTAGTAGAAAGTGATAAGTTTAATTTATTACGCAGTATATGAGCCAATAATGCATTTTTTAAATTCTAAAAGAAAACCAAGAAACTAAAATTTAATTTTAATCCCCCTTTGCATTTTATAATTCCCAATTGTGGTAATAAATCATTCTGATCTTTTTTCCCCTTTACATTTTATTATTATTATCATTGTAACGTTTCTTTCAAAATTACTTTAGAGATTCAATTCTCAAAATACGTTGGAAGATCATAAATTCTAATCTACATTTAAACATTATTATTTTTTTAAAGAGCATCTTTTAATATACTAAAATAATATCTGTGGTTTTGCGACTTTTTATGATTTTTATGACTAAGGAAATATTTAACTTAAAAATATATGTACTCAACGGATTCCATTTTCCTCGTTATCAATTTTAATATTTTATTTTTCCGACACAAATTTGTTTGTATTTTTAAAAATTAATAAAACTGATTTTGTGACGATATTTGTAATCTGTTAAATTGAATATTTTGCTTTTTCTCATGAGAGTAGTTTCATATTTGTTATAAAGTATTATTTATAATATTCCATAAAATAAAGATACATTTTAATATAGTATTGTTTGAAAATAAATTTTCATTCCTTTAATAAATACTATGTTTGGAAATAAAAGTTTCACAGGGATCACCAGAAGAGTTAGAAATTTATTTAAGAAAGATAAATAACTTTTAAAATGAAAGAAGATATTTAAAAAAAAATTAAATGTACTAAAGGATGTACTAAATATATGTATATAGTTAGTTATACAGGATGAAACAAAATTCTGAATATATTAGCTACTATTAAAACGGTTAACGTTCTAGTTCTGAACAAATGTTTATACGTTAATATGTTTGTATATTTTATGTAACCTAATGCTTATATGTTAAGTAAAATAATTACGACCTGTCATCTGAAAATAACTACAGTGCCTTATGTGAAAATGTATTATTTATCAAATAAATTTTAAACACATTGTAAGAAAGCAAAAAAAAAAAAAAATAAAATAAAATAAATAAATAAATAAATAAATAAATAAATAAATAAATCATGGAATTACTTTGATTTAGAATAAATACAGTGTTTTATAGAAATAATCTACAAAAAATCACGAAATTATACTGTCGATTTAAATTAAAACTACCGATAATACAACGAAATAACGGCAGTTTTTCGAGTGACGCAAGCAGAAGGACGAACGGAACGCTGCGAACTCATATATACGGCTAGTTTGACATCAAACAGATTTGTAAAAGCCGACACTTAACCCGGCAGAACGGGCACGGAGCGTTTGACACCCCAAAATTAAGTTTTTCGAACAAGGAAGAAGAAGGTGAGTGCTTTTAATTTATTTTTTATTAACATTCAAACAACGATAATTGAACATTTCAGTTATTTATTTTCACGAGCAAGAGTGGAATTATCATAAATTTCATTAACAGATTGAATTCTAAAGATTTTTTTCGTATTTATGTTATTTAATATGTTTGGTGTGCGCTGACACCCCATGGCCGTTTACACGTTACGTTTCACGGTGCCCGTTCTGCCGGGTTAATATCTCAGGAAATATGCGATATTTTGTTCTGTTCTTTTCAAAATTGTCTTTCATCTTCGGTCTTAATCTATCCTGAAATTTTTACATTTCAAAATGCAGTAAGTTTTGTGATCTGAAATCTCGATTTAACGTGAGATGGGGAAAAACGATGGTGTAAGTTTTTAATGGTATAAAATTATGAAAAATATCTCTAAAACGGCACGGGTGATTAAAAAAAATAATATAGGATGTTAATGGGATCGTTCTGAATCTAGTAACTTTTTTTTTTTTTCGAGAAAACTCTTGTTTATATATATATATATATATGTTGTTTTAAAATATAACTATATTACTCCACCAATTGCATGCCTTTCTTCGGCGAAAATGCCGTGATGCGGTTCTTACTTCTTACTTGCAAGGCTTGAGTTGGCCACGTTGGTTGGCTGACAAATGTGAATGCAGTCAATAAATTATTTAGATTTTTTTTTTTAACGCAAAAGTACTTTATTACATGTTTCAAATATTTATTGTATATATACTAAATCAAATTTCATTTAAATATTTTCATCGTTATTAATAATAAATTAAAAAAGTTTTAAAGCATGCGAAAAAAGTTAAATCACTCATGCACACGAATTTATACCATGCTCCATGGTCTTTGAAGCGCATGCGTACATCATCCGGATCAGAAATTTTCGGCGCTCACTAGACGCTAGTTTACACTGTATCCATCCGCCTGTATTTATTTTTTCAAAGCCTCGGTCTAACGTGGATATTAAATAATATTACACCAACATTATTATTTATTAGGATTCAGAGGTATGTGTTTTATTACAGTTTTCTTTTCTAGTTAATTTTTTTTCCCCGAATAGTAAATAAATGTATTTGTATTTTTTATTGTTAACACTGTGAAGCCTAAGCAAATCACTCGTAAACGCATATTTTCAAAATAGGCCTGTTTTTAAGTTCCACGTTTATATATTGATATTGGTAACTTTGAAAAAAAATAGAAAGAAAGATAAATTATATATACTTGCAGTGTTCTAATATTTTAAACCAAATTATTTTTATAATCTCTGTATTACAATATTCAAACATTTCCTAAAGAAATTTGTTTAAATAATAGATTAATTTCAATAAATAAATAAAATTTCAGAATAATAATATAACTTTAAAAATAATTAAACATTAAAATTTCAAAGGAAAACAAGTTTTACAATTTGCGAAAATTAAAAATGCTCTCTGAACAATTTACGGACATGTAGAAAATAATTTTGAACTATATATACATATGATAAAACTATTGTAAAGTAACTAAAGATGTGGATTGGGTAAATATCAAAATTAAAGGTTTTGAAATCATTCTGTGATATGATAATAAAATTTAAGAGGAAGCTTTCTAGCATCAAGTGTATATTTTGAGCTTTACATTTGAATGCTTGTTTAATTAATTGTAAAGTTATATTTTTATTCTGAATTTTTTTTTATTTAGTTGAAATTATTCTATTACTCTAACAAATTTCTTGAGTAAATGTTTGGATATTGAAGATTTAAACTTTAAAACAGGTATATTCGAAAAATAGAGGTTACAAGTTTTTTGTTTATACTTGAGGATATTTTAGTTTTAGCCAGCAGACCAACAGACATACATTTACGTTTTGGTAAAAAATATATACGAATAACTAATTTTTCAGAAAATATAACTATAAAACACTAACCTTTAAATCATAGTAATGGAAGTGTATATTCTCAATTTATTTTTCTTGTAGATGCAAATTTTACGTATTTTATGAATTGCTAATACAATAGGGATGATCGGGATATTTGGGTATGGGACAATTCCACAATAAGGTTAACCTGATGGTCAAATTTTCAAAATATTTTTTTTAAAGGAAACAAGGTGTCATTTTAAAGTTAAGGAATATTTTTAAATACAGTACATTCTCAAAAAACTGCACAGCTTAAAATGAAGTGTTTTGCAGATTTTAGAATTCAGTCGATCCCCGTTAACGTGAATCTCAAGGGTAATAAAAAATTTGTTCATGTTATCAGTAGTTCATGCTATTAGTAACTATTCTTCATATAACTAAACTAATCTTCATTTTGATGGGGATTGAGGAAACAGTTTATGATAAAAGTAATTCACGTTAACAGTGTTCATGTTAACGATGTTCGACTGTAATGTCTTGTATTTACATCTTAGAACCTCATTTGAGTAGCAAATGTTTAAGAAACAATTTATATGTTATACAAACAATGCTGAAATAAAGTGTGCCTATTAAAATTACAAATATTTCATGAAATTTTAATTTAAAGAAGAACAAATTTTATGCATCATATCAGTACTGATAAGTTTAAAGGATTTAAGTCAATATTCTTGATTATTCAGGAGACGAAAAACAAATTTCAAAGAATTCTGTATAAAAAATTCTGTTCAACACAGTTTTAATCAGGATATTATCATAATATACAATTTTGTGAATAAACTACATATGTTTAATTTTGAAGTTTGTTTATTTTTAACAGATTTAAGTACACTGGTTCTCATAATTATAAGGACACCCGTTTTTCTATATTAACTAAACACTGAACACTATTATTTAAACAAATATATTTTTTATTAATTTGAATTTCATTAATAGACGATATTAAAAAGTTTTATTGTTTTTCTATTTTAAAAAACTTTAAATACGGTCAAAATGATGATTTTTCAGGTGTTCACAATTATAAGGACAGCTCGAATCTTAGTAATTTTTTTTCAGTTATTCTTTAAATTAATATTTTATGGGGTCTATTTTTAGGGTGAAACAGTCAGACATTTTCTGTGGTATATATATATATATATATATACATACATTTTTTTTTTATATTCAGTTTCAATACCATTTCATACAGCATAGATGATAGTCTAAATATAATTAAACTATTTAAAATTGCTTTCCACTTGAAGCCCCTTTCTAATATGATAAGTTAAGGATTTTCAACTTTTAGGCCACGGGAAAGGCAATAATACAGAAGTTTCTTTCTTCCAACTATTTCCTATTACTCTTGAAATAGAGAAAAAATGAAAGTCTTCTTTAAGCAAATATTATTACCCTCCAAAATCTAACAAAAATATGAGTGTTCACGTTTGAATTTCACGTTGATATGAATTTCACGTTTAAAATTTGCGGATATTATCTTGATGTCCATAATAAAAGAAAAAATTACTAAATTCATTCTGCTTTCAGTAGAAACAGCTCTCCAGAGCACCGTAGATCCACCTTTAAAATACCCGATTCTTATCTGCCTTTAAAAAAACTGCTCTGTCTTTCGTTATCTTCAGATCGTGCCAGTAACAGTTAAAATTATTTGGTTAATCAAGAATAAAATGTTTTTCATCCAAAAATGCAAAATCTTATCATTTAGTATTGTCTTTATTCAACTCTAACACAGACGTTCTTTCCCCCATTAAATGTTTATTGATAATTACAGGTTTTTTATTCATTTTAACATATTATTAATCATTTTAAACATGCATAAGTGTGGACCCCAACCTTTCATTAAAAATTACGAGCAAATTCAGCAGCAGTCATTATGACTAGGACAGTAAGAGGAATTATGAGTCTTCGATCTCTGTAAAACAACTCTGATTTTGCATCAGATCTCTCTTCTATCGAACCAGCAGTTCAACGTTTGATCTCATTTCTTTCAGCAATTTCAGATCATCGAATTTCATTAGAAATTCGGCAGATTGAAATTATCCTTCCACTTAAAAAACACATTTATCATACTTCACTATATGAACGTTTGTCCGTCTAAGAAAAATTGAAGTCTTATAATATGAATTAATCTAGCCCAGAAGTTAACAAATTTGCATGTCAACTGTAATGTATCCGCTAGTAAGTTAAATTAAATGAAAAAAATCTTGATTGTCCCTATAATTATGAACATCTAAAAACGTGGAGAAAAAAATATTTTGCATTAATTTTTATTAATTTTGTTTCATATTAAAAAATCTATAGCAGTTTTAGTTTTTAGAATAATAGATATATTAAGTGCACTTAGTATAATCTTGTTCACAATTATTATTACATTAGTTATTTCAAAACATAAAGTGCCCTTTTAAATATGAGAAGGAGTGTACGTACACTGGTTCTCATAATTATAATGACACCCGTTTTTCTATATTAACTAAACACTGAACACTATTATTTAAACAAATATATTTTTTATTAATTTAAATTTTATTAATAGACTATATTTAAAAAGTTTTACCGTTTTTCTATCTTAAAAAACTTTAAATATGGTAAAAAAGATGATTTTTCAGGTGTTCACAATTATAAGGACAGCTCGAATCTTAGAAATTTTGTTTTTCAGTTAATCTTTAAATTAATATTTTATGGGATCTCTTTTTAGAGTGAAACACTCAGACATTCTCTCTAGTATTTATATCTACATTTTTTTTTTTTTTTTTGATACACAGTTTCAATACCATTTCATACAGAATAAATGATATTTAGAATACTTTTAAACTATTTAAAATTGCTTTCCACTTGCATGCACTTTTCTAATGTGATAAGTTAAGGTTTTTTCAACTTTTAGGCCACGGGAAAGGCAATAATAAAGAAGTTTATTTCTTTAAACTACTTCTATTGCTCTAGAAGTAGAGCAAAAATCTAAGTCTTGTTGAAAAAAAAATATTATTTCCTCATAAAATCTAAGAAAAATCTGAGATTTCTACGTTTAAAATTTGCGGATATTCTCTTGATGTGCATAATAATAGAAAAAATTACTAAATTCATTCTGCCTTCAGTAGAAACAGCTCCTCAGAGCACTATAGATCCACCTTCTAATGCTCGATTCATATCTGCCTTTAAAAAATCTGCTCTGTCTTTCACTATCTTCAGATCGTGCCAGTAAATGCTAAAACCATTTGGTTAATCAAGAGTAAAATGTTTTCTATCAAAAAATGCAACATTTTACCATTTCATATTGTTTTTATTCAACTTTAACACAGACTTTTTCCTTCCATTAAATACTTATTGATGATTACTGGTTTTTATTCATTTTAACATATTATTAATTATTTTAAACATGCATAAATGTGGACCCCAACGTTTCGTTAAAAATTACGAGCAAATTTAGCAGGAGTCATTTTGAGTAGAACAATAAGAGGTATTATGAGTCTTCGATCTCTGTAAAACAAATCTGATTTTGCATCAGGTCTCTCTCCTATCGAACCAGCAGTTCAACGTTTGATCTCATTTCTTTCAGCAATTTTAGATCTTCGAATTTCATTAGAAATACGACGGATTGAAATTATCCCTCCACTTAAAAAACAGATTTATCATGCTTCACTACATGAACGTTCTTTTTTTTTCGAGAAATTATCAGTAATGTCTGTCCAAGAAAAATTGAAGGCTTATATATGAGTTAATCTAGCACAGTAGTAAAACAAATTCGCATGTCAACTGTAATTTATCCGCTAGTAAGTCAAATAAAATGAAAAAAATCTTGATTATCCCTATAATTATGAACATCTAAAAACGTGGAGAAAAAAATATTTTGCATTACTTTTTATTAATTTTGTTTCATATTAAACTAGTATGTTGTGGCCACCACAAGACTTTCTTCTATATTTTCCTATACATATTCAATCAGTAACAATATTTAAAAAAAAAAAAAAATAAAAAAAAATACAATTTTTTTTTCTAAGGGTTTTTTTTTGGAGGGGTACTTGTTTTTTTTAAGGGTACTTCCCCCCCAGGGGGGGAAGCGATGCCCCCCCATGCACAAAAATTTTTTCCTAGTTACGTACTACTATTATCAATAATTCATATTAATTTTACAATCACAAGTGTAAAATAACTCTTATTATGCACATTTATACGAATTTTTGTCTTATTCTGCCATGTTAAAAATTTAGATAAAATGCTATCACAGCGCCTCCTGTTGAGCTATTGATCCGCAAATATAATCAGCACCAGTTTATGTCGGGGACCAACTAAATACCAAGTTTGGTAAAATTTCGTTAAAAAAAAAAAAAAAAAAAAAAAAAAAAAATACGATTTTTTTTCTAAGTTTTTTTTTTTTTTTGTTAAAAGTAAAAAAAATCGATAACTTTGTTTTAAATTATCACAGATTTATGGTTCAACCATTCGTTTTAAAGGTATTGACGAGATCTTTCGAATGATACCCATCTTCAAAATTTAACCCCCCCGGGGGGGTACTTCCCCCCCAGGGGAGGAACCGATGCCCCCCCATGCACAATTTTTTTTTCCTAGTTAATTACTACTATTATCTATAATTCATATTAATTTTACAATCACAAGTTTAAAATAACTCTCATTATGCCCATTTATACGGAATTTTGTCCTATAAAATGCGATCACAGCGCCACCTGTTGAGCTATTGATCCCCAAATCTAATGGGCACCAGTTCATGTCAGGGTGCAACTAAATACCAAGTTTGGTTAAATTTCATTCATTGGTTCGTGAGATACAGCGTCCACAAAAAAATGATACAGACAGACAGACAGACAGACAGACAGACACACAGACAGACAGACACACAGACAGACATTTTTTAAAAACTATCAATTCGTGTTCAGGACATCCCAAAACGTGTAGATCCGTCAAAAAACGGAGGTCGAAAATTTTCGCGAATCCAATACTTTCTCTATATTACATATAGAAGAAAGTAAAAAGAAGAAGAACTAGTATGTTGTGGCCACCACAAGACTTTCTTCTATATTTTCCTATACATATTCAATCAGTAACAATATTAAAAAAAAAAAAAAAAAAAAAAAAAATTTTTTTTTTTCTTTTTCTTTTTCTTTTTTTTTTTTTTTTTTTTTTTTTTTGTGAAAATTAATTCATATTCAATCACTAACAATAATTTAAAAAAAAAAAAAAAAAAAAATCGAATTTTTTTCTTTTTTTTTTTTTTTTTTTTTTGTTAAAAGTAAAAAAAATCGATAACTTTGTTTTAAATTATCACAGATTTATGGTTCAACCATTCGTTTTAAAGGTATTGACGAGATCTTTCGAATGATACCCATCTTCAAAATTTAACCCCCCCGGGGGGGTACTTCCCCCCCAGGGGGGGAACCGATGCCCCCCCATGCACAATTTTTTTTTCCTAGTTAACTACTACTATCATCAATAATTCAAATTAATTTTACAATCACAAGTTTAAAATAACTCTCATTATGCCCATTTATACGGAATTTTGTCCTATGCTGCCATGTTAAAAATTTGCATAAAATGCGATTACAGCGCCACCTGTTGAGCTATTGATCCCCAAATCTAATGGGCACCAGTTCATGTCAGGGTGCAACTAAATACCAAGTTTGGTTAAATTTCATTCATATGTTCGTGAGATACAGCGTCCACAAAAAAATGATACAGACACACAGACAGACAGACAGACACACAGACAGACAGACACACAGACAGACATTTTCTAAAAACTATCAATTCGTGTTCAGGACATCCCAAAACTTGTAGATCCGTCAAAAAACGGAGGTCGAAAATTTTCGCGAATCCAATACTTTCTCTATATTACATATAGAAGAAAGTAAAAAATAATAGCAGTTTTGGTTTTTAGAATACTAGATATATTAAATGCATTTAGTATAATCTTGTTCACAATTATTTTTACATTAGTTATTTCAAAACATCAAGTGTTCTTATAAATATGAGAAGGAGTGTATATAATATATACAAACATGAATGCTAAATTTCTGACTTGTATCTTTTTTCCAATGGATTTTCTCAAAGACTAAATTACGTGAACTTAAATCTTTTATACTAATCGATAGAGAATTTTTTTCTGAGTCTGGCTATGTACAGCCGCCCCCCAAAAAAACGCCACCCCCCCATCTAATTTCTGGGTAAATTATCGTAGAAATATGCGGCTGGTACCTATCGATCTGTAATAACGTCTAGTTTTTAATGGTGTAGTTATATTTTGCTTAAGAGGTCATCTACATCAAGGCAGTTCGGAAAACTTACCTATTTATATACTTTAAATCAATTCTAAACAGAGTTACACGTGAAAATGTCTTAGGGGACCGTCTATACATTTAGAAAAAATAAATCGTGATCTACCATCCAATATACATTATTTATTAAATTTCACACCGGAAAAAAAGTTCAGAAATGTCAGTTATAAAATAAAAAAACGATTAAAATTCGCAAAACTTTCTATCTTAGCTTATGAATTAAAAGATTTTTATTGGTTTCAATTTATTAAACATTGAATAGTTAAATACAACACTTCATATAAACAAAATTAAATAGCTTGAATCATATGAACCCTACAGTGTTGAATTACAAAAATCAAATACCAAGGTAAAAGAACAATAGTAATAATGATAATAATATTAATAGCGGTTAAAAAAAAAAAAAAAAAAAAAGTGTTTAATATTTAAGAAAAAGAATTATCTACTTCTTAAAAGCAAAAACTGTTTTATTTAAGAAACAAAAATTTTAGATAAAATACATATATAATAAAATATATATATAAAATACATATAATATATATAAAAACAATTAAAATCTACTAACAATTATTATCTACTTCTTGTTGGGTATATTTTTATTTTATACAGTAAGTCTCGCATGAAAGTGTTACTATAAAGATTTACATTTAATTTTAGGCGTACAAACCAACAATAGATAATATACAAAAATATAGATAACAAGATTTAAACTAAAATCTGAGAAAGGATATTTAACATTTTCGCGACCACTGACGTAGTTTCACGTCATTTTGAAATCTGTAACTCCTTCAGTGGGCGTTTCTTTCACAATTTGTGTGTTACGATATTTCTTAAGAATATTCCTTATATATATAAACAAAATAGTATGAATACAAATACTTTCACTAGAAAGAGTATAATTATTATGTATATCCATATGAAAAGAAATATGGATATAGAAAAAACGGTTTCCTATTGCCTAGAACGAGTATTCCCCGTTCTGCAGTCGTCTACTATACTTGAATTCTTAATTTTAAATGTGTAAAATCTATATCTTTAAAAGTAATAAGGCATATTACTTTGTTTTAAATTCCTTTTCCGTAATAAATGTGACGCCAGTTTTACGCCGTGATTAGAATAATAGAAAATAAATAATATTGCGCTTTGTTTCAATAATAGATATTAAAACTTAAAAAAAAAAAAAATGCTACTTTATTATTCAGTATTAAAAAAACATTTAATAAAAATTTTATATTTTATTATGTTACGTCATGCGATAAAATTTATATAGCATAAACGGTAGAGTAAGCGAATGCAAAAATGTCACAACAAGATTAAAACAGAAAATTTGTTTTAAAAAATCTGATAAAAATTAATAAAAATCAATTATATTAATTTAAAAAAAGGAAAAAACAAAAGTATTGTTCACTGCGTATTGCTCTTTCAAATAATAGTCCTCGTCTTACCGCGTTTTTTTACCGTCATGATACTTAACTTGAGGTGCAAGAATCGTAGAATATTCAAGTTAAAAACAAAAGACAAAAGGGGCAAAATAGAATTTTAGCAGTGAGAAACTGGGAAACGTTATGTAATATTTAAGATCAAAGACTTAACATTTCAGAATCGAGTATAAACCTCTTTGCAACAGAAGCCACGCCTTTACACAGTTTTTCTACAACTTTACATTATAAAACAAAATTATTTTACATACTTCCAATTAAATCATTTAAATTTTGTCTTCAGCATTCGATGTAGTAAATGCCATTGACATTTATGCATACCAGCGTCACATAGAGAGTCATATACGAATACAGAAACTAGTTTTTTTAATATTGTTTCTGCAATATAGAGGCGGGGCTTCATTTCTTTTGAATTTTTTCACAATCTCTCGCTTGCATTGCGATAATTTTATAAAAATGATCCAATTTGTGTCATAAACATCGAATTGTTGCTTAGAAAACAATTAGAATAACATTAAGGTAAATTAAGATAGTTTTTCGTCAAAATATATCCAGATATTTACTCACAGAGGATACAAATTATTATAAGTGACGGCCCCCTAACAACAGTAAAAAATGAAATATCACTGTAACTCAAAAAATAATGTTAAGAACGAGCTGTAAATTTGGAAACCCATGTTTTTGATGATGCCCGTTCTATTTATGCAAAAATTAACATAGGTCATAATTCATGATTTTTTCAAATATGAAATTATTAATAATTTTCATATTTCAAAAATTTTTTTTTATCAAAAATATGCATGGAATATGTTTGGGTCACTTCATTCTATCATATAAAAAAAAAAACAGAATTTGAATATCATAATTATTTTGGAAGACATGAATTAATGTTTGTCACATTCATTTAACATTAGCGCCCTCATAGTTTGACAGCTTATAACTCTGTGAAGAATTGAGCAAAATATATAAACTATACCATTTTCCGCGATGATTTTGTCCAAAGAATTCAAATAAATTATGAAAAATGGGGGTTACCATTGAAAAAAAATGAAGTTGATTCCAGTTTTAATATGTAGACGACCCCTTAAGCAAAATCTAACTATATCATTATAAACTAGACGTTATTACAAATCGTTTGGTACCAACCACATGTTTCTACGATAATTTACGGCGAAATTAGGTGTGGGGGGGGGGGCGTTTTTTTTTTTTTTTTGACTGTACGTAACTCAAAATCGACATTTTTGGACTTAAATCCTTTATACTAATCAGTACAGATATTATAGTTGCAAATAATCTAGATTTTTAAAAAATGTGACCAATAGTAGTTTAAGTATGAATATTCACACATATATATTTCGTATAACCGGCAAAAAAGTCAGCAATTTTTGATCATTCGCATAAGTTTTTGCTATGAGAAAGTTTGAATATTTATCTTCACGAGAGAAAATCTTTTATGAAAGTTGCCTTTTTCCTTCTTCCTCTAAATTAATATGACTTATTTTTTGATAATTATTTAAAATTTAATTACGCTTATCATTTCATCCTCTGTAACACGCTGTTTGGTTGATGATTCACCATCACAAGTTAATAATTGATTTCTGTCCTAATACAGATGAATTTTTGCAATCCACTAATCAACAAATTAATTGCGACAATATTTGTTTACATGGCAAATGATATGCGGATTTCAGAGAATTGCAGATTTTAGGGTTGCGGATTTTTGAGAGTTGACTGTACTTATTTATTATATGATGAATTTAGTATTTATCATGCTACAAGGTGTTAAACAAAAGTCATTACCCTATGTTTTTTAAAGTCATATTTGGTCATTCTCAAAGAAAGTCTGTTTATTCAAAAAAAAAAAAAAAAAATACATACTAATATTGTGAATTAAAGCGAATAAATTGTTAAATGGGCAATACATAAATAGATAATCTTGCAAAAATATCTAAAAATACTATGCATTTTGATTTATAAAAGAATTTTTATTTGGCTCTTTAGGTATTTTACCTCTGACACCAAAATTCATTATTAATTATGCTGAGCTAATAATATTAAAGTATATAAATGATTTTTTTTTATTGAAAGCAAGATTGTAAATCTCATTGATATGACCTATCTAAATTTTATGAATACTGAATATTTTTTATTAAATAAAATAGCTGTCGGACGTAAAATGTTTTTTACATCCAACATTGTTTACGTCCGACACCACCAGATATTTTTTTATTGTGTTGTTTTCAGCTTTTTTTCTTAACATATTTTCTTTATGAAATAAAGTGAAATATGTACAAAACAAACAAAAAAAATTTTTTTTGATAAATTTACTGAAATGTATAGTATGTTATAGAATTCTCCGAAAAGTGTCTGCTGAGTCGTACAATTCTACCTCTTTATATATTTTAAAATTTAATAAAACATGTTTAAAAAGAATAATGACATTTATGTTGTGTATGTAAAAGATTAGAAATCGTAAAAATTCGATGAGGTGTCTGGTCACCGATCATTGAATGAGTGTAAAGTATTGAACATTGCATGAGTGTAAAGTATTGAACAATTCTACTTCTTTATAGCTGCTAGAATTTAATAAAGGGTGTTTAAAAAGAACACTGACATTTATGTTGTGGATAGAGAATCGTTGGAAATCACATGACTTTTGCAGTGCATTTAATCACCGAGTGTTATAGTGGAGGGAAAGTGGGAGTGCCCCAAAAAACTATATGAGTGAAAGATATTGAACTTTTCAATTTCTTTATAGATTCTAGAATCTATTAAAATAAGTTGAAAAAGAAATTGACATATATGTTGGATGGAGAAAGATTAGATGGAGAAAGATTAGAAATCACAACATTTCTGAAAAAAATTTGATTGTTGGTTGTTGGTGGAGGGAATGGGGGGACGGGCTAAAAAAATGAACATGGACATTCATCAGGGTGTCGACAATCAGGGAAAACAGGGAAATCATGAAAAAATCATGGTACTTTATCAATATGGAAACATCAGGGAATTTTGTAAAAACACCCAAAAATTATGGAATTTTTCATTTTTGCCCGGCTAGCTTGTCTGAAGATGGCCAAACACGTGTTATCTTAACCATGATTGCACAGGCTTGGCTGCTTTCTAGTTGAATCTCACCTGCTTAACATTAAAAAATGATTATAATAAATACCTATTTTTAGTGCAACAACTTGCGAAATAATATTAAAAGGTGACTTGGCGCTGGATTATTAAAGCAAGTAAAAACTACAACTTTAGGAACACCAAAGAGAAAATATTGGCTGGGAGGCAAATCATAATTTTAAATTTGATTCAGCTAAAATAATTTGCAGGCCTAAATCTATTCATGAGTTCGATTTCTTTGAACCTTTCTATATTTATAAAAATCTTAAAAATATTGTGAATTGTGATTTCGCTGTACCCTATTTGTCTGATTGTCGGAAATTTCACATTCAGTCCACATTTTCTTAAATTTTCTACAGTTTTCACAATTAGTGTTTCTAAAATTCCTATTCCCCCCCCCCCCCACCACCTTCTACGCAACTCTATTGGTTGAACATAATTCGGTTCCTTTTCTATGTATATAAGCACTTCTCTCTGATTTCTTTATGCACTGAAGACTGTACGCTAAAAGCTACCGAAACAGCTGTCTGCTTCCAAATATTATTTTCTCCTTGGATTTTCTAACGTTGTAATTTTAACGTGCTTTAACATGAGAAAGAATTTTATGTCTTGATATTAATATGTTATGGAATTAAAATGAGTCATATTATTATAATTTTGTTAATTTCTCAATTAAACAAATTAAAAAAAATAAAAAGATTAAGATATTTTTGCCCATCAGTATAGTTTTTTAAATTGCAATAGTTTAGCAAGCATGTATGGAATACATAAAATTATGGAATGTGCATAATAGGTAATGGAAATCACGGAAATTTGTCAAAATTAGTCATAGAAATCATGGAAAAATTAGGGAACTTTTTTTCGGAATTTCTGTAGCCACCCTGTTTATGTTGTGTATGGAGAACGGTTGGAAAGAACAAGGATTTAATGAGGCGTTTGGTTGCCGATTGTTATCGAGAAAGGGAGGGGATCATTAAAAACTTCATTAGTAAAATATATTGAACAATTCTACTTCTTTATAGGTTCTAGAAGCTAATAATGTGTGTTTAAAATGAACATTTACATTTATGCTGTGGATGAAAAATAATTGGAAAATGCATTTTTTTCTGCCAAAATCAAGCAACCTGAAATTTCTACAAAAAAAAAAAAAAAAAAAAAAAAAAAGTGACATACGTCTTGCACGTTGCATTTTTTGTCATGGGGGTCACTACGATAACATCTGATATAATTCTTCAAACCCAACCAAACTTCAGCAGCGAACTTACCTCTCAAGTATCTTGGATGAGTTCATTTACTAAACCGCTCTGCAATTTTGTTTGAAAATTTCAAATCCACATGGTAAAAAGCATATTAAGATTGGATTTGCTTGAATTTTGATGTATACATTAACCATATAAGGGTCTCTACTCGACCAAATTTATTCATGAACTTTATTCACCATTTTTAACAAAATGGCATATATCTTAAATTACGCATAGCTGCTTGAAATCAGGCTACCACTTGGAAGTTTATCATCGGAATATCTTTTGAAATACTGAATCATTTTGAACCAAGGTTGGAGAGTGAATTTGACATTCAACTTAGGTAAGTTCACTTGGTATCTCACTCCGTCCTTTTGTTTTCAAATGGTGGCCACTTGAACATTTCTTATGACGATGACTTTTAAAATGCTTAATTAATTCAAACCAAAAGTTGAACGGTGGAATACATATATCTTGGATATGTTCGCTGGGCAACTCGCTGCACCATCTTATTTCCAGGTGGTGACTGCTTCAAAATTTATCATCATGAAAAATTAAAAATATTTAATAAATTTGAACCAACGTTGGCCAGTGAACTTACTTATCCTTCAAATGTCTTAAGGTGCCTGCCTACGTATAAAATGCAATTTTCGGTCAAAACTCCGACTGTCTATTTTTGAGTTAGTATTAAAGTCTGACATTTTAGCTTTCTAAATCAGTTTGAGTTTGGTTTCTATCTTGCTTAGAACCTGAGTTACAGACATTTTAATATTAGTCACTCGCCAGAAGTGACCGGAAATGACCCGCAAATCATTGTTTACATAAATGTTTCACTCAATGTAAGCATAAAAATTTTTTACTGAATATAAAATGAATTTAAAAAAGAAAATAAAAAACTTTGAAATAAATCACGAAGTTACTAAAATTACTTTTAGTTAATAGGTAAAATCTGGTTTTTAAATATGTTTTCTGTTTTTTCTCAAAATGATTTTTAGCATTTCGCTTTATCCCAAAACATCAAAAGATACAATTGAAACGTTATGAAACTTTGACAAAATACTCTAGAGGAGTTACTTTAGGGATTGAACTACGATAATAAATCTAGCTAAATTATTATTATTATCATTATTATTATTTTTTGTCGATAGAAGTTATGAACTGTAATGAAAATTCATGATTGTTATGTAAAAATATTATTGTCTCTAAAATATTAAATAACATGATTATAGTTTTGAGAGTAGTTCACTCCCTTAAGGAGCTTTCAATAATCTAAATAAAATTTACAGAATAAAAATATATTTATTTAAATATGGCTTATTATGTTTTGTAAAAGTGCTTTTATCGCAAATTTTATGTATATTTTGAGCCTAAATTTCAAAATACTTTAAAATTTGCATTTTTTTTTCAGGTTATTCACTGTTTTTTTACTATATTCTATCATATAATGCACATAAATAGGCAATTTTTAAACTAAAAAAAAAAAAAAAAAAACACCTATGACAGTAGGCAGGTACCTTAAAGCAATTTAAGGTAAAGACATCAATGCTCATCACCATTAAGAGTTGCAACAGTGTTCGTCACCCTAATAAAAGACATGTTAAAATAACTGTTAATTAAAATGTATGGTTTTGAATCCACTCGAGCTAGATTCTCTGGTTCTAAGGGATATTACACAGGTGGATTCAAATTCATAGATGTTATTAAACACTTATTTTAACATGTCTTTTGTGAGGATGATGAATGCTAGTGTCTTACCTTATCTGCCATTATGTCTCCAAGTTGCAACCACTTGAACACTGCCATTGAAAAAATTGTTATCCCAATAGCTTTTGAAATATTGAATTTATTCAAACCAAAGTTGGACAATAGACTTACCTTACAAATATTTACTGAGCTATTTGCACCGCCATTTTGTTGAAAACCAATAAAAACCAACTTGAAAATATGTCAGCACGATGTCATACACACTGTTATGAAAACATTGACATTTTTGTGTGAGGCAACTGATTCATTAATAAACAGGCATGTTCCAATCCACGTACATTCCTCAAAACAAGCCAAAACATAAACTGCTGCTCCAACCACAAAAGTGACGATACAAGGATTACATGTACTGCCGAGATAAATATAGTAGTTTTTTCAGGAACAGTACTCTATGGTTGTTACAGAATCAACCATTGGCAAATACACAGCTTAGAGTTCAATGAAATTCATTCGAGTATATATGGGCTACTTTTGTTCTCTTTCCAAAATTAATGGCGAGAAACTATACATTTACCAAAGCAATTAAATCCGTTAAAATTGAAAAAGGGTTTACTAATTCTGGCTCTCTTGAAATAATATTTGCTGCCAAATTTGGTCGCTAATCTCACCAAGCCGCTAAGTTTGCACATGATGCAGATTTCGGTCTTGGCATCAATTTTGGTGCTTGGTGATTACATTTGGCCAAAATTTGTAGTTTGGAAATAAATTTTTGTATTCAGAATGTCTCAAAACGCGATATTATGCAAAAAAAAAAAAAAAAAAACTAGAGCTCAAAATTGAACTTAAAATTAAAAATCTGGCTATGCTATGGCTATGAGAAATTCATTCCTGCGAAAGTTTTGTCGACATGGTAAAATTTAGTAAAATTCTTGTATCAATTAAATTAAATAGTAAAGAATGTTTTCCCTTAATTTTGGATAACGTTATATATTGTAGATATGTTTCACACAAACCACATTCTCTACTTAAATTTAGCCCTACATGAAAATTACATAAAATGACATAACATTCATTTCCAGCAATTTCCAAGTATCATTCCAGTATGTCAATATTCTTTTGGGTAGTCTTGTAAACGAATGAGCAATGATTTCCGTACTATATTCTACACAAAATATGTTTTTATGCCTATAAAGAATATATGCTCATTTCATTTTGCTTAGTCTAGTCTACAAATGTTAACCTGTAACTACGAGAAATTTTGCCCGTAGACGCAATGTATATCAATTACCTTAATACCACTGAACAGGAACCATTTGTTTCATCTGAACGAAAACTTTAGCGTAGCATACGTAATTGATTCAAAATTTAAATACCGAGATTGGCTTCCTGCTGCGATTTGTTTTTCAGATATGTTGACACAGACACACATACAGCCCTGTAAAGGAATTATGAATAAATTTCATATACAATCTACGCAAAATATGCTTTTATGACTATAAAAAAAATATGTTAATTTCATTTTGTTTATGGTAGCCTCTAGATGTTACACTGCACTTAACAAAAATTTCGCCTACAAACGCAATGTATTTGAATTCTTTTCTATGGCCTTGTACATGATCCCTTTCTTTGATCTCAAAGAGAAATTTAGGGTAGCATCATTTTATGTACAGATGTTGAATACCGAGTTTGAACTTTCTGCTGATATTTATTCTTGAGATAAGGTGATTAGACGCCCACAGATAGATACACACACACAGACACATAGACAAACACACACACGAACCACTAAAAATTTGTTTTTCAGATTCAGGGTTCATCAAAACAAAAACAAAACTCACTATCTAAAATTTGACCCAAGAAACGATATTTTCTCTGAAATTAAGTAGAAAGTAAAAAAAAAAAAAAAAAAAAAAGTTTTTTTGAGGTACATTAATAACATTTTCGTGCGTCATAATTTCTTTCTACCCAAGTACTGAAAATATCCAGGAAAATAATATCAGCGCACTCAGTTCTAATAATCCGCAAAATTAATAAAAATGACAAACTGATTTATAATTCAAAAGAAACTGGATGCTTATTTCATGAAATTTTATGATCTGAAACGTTATTATTTTTTTTTTCTCATGATCGGTTAATTTAATTTTATCAAGATCTATCGCTACATAAAGTTAAAAGTTACTGTAATGAAAAAAAAAAAAAAAAAAAAAAAGAGGAAACGCATTTTAGTTGAAACCGGATACTGACTGTTTTTTTTAAGTGAACAGTATATAAAAAATAAAAAAAAATAAATATTTATGAGTTATTAAAGCAAATTCAAAATCTAGAAATAAGTATATATCAAATCTTATAAACATAAAAAGTTTAAAAGGTTTTCTGAGAAAAAGAAAAAAAAATATATATATATAAGATTAAATTACAACAATATTTCAAAAATTATATTTATTTTGATCATTTTACAATGCAAAAACAAAGGACCAGGCCTTTTTTCTTTTTCTTTTCCTAAGAAAATATTCGTAATCAAATTTTTAATTTCATGTTTTATAATATTAAGAAAATAAATTTAAAAAATACTCCTGGAAATTTGTTATTTTTACAACGGTCGAAGGTTTTTAAATTAAATGAAAAATAATATAATAAAAGTTAATTTAGATATTTTACATTTACAGAATTATAAAAATAAAATATATATACGGCAGAAACTAATATATTGAATTTGTTCATTTCTACGTTAATTTAAAAGGTTTTAAAGCGTTGTCTACTATATAATTCATTTACGAAAATTTGATGGGAAATCAAAAGCAAAGGTGTTTTCTATTATTACATCACACACCCACACACCCACACCCACGCATGTATGTGTGTATATATATATATATATATATGTATATATATATATATATATATATATATATATATATATATATATATATATAAAGACACTAAATGCAGCAGAAAATTCTTATACAAAAATTTATCTTACAATTTTTCATATATGATTTTTTTTAGGAATAATTTCAAAGTAAATGCAATTTGTTTTATGGAATTAATATTTTAGTTTTTGAATTAAAATAGTTAATAGGATTCTTTAGAAAATAGTAAAAATTAAATTCAGTCATTCTTTTTTTCTGCCACACAGAGCAACATTTTCTGACTTACTGTTCGTTAATAAATCTAAATCAAATATATATTTCTCTTATTTAAAAACCATTATTTTCTTTTTTTTTTTTTTTCAAAATAATGTTTTAATTAATAGACAATTTTAAGATTTAATTACAGATTTAGTGTGTTTTATGCCTTTGAAAATTAACCATAACGAAACAGATTATGAATATTTTACTGTTTCTTTTTTAAAAAAATACTTTGATAATTAAAATTTAAATAAAGCAATTTATTATAGTATTTTTTACGTTTCTTTAAAACAAGTAAATATTGTTGCTGCATCTAATGCTGCTGCATCTATAATAAACCTAATAGTTTAAAAAAAAAAAAAAAAACTGTAAAAACTTTAAAAACTGGTGTACAATCAATATACATTTTAAAACTTCTTTACGCACCATAAATTTAAAGCCAGCAAAACCGGTTTCGAAAGGACGTAGCCTTTCTTCATCAGCTGCAAAAGAACACGTGCTACTGCCTTGGAGGCAAAAGCAAGACTGAAACCAGGGCAAAATCCAGAGAGAGAGGAGCAACACAAACAACCAATAGGAAGCAACATGCAGGACCAATCAGAGAGTAACACATACACACAAAGAGGGAGGGAAGGAATAATCAATTTTTTTTGTTGTATTTATTTAAATAATATTATACTAATAAATAAATGTAATAAAATTCATTTATTTTATTTTATTTATTTTATTTAATGTAAGATTTTTACATTAATTTAAATACCAAATTTATATATATATATATAAAAACCTCTAAAAATTAAAATTTTAAATATATATTTTTATAAGATATTAATATGCATGTGTTTTTTAATTTGTTACAGACATATATCACATATATCACATGTAGAACATTTTCATGAATTGGAATACAATATAATTTGCTTTTTTTGAAAAAATTTTCAGTTAAAATTTAAATAATTAAATTTATAGTATGAGTCTTTTTAAAACCAGATATTGAATATATAGAATCTGTTAAAAAGAATTTCATTTTTATCCTAACAACTATGGTATTATATTATGTAAAACAATTTCGTTTGAAAGAACTTTAGAAGAATTAAAAATTGATTGAAATAAATATGAATTCTAAAATAATAAATAAATATTTTACTGCTTATACTGAATAACCAAAGTACATATATATATATGTATATAATATAGTTTTCATGTTTCTAAGCAAAGCAACATAATTTTCTTATTTGTGACATACAAAATTCATGAAAATTCTGTCAAATTTTGGTTGTACGACTATTAGTATAGGTAAATATTTTTATGTAAAAGTTAAAAAGTTATTGGATAGTATATTTGATTTTTTGAAATTTAAATATAAGAAATCAAGTTATTTTTTGCCTATTGATAAACAAAGGAATTAATTAATAAAATTACTCATACACCTTTTTCTATTTAAACTTTTGACTTGAAAATTTATTTTTTGTAATATTCCAATAGATTAACTTTGTATTACTATTAAAAATAGTTTTGATGATTTTTATATTGAAGAATAAATAAGTATTGCTAGGAATTTGTTTCTTAGTTTATGCAAGTTTTGTTTTAATAACAGTTATATTGTATTTCAAGATCTCGTTTTTAAACAGTTACATAGAATAAGTGTGGGAACTAAGTATATTTCAAATGCTGAAAATCCATTTTATTCTTTTTTCAGTGTAACATTTTACAGTTTGCCATAATATTAGTATAAATATTTTGCGTTACATACATGATTTGATTGTTTGCAATACAGACATGAACAAAACTTCAAATTTAATGTGTCTAGATGTTTTAAAATTGAATAAAGCTATTGAAGCTAATTTTGCAGCTAACTTCTTGAGTATTTCTTTGGTTTTAGAAAATAATATATTGCACACGAATTTATATGAGAAAAAAAAATAACGTTGATACTAATTGTATGCCGCACTGATTGATTAATTTGAATTATAATAACTACATAAATATTATAATAAATCAACTGTCTTATGTGTGTTTCAAGACAATGAAGATAATTTGAAACGTGCAATTTTTACTCTAGACAAAATTGCACTGTAAATAGAAGCGTCTTAAATTCAGACAGAAATGTGTCTGAAATGCCAATTCAGACACATAAATGTCTGAAACACTTCCGCATGCAAAATTTCAGACGCATGTGCTGTCTTAAATTAAGACACGTAAGTGTCTTTTTTATAAATGAGCTGAGATAAGTGTCTGAACAAGATTGATATGTCTGAAATTAAGACATATTACAGTTTAGACACATAAAATTTCAGACATTTTACAATTTAGGCACTTAAAAATTCAGACATTACAAATTTCAGACACTTAGAAATTCAGACATTTGTATTACTTAACAAATTTTCCATATGGAATCTACTTTAAGCAGCATGCATATTCTGTTTTAACATTTTTTTAAACAAATAAATTTAATATTATTTTATATAATATAAGTAGTTAACTTATTTAAAATACTTAGAAGGGGAACTTATTCTGTTAAAAATTAAAAAACAAAGTTAATTTTTATTTAATGTTCTCACGTGTAATAAAACAAAAAAACATTAGGATAAACGAAGCATGTAACTTATAGCTAAAAGCGAATTCGTAACTAAACAATCTTAAACAATTTGTGCATAATTGATTTTTTTCCCGGCGTTTTAAAAACTATTTTATGTTTCCTTACACTTCAAAATGTAAAAGAGCAATTTTTTTGTTTTCATGTATATAGTTTGTTTTCTTGCAAATACCAGTGTAAAAAAAAAAAAAAAAAAAAAATCGTTTAAAATCCATAGTCTACTATTTTTTCATATTTATTACGCATTTTACAAAAACAAACCTCTAAACCTCTACACATAAAATTTAAGATAATAATATGTATTAAGCTTTACTTCTTGCGGACAGTTTTATTGCAAAGACATAACTTCGATTTGTTTTACGGATACTAGAATATATTTCATTATACAAGCTGAGTACCGCGTAAGTACCGATGGCTTGATTGGGAAGACGCTCGACTTTGAATCCGATAATTGCAAGTTCGATTCTTAGCGCGGACAACGGGGAATATTTTTGTAAAAATTAGTAATGCTTTTTTTTATGCTCTGGGAGATTCTAAAATCTATCTTTCACATTTAATCAGTATAAAACACATCTTTTTATTAATTTATTTTTGAAAAAATATTCACTGTAGACAGGATCAAAGATGGCTGAATTTCAGACACTTCGAGTGTGAAACGATGTGTCTGAAATAAATAAGACACTTTTTAGCATCCTAAAATTGAACACCCATTTTAGACGCAATTGTGTCTGATTTCAGACACTTGTATTTACAGTGTGGAAGTGAATATAACTTAAAGATTTCAAAGAGTAAAACGAAGGTGATGGGTTTTGAAGGTAAAGAACCTATAAGAACAAAGATTATCTTGGAAAATAAACCTACTGAACGAATTTCCCATTTTTATTATCTAGGATGTGACATATCTTATAATAACAGCAATGATATAGAAAACAAGCTAAACAAATTCGAATACTTCTGCGGGACTATAAGAACATTAAGAAATACAAGAAAAGATACCAGAATAAAATTTTTCATGACGATGGCGATACCAACTCTTCTATATGGAAGCGAGACATGGTCGCTCAAAAAGAGTGATGAAAGCGAAATACAATCTTCAGAGATGAAATTTCTAAGGAGTGTGAAAGGTTGTTCTATAATGGATAAAATAATAAATGATGACATCAGGAAGGAACTAAAAACTAAGCTAATAATACATACTATAATAAACTATAGAAATAAGTGGAGAGAACATTTGGAACGAATGCCAAATAGTCGTATACCAAAGGCAGCTCTAAAATATAAGCCAGCGGGGAGAAGAGATACAGGAAGACCACGTAAAATATGGATTGAGGCCGGAACAGGCTTATAGCCTTCAACCGGGTTGGACATGATGATGATCAATTGTTACGAATATGTAGTTCAAAAAAGTATATGTAAAGTATATGTAGTTCAAACGTTTTGATAAGAAAATTTATAATTTTCAAGAACTTTTATTTTGTAAGAATTATATCTAATGGAGTTTATTTTGTATTACGCAAGAAAATTAAAATTTTAGTGAACATGACAGCTCCGCAGCTCACGATCTTGGTGTTAAATTGTGATTCACAATTATTTACTTATTGGCCAGAGAAACTGAACGATTGTTTGTGGATGTACAGATACTTACGATGCATAAACCGACTGGTATTTGTGTTGCCAGATCTGACGGATTTTTTATTCAATAATCACAAATAATTTTTAATTATAACGTTTGCCTAATCACTTCGAAGATTGATTGTAAAATATGTATATCAAATATCACTTCTCAAAGATATTGATGATTATTGAATAAACAATTCACCCGATCTAGCAACATTGCGTGGAATTAAATTTGGGCGTCCTTGAACGCGAAAGAAGCATTTGAGGTTCACAGTTTGATGTTTATTAAAGTTTTACAGCAAATTCTACAATATATGCTGACATCTCCATTAATGCAGGTTGTGAATCTAAACTTTCTTTTTCCAAACAGACATAGGTGTGGGCATAATTTTGCTAGCATGTCAATTAAAAACTTTATTATGTTAAATATCCTAACTTTGTAATTTTTTTTTCTAAACTAAAATATAATATTTCTGCTTTTTTTTTTCTTTTTAAGAATTTGAATATTTAATTATATCAATATTTAATTAATTTAAGATTAAATTATTACGCTACTTTTTGAGGGTTGACATCTTTATTTTATGCTATCATTTTACGAAAAAAAAAAAAACGAAAGAAAGTAAAGAACCATTTTGGAGGATGCAAATTTATCATATTTTCTTAAACCTGTTAGGATTACTAAATTTTTAATTTGAATTTACAGTATTCCCACCTGTTGCTAAAATTGATGCCATATATAACTTTTAGCTTTACTTACTTATTTATTTATTTATTTACTTAAATTAACAATTTTTATCTTGATTTTTAACATTGTTAAATTTGTTATTACATTTCTCATTAATTAAATTAAAATTACAAACACACACACATACGCATATATATATATAAATTTAACATAATTGCAACAATAATTAAACAATATATCGATGTATTGTTGAAATAAATTATCGGTTATATTCATGGTAGATACACATATTTAAACAATGAAAAAGAAATTAATTATATTTGATGTAAAATATTATATATGATTATATCTTTAATGTTATATATTTAAATCGATTTTTTATTCATGAATAATACATGAAAAATATCAGTGTTATTACATATGAAATAATATAATTTATCTTTTAAATAATTATTAAAGCGTCATTTAACATATATATCGATTTGTAAAATGCTGCCAATGTCGGCGCCAACATTTAATCGAATCTAAATAATTGAAAGCTTCGAATATTTTGAATACAGTCATTTATTTATTATGAGACTAAAAACAAATATAGAAATATCTGAATGTTAAATCTTCCATAAATGCATTTGAAAATGTAAATATGTATTATGCAACAATAAATACCTAGAGTTAAAGTGGTTAATAATTGCTACAATTTAAATTAAATTTCATTATTAATACATTCAATTTATTGAAGCATCTCTTTAACTGAATATTTGCATTGCATTCAAATGATACTCTGCAACTTCTAGGAGGTTTAAAGCAAAATAAATTGCATTTGAAATTGATTTAGAAATGTTTGATTAAATTTATACTTTTTAAAAGAGAGATTATTTTACAAATAGAGTAAAAAAAAAAAAAAAAATGATTTTGTAAGAATTATTAAATTAATTTTGTTTCACTGATATGCATGCATATTTTATTAATAAAAAAATAGCACATTCTGTATAAAGATTTTTTTTTTTTAAATTTTGTTGTCTAATGCATAGAGGTGAGCTGCAGAATTACTTACTTTGAGTAATACTAAATATTAATATCGTTTAATTTTGACCCTTAAAAAATAAAATTCAGAATATTGTATTACATTTTGCCCTTGAACCTTCAATATCTCAAAAAGTATATATTTATTTTTCTTTTAAAAATTATATCTATTTTATTCATTTAACTTTCTTTTAAAAATATAATTATTTAACATATAAAAATATAATTATTTAATATATAAATATTTAATATTATATGTTTTTCTTATGTTTATTCTCTATAATTTTTGTAAGTTTCAACATTGGGCGGCCTTTTTTTTTTTTTTTTTTTTTTTTTTTTTTGTAAAACTTACGTTAGGTAAGTATGAAAATACTGAGAGAAAGTTGCATTTTCACTCAGTATCCCATGGCCGTTCCTTGCTAAAACTTACAATAACTACAGATATAACACATAAGAATAACATATAATTTTTAAAAGAAAATTAAATATGTAAATTTTGAGATATTGAAAGTCAAAGCCGAAATGTTTGAACTTAAAATTAAAAATTTTAAAAATATATGCATGCGATGCATCTTTTAAAAACCTGTATTTAAGCTTTCTAATGATACCAGTCGTATGTCTCTAAGTTAATTAAAGAACAAAATATGGGTAAAATTTACGTTATATTAGTAAGAAACACTGATTTCGGGTGGCATATTAATTTATAACTCAGCATCCCATGGCAGTCCCATATTGAAAGTTAGAATAATTATAAATAATAAATGTAAAAATAACATATATTTTTAAAAAGAAAATTAAATATGTACTTTTTAAGAGATTGGAGGTCAAAGTTCAAAATGATTGACCTTAAAATGAAAAATAAATAAATAAAAATAAATAAATAAATAAAATGTATACTTGTGATATATCATTTGAAAGCCCGTATTATAAGCCTTATAATGATACTAATCTTTTATCTCTAAATTAATTAAAAAACAAAATATGGGTACATTTGTAGTAGACGAATTTTGAAAATTTGCTTTTTTTGCTCATTTTTGCAGCCCTGTATATCAAAAGCTAAAAGAGATGGGGACTTATTAATTGTATACATTAACTGTGTTGATTTGACATGGACTGCCTAGATATTTAAACATGTAAAATGGGAGAAATAAATACTGTTGAGAGCTTTTACAGTGGCGTCAAACGTGGGGCATTACACCTTACAAAAAATCGCTTATTACATAAGCGTAAACAGAAAATACATAAGAAAATGGATAGAGCACATAAATTGGTTTGTGTACAGCTCTAAGTTTAATCTTAAAATCTTAAGTAATCCAAAAAATGCAAATGTTAGTTAAAGTATTAAAACTTGAGATTTAATTAATGCTAGTAATTATTTTGCATTTATGAGCAAATTACGATATTTTTTATTTGATCCTTTTATGTTATGTACATGAGAGAATAATTGAATTGTTATAACATTGTACTATAGAATATTAAGATTAAGATATATAAAATAGAATATTCATATATTTTTTAATAAAAATATTATTTCTAGATTGATATCTATATTTTATTAAATTATTAATTTATTGATTTATAATAAAACGATTAATTTATTTTTTGTTTTTACATTATTTTAAATTTTGTCTGATCTTTAGTTAAAATTTTGTAAACGATTCAGGAAACGATAAAGATCTACATTAATCTTAATATTTACTAGCTTACTGCAATTATCTTGTTTGTTAAGAAATGCAATATGAATAATATAATTTTATTTGATTTTATATATCATTGAATCTTAAAATGCAGAAAAGAGATACATTATAATAATTGAAAACAAATAATAATTTTAGAAATTTGAAGTTCTTTCAATTTGTTTGACTTTGTTTTGAATCTGAAAATCAATAAAACTTCTTTCCGTATAAAGAGAGAAAGAATATGTTTCAGAAATAACGTAAACTGAATTTATCAATGTCTACTGTTTGAAATTGAAACCTGTTAGGAAACGTGATTTTAAAGTTCACGTTTTGTTTTTCCCATTCTTGAGTTAAGGTATATTTTTAACGTCAGATATGATTGATGACGCCTTTTTATTAATGGTAATATAGTCATTTTATACTGTTGAAAACACTTCAGTTTTAGTTTCTTTACAGGGGAGTGGAAGAAACTATTTTTTGAAGATATTTGTTGATATATGGCTTACATTTGTTTCATTGAGCATAATAATATTATACATGCACACAGTTATAAAAAATCTTATAATTGATGTGTGCCATCAATAAGTTTTTTGGTTGTAGAAAATAAATATTATTCCTATTCTGTATTCCGTTCTTTTTAAATTCATCTATTTGTAACATTCTCTTTCTGACATTTGCATTTTTTTTCTTTCTGTATTAACATATTATATCCATACTGGTATATAATCGATGACACGTAAAAAGGTGTTTTTGCGCTCATTTTGGTGGTTTATTATGGTTATTATACATTATATTTGTTATTGTTTTAAAGTGTTAAACTCCTAAGTAAATGACAAGAACTAATTTGTTGTACATGAATTTTTATAATACTTGTGCTGTTTACTGTAATATATTGACACAAAGGTTTTACATAACATATCCGGAAAACACTATATTCATCGTTATACAAAATGTCTTTTTAATTTAAAAGAAAAAAAAAATGCAAATGAATGGAATTCACTGACTTGTTGAAATCTGTTCGAAAACGTGCTTTAAAATTCACGTTTTTTTTTTTTTTTCCACATTCTTCAATTGAGGCATATTTTAACGTCAAATATGATGATTGATGGCTTTTTATTAATGGTAATGCAGAATTTTAATATTGTTTAAAACGTTTCTTTTTAAGTTATACATATATATATATATAAGGTTGAAAACCTTTTTTTTTTTTTTTTTTTTAAGGTAGATTTTGAAGATATTACTTATATATGTTTAATTGACAATAACAATATATTTCTTTCATCAATATATTATTCATGTATACAAAATCTTTATGATTCAAGCAAGCCATCAAGAAGTTCTTATACCGTAAAAAATATTTATAATTTCAAACCTCAACTGAGATTTTTTTTTAATTCGTTTAATTATAATATTCTATTTCAGACATATCAAAATATTTTTCTTTCTGTATTCATAGGTCATATTTTTGCTGTTACATATGTATCGAGAAACAAAGTTGCTCAGTTCATTTTGATTAAAGTTATATATATGGTTTATGTTATAACTATTTTAGAGCATCAGCTTCTTAGATAAATTAACAGAAAAAAATTGCTATATATTAAATTTTACAATGATATGTTTTATGATTGTAATGCATTACACAAGCAATTAAATTTTTTTTTTTAAACTCTACATTTAACTTTATATAATAAGTCATATTATTAAGAAACAGTTGTGATAAATAATTTTTATTTCCTAAAAATGTACCTTAGCTAGCGAAAAACTACCCGATTATCTAAGATTTTGCAGCAAATGAGCATTATGGAACATGATTATGAAATTAGTGTAATACGTTTCCCTTGCAAGTAAAATGGTTCTCTATAATATGTTTAAATTGCAAATAATGCATTTTTTTTAAAATTTATATAATTAAAAGAAGGAGTGATTGAAGAAAAATTTTAATTGCAGGGAATACATTGATTTTTCATACGTCAGAAGTTAAATGTATGTTTTTTATTTTTATTTTATGCGTTGAATTAAGTAATGTATAACTTATGTAGTCGATGCTTCAAATTTTAAACAGCATAAAAGTACTAAAAGAACAGTTGTAATATTTTTTTTAAATAACTCTACGCAAGTCAGCGGAAAAGTACCAATGTGAAGTGAACGTTTTGCGTGGAGACCTAAAAAGAAATTTGAATTAAAAAATAAAAAATGAATTTGTCATTTGTACTAATTTTTGCATGTGAAATTCATAGATGTCAGTTTATTAACATTCAACATGGTTTTAAAATTTTTGAAATATATTGTCGTAAACCCCAGTAGCACAGAACGTTGTTTTAACGTTGTTATAACTTATTTTTCACTGTTCAGACTTGCTACCTGGGAAAGTAATGAAATGAAATTTCAGTTTTATCTAAGCGAGGTTTTAAAGCCTGTATTAAATATTCTCACTAATGTTTAAACAAAAATAAACTATTAAATTAATACCGAGGTTTTTTTTTTTTTTTTTTTTTTTTTTTTTTTTTTTTGCGTTTAGCGTTATAGTTGAGTATAACTTATAGTTGAAGCTTCTCTCTAAAATGTGAAGAGTGAGATCTGACTCTAAAAGAGTGGCATATCACTCTTTGAACATGCCAAAATGGAGCCAACCTCTAAAGAGTGAGAAGTCTCTTTTCGAAAGAGTGAGATTTCTCACTCTTTATTAAGAGTGAGATTATTCGCCGTAATTTAAAGAATATGACTGATTATTTTTCTTTAAAAAATTGCGTACACTAGACGATATCGTTTCATTTCGCCTTGTGAATGAACTCCAGTTCAACGGTGGAAATAATGCAATTTGGATTCGTCGGGAATCGAACCCAGGCCGTCCTCGTAACAAGCGAGTGTCTTACCACTGAACCACTGAGCACACACACTTGTTGCTTATTTTACATTATTAAATCATTCTTGTACGTGATCAATCATATTTTATTTTTTACTTCATTTATCAACAGTATAAAATTACAGAATTCTAATGGATATTTTAAAATGATAATTATTTTGAAATTGCTAAAATTAGAATTATTTTAAAAGAAAATGTGTACTTGAAAACAAATTTACTAATATAAGCATTCATTTAAAGTAGCTTATAAGGAAAAGAAGTTACTCAAGTGTACATATTTAAAATAAATAAATAAATAAATTTTCGCATACAAATCTATAGAGTTTCCTGAAATCTCTTCCGTTCAGTAGTATAAAAATCGCTGTTGATTTTAAATATTAGAAAAGAATTATACACATTTCTTTTAATATTTCACATATGTTAGCTGTCAATGAATATAATAAAAACATGAGTAATTATATATTTTAAGGCGCTGTGCATTAAATATTTGCACTGATATTTTCTCTTATACTTTATATGTTTCTGAATAAAACTATTTACTTTCCAATACGAGTTTCGATATGTTTCTTGAGATTTTCGATTCTTCACTAATAATATTACTTCGATTTTGTCAATCGCAAAGAAAAAAATATTTACCGAATTATCTTTTAACATAATTATTTTCCTTTTTTTTTTTTTATTCATCAGAAATATAGTTGTAAGGAATAAGTCTAGGAATAAGTTCTGTTAAACAAATGCATGCATCAGATCGTTCAGAAATTGTCCATTTTTCATTCGAATTATGATTAACAGATGGCGGCAGCTATTTTTCACTCCACAAAAGTTTGACATAGCAATACATGATGACCTCACTCTTTGTGGCAAAGTGACTATACGTCACCCTTTCACAAAAAGTGAGAAATGTCACATTTTCAAGAGTGATAATAGTGTTTTCTCACCTTTATTGGTGTCAAAATAGGGGTCACTTTTTTAAGGAGAGAGATTCTCACTCCAGAAATTTTAGAGAGTTTAAAATGTTATTTTTTCCAGGATAAAGATTACTCACAATCATTTTGTTTGATTATCGAAAATGATTATTTAATTTTAAAAATTTATCTAATTTCCATTATTTCCATAATCTAATTTCCATTATAAATTTATCTAACTTCCATTTAAAAATATCTCATGAAATTATCCAATTTCAAATAATGTGTTTTTATATCTGCATTCTGTTACATATTTTCTTTTATTTTTGATATATTGTCGATAATATATTCAAAAAATAAATTAATCGGATAATCGAAAATTCTATTTTAACATATAAACAAATAGAAAAGGAAGGATTATTAAAAAGATCAATTTTATTAATATAATTGATATATATTTAGGTTTATTCATAATATTATTTAAATTGTTACTGCGTTTATCTTCAATTAATATTTTATAAACGATTCAGGAATGAAGGGAAAAAAAATCTTCAATTATTTTAATATATATTAATATACTGAAATTATCTTCTTTTTTAATAGGAGCAATATGGATAGATTTATTTCATTTGACCATTTTTATATTTGAAATTTAAAATAAAGAATAAGTATATTTACAGTAGTAGTAAACGAATAGTTATTTTAAATAAATAAATAAAAAGGTAAAATATCAAATAAATAAAAATGAAATAAGTTAGTTTATTCATTTCGTTTGATTCAGATTTTTACACGGAAGAACAATCAAGTCTCTTTCAATATTAAAACATTATTTTTCTTAAATGGAATAAACTACATTTATCAATGTCTACAGTTCGAAAATGAAACCTGTTAGAAAACGTGCTTTAAAAAGTTCATGTTTTCTTTTTCCAAATTCTTGAGTTAAAGTCGTTGTAACGTCATATATGATTGATGACTTATTTTTATTAATGGCATTGCATACATTCAATACTGCTGAAAGCAGTTTTTTTTCTCAAGTTTCTTCAAAAGGGATTTGAAAAGATGTTTTATGAAGATACTTGTTGATGTATTGCTTACATTTGTTTCATCGCAGATGGCAATATTTATTGAATTACTCACAAACATGATGATCATAAAAGAAAAAATATAGTAACTGGTGAGAGCAGTAAATAAAATTTTCTGCTGTAGAAAATATTTATAATTCAAAAACTGCAATCAGTTATTTTTAAACTCGTCTATTTATAACATTTTATTTTGGACACAATAATATTTGTTTCTCTCTTTCTATTTGCAAATCATTTTCTTGCTATTAGGCAATCAATGATAAATAAAATAGTATGTCATTGGTTCATTTTGATTTTTTTTAATAGTTTAATATATATTGCTTGTGTTATTATTGTTTTAAAGTAATAGTCTCTAACATAAATGACCAGGAACACCTTTTGCTCTAAATTAAGGTCCTAATGGTCTATCTTATCATTGTTACGCTTTACACAAACAATTAAGCTATTTTTTGTTAATAATTTGTGCATACTCATTATTTAAATATGTAATATGACCCAATATGCATATACATTATCAACCAACATGTTTACATATAATAATACAGCTACAGCTGTCCAGTAGACATCCTATATTTAAAAAAAAAAGAGAAAAAAAAAAAACTATCGATTTATTATTGTATAATAAATCATTTTATATTAAACGTTTTAATTCCAATTACAAGCATGGAAAAACAAAATTAAAATATTTGAATCAGTTAATTCGTTTTAGTTGCCCAAAGAGGGAACGAATTCCGACATCTTTATCTTAATAGAGTAAATCACCATTTCATTCATCAAGAGGGATAGTGAAACCATTTTAAATTTGCGGTAGAAAAATGTAAATATATTATAATATTGTTCATTCTGAATAAATCATAGTTAAGCTGGTAAGAAAAAAACGTAATTATTATGTATGGTTTCCATTGGCATCATGAGTACTGAAAGGGTTAATAGAAATAAAAATGTAATTACACGGAGTACATTTTTTTTTAATTGGAACTTGAACGTATAGAATTTACTCAGCAGATTCTGTATTATTTTATATTCCATTCATGTAGCGGGTGACACAAATTTTAGAGAAAGACGATAACGTAAGAATATTGAAGGAACAATTTTCTATAAAGCTATGCGCTGCATAACGGAAGACCATTCGATTACTTAAGATATTGCGGCAAACGAACTATTTGGACCATAATTATGGAAGTAATGAAACACGTTTCCAGTACCTTGGATAAATTTTATCGTCGAGTTGTATATAAAGATACACCCATGAATATGATTGTATTGCTATAAAGCAATCTTAAATGAACATATATAAAAGAAGGCGAGATGATAGAAGAAGTTATAATTGCATGTAACACATTAAATTTTCGTACATTAGAAGTTAGATATATTGGGTTTCCTCTGTAGGTATAGTATTATTCAATATATAACTCATGTAGTGGGAGCCACAAAGTTTATTAAATGAAGATAGCTTAATAATGTTAGAGGAAGAGTTGTGAAAAAAACTATTTGCTTGCTAAATATATGCGCTATTTGGGGCTAAACTACCCGAAAACCGAAAATATTACTGAAAATTAGCATTCTGAATCATGATTATGAAATTAATGTGTTCTTTTCCCACTACCTTGATTAATTTTCTGTCAGCGAGTCGAATGTAGAGTGACATGATTATATTACAAATAATAATATATTTAATGAATATAAATAAAATAATTGCGAAAAAAAAATGTAATTGTATGGAGTACATTAATCTTTTGTACATTATAATTTCAATGTGTAGATTTTCCTAAGAATACGTGGCATTATTCAATATAGAACTTATGTAGGTGATCCTACAAATTTTTTTGAATGAAGATATCCTAAGAGTATTAAGGAACAGTTGAGAAAAACTACTTATATGTTAAAACTATACGATTTGTTAAAACTATCGGTCACCTAAAATGATTTTACGGCAAATAATCATTCTGAATTTAATGAAATACATTTTCACAGTCTTGGCAGGTTTTGATTATAGAATCGCAAAATAAGTGATATCCTTGCATCATTATATTGCAAAAATTAAAGTTTTAAATGAATACACATACTATTCTTAAAATAATGTATAATAGTATATTTTATCCATTAATAATAGCTATTGTTTTGTGATTTCTGACAATTCTATTCTCAAAAAAAAAAAAAAAATAATAATAAAAAATAAATAAATAAATAAATAAATAATAATAATAATAATAAAAAATAATAATAAATAAATAAATAAAAATAAATAAATAAAAATAAATAAATAAAAATAAAAATAAATAAAATAAAATTAATTAATTAATAAAAAATAATAAAAAATAATAATAATCAAATCAAATCAAATAAAATAAAATCATAAAATTCTTCAAAATGACAAAGTAGGAACAGTGAGAATAGTTCATACTTATTATCTAGTATGAAATATTATGAATATTGGCTGTGTACAGTCGGCAGCTTAATCATTGAAGCTCTAGTAATATAATTCGTGTTTAAAAGGTGTACACTTAATACTGTTTTGTTAAATAAATGTCTGTCGAGTCACGATCTTAATCTTTATGCTGTTTATAAAAAAGTAAGTTGATGATAAAAACTAGCAATCAAACTAATATATATATATATATATATAAATGTGGATGTGTGCTTCAATAATAATTTTGTTGCCGACTGTATCTAGTATCTAATATCTCTTTTAAAAACCAGTCGTTACAATTTATATAAAACATTTTTAGATATCTATTTTTTTTTTTTTTTTTTTACAGCTTTTACAGTAAAGATAATAACAAAATTAAAATCAGAAAATGCCACCTGGCTTCATACACTATCTACCAATAAGTAGTTGGGCACATTCAATTATAGGCATGTTGACAAATATCTAAATTACTGCAGGAATTATCTTGAAACTTTAGGAGTATAAAAAACCTCATATATTTCAACAAAAGTTTTGTTCTGAAGAGGAAAAGTAAAAAACTGTAGAAAATCAGAGTGTTTGGATCACTTTATAAAAAGTAATGCTTGAAATTCGATTTTGCAGTAGCATGTGATTATGATGATTCTTCTAATTATTTGCAAAACTTTTTATGAGACAACCACACATTGAGATATAACGGTTGAGATATAACGGCTTCTTTAAAAAAAATTAAGGGGGAAAAAAAACCTTTCTTAACTATACTACGCAGGGTATTAAAACATGTGCAAAGCCAATTTTAGTTGGTGTACTACATTAGACACAGCATACTGCACTCAAACTGCAAAAATGTTAACTATCTTACGAAATATGAGAGATGAAAGGAGATTTTATCAGTCAGCAAATATATTTACAATCAGCAAAAAAAAAAAAAAAAAAAAAAAAAAAAAAAGTATTACTATTGGGCATTGATTGAATCAAACATATAAACTGTTATATTTGCTAGAAAATATTTAATATTTATTCATTAGATATTACTTGTATGAAATAAAAAGAATGAAATAAAAAATTAGTTTGTAAGAGTATTTTAAAGTAATTTCAGGAAAAAAAAAAGATTTTATACTATCTTTTACTAAATAGCTACTATACATGCATTTAATTTAATTTAATTTACGGGAATACTTTGTACACAGGATTAAATATGGTAGTATCTGAGTATAAATTTGAACTTAATGTATAAATCATGTTATGGAAACCATAAAATAATAAGTTAATGAACTATACTTTATTATTATTATTCATTCAGAAAATAATTTTCAATTATAAAAAATACACTTTAAAAACTTATAAAAAATGCCCACAATGGATTTTTCACGAAGAAAGAAGTTTTTCAAAATGACCGAAATAATTGGGCCTCAAAAGGCATGTTAAAAATCTCTTATGAAATTTCAACTCTGGAAAATAACTAAAATCTAGTTAGTTCTTTCGCCGACAATTTGCTTATTTTTACCCTGTTCAAATGAACTTTTGACCTGAGTTGAACAACATATCTAGCTTTCAACTCATGTAATATTTTTCTTTCTTTTTTTGGTGCCTGTGCAGTAAAATAATAATAATTATTATTATACTCATATCTCAACGAATATTACATGTGTGGATTTTTTGTTTCAGAATAATGTTTCTCTGATGTTTGTTAATTTTCCTGCAAGTTTTGTAAAATTTTCTTGCAATTCTTTCGTTATACGAAGAAAAAAAAAACTATCTTAATTATACTACGCAGGGTAATAAAACCAGTGCAAAGCCGATTTTAGGAAACTTGGCGTACTAGATTAGACATAGCATACTGCAATCAAAATGCAAAAATGTTAAATATCTTACGAAATATGAGAGATGATAGAATTTTTTATCAATCAGCAAATTTATTTACAATCAGCAAACAAAGTATTACCATTGGGCATTGATTGAATCAAAATAAAAAAGTTTATAAAACCCCTTATAATTTTGGGCTAAGGTAGCCCAATCGGTAGAGCGTCGAGCTCGTAATTGGAAGATTGCGGGTTCGATACTCGAGCCAGGCCAAGAGCGTAGTGTACACTAATGGTGGCTGATGCACGTAAAATCCGTGGTTACCGCAATGAACGCCATGTTCACATCCAAATTACACCTCTGGAAGTCAACGAAGTGGGTGAGCCAATCTCTCCGTGGAGGAATAAAATTTTGATGGCATATCGCCTTACCATATTTATGGGTTCGTCCAGGCCGTCGCCAATCACCCATAGTACAGTACTAGTGCGACTTTAAATCCAACCAACTAAACCATTATAGTTTCGCTTTTATTTTCAGAGGAACTGAAACTCTGTTCATTCTATCTCTCATAACTTTTTGAATTTACACGATATTTGTTTGGGGCTTTCATATGAGTCGATCGATACATTTGGCTATTAAATTACACAAATGAAATTTTTTAAATGCTAGAGCATACGTAGTTAAAAATTATTTAGTAAAATTGCTCATATTTTGTAAGGAATTTAACATTTTGCATTTTGATTGCAGTATAGTGTGTCTACTGTAGCATGCCGATTTTCCTAAAAATGACATCACACGGACTAGTACCCTACGCATTATACTTGAAAATGTGGCAATTTGTTTGCGAATTTTTAAATAAATCGTTATATCTACTGGAATATACGTGATAGTCCTATAAAAATCCATACAAATCATTAGAAAAATCTTCTTAACCACATGCTACAGCTAAAATGCATTTTAACAAAACTTTCGCTGAGGTGTAATATTTATAATATGTTCCTTATACTCCCTAAAATTTTAAGATAATTCCTGCGGAATTATTTTTAGACATTTAACAAAACTTCTAAATTCGAAAGTGTCCAAACATGTATTGTGAGGCAGTGTACATTTTATGAAAATTTAATAAAATTTCAAAAGACAATGACACGATCAGTCATTTAAGAGTAACATACTCTTCGCATTATGTTGAGAAAACTCATACTTCAACTCATACTCAAACTTCACACTTCAATATTAAAATCTATGGTTTGAAATTGATGACATGATTACATTTTTAAAAGTGTTTTTTCTCATAACTTAGCGTTACAAATAAAAAAAAAATATATAAATAATTTTTTTCTGCAGCACGGCTTTTTTTTTTTTTTTTTTTCTTGTCCTTTAGTGTATGCTTTGTTTTTAACAGAACAGTAAAAGGTTTCACAAAGGCATCTTTACAGCTTTATTTCTACAGAGAACCAGCAACATAAATATAGCATGAAAACTGTAGAAAAACATTAAGTTTTATATATAAACTGTAATATGTGCTAGAACATTTTTATTCATTAGATATTACTTGTATGAAATAAGAATGACATAAAAAGTTATTATGTAAGAGTATTTTCAAGTAATTTCAAGAAAGAAAGATTTTATACTATCTTTTACTAAATAGCCAATTTACGTGCATTTAATTTAATTTAATTTACGGGACCGTTTTGTACATAGGCTTAAATATAGTAGTATCTAAGTTTAAATTGGAATTTAATGTATAAATCATGTTACGGAAACCATAAAATAATAAGTTAATGAAATATACTTTATTATTATTATCCATTCAGAAAATAATTTTCACTTATAAAAAATACACTTTAAAAACTTATAAAAATGCCCATAATGGACTTTTTACAAAAGAAGGAATTTTTCAACATGGTTGAAATAATAATATCTCCAAAGGCATGTAAAACTTCTCTTATGATATTTCAACTCTGGAAAATAACTAAAATCTAGCTAGATCTTTTGCCGACAATTTGCTTAATATTTACCCTGTTGAAATGAACTTTTGACATAGGTTGCGCAATATATCTATCTTGCAACTCATATAATATTTTTATTTCTATTTTTGGTGCTTGTGCAGTAAAATAATAATAATAATAATAATAATAATAATAATACTCATATCTCAACGAATATTACACGTGTGAATTTTTTTATTTCAGAATAATGTTTCTCTGGTGCTTGCCAATTTTCCTACAAGTTTTGTAAGTTTTCTTGATATCCTTTCGTGTTACAAGGAAAAACAAAATTGTCAAAATATTAAAAATCTTCGAAAAAATAAATAATTAAATAAATAAGTTATATTTATCTGAATAAATGTGTTATTCGCAAAAAAAACCATGCAAATATTGTTCAAGTGTAAAAGTGTGTTAAAGTTACAAGTCATTTGTTGCTTTTTATGATATAGGGTGATCCAAAGTAATTGCGATTTTCTTCAATTTGTCGTTTGTCCGATAATTACACTCGTGACTAAATCGATAGTGGAAAACATGAGGTTTTAAATGTTTTTTGCATGTCTGAAGTTCAAGGTCTTTTCGTTCAGCATTTTTCGAGAGAATCGAAAAATTGTGGGGAAAAAAAAAAAAAAAAAAAAAAAAAAAACTTCATAATTTGATTTTCTATTATATATACCGGCTGTCCAATAAATAAATAACCCATTTTGAACGTAAATAATGAAAACGCGATTTCAGACATAAGTGCGCTACTTACTGCATTGGCTGCATTTTCATTTGAAAAACAATAAATTTTGAAAAATATATAGGTTAAAATTAGTTTCAAATTTTTCCGAGGGAGGGCGCTGCACGTTTTCTGTTGTAGTTATCGAGAAATAGTATCTAGTTTTCTGATACTTTCTGTTAAGCCTATTCATACTGACATAAAAGTCGCACTTTTTGTGAAAAAACGATTTAATGTTTAAAGTGAGAAATGCAGTAAAACGTGAGTTATTCATTTATTAGCAGGCAGCGACACTTTGTGGAGAAATTTGTAAATATTTATAACAAAATATATTTTTGAATATTTCTGTCTTTTCTAATAATAATGTAGTAAGTAGCGGATTTTTATCTTAAACTGTGTTTTTATTATTTACATTCAAAATGAGAACGGAGAAACACTCAGCTTATAGTTATTGATAACATTTTAAAAACATTTGGAACATATTTCAGTTCACGTGTGATACCGTTTGATGGCATTTAAATACTTAGTCAATGTTCTGTAAGGATTTAAGAATTTTAATTATATATTTAAAAAATAAATTGTTAATTTTGTTTCATTCAAAAAGCTACTAATTAAGATATTTTCTTTAAGAACAACTCAAATGAAGTGTTATTTTTTGAATATTTTTACAGATTATACCGATTTGAAATTCATGGAATTGAAATAGTCCATTTAAAATCATGATAATAATATTTTTGTAAATATTGATTTATTTAATGGAAAAATCTGTAGTTTAACATAAAGTTAAAAATTTTCTTAAAAAAAAAAAATCTTGTAGAAATTTCTCAATTGCTATCATGTAACCTTTTAGCTATTATTTTACAAAGTCTGATCTTAACTGAAAGGAGTTAATTATTAACTTATTATTAAGAAATATTTTAGAACAAAAATGGTCTTTTAACTGCCAACTTTTATCAAAAGCTATTTTATTAAATTTCTAAAATTACTTTCAAAACTAATTTTATTGCTTAACATTTTCACGTTACTTTAAGGAAAATATATTTTTTCAGAATATAAAATATTCCTTGGAAGATAAAACTTCGTATGTCTATGTTGAAAAATAGGATTTTTATGAAATCCTTAAAAATTAACACGCGATTAATATTTTAAATCTAAACAGTTACATGTTGAAAAAATGGCATTTAAAAATTGTTTTATTTAAGAGTGTCTGGTTTCACTTTTTCGACGTCATTCGAAATTGAATAATTAAAATTTTATAAACTACAAAGCAATGCTGTAATTATTTTCTTTAAATTCTTTATTTAAAAATTCTTTTTCTGTATATGAAACACGCCTTGTTTAAAAAAACCTGATGTGAAAGAACAATGCGACTGCCATTATCCACTGTTACACGTATTGTATGCATTTTTGGAGATATGCATTTTTCGATGCGATAAGAAGACGTAAAAGTGACCTAACGAGGTAGACACCAAAAAATTTTCCGGTAAGAGAAGCTTGATACACGTGTAAAGACATATAAAATATAGTTTACTTAACGAGTTAAACAATAAGAAAAAAATTAGATTTATTTTTTGAAACACCATTTTCCATAATCTAAAACTGACCTACCTAATCTGGATGACTGTTAATTTTTCTGTAATAACTTTGAAGAAAATCGTTGGAACAGTTTTTAGACACGGGCTTACGGTCCAACTTCCGAGATAAACATAAACATAAGCATAATCAAACTCAATCTGAAAATAACCAATCTTGTAATAATAACGCTTGTTATTTGTAAAGTAATTTAAAATAAACAGTTATCTGATTGAGACTAGCTTTATTAATACCACGTCTAAGTATAGGAATATGTGTATTGCTTCCATTATATAAATATGTATAAAAATAACTTAAATTAAATTTATGTAGGTTCTGTAGTAAATGTCTGTGTTAAATTATTTTTCTGTTATTCAAAAATAATCTTATCTAGATTGTTAATTTTTTTCCCTATTCATGTAAGTAATTTTTATTTAATACTCTTATAAATTAAACAACTGTTTAAAATAAAATGTTTAATTGTTTTAAAATTATACACGAGTAAAAAAAAAAAAAAAAAAAAAAAAAAAGCAGTAATAATAATAATAATAATAATAATAAATGTATGAATAATTTATTTATAAGTGCCTTATATATGAAAAAGCAATAAAAATACCTTAAATTTATAATTTATTCGACATATCAGTTTTCTTTGTCCTGAGATAAAATTGACACTATCTTTGTAGATTTCAATTTAGCAATATATATATATATATATATATATTCTTTTGATGCATGTTGATTTTGTTAAAGCATTTCTTTTAGGAGAGTAAAATGTGTCTTAATAAATCTATGATAAGTGTATAAATTATTTTCTTTCGTTTTTAAGAGAATGAAAACAATTCTTTATTCTTTTTCATCTTAAGTTATAACGAATCTCTTCGGTTGTTAATAAGTTACGATCTTTTATATGATAGAACCATAGCTTTGATATTTATACAGCATTAATTCTGTAGATATTTATTTAAAAATATCATACTGATGTGAAGTTTTATTGCGAGAGACATAAAATATGTAAAAGAAATTTTAATTATTCAAAACAAGTCTTTATAATATATATTCGCTAACCGCACTAAAAAATAATGAAAGAAAATTATTCATATAAGTTTAGCAGATAAATTATGTAATTTTTAATTATTATTGAAAAATTATTAATTTATTTCCTCTGTCGTTAATAGGAATACCTGTTTTTTTTAAAACACGGTTTTCGGTCAGGTGTTCCTATACACATACCATTTAATAGCATTTACCACCATTTTCAATAGGGAACGTACTATCGTAAATGTGAGTTCCATATATCAGTTTCAAGGATTTCTATGAATATTTACAGGAATTACAGCGCCGACAGACAGACAAACTAGCGTCATAAAAACTTTTCAATTTTGTTGGAAATTGTTAATAAAAATGTATTTATTTTAAACATAATTGACGAAAAGTTACTTATTCATTAGTAGTTAAAATCTGCAAATAAAACTTTTATTCCCCTTTCCTTTCTTTTCTTTTCTTTTCTTTCTTTCTTTTTTTTTATTTATTTATAAATTTACGTATAGATATTATTGTCTAGGAAGTATGCATGTCCTTTATAAAACTAGTTCAATCGAAAAAAATATTCTAAGTTATTTAAACAATCATGCTGTGAAAAATTCTATCTTAATATATATATATATATATATATATATATATAAATTTAATATAAATCGTTAATGATTATATTTCTAATAAGAAAATGACATTACAAAAGAATTGTGACACCAAACATAAATTGCCATAATTTGTGAGCTTTTGTAAAATGTATCGAAAAAAAAAGAAAAAAAAAAACTTTTTTTTTCTTTGCCTTTTTTTTAATACGTTAAAAGATTAATTTAACTGCTATTAATTAATTTCAAAATATTCAGCAGAAATATGAAATTTTAAAAGTTAGAAATTGCTTCATTATGCTTATATTTAACAATGCATTTCATACGTTCTGATAAAGATATTCTTATGAATAAAAATAGCTTTTTAGAGATTAAAACTGTAAATATAGCCATAATTCGTTTTCTTTTTCTTCTTCTTCTTCTTTTTTGATTACTTTGCTTATATGGTGGCATAAATTCAAAAACTGCTTTATTCAAATTAAAGAAAAGACATTTGAAATGCTTACAATAAATCAGAGAAAGGGTTTTAGAGAAGGTAAATAATTGGAACAAAATTTTAATGTAACAATGTTACACTAATTTAACGCCAATTTATTTATATTAATAAGGAAGAAACGGAAATCGTTAAACTTTTCATGGCTCTGGTAATTTTTCTTTTGAACATTTTTTAATTAGTTGAATTCTATTGTTCTAAAATTGTAATGCATGCATTTTTTTTTTTTTTTTAATATAAAACAAAGAAACATCAAGAAAGGGAATTTAAACAAAATTGAAAAGTTTTTATGACTCTAGTTTGTCTGTCTGTCGGCGCTGTAATTCCTGTAAATATTCATAGAAATCCTTGAAACTAATATATGGAACTCACATTTACGATAGTACGTTCCCTATTGAAAATGGTGGTAAATGCTATTAAATGGTATGTGTATAGGAACACTTGACCGAAAACCGTGTTTAAAAAAAAAACAGGTATTCCTATTAACGACAGAGGAAATAAATTAATAATTTTTCAATAATAATTAAAAATTACATAATTTATCTGCTAAACTTATATGAATAATTTTCTTTCATTATTTTTTAGTGCGGTTAGCGAATATATATTATAAAGACTTGTTTTGAATAATTGAAATTTCTTTTACATATTTTATGTCTCTCGCAATAAAACTTCACATCAGTATGATATTTTTAAATAAATATCTACAGAATTAATGCTGTATAAATATCAAAGCTATGGTTCTATCATATAAAAGATCGTAACTTATTAACAACCGAAGAGATTCGTTATAACTTAAGATGAAAAAGAATAAAGAATTGTTTTCATTCTCTTAAAAACGAAAGATTAATTAGCACACACACGTCAGATTCGAAGGATGATTTCAGTTTTAAAAAATGCAACAGAAAATTCTAACTAATTAATTTAACTGCTTTATTATGAAATATGACTAAAGAAGATTATTTAAATTCTTTTGTACTTAATACTTATATATTTAAAATAACGGCATTTTCCAAAATAATTACTCGTATTCAATATTTATACTTACATCTGAAATAAACATTTTAGTAATGAATGCTATGCTAAAACAAAAGCCGTAATGTTCTTTGCAAGGAAATTTTTTTTTTTTTTTTAAATATTGAACACATTAATTACCTGACCGTAATTAACAGTTAAAAATTTAATTAGGTTTTAATTATTAATTCATCACTATATTTTAATAAAATTTATATTTTTGTAAAAGGGCAAGGAACAAAGAAAATTGCTAGACTTTTTAATTGCATAAAAAATATAATTTTTCTAAAACCTAATGCAGCAGTAAAATAATTTATCTAAAAACAATTTGCCTTTTCTGTAACTATCTTAAAATTGTATTTTATATACTAGTCAGCATGTATAAAAATTTAATCATCATAGCGTCTAACAATAAAGATTTTAAATATACGGTTTTGTACTATTTTGAGTAAATGACAGATGAGACAGAGCAATCTGAAAAATTGAAGAAATCGAATAATAGCTGCACCACTTGTGATACACCCAATTCGATTAAGTTTAATTTTTAATAATAACTATCGCATATATGAAATTTAGTGCATGTACATATCATAAAGCTGAAATATAGCCTTTTCGTAAACACTGTTAAAGTATATTATGTTATAGTAGTGTAAACTACTGGCCGATATTAACAATATTTTAATCGACATTGTTTTCCAGCATGACTCTTATACATTTTAAGTTTTGTGTCCTTATATTATAGAAGCTGCGATATAGCTCTCATGATATGAGAGAATATGTAGACTACCAGAGACATCTTTTGAGTGATATATTTCAAAAGCCATTTAGTACCAATTAAAGTTCATACTAAATAAAATATTATGTTCGGTTAAGTTCTGTTTATTTGTTTTAGAGATACAGCGTCTAAAATATTTGCTAACACAAACACACAGACATAAAACCTTTTCTAAAAATGGTCGAATCATGTTAAATACATCTGAAATGTGTAAATCCATCAAAAAACAGAAGTCGAAAACTTTCTATAGAATTATGTATCAAATTGTGTATTCCTTTCTTTTTATGTATCTATAAGAAAGTAATAAAATAAAATACCTTTAATTAAAATAATCTTTATATATTTTAAAAAATGTGGAGAAAGGAGCAGGAAACAAACTAATCCTATATTGTAAATTATAACTGAGAGTTTATATAAAACATAAGATTTCCTTATCAGTATGGTTTCATGTATTAACTTTGGGAGACCTCACAGAATTTTCATAGTGAATTCGCAAGCTCTAAACTAGAATATATAAAGGTAAGTTAAATTTCGGATTTTGCGAAATGCAGCAGATAATTAGATTTGAGTAAGTTTGTTAGAAAGTAGTAAAAAAATAAATAAATAAATAAAAATCCAATGCATAAAAGCAATGTTAAAACGTACTCGAAATTCAATTCAGGTCCAATTTAATTCAAGTGCAGTTCTGATGAAATTATAGCTGTTTGATTCTTATGAATTTGGTTTAAGGCAATCTGACGGCAGTCACATCGTCTGTAGGTTATTGGTAATATTAAGCCATTTATTATTTCACACAAGAGTACGCACTGAGGTCACTTTCTTTCACTACTCACAGAGTAGTTCATTTCTTCTCCATATTTAAATGCTTCAAATAAATGATTTGTTGAATTTATTTTAGTATCTGCATTTCTTACCTCATAAGGCAGAAGGGATACAGACACTTAAGTTGTCGGAGTAACGAGAAACTTTACAATGGCATCTAAATAAAGTGAACTCCTCCTCTTTCCGCCGAGAGTATATTTTACTAAATAAAATAATGTGAATATGTATGCATATATATATATATATATCTTTATATATATATTTCTTTTGTGCGTGTGTATGTCACTGAACTCCTCCTAAACGGCTCGACCGAGTTTAATGAAATTTTTTGTGTGTCTTCAGGTGGATTCGAGAATGGTTTAGATTTACAATTCAGTTCAATCGGATAATTGGATCAAAAGATATTAAATAAAAACTCCATTTTAACTTTAAAATGATTAAAAAGAAAAATATATTTGATGCCAAAATAAACAAAATTCACGTTTATTTCTTTTTTTCCGGAAATAAAATATTTTTAATTCCGCGTGATAAACAATAAAAATTAGGGGAAAAAAAATTAATATACTATGAACATATTCGCGTGTAAATAAATATTTTCATAGAGATACTTGGTATTAGCTTAAAATTTTTATTTAATTTAGTAGTACTTTTCTTTTCTACAGTAAAACAAAATTTTTCGTTTTAATTGATACTTTATATGTAACTTATAAAGGTTCTTTTATGTTTTCACCTTAATTGTAAATAGCAATAATTTCGAATTTATTAGAATTTTTTATTTTTATTTTGTATATATAATAAAACAGTTTTTCTTTTTTTTTTTTTTTTTTTTTTTTTTTTGTATGGAACAGCTTTAGTTTGGAAAAATTTGAAATTTGGCACCGAAGTAGTACGAACGTTTCTCACCAAGATCGTCAGTTACGCAATTGAGATAGCCATGTTAATTCATCGCAAAAATGGCCAAAAATAATTAAAGTCGACAAGGGGGGGGGGGAGGTCTATACTAAAGCTGTGCCTTTGTATTTATCTTTATATATATATTTCGTTTGTGCGTGTGTATGTCACTGAACTCCTCGTAAACGGCTGGACCGAGTTTAATGAAATTTTTTGTGTGTCTTTAGGTGGATTCGAGAATGGTTTAGATTTACAATTCAGTCCGATTTAAATTGTTTATTTAATTAATTTATCATTTATAAATTGTTGTTGATTTTGGAATGTTTCACATTGGATCCGGCAGACTGCGCTACGATCGTAGTATCGAATATTCAATAATACGCAAGCGAAGTGATGACGTCATTGGCCGTCCGTGATGCAAGAAAAATATTTCCTATGTTAATCGTCCATTGGATTTTTTGTAAAAAATTACTAAAAATCGAGGATAATTATTTCCCGATTTTAGTCCCCATATTTGGATATAGATATGTATTAGTTATCATGTGCATGCGTTAGATTGAGTTGTTTTCGCTGTAAAATTGATAAAATTTGAATTTTTAATCTCAAAACTCTGTCATCCTTGGCGGAAAAAAAAATATCGCCATATCATCTGGCGAACATATTTAATTTCCTTAAAAAATAATGGTTATTTCAACAACTTATATTAAGAGAGTAATGAATAATATGAAACAATTTCGTACAATACATATTACGAAAATATACATCTGGCATATATATTTTCGTATTAATTTTTTGATCGCCAAATACATAAAACGCCAAAGAAGACAGAGTTTTGAAATTTAAAATTAAAATTTTGTCAATTTGAGAGCAAAATAACTCAATCTAACACATGCATACGATAACTAATACATATCTATACCCAAATACGGGGATTAAAATCGAGAAATAATTTTCCTCGGTTTTTAATAATTTTTTATAAAAAATCCAATGGGAGATTAACATAGGAAATATTTTTCTTGCATCCACTGACGATCAGTGACGTCACACTTCGCTTGCGTATATTCTATTGTAATTCCAGTTTGTCCCGACAGTTGGTGCTGCGATCTAATTCAGGAAAATATTTTGTAACTTCGTGTTATTATTGTTATACAGAAAATTGTGTCCTAATTGAAATATTACATCAAGATGTAATTAGAGTTTGAAGAGTTTTGAAGTGTGCATAAAAAACTATACATTTTGCAAATTTAGTGCGGAATTGGAGTGAGTATTTTATAAAATTTTCTATCAAATTTACATGCGCGTTGATTAACAACCACCCTAACCTACAAATTTGTTTGTGCAGCTAATTTATTATTGTTTATTTATTTATTTTTTGAATGGAACACCTTTAGTATCGGATCCCTTTGGCAAAATTTGAAATTTGGCACCGAAGAAGCTCGGACGCTTCTCACCAAGATCTTTAGTTCCACAATTGAGATAGCCATTTCAATTCATCGCAAGAATGGCTTAAAATATTTAAAGTCACCAAAGGGGTCCCAATTTGTGGCTTAGATTTAGAATATGCGTGCTTTTCTCACGGCCAATTATATGTTGCGTGTTCCAGGAAAACCTTCGAATTTGTTTGTGTATACTCCTCAAGGATTAACCAAAAATATTTTACATCCAATGGCATTACGATAAATTAAGTTTTTGTAGATTAAAAAAATGTACCTGTTATAAAATAAATTGAGTTTCAACTTTTTCACCTTTAATTAAAACGAGTTTAAGTTTTTATTTAATACGAACTCTACATTTCACTTCGCTCACACATACTCACATGCATCGATTGATTGAATTGTGATAAATGTACATGTAATGATGTTAGATACTGTAATAATTTTTTGATAAAAATTTTCATCAAATCGATCGAGATTGTTACAGTTTATTCAAAAAAGACGGAATTTTCATGTGAAATTCGTTGCTATCAGATATTCTCTCAAAAATTGAAATATTTGCCGTATGAAATAAAATTTTGTGCTGTTCGACATTCAGCGGAGGTTTTAAATAACAAGTAGCAAGTAGAAAGTACCAAGTAGCAAGAAGCAAGTAGTGAAAATTTCGGTAATTATGTCTTTTACGTTATAATCGGAATTCACAGTCACCGTTCACAGCGCTTCATACCTGTTTCACTTATATACCACATCCTTACACACTTACAATAAGTTAGTTATTTTTTTCTAGCAAAATATTCTCTAGAAATAATTTATATGACAAAACAACGTTTGTCGGGTCAGCTAGTATATATATATATGTATGTATTATTTACTTTTTATTTTTTAATTTGGAAATGTACTCATAATTAAGAAAATTAAACACGAGGAAAAGGTTTCACTCTTTAAATATAGCTGAAAGGTTACTGCAATTATATGATTTGACGCAGTTGTACCTAAATGTATATGTCAAAATCCTATGTATGAATAATCAGAAAAGAAAATTGTAGATACGTTTTTAAACTTATAAGATATAGCTAAAATACCGTTATGGATATTATATTAGGGCAATGAGCTTTTGTAACAAGTCAACAACAATTTTATTAAGGAAATTAGATGTTATAAAGTGCTTGTACTTAATCTTTCATTTGCAGTTGTTCTGTAAATAGCAACAGTACTTTTTACCATTACGATCCAGGATTACTTAGGCATGACACATGTTACTAGCTACGGTTACTTGTTTACTATAATAACAAAATAACAGCAACGCTATTCCTATAATGGAAATAAACGAGATAAACGGGAAAAAATTCAACTCCCTCAAAAGCATTTCTACTTAATAATGGAGGGGTGAAACAAAATAAAAAAATATTCGCCTCTCAACGGAACAATATTCAAAAGTTTCAATCGAGGTATCCGATATATCCTATCGTTCTGGAAAATCGAGGGCAGGAATACTCTATTCCTTGTACTGCAAGAAGCGTTCAAATTATACAAGTTAGACGGCAATTAATTTACTAAGTGGCTCCTAAATGGAGGGCCAATACCTGCACTAAAATCTAGAAAACCCTCGGTCCAATTGAATAGTATGATATTTAACCCAGTGAATGTCGCACGTCTGAATTTCGTAGCACACGGCGTATCGTGGTCGTTCAATTATTTTGGGATACAGGAAAGAACTGTTTTATTTCTTTTTCCATGTTTAAGAAGTATTTTTTTTTTATTTTAAAAGATTAGAAAGAACCAACATGGAAAGCACAACCTCTAAAAGATTGGTATGTTTCATTAAAGGAAAGTTACCCTCAAATCCCTTTCATAGAAACATGTTGGCCATTATTTTAGAGCCATTATAATAGAGAGCCATTATAATAGAGAGCCATTGTAATAGAGCCATTATAATTGTTGGCCATTATAATAGAGATATTGCAATAAAGGTGTACAGTGGGGATCGATTTCATGAAATACAAAAAGGTCGATAGCAAGTTTTCTTCGCAGCCCTAAAATATTCACGAGGAAAAATTGGTGCCTAAAGGAGCTGAACTACTTTCATTGCTGGTTAATTGACAATATGTGGTTTTTAATGAAAATATAGTCATCATTGTTATCACGTATTCACAGGAAGTACCTAATGAACAAGCAGCAGTATGTGCAATGCTTCCTTCTACAGTTTTAACCTATAGAGAACAATTAGTACAGAGAACTGATGCAGGATTTTATAAATACATGGAAAATTCAGAAATGTCTAGCACAGACGCTTCGATTGTTGTAAACGGGTCCTAATATTTTCAGTTAATTGATGAACTGTTGTTTTATTCAAAATTGTTATCTCCTAATGGGGAATTACGAATTGTGTTGCAATTTCCAGTTCTCTAAGAAAAGTCATCCTTTTGGATTTTTAGAACTTACCGATATCAGGACATTTATCTCCAATATTAGAAAAACTTATGCTAAATTAAGGATACCGCTTACTACCCTTAAATGCGGAGAACCTTTCCGCGAATGTATTTCAATCTGACATTTATGCTAAATTATAATTATAAAGATATTATTTCCAACGGCACAGATTTGTCAGTTCAAAATATAGCAAAATGAACAAGAAAATAAACATAAAACCTCATTTCCTCATTCTTCTTCTCTCTCGCACAGCAACAGTCGTCTCGGGGCCGGGAAGAGTTTTGCAGTGCAGAATGTGGCAACCATACATAATAAAATGGCCATCGCAAATGGAAGTGTGTGGCTCAGACACCAGACCAATGCGGTATAAATAAACAGCCAAACAGGCAGTAAATAAAGCGATGGAATTAACTACGGCCATTTGACATGGCCACTTGGAAATGCCACTTGATCTGAGATATTACCACTTCTTCTTAATCGTTGTTTTTAGTAGTTGCACATGGAAATTAGTTTAGATTTTTCTTCTTATATGTCGGTTACAAGTTGGAAATGCTACCGGGTTGTTCTTCGCGTTTAACTTCTTAGTAGGCGGGAGTGCACATGGTTTCTTTGAATGATGCACTCATACCTAGATTCTTCACCTGATGATGATTTGTGCTATTATTCTGACCTACAAAACTGTTGAGAGTCCTAAATTTTTTGCGTTTACTTACAAAGATATTTATTTATTAAATTAATTCTGATTTGAATTTAACCAGGCTAACATACAGATGTTTGAAATAAAAAATCTGTCGAAAATGAAAATTCCTATTACATATATATATATATATATATATATATATATATATATATATATATATATATATATATATATATATATATATATATATATACTAGCTGCGTACCAGGCGTTGCCCGGGTGCATTAGGTGTTTTGGGCACAATTGGCATAAAAACGTTGTCAGCATTGCTATTTAACATAAATTGCGAAAGCTATTAGAATAGATTATTGTAGAACATCTTTATAAACAATGTTTCGAGACTTGTTTTTTTCTGCATATATACACAAATTTTTGGCCCTAGACACACGTGAGCAGCCAACGTAGAGCTGTCCATGTGAAAAACATGGGGAGCCCAGATGGATGCCTGCCACTTTAAGGGTTTGCCCTTGGCTCTTATTGATGGAGATAGAGAACGCCACTTTTAAGGAGAACTGCAAACGTTTAAATTGAAAAGGCAAGTTTGTTGGAATGATGGGTATTCGCGGTATTAATACCGTCTCTCCCTTTGCCCTGTCAGTAATGATGGTGGCCTGCACAACATTCCTTTTCAGCTCTATGATGTGCAACCTTGTGCCATTGCACAATCTTGGTGCATTCAAGTTACGCATCAGTATAACAGGCAAATCCACCTTTAACTCCAACTTGTGGGAGGGCACTCCCGGCAGCTCTAATGAGCTTAAAAACTCTACGGGATAAGCAGTTGTGTCATCAGAAGCCATTACTGAATCTATTGATGAGTAGATGGTCACCTCACCAGGTAATCGATGAATAATATTCTTATTAATTTTCGCTACCGTTTCATTTGTAGGTGCCATTATTGCCCTCTCACACAACCATTCCTCGTTTCTGAAGTTTAGTTGCAAGTTCGGAAAAACCTTATTAATTAATTCACTTTCCGAGCATACAACATTACAGAAGGAGCTTTTAAACTCTATGAGCCCTTCGGCATCCATTGGCATGCGACCATTGCCGATTTCCAGGAGACACTGAGCAAAGTTCCCCGACTCACAGTCACTGAAGAGTTAAACTCTCATATTAGTTCTGAATTGTAATCTTTCTACTTTTGCCCACATAGGCGATGATTTCAGGCATGCATTAATTTCATCTGCTGCAGTGCCTCGCTCAACTACTGGCAGTGTCTGCCGGAAGTCGCCTGCAAGCAAGACGACCACTCCACCCATTAACATTCTATTGCCGCGGATATCTTGCAAGGTGCGATCCAGTTCTGCGATTGCACGCTTGTGCGACATCGTGCACTCATCCCACACGATCAATTTACACTGCTGCAACAAAACGCTCCGATCACTCCTCTTGCTCATATTGCATGTGGGTGTTTTTCACCCGCCAGGTTTAAAGGTAGCTTGAATACCGAGTGAGCAGTTCTTCCTCCACTAAGTAAAGTTGCAGCTATTCCAGAAGATGCAACAGCTAGCGCAATATTTCTGTCCTTGCGCAACTGTGCAAGCAGCAAATTCAACAGGAATGTCTTGTGTGTGCCACCCAGCGCATCCAAGAAAAAGAGACCCTCTTGTCCACACTCTATACGATTCACAATTTTCAAAAAAATTTCCTTTTGCTCTGTTAATAACTGGAGTTCAGTTTCGGCTACTTGAGCCTCCAAAGAAGCAGTGTCATAACTGAGCTCCTTGATCAAATCGGTAGACAATTCTCCCATGCGTTGTGGAGTGGGCATGCCAAAATCAGCAAGCTGCTTACCTACCATTGAAAAAACTTTCTCTTCAATAAGTTTCAGAGCCTCATTAAAATCGATGATATCATCACTGGCAAGTTCTGTACTTTGGTACCTATGAGCAATGTCTTCGGATAAGTGTATTTTATACTTTCCCCAAAGTTTCATTAAGTTTGAGAGTCCACATGTGCTCAGCATGATAGCAAAGAGCTCTCGAACTTTAGCTGCTGACCGGCACAATACAGCATCTTCCAAAGTATTGTTCCACTGATTGTCGTCTTTTAAAAGTCCCAGCACTATACATGCTTCTCGGAATGTGGCTTTTTCATGTCCATTGACAGTTTTGAGTGCCTGAAAACTGGTGGATCCCCTGACACGGGTCAGTAGCAAACGTATACAGTAACACTCAAAGTGTGACAAATGAACAGTGTAGATTCTGCCCAGGGCATCTGATGCCTTCACACCATGCCAGCCTTCGATAGGGGTGCCCTGCAGACGCCGCTTCCATTCTTTTCGTGATGAATTAAAAGTATAATATTTTGGCACTTCTGTATACAATAAAGTTTGGGCAAATTCATCAATCTGGCACAGACGGAAGAATGCAGTAAGGATAGTTGTAGGAAGGGTCGCGATTCGATCATGTAAGTTAGCTTCTGTGAAATACACACGCTCACCATTGGGGAGGTGCACTGCAAGATGAGTCACAGTTGGGTGCCTCTCGTGAAGTGGCAAGCCCAATATCCGCCACGCTGCTTCATGGCTGCTGACATAGCGGATTGCTCTGAACATTTGAACTTCATTTCTGGGTTCAGTATTAGTATTCCCTGCTGCTGAACAGTAAATATTGCCTGGTCAGAGCCCTTATTTATGTATTTGGAAATGTATTTAATTGCTTGGACTGAGTTACAAAATTCCACATTAATGTGAGCATTAAAGGTTTTTGAAAGAAGTGGTGAATAAGGGACCACAAAACTGTTGTCGACTATAACGTCTTTTGAAGTACCTCTGACTTTAATTGTGACTGTACACCCTCCATCCTTTGGTGCTCTACGTCTGTACAGTCATACCCATTTTCCATTGTTTGTGGGTCTTTTAACAGTGCCCGAGGATACTTTTTAGTGCACTTTCAGTCCTCTCCACAAGGACCATGGATCATGGTTTTAATGACCGTATCATAAAGTTCTTTGTCTATGTTGGGGTCTGGCATTTCTGCTGATATCACCTCATCAATATGATTTGGCCGCAATTTTTCCTTTAACCATAGCAGCAAGTGTAGGCCGCGCTTCTGCCATTCAATTGAGTACATAAAGCACAGCACCCCACCAAAACTACGGCCTTTGGTAAGAAGGGCCACCAGTTTTTACACTTTTATTTTAAACACTCGTGCTACAATATCATGACGGTCCACTGGTTTCTGGCCAATCATTAGTTCTTGCTTTATTTCAGTCCAGGCTGAGTTACACGTGAAGGTTATAAATAAGTCCGGCCGGCCATAGTTTCGGACATAGGAAAAAGCATCCTGCGTGTATTCATGCAGATACCGCGGACTATTCGCGAACGATGAAGGGAGGATCACCATCTGCCATAAGTTGTTAGCATTCACATTGCCGTTATTTGCAATGGCATCTTGCAGGTGGATGTAATTCTCTGAACGTAACTTTTTTTGATTTAGTCCTATGAACCTCAGACGTTCACTCTCCATTTTCACGTACATGTCTACCAAAAATTGGGACAGAAGTGTTCTACACCGCAGCAGCAAGTTGAAGTTATGTTCACGCACTATCAAGTGAAATGCATAAAAATCCATGCATGATACTTTTTTCCTTGGATTCGGTTGTCCAGTCACTGAATTTGTTTGAAGGATACTGAAGTGATATCCCTCTTGCCCTTTCCAGAACATAATAGGATACTGTAGAGCTCATAAAAACGATGCGTGTCTGCAACCTAGTGAGGGAGTCATCATGTTTGCGCAAAGCGCTTCACTACTCTTGGGGCAGTGAAGTCGGTGCCTGCGACCAAAACTGCAACCTCAGAGGCGGCAGGAGCATTGTAGCAACGTGCATGCTGTCCGCTCGGCACACGATCAGCATGTATGACCACTTTACAACTATCATCTGGCATGCTCTCAAGAGCTGTTTTGAACTCGTGCACTAACACATTGTGATCATGCATAACTTTTTGTATTTTTAAAGCAGTTGCACGTTCAACACCCTGAATAATTTGGCAACGTCTATCAGTCTCAGTCTCATCATCCTTTCCCATAAAGTAAACCTGCAAAAATTGTGCTTGACTGTTGGACGGAGGTAACAATGACCCTATTTTATGATGCATTTGCCCCTGTACTGTAAATGTAGGAGAAAATCTAGGCATGGCAATAATTCTATCAGCCCCAAAAGAGGTCATGTGAAAACAGGAATTATATTTTTTGATACAGTTTAAAAAGTGTCTTGACTCATAAGTCTCACCACAAAACAATTCCTTTAAAGCATCTACTGGTTCCTCTAATGTGGGAATGATTACCTTGCCCCGAGAGCAACACATTCCCTCGGTCTCTTCCTTCCATTTCAGTGCTCCACAATATCTGCATGTCTTATTCATATGATCGATTTTTATGAGACTGTGATTACTATAATCTAAAGCTGGGTCATAGTCAAAAGCACAGTTTTCAAAGAATTTCCAGGTATTTCTTGCAAATATTTGACGACGTTCATGGCGGTGTTGAGCATCGGAAAATCGGCGCACGTGTCTCTCTTCGAATGTTTCAGAGGCACGGAGAAAAGCCATAAGTTCCGCGCGTTGCTGACGTCGAAAATCTGTAACTTCTGCAGTCTCAGAGGCACGTTGAGAATCCATGCGTTCAACCATATCCCGAAGTCGAGCATGAGACTGGCTCAAGGTTTCAGCCGCTCGAATATTTGCTTGACGCTCAGCTTGCTCAATTCTCCATATTTTAGCATCTTCTGACGACTCTTGCTGTCTAGCTATTCACAAAGATCGAGCATTTCGCGAGACATACATAAGATTTGATTTTCGTCTGCGTGGTATTGTATTTAAATAAATTTGTTAAAATAGTTTAATCTAGCTTTTTAGCGCCATATCAAAAAGTATCAATAGTCAGCGCCAATAAACTAAAAAAAAAAAAAAAAAAAAAAAAAAACTAAAAAGGATGGAGTTGGAAAAATTACTTCCTGACATTTAACACATTAAATGATTTTTAAGAAAAAAAAAATATTAAAAAAAGAAATACATGTTGAGAGAGTGAATAAAAATCCATGATAAAAAAATATAAAAGCATTTACGTTTTTTTTTTTTTTTTTTTTTTTTTTTTTAAACATTTCGGAAAATAAAATTAATTCAGCTCTAAGGTAATGAATCTTTGACAGTTAATTGCTTTGACAGGTAGCGCCACCTATGATCTTATAAAAGAACTATTAATTATTGAAAATATACATTTTTTTATTAGAACTTCGCTAATTTGCGCATGAAAATCACAAAACAATTTTTTTTTTTTTTTTTTTTTATGAAAAGGTTAAAAAAAATGTAAAAGCATTTTAGTTTTTTTTAACATTTGAAAAAAAAAAAAAAAAAAAAAAAAAAAAACACGAAGTGGTTATTTTGAGAGGTAGATTTTTCATCCATGTTGAAAAAATATGAAACCATTGTGGTTCTTTTGAGAGGTAGTTTTTTCATCCATGTTGAAAAAATATGAAACCATTTTCGTTTTTTTTTCTTTCCCCTTAACAGATTTAATTCAATTTTAAGGTATGGAATCATTATTTAATAATCGTTTGCAGCGATTAATAATATTTGGTAAACAATTCACATTTTTTTTTCACATCTTTTGAATATTCTTATTAAGGTAAGTACAGAGAGACTATTTAGTATTTTTTTGTTATCAATCGGGATTTTTTTTTATGTCAATTTCTACGTGTTAGATTCATTTAATAAAATAATCCCAAAAAATGTTTCAGAATAATTTTTTCGCGTTTGTGGCGCTAGATAGCGCCCATTAATCAATATTTTTTTCTCAGAATACAAAATTGCTATTTTATGCATAAAAATCACAAAAAGAAAGTTTTTTTTCGGAATAAAAGGCAGCCAACTTTGTAAGTTAGGGTATAAGCTATCTCCATTACAAATTTCATCGAAATCCGTCGAGCAGTTTTGGCGTGAAACTCAGTCAAATAAATTCACAGACATTCACATTTATAATATATATAAGATATATATATATATATATACTCTATAACAGAAAAAGTGACGCACCAAGAAGGAGTAATGCAAACTGGACACAAATTGACATACATACAGGTTTTGATGGAATCAAGCACCAATTCATCATTACGTCGATTCTACGTGAAACTGGTACTTCAGTGACTTCAAATACCCTTAATAGGCGACTCAGTGGGGTTGAGCTCAGTCCACGGATCTCTCTTCCACTGAAGACGTTTGGAGCATCATAAAAAGGGTCCTACAACCAGCTCGGGATTTTACCAATCTAACGCAACAATTGGACAGAATTTGGCACGATACTTCACAGGAGCACAACTGCCAACTCTATCAATTAATACCAAGTCGAATAACCCCTTAATAGGCGACTCAGTGGGGTTGAGCTCAGTCCACGGATCTCTCTTCCACTGAAGACGTTTGGAGCATCATAAAAAGGGTCCTACAACCAGCTCGGGATTTTACCAATCTAACGCAACAATTGGACAGAATTTGGCACGATACTTCACAGGAGCACAACTGCCAACTCTATCAATTAATACCAAGTCGAATAACTGCTTACATAAGGGCCAGAAGTGGACCAACGCGTTATTGACTTTTTTAATTTGTGAGGCCCTTTCTCTTGATTAAATCATTGAAATGTTCTGAAACTGTAATCAATTGTTTTTCTCGACATGTACATAACATCTACCAATTTTTGTCCCATTCGGACCACCCATTCTTCCCCATCTACCAATTTTTGTCCCCACTTCTTCTTGGTGCGTCTTTTTTTTTTTTTTTTTTCTTTTTTTTAATATATATGTAGAGTGTATATAATTAACTAAGGGTGTAATAAACATTTTTGAAATAAATATAACAATTTTCAAAAGAAAATATGTAATGAACGTTAAGGGATTTTAATAGTGAAACTTGTTAATAAAAGGTAGTTTTCGTTGAGATTCGCATACAATCAATAAAAATTCTTTCCTTATTGTAATATTATTATTTTCATATCAAGAAGAACTTCGGAAACACTCTTATAAAGTATTTATATTTTCAAATATATAAAATAATTATTCATGATAGATAAATAACATATAATGCGGATTTAAAAAATAATGTAATTAATTTTGCGAAATAAATAAATAAATAATAACGCACACTTGACTCTTATAACAATCATTATTTTGAAAACTGTTACGTTTGTAAATTAAACAATTGACCATAAATAAAGTTAAAAAAAAAGTCTCATTACAAATTTGGAAAATGAACAAAAACTGTACCATGATAAAATCTATCTCAGGCTCCTATTTAAGTCATAAAAAAAAAAAATATGTTACATATCAGTGGTATTGTTATTCGTAGTTACGCAGGTACACAGAAGTAGTATTGTTCATTGTTAAATATTGTATTCTCCTTCTTTATTTTTAAGTTAATAATTTAGTTAAGTTGATTTGGTGTTGTGGAAGAACTTCTTATTGCTAAATTCAGTACATAAAAAAAGTATTGTTTATAATATTAATGAACACAGGAAATGAAATTCAAAGATTACTGAAGCATACTATCAGTAGTTAATCAAAAAGAAACTAACAATTATTTAAAAAAAATAGTATTTACAACACAAAGAGTAGTATATTTAATAAATAAAAAAATTTATTTCTGTTAAAATAATTTTCATTAAACCTGGTTAGTCATTATATCACATTTATAAACCCCATAATGCCCGAAAATAAGAAATGCTCCATTGTTAATGCGTAAATTATTTGAAAATTTATAATATAAGCTCATTAGAATCTTTAAAGTTTATAAACATAAAAAAAATAACATGTAAGAAAAGAACGTAATTAAAGTTTAAAGGTATCGAAATATGCAATGATAATTAGCTTGCATTAATTTAGATAAGTTTTTCAGTAAAATGAATCATAAAGGTACATATATAAATGATAAAGATGTTAAAAAATGACTTTTAATGTATCGATATTAATATACAATAACATACTTTTAGTTGCCTTACTTAAATATACCTATAAAAAAACGATAAACCAGTTCCTTAATAAGTAAAGAACAATTAACAACACACATCCATTTCCTTTCAAATGTAAATATTAATTCTGATTCAAGTGGGACTTAAATGAATAAAATGAAATTTTAAAAATTAATATGTAACATTTTAATTATTATATGAAACTTTAATTAACATTGAAAGTAAACGAGAATCAAAGACGGGAGGGTTATTGTCAAATTTCGTTTTAGTCTTTGCGGTAATAAAGAAATAATTTGAAAAGATAATTATAGAAAGGATTTTTAAAATGTAGATATTAATTATGCTTTAGAAAACGTTTGTTCGAAAAGAAGATTTTAGTGACTAATTAAGTGAAAATCATTTAAGGAAAAATTTGTATGAATGAATTGTCATAAATTGAAGTATTGTTTTGTATTCAGATAAAAGTAGTATTTTTAAAAATAATTATTCTCACATTACCTGAATCGTTAAACGATCATTGTTTAAATCAAAAATCTTCGCAATGCTTATATTATTAGAATAGCGAATTTTTTTGTCTTTTAAATTTCTAATGTTTCCAATGAATACATTTTTCTTGCACATTAAGCAATTACAATTTACGAAAAATTAAGGCAAATCATGAGTCTATGAACAAGCAATATTGAAAACTATCTTGTCCTTTCAATGACGTGAATTTTTACGTCTTTTTTCTTAAATATTAAATTATTTTTGTAGCAAATTAAACATGGTTTTTAAATTTTTATAGTAATAACAACATTTGCAATAATTAAAAATTAAATTTTCTATACATAATGGTACAAAGAAGAAAAATATACGTTGAATGGCCCTTTATGAACTGATTTCAACTTTTTCTGATGGAATTTTATTGATGCAAATTACGCATTTTCCATTCCACTTTTATTTTTAAGGGGTTTCATAAAAAAAAAAAAAAAAAAAAAGTCTCAATTGTAGTCAAAAATTTCCTTTTTCATGACTGGTAGATGGTAGTTATGAGCTTCGAATGCAGTTTGCGCACGGAAGTCTAACCGTTCGGATACTTTGGCTAGAATCCAAAATAACAGCGCGCTTTATTTTGAAAAAAAAAATTCCCTGATCTAACTTATACATTTCTTGTTTTTTTTTTTTTTTAAACTTTATCCAAAAACTTCTATGTTAGACCTTTTATTATAAAGCCCTTTCTTGAATTTTTAAATAAAGAATTAAAATAAAATTTATAACAAAAATTCTTTAGTAACAGTTTTATAATAAAAGTTCTTTTAAAAACATTTCAGCAACCAGTATATAAATTCTTAATTATAAAATTTTGCAATGTTCCTCTGTCAGTGGAAAGATGCAAAAATACAAAATACTTCGATTTATTCATTCATTTAGAAAGTGGAGAGAAGGGTTATTACTTGCTAATAAAGGAAATATGCGTAGATGAAAATAAATTTAAATATGTGGATGTGTTATTCGCCTTGGCTTCAACTCCCACTCCTTCTTCATCACAATGTATAACATAGTAAGTAAATACTTGACGTTAAAATTTGTCTAATAATGCCTGTTGTTCTAGTTCATTACTTAGTTGTTATTATTTTTTTTCTATTCCATTTTATTTAATTTAAATTTTTTTATAATTAGATTTATGTTATTTGCCGTACTCCTCCAGAACAAGTAGTTGTTTTCTTGTAATATTCAGAACATTAGGCGAATAGCAATTTTTGCCTAACGAGTGACAGCTTATTTGGATTGCTACTAGAATATATGATGAAATAACAGTTCTATTCAATTGTTTCGAGACTATTCGATGTAATCACAGTTTCGTTGCACTGATTCAAGAAGTTACGTTGAATAAAGAGCATCCATCGACTAGAACCTGCCCGTTTCTTTACGAACTACTTTCTCATACAAGAAATTCGACAGGTTTTTCATAACAATATTTTTTATATGTACTGAATAATTTACTTACAGAGTTAACTTTCATTCCTCTGAATTTTTTCGTGACATAATAATAAAATTCTGTACATTATTTTTGTATAGAGTACATTTGATTGACTAGTAATTGTTATGTAGAAGATTATATAAAATAAAATTTTTGCAATTTTTAATTTATTTTATAAAATATGTAACTTTATTTTACTGAATTTTTTAGTTTATAGTATATATCATTCATTACTTAAAAGAAAAAAAAATATGTGTTTGTCAGAATTTAATTTAGTACGACAGAACTAATTTATATATTACAATCTTGTAATATATAAATCTTGTAACCAATATATATATATATATATATATATATATATATATATTAAACAGATGTATAGAAACCTCCACAAACTATTCAGAGGATCATTAAGAAGATATAGCCATCTATCCAAAATCCGTTATCAGAACGTATCCAGATGAAATAGCCAACAAATATTTAGAAGCCATAATCTATGCATATCCTAGAGGCCTCACAACAAATATTCAGAATTTATAATTTATACATATCCTCAAGTTATCTTCAACAAATATTCAAAAGCTATAATATAATCAATACATATTCAGAAAGATATGGCCAACACATAGTAAGAAACCATCATGAATATGTACTCCGAAGATATCGCCAACAAATATTCAGAAGCCATCATCAATATATATATTCAGAAGATATTGTCAACAAACATGCAAATGCCATTATCAATATATCTGCTGAAAATATCGCCAACAATATCCAGAAACCCTAACCAATATACACTTGGAAGATATAGCCAACAATTATTTAGTATCCATAGAATTTACGAATATTGATGGTCTCGGATACCGAGATCGCAATTAGTTTCTACATGCGATCTAGGAAGAATCTCTATCTTAAGAGTAGGTTTTTAAAAATGTAAAAGTTTATACGGATTTGACAAAATATTTTAAGATATTTTAAGTTGTTTCGAATATAAGGTGGATTTTTTATAACAATGTGAAAAATACCAGAGCGAGGAATCGAACCCGGGTACTCCGCTTAAAATGCGTATGATCTTCCTCTGAGCTACCCTGGCTGATAACCAGCTCGACATTTCTTACATAATAACCGTTGGCAAGCTAACCGTATCTGCAAGCGTAGATGTAACGGTTATTATATGAGAAATGACAAGCTGGTTATCAGTCAGGGTTGCTCGGAGGAAGAGGATTCGCACGCTAAGCGGAGAGCCTGGGTACGATTCACGGCTCAGGCATTTTTCTCGTAGTTGGTATAAGAAAAAAAAATTATACTCCAAACTTCTTAAAATAAATTTTCGCGGTTGATGAGTTTATCAATAAAATTTCTAAATATTTTAAGATAGTTTAAAAAATTAAATGTTAAAATTGAATATTGGCAGGCATCTTGGCATATTGGTACAAAATGGTGACAACTCAAAATTGCTGTCTGAAGAAATAGTCATGTCGTACGAATAAAATCTAAAAATAAAGATTTTTAGGACACACTGTTTAAAATGAAATAAGTACATTTGAGTGTGTCAGAATGATATAAATAACTTTTTTTTTTTTTTACCAGAAATGATATTGAATAATATTAAGTATATTATATATTTTGTAGTTGAGTCATAAATACGAAATGAGCATTTCAAAACGTTTTAAGTTTAACGTACTATCGGAAATAAAGTACCATCATCGCGAAGTAATTGGGTCAGAGGCAATAATTTAAACAACGCAGTACTGTCTAATTGATATATTTAATTGGTTTAAGTTTTAAGCGGCCTAATCACACACAGTCAGCAGTGGAATTTCGCACCCTAATAATTGCGTTAAATACCTTCGTAGTTTCAATTCGCAATTACCATAAAATAAATCAAAATTTTTAATTTCAGTTTTTATGGGAAATTGAATTTCCTATTTAAAATTCGTTTTCTTTTAACTGTTTTTAATTCTTTTTTCTAAACATTGCATGTAGGAATTTTTTAAGTGATAAAAATTATATAAAAATTTATCCCATAAATGTTTATAAAAACATATTTTGAAAGCAGTTGAAAAACGGTAAGTTTTAGAAACGATACGCAATTAACAGAAAGGGAAAATTCTAATTTTTTGGTGGGATATTTTTAAAATACGATTGTATCGCACGACGAGAAGTTGAACATTCAGTAGAGAAAACTCTACACTAATTGACCAGGTCTATTAAACCTACAGGGTTAAGTATGCCTAAAGAACAATTTGAATGTTACAATAGTAGTACACAAACGACTATAACCACAACTATTTTTAATGGAATAATATAACGTATATGAATCCTGTCATAAATTTGCTGCTTGTATGAGTACTATCGTCAATGTGCTGCTTGTGGTTTTGCGTTATAGATGCCTATGCTGGTTACACTTGTTTAATTAAATAAAAAATAGAAAATACTGTTTATGGATGACACATCATTTCTCATCCATTCAGATGTTCCATAAGTCGTCGATAAAAGAAAAATCTGGCTATCTTGGATGCCAATGCAACGTGTCTACATTCTATAGTATACACTGGGAGACAATAGTGCTAATAAAACGAATGCTTCTGTTGGAAAACACTTTATTCAAAAAAGTGACTCATGAATTGCGGTACAGACACCTCAGTCACCAGTATGATTCATAAATTTGTTGTCTAGATACTAAGGATAACGAAGCAAATTCTCCTGGTGTTATAGGAAATTGTTCCGCAGTCCGATTCTCCTAGGGAGATTTTCGTGAATCTACGCTTCAGGATATTTCTTCCCAAATGCTCATCTGTCGTCCTTTAGTGAAACATTCATTCATAAGTGTCATAGAAGGGGAAAAGTCTCTCATCTAAGATCTTATCAGATTCTCACTTTGTCTTCCATTATGAGGACGGGGAATTTATTATTATTTTTTAAACATTCTATTGACTCTCAAATCAAGTACTGCATGAAATCTATTATTATTATTATTATTATTTTGCCTATAGTGTTTTTTAAAAGATAAAAAATATTTTTTCTGATTAAAAAGCTTCATTATAGAAATAATAATGCAAAATAATACCCAACTGCAAAATTCTGCATGCTAAGTTTCAATTATTTTAAAAGGTATATGCTTTTGCTTTTTTTTTTTTTTTTTTTTTTTTTTTTTAAATCTTTTGCATCAAAATAAACACATCTGTACATTGAATTATTTAAAGCACAATTACAGCATCTGTTATAAACATAAAAATTTTAAAACTCTAAACCTTCATGAGTTTTCGTTATGCGACTGAATTTCAGAATTCGTAATAAATGTAATAGTTTCTAGATTTCAAAATGAATGCCCAGTTTTTTGACAAATATACTGATTATAAGTCCCAGAAGTTTTTGAAAAGTTCGGATAAAAACAAATTAGCAAATAAAGAATATGTAATTAGTTATTCCTGTAATTTGGAACACACACGCACACACACACACACAAAATAAATAAATAAATAAATAAAAAATTAAAGATTAAAATTTTGTAAAAAATAATAGTAAAAAATAAATAAATAATGTTTAAGGTAGAAAGATAATATTTTAAAAAGTTTCACGTAGCTTAGTACATTCTATAACAATTATCTAAGATATTTTTAATTTCATTGGTTTTTATAATTTTAATCATCCCTCGTTCTCTTAAGCTCTAGCCTGAGGACTCGATATTAGTGGCAATCACATCAAGTCTGAGTTAGTGGTAAGCATATCACAGGGCATCTGACTCAGTTCAGTCACTGAAATAATCGATATCTCAACGTTTACCGTATCATTCTGGTTTCAAAAGAAGCTCTAATGTCTTATGTAGAAAAATGTAATATAGAAATGAAGCGACTTCCCTCTCAGAAGTAGCTTGAGTTCTGTCAGACTCCGGACTTCTTAAGTCACCGAATTCCTTTGATCACTACTGCCAGCAATCATGCACGGATGACGTATCTCTATAATGTTTTCTACAATACAATAGAAAAAACTGCCTTCTCCTGAACTCTTTAAAATAAAATTATGTATTTCAACAGAAAAAATAGCTCCAATATTGTGGTGTGATGTTTTACCATTTTAGTGGGGCAGTTACAGTAATTTGCGCCATTGAGATGATAAAATATAAGACCAGAATATTGGTTTCTGCGAAAAGGCGTATTTACTACCGTTATTTTGTTGAAAAGTTGAACTATTATTGTTAACAGTTAAATAATATATTTTTACTTCCTTATACAAAGTATAAGGAAGTTCAGTAATCCCGATTTGCAAAAAGGATTTTGTATTTTGCATAGCTCAAAAATAAATTATCGTAGAATGTTGCAAATTTATATATGTGACTGTCATGATATCTAGTTGTACACTTGCAATGTTGGTTTTAATATGAGCTACCGTTTCAGAGACATCAACGACTTTAGACGAATTTTCGGGACGTCTGTATGTAGTATGTGTGTGTGTGTGTGTGTTCATCTCGCTTAAGCCAAAAACGGTTGAACGTACAATGTTTCAAATAGGTATATAGGTTTGTTGTAACATCTAGTTGTGCACCTCCCTTTTCAGACTTTCTGTGATTTTCCGTTTTTTAGATATTTCGGAAAATTATATTCATAATGCCCAAAAATACAAAAGTTTTGGCCATTATATATGACCTACCATCATAGAGGTTTCAAAAGAAGCAAATGAAAGAGCCAATAACGGTACTGTTATGAAAGTTGAAGACATTTTTGGCGTAGAAAGTAATTATTGAAGATAGAAATAGGTTCCAGTCGATGAATGCATTTTATTTAATGCATATTTAGCCTCTAGATAGAGCCTGTAATGATATTGTTGTGACATCTGGCGACATTTTTACGTATAGAAAGTAATTCATAAAGACATAAGCAGGTTCTGGTCGACGAATTCACTTTATTTAATGAATATTAAACACATAGATAGAGTTCGAAATGATATTGTTATGAAATTTGTTAAAATTTTTGTGTGCAGAAAGTAAGATATTTGCAAGTTCTAGTCGACGAATGCACTTCATTTAATGAATATTCAGCCCGTAGATAGAGCCTTTAATGATATTGATAAAAAACATTGTCGACATTTTAGCGCGTAGAAAGTAATTCTTAAAAAAAATAAGTAGGTTCTGATCGACGAACACACTTTATTTAATTGATATTCAGTAAACAGTTGAATAAGTCTCTTTTGTGTGCTTCAAAAATCAATTAATATTCTTGAAACAATCCAATGAAATGGTTATATTTATTTCAGAAATCAACTAAACATTGCTAAATACACTACAAAGAAAAAATTTGCTAAATCAACAACCGAATATTTCGAAGCCCGAATGGAATTTGAATTCATCCAGAGTATTATCAGTGGTTTATGGATTTTTCAAGGTAGTTCTACGTGAGAAACCAGTGCATAAATGTAAAATTTCCAGAACTAGACACCTCTTGAGGATAGAGTTTCGAAATTTTGTGAATACCGTACTACCACTTTTCGCCACATTTGAATGCCTAATTTGAGGTTAAGTCAATGGCCACCTTCGTTTAAATGAAAAAATAAAAAATAAAAAACTTTCATCTCTTTCCACTTTTACTACATATAGATAGTAGCACATTATTATATAGGCAAGTTCTAGTGTACAATCATCAACAATCATTTTTCTTCTTTTTTTTTTCAGTTCTTGTGAGTCATTTACATAATTTCGAAGACTTTAGTTCTGAGCTTTAAATCAATGAATTTTTCTGGAAAACTCCAGAACTCTGTTCTTATTGAAGTTAAAGCTTCCGAACTTGGGCAAAACTAAACTACAAATTTTTGTCAAATTCAGATGCCAACTTGCCGAATTCGATGTCAAGACCAAAAACCTACTCTTACTACTAACTTAGTGACTTGGCGAGACTGGCGATAACATTTTGCGGAAAATATTGTGTATGGATAGCCAGAAACGCTTTCTGAATTTTAACTGAATTGTTTAACTTAATTGTTTTGGGGAAATCTGTCGTTTCTCGCCTCTAAGTTTTGCCAAAGAGAATAAAACTTGGCCATCTATATTCGAATAATTTTGATTCAACTCTAAGCTGTGCATTTACCTATGAGAGAGTCTGTAATAAGCCGTGAAGTACTATTCCTAAAAAAATCTACTATATTTTTCTCGGCGGTATAGATCATCGTATTAACATTACTTTTTTGGTTGGAGTAGCAGTTTTTTTTCTTCGTTTGTTTTTGTTTTAAGGAATGTTCGTGGTCTGGAACATGCCTGTTTCTTTAAGAATCGGTTACCTCACACAAAACTGTCAATGTTTTCATAACAATATGTATATTCCTATGGTTATATAAGGGAGTCACGTAATTTCCACATCAGAATTTTTATCTTATATATTTAATGTATTTTTAATGAGCTTGCGAATTATAAAGGTAAAAAACATTGTATATATTTAATACGTAAATTCATTAAAATTATCATATATCATTACTATATTCATGAAAACAAAACATGCCTAATAAGGAATTTTAGAAAGGTCATTGGATTCCCATAATTATATTTTGTATATAAATAAAGTAAAAAAAAAAATAATAATAGGATTACTTTTATTTGAAAATGACTGAGAACAGCAAACTAACCATTTAAAGTGTGAATCGGTAACGTAGCGGTATGGTGCTTGTTCGCCACCCAAACAGCCAGAGTTGGCATTCCTAGGGAAAAATAAATATATGTTTTTACTTTTGTAGTACACTGTTCATTTATACAACGTGACCGTAACTTCATATATACTTCGAGTTTGACGGAATTCCTTTAAAATTGTCATGAAATGGAATTACATGATGAGAAGTCCTTTAATTCCAGAAAAACGTGTTGAAATTAACTTATGTTAATTTCATTTTTCGCATTAAAGGGAATAGTAAGAAATGTGCCCAAAGCGAAAATTATCTTTAATTAAGAAAAGTAATGAAAAACGTAGATTAATAAGGAATTTTAGAAAGGTTATTGGATTCCCATAATTATATTTTGTATATAAATAAAGTAAAAAAAAAAAAAGTAATAATAGGGTTAATTTCATATATACTTCGAGTTTGAGGGAATTACTTTAAAATTGTCATGAAATAGAATTAAATGATGAGAAGTCCTTTAATTCCAGAAAAACGGGTTGAAATTAACTTATGTTAATTTCAATTTTTTGCATTAAAGGGAATAGTAAGAAATCAGCCCAAAACGAAAATTATCTTTAATTAAGAAAAGTATTAATAATAAAAATGTATTGAAAGCTTTGAATTTTAAAACATTTAAAAAAATATATTTACTTATTCATTAATTTTGATAAAATGTGTATTTTCAGATAATTTCTAAAAATAAATCAGTAAATAAAAAAATAAATAAATAAATAAATAAATAAAAAATAAATAACAATAATAATAATAATAATAATAATAATAATATCCAATATTTTACTATCGGAAATTTATACCGCTTTTTCTCCTTTAAATTCAAGACAAATGTGAATTAGAATACAAAAATATATAGAATTACCTATTATATTAATTAATTAAAAGTTTCCCTTTGCTGTGTATTTTCCAATTAATCCAAGCAAGTAAATACGGAAAACAAATCTATTAATTTATCTCAGTTTGTCATTCTGTTGTACTGATTATGCGAAACGTAGTAAATATTTAGTGTGGCGTTCTTGGCACAGATTGCAAATGATAAAATATGCATATCTGACTGTCAATGAGGTTAAATTAAAACTTTCTGGAAGTTAGATTAAATCTTTAGTTCCTCTCGCTAGATTTTAGGGATTCTTCTGTGAACAGATTGAATTATTAATTCACATCTGCATTGTATCACGTTTTAAGTAACATGCTTTTGTTTATGAATTTCAACTATAATTTATGTTTGTAAAGAAGAAAAATTATTAAAAATAATGACTACTAATATATATATAAAAGAAAACGTAAATTAAAAACAAAAATATTTCAAATATGTGTTATATATATATATATATATATATATATATTTATTTATTTATATTTATATACATAAATATATATTTTATATATTTTATATACACTTCAAAAATATTTCATATATGTTTGAAACGTCATGATTTTAATCATAAGGAAGGTATTTTTTTTTTAGATACAGTTTTAGAGAAAAAAAATTAGAATTAAGAAACGAATAATCAAAATCATCAGTTTTCCCGAAAGGTAAAATCTAAATAATTAATTATCCATTCAGGCTATATGGCATTTAAATAACACGTTTCTCTTTACATTAACTTTAGATATATGTAATAACCTTAAATATCGGTCGAAACATTTTCTTTTAAGAACTGGTAGATCACAGGTATTAAATTAGATACTAGGTAATTTTTGTCGGCCTAGACATTTTGTAATTTCAGTGTATTTCAACAAAATTCCTGTGAATGCGGTTTAGAAACCTTCAAGTCCCACACAAAGCATTCTATAGCTGTAATAAACTTTTAAATAACGCAGAATTATTGATAAATAATCTTACATTCATCGTTTGGTATTCTAATAGCCCATTCATTAAAAATAAATAAATAAATAAATAAACAATGACTAATGTAGTATATCGAATAAAAATTAAAAATAAAAATATTATTATTATTCATTAAGAGGTTATGTTAATTTTTGAAGTTGAAAAAAGCATATTTTCTCTATTTGTTTAATAGCAGCAGGCATCGCCCGCTTCCATGGTCACTAAATGAAAAAAAAAAAAAAAAAAAAAAAAAAAATCATGAAATTTCTTTGAATTTTGACTCAAGTGCCCACGCTACATAGGATCCGGGTTCACATTACCTGCAGCAACGTCTTTCCTGGGCACTTTAATTTCTATATTTATAGAACGATAGGTAGAGCTGCTATTGTTCACAAACTACGAATTTAAAGATGAATGTATCTAAGCATCTACTACATATTTTTGTTCTGGCTCTATGTATTGCATAGCCCTCATTCTTCTTATATACATATATAATTACATAATACACTAAGTTTAATTTAGTCTGAAAATGTTAAAACAAAACAACGAGTAGTTCTTTTCATAGACTTGATGTATTTCATTTATTTTGTCTGTAGTTATGCAAATATATATATATATATATATATATATATATATATATACATATGATCATAGAAAAAAGTTTGAAGTAATATCACTTTAAAAAGTGCCCCCATGGAAGGCATTCAATCCAGTCCAAGGATCCAAGCGCAGTCAATCGCCAACTCCATACTATCCCAGTGTGAAATGATTTAGAATACAGAGATTGAAGTTCTTCCTTATACTCGTATTTCTAATTTATGGTGATATCAGACACACAGCAACCCAAATACACATAAAGATCAACCACTAAATCTCTATTTTGTATGTATACTCTATAAGAAAAAATGCGACGCACCAAGAAGGAGTAATGAAAACTGGACAAAAATTGATATACATACAGATTTCGATGGAAAATGCAAAATTTTAAAGTTTGGCTGACATCGAATTAGCATGCGACGCGGCAGCACATCTCAACTGCGCAACTTGTAGAATATTAAAAATGAGAAATTTTGATTCCAGATCATAAATTATTCGAGAATTTTATTCCATCTTCTCAGAAAGACTCTAACTATGCCTCGCATATAGGTGCGCAAACAACATGTGAAGATGTCATCATTTGAGTGCGATGTGTAGTTGGGCTCAAAGATGCCGGTTGGTCTAATCTGCGATTATTTTGACAACTGGATTGGATCTGTACCACTATTAGATAATACCGACATTTATGGGTGAACCATGGTCGAACACAGCGTACGGGAGGAAACGGTCAGCCTAAAAAGAGGACAGAAAGTGAGAACCAGTCAATCGTTAAAGCGGTACTCAAAGCTCCAATTCATCATTATCATCGATCCTACCTGCAACTAATAATTCAGTGACTTCGAAAACCCTTAATAGGTGGCTCAGTGAAATGGGGTTGAGCTAAATCCCCGAATATCTCTTCCAATGAGTGCGTTTGGAGCATCATAAAAAAGGTCCTACAACCAGCTCGGGATTTTACCAATCTAACGCCCCAATTGGACAGAATTTGCCACGATACTTCACAGGAAAAACATCTGCCAACTCTATCAATTAACACCAAGCCAAATAGTGGCCTACCTAAGGGCCAGAAGTGGACCAACGCGTTATTGATTTGTGTACTTTTTGAGGCCCTTTCTCTTGATTAAATCATTCAAATTTTCTGAAACTGCAATCAATTGTTTTTCTCCACATATTCATCACATCTGCAATTTTTTGTCCCATTCGGATAACTTCTTCTTCTTCTTTTTTTTTTTTTGTTGTTGTTATAGAGTGTAATTGAATTTCTAAAATGTGTCACTAAAAGTGTACTTTTTTTTTTTACTATGTGTTGTAAGGTAAATTAACAAAGTTTAAAAACGGTCAATAAAAATTAATAAGTGTTTTCAGTTAAAATTTAGCGACTTTAAACTATTTTTCTATGTTTTACAATCAACCAAATTGCCGTTAATTTCAGATGAATATGTGACATAAATTGTTAAACAAAATTACAGAAAATAAAAATAATTATATGTATATCTATATATATAAAAGAACACTTCCTGAGTGAGTTAGTGAGTGAGGGGGTGATCTATCAACGCCCAGACCAAACCCCTGCACCTAGAAGCATGAAATTTTGTGACAATGTTCTTTCTATGACGTAGGCATCCACTAAGAAGCGATTTTACAAAATTCGCCCCCCAAGGGGGGAGGGGGGGGCAAAACGTGATTTCACAAAATCCTTCATATCTCAAACAAAAAAACAGATATCCGTAAAATTTTTGCTTTAAAATATAGCTAATACAAATGTCAAAAAGCCAATTTCTGGAATTTTCAAAACTCGGTCCCCAAGGGGGGCGGGGGGGCAAAACGTGATTTCACATGCGTAAAAACGTGATTTCGCATAATCCTATATATCTCAAACAAAAAAATAGATATGCGTGAAGTTTTTGCTCTAAAATATAGCTAATGTAAATATCTAAAAACCAATTTCTGGAATTTTAGAAATTCAGCCCCCAGGTGGGGCAGCAGGGGGGGAGAGGGGGGGGGGCAAAAAATAAAAAGAGAGTTAGATCGTTCAAAATTGGTATATAGAGGTTTTCGATACCTACAAATCGATTTCGGATATTTTCGAATTTGTAAAATTATTAGGAGGGGCGGGAAGGGGGGGCGGCAAGGGGGGGGGGCTATGGGGCAAAAACAAATAGAAATACAGTTAGGCCGTTCAAAATTGGTACAGTTAGGTTTTAGATGCCTGCAAGTCGAATGGGGATATTTTCGAAAGTGTAAAGTTATTAGGAGGGCCGGGAAAGGGGGAGGGGAGAGGGGGGGGCAAAAAAATAAAAATAGAGTTAGATCGTTCAAAATTGGTATATAGATGTTTTCGATACTTACAAACCGATTGCGGATACTTTCGAATTTTTAAAATTATTAGGTGGGGCGGGAAGGGGGGGGTATGGTCAAAAACAAATAGAAATACAGTTAGGCCGTTCAAAATCGGTACAGATAGATTTTAGAGGCCTGCAAGTCGAATGGGGATTTTTTCGAAAGTGTAAAGGTTTATGGATTTTTCAAGGTAGTTCTACGTGAGAAACCAGTGCATAAATGTAAAATTTCCAGAACTAGACACCTCTTGAGGATAGAGTTTCGAAATTTTGTGAATACCGTACTACCACTTTTCGCCACATTTGAATGCCTAATTTGAGGTTAAGTCAATGGCCACCTTCGTTTAAATGAAAAAATAAAAAATAAAAAACTTTCATCTCTTTCCACTTTTACTACATATAGATAGTAGCACATTATTATATAGGCAAGTTCTAGTGTACAATCATCAACAATCATTTTTCTTCTTTTTTTTTTCAGTTCTTGTGAGTCATTTACATAATTTCGAAGACTTTAGTTCTGAGCTTTAAATCAATGAATTTTTCTGGAAAACTCCAGAACTCTGTTCTTATTGAAGTTAAAGCTTCCGAACTTGGGCAAAACTAAACTACAAATTTTTGTCAAATTCAGATGCCAACTTGCCGAATTCGATGTCAAGACCAAAAACCTACTCTTACTACTAACTTAGTGACTTGGCGAGACTGGCGATAACATTTTGCGGAAAATATTGTGTATGGATAGCCAGAAACGCTTTCTGAATTTTAACTGAATTGTTTAACTTAATTGTTTTGGGGAAATCTGTCGTTTCTCGCCTCTAAGTTTTGCCAAAGAGAATAAAACTTGGCCATCTATATTCGAATAATTTTGATTCAACTCTAAGCTGTGCATTTACCTATGAGAGAGTCTGTAATAAGCCGTGAAGTACTATTCCTAAAAAAATCTACTATATTTTTCTCGGCGGTATAGATCATCGTATTAACATTACTTTTTTGGTTGGAGTAGCAGTTTTTTTTCTTCGTTTGTTTTTGTTTTAAGGAATGTTCGTGGTCTGGAACATGCCTGTTTCTTTAAGAATCGGTTACCTCACACAAAACTGTCAATGTTTTCATAACAATATGTATATTCCTATGGTTATATAAGGGAGTCACGTAATTTCCACATCAGAATTTTTATCTTATATATTTAATGTATTTTTAATGAGCTTGCGAATTATAAAGGTAAAAAACATTGTATATATTTAATACGTAAATTCATTAAAATTATCATATATCATTACTATATTCATGAAAACAAAACATGCCTAATAAGGAATTTTAGAAAGGTCATTGGATTCCCATAATTATATTTTGTATATAAATAAAGTAAAAAAAAAAATAATAATAGGATTACTTTTATTTGAAAATGACTGAGAACAGCAAACTAACCATTTAAAGTGTGAATCGGTAACGTAGCGGTATGGTGCTTGTTCGCCACCCAAACAGCCAGAGTTGGCATTCCTAGGGAAAAATAAATATATGTTTTTACTTTTGTAGTACACTGTTCATTTATACAACGTGACCGTAACTTCATATATACTTCGAGTTTGACGGAATTCCTTTAAAATTGTCATGAAATGGAATTACATGATGAGAAGTCCTTTAATTCCAGAAAAACGTGTTGAAATTAACTTATGTTAATTTCATTTTTCGCATTAAAGGGAATAGTAAGAAATGTGCCCAAAGCGAAAATTATCTTTAATTAAGAAAAGTAATGAAAAACGTAGATTAATAAGGAATTTTAGAAAGGTTATTGGATTCCCATAATTATATTTTGTATATAAATAAAGTAAAAAAAAAAAAAAAGTAATAATAGGGTTAATTTCATATATACTTCGAGTTTGAGGGAATTACTTTAAAATTGTCATGAAATAGAATTAAATGATGAGAAGTCCTTTAATTCCAGAAAAACGGGTTGAAATTAACTTATGTTAATTTCAATTTTTTGCATTAAAGGGAATAGTAAGAAATCAGCCCAAAACGAAAATTATCTTTAATTAAGAAAAGTATTAATAATAAAAATGTATTGAAAGCTTTGAATTTTAAAACATTTAAAAAAATATATTTACTTATTCATTAATTTTGATAAAATGTGTATTTTCAGATAATTTCTAAAAATAAATCAGTAAATAAAAAAAAAAATAAATAAATAAATAAATAAAAAATAAATAACAATAATAATAATAATAATAATAATAATAATATCCAATATTTTACTATCGGAAATTTATACCGCTTTTTCTCCTTTAAATTCAAGACAAATGTGAATTAGAATACAAAAATATATAGAATTACCTATTATATTAATTAATTAAAAGTTTCCCTTTGCTGTGTATTTTCCAATTAATCCAAGCAAGTAAATACGGAAAACAAATCTATTAATTTATCTCAGTTTGTCATTCTGTTGTACTGATTATGCGAAACGTAGTAAATATTTAGTGTGGCGTTCTTGGCACAGATTGCAAATGATAAAATATGCATATCTGACTGTCAATGAGGTTAAATTAAAACTTTCTGGAAGTTAGATTAAATCTTTAGTTCCTCTCGCTAGATTTTAGGGATTCTTCTGTGAACAGATTGAATTATTAATTCACATCTGCATTGTATCACGTTTTAAGTAACATGCTTTTGTTTATGAATTTCAACTATAATTTATGTTTGTAAAGAAGAAAAATTATTAAAAATAATGACTACTAATATATATATAAAAGAAAACGTAAATTAAAAACAAAAATATTTCAAATATGTGTTATATATATATATATATATATATATATATTTATTTATTTATATTTATATACATAAATATATATTTTATATATTTTATATACACTTCAAAAATATTTCATATATGTTTGAAACGTCATGATTTTAATCATAAGGAAGGTATTTTTTTTTTAGATACAGTTTTAGAGAAAAAAAATTAGAATTAAGAAACGAATAATCAAAATCATCAGTTTTCCCGAAAGGTAAAATCTAAATAATTAATTATCCATTCAGGCTATATGGCATTTAAATAACACGTTTCTCTTTACATTAACTTTAGATATATGTAATAACCTTAAATATCGGTCGAAACATTTTCTTTTAAGAACTGGTAGATCACAGGTATTAAATTAGATACTAGGTAATTTTTGTCGGCCTAGACATTTTGTAATTTCAGTGTATTTCAACAAAATTCCTGTGAATGCGGTTTAGAAACCTTCAAGTCCCACACAAAGCATTCTATAGCTGTAATAAACTTTTAAATAACGCAGAATTATTGATAAATAATCTTACATTCATCGTTTGGTATTCTAATAGCCCATTCATTAAAAATAAATAAATAAATAAATAAACAATGACTAATGTAGTATATCGAATAAAAATTAAAAATAAAAATATTATTATTATTCATTAAGAGGTTATGTTAATTTTTGAAGTTGAAAAAAGCATATTTTCTCTATTTGTTTAATAGCAGCAGGCATCGCCCGCTTCCATGGTCACTAAATGAAAAAAAAAAAAAAAAAAAAAAAAAAAAATCATGAAATTTCTTTGAATTTTGACTCAAGTGCCCACGCTACATAGGATCCGGGTTCACATTACCTGCAGCAACGTCTTTCCTGGGCACTTTAATTTCTATATTTATAGAACGATAGGTAGAGCTGCTATTGTTCACAAACTACGAATTTAAAGATGAATGTATCTAAGCATCTACTACATATTTTTGTTCTGGCTCTATGTATTGCATAGCCCTCATTCTTCTTATATACATATATAATTACATAATACACTAAGTTTAATTTAGTCTGAAAATGTTAAAACAAAACAACGAGTAGTTCTTTTCATAGACTTGATGTATTTCATTTATTTTGTCTGTAGCTATGCAAATATATATATATATATATATATATATATATATATACATATGATCATAGAAAAAAGTTTGAAGTAATATCACTTTAAAAAGTGCCCCCATGGAAGGCATTCAATCCAGTCCAAGGATCCAAGCGCAGTCAATCGCCAACTCCATACTATCCCAGTGTGAAATGATTTAGAATACAGAGATTGAAGTTCTTCCTTATACTCGTATTTCTAATTTATGGTGATATCAGACACACAGCAACCCAAATACACATAAAGATCAACCACTAAATCTCTATTTTGTATGTATACTCTATCAGTACAAAAACCCTTAACGGGTTAAAAGTTTGTGACGCAGCTACTTTATCACTATAAGAATTTGAAATATGGGTCTTAAAAATAATGATATCAAGTTTTAAGTGACGCTCTTCTATTAGTTAAAATATACATAGATTTTCTTATTTGATCATTCGCTTTTTTCTTTTATTTATATTTACAATGCAAACATAATATTTTTAACTTCAAGATAAGACAAATATATAAAATATACTCACTGATGCTTTTTCATTTTCATTTCAATTTCAAAATAACAGTTTTAAAAGGAATGATATAAAAATTCCAGTCACGCCTCGGTGTCATTTTAAAAGATTTGTTTTTAGATTCCATTAAAATTACCTTTGTTTTGTCTGATAAAGTATATTTACACATTCAAACAGTGCTTTTAATTTTTAAATATGCTGTCAAATAATCACACTTTCACTGAGTTTGCATTATAAATAAAAATTATTTATTTCAATAAATCGATTTGTCTTTTGCGTCACGCTATCCAAAACTGTGAGTAAAATATATGTAAATGTTATTTTGTATCATAGTATCCAACTAAGTGAGAATTTCTGCAAAGAGACAGTGTGATGCAAAGAAAACATTTGCACAAATTTTACTTGCAGTTTTGGATAGCGTGACGCAAAAGACAAATCGATTTATTGAAATAAATAATTTTTATTTATAATGCAAACTCAGTGAAAGTGTGATTATTTGACAGCATATTTAAAAATTAAAAGCACTGTTTGAATGTGTAAATATACTTTATCAGACAAAACAAAGGTAATTTTAATGGAATCTAAAAACAAATCTTTTAAAATGACACCGAGGCGTGACTGGAATTTTTATATCATTCCTTTTAAAACTGTTATTTTGAAATTGAAATGAAAATGAAAAAGCATCAGTGAGTATATTTTATATATTTGTCTTATCTTGAAGTTAAAAATATTATGTTTGCATTGTAAATATAAATAAAAGAAAAAAGCGAATGATCAAATAAGAAAATCTATGTATATTTTAACTAATAGAAGAGCGTCACTTAAAACTTGATATCATTATTTTTAAGACCCATATTTCAAATTCTTATAGTGATAAAGTAGCTGCGTCACAAACTTTTAACCCGTTAAGGGTTTTTGTACTGATATCATTACTTTTTAGAGGTTATTGATCAAAAAATTAAAACGAGTTGTTCCGGCTCATAGGAAGGTTAGGTTGATTTATCTTTTCTTATGAAGATGCCACCATCTTTTTTCAAAATGACAGCTACAATTTATTAATGAACTTGGTAGATTTATTAAAGAGGTCTATTTACATATGGAGTTTTAAGCAAATCGGTTCAAAAGTTATTGTGATAATTTTCAAGTGGCCACCATTTAGAAACAAAGGACAGAGTGACTGAGATGCCCAGTGAACTTATCAAAGATATTTGAATATGTCAACTGTGCAAATGCGATTCAAACTGATTCCATATTACAAAAGTTATTGTAATAAAAAATTTTTAAGTGGCCGCCACTTGGAAACAAAATGGTGGAGCAAGTTGCCTAGCAAACTTTTCCAAGATATTTAAACTGTATTAAATTCACTCCCCAACTTTGATCTGAACCCAGTGGCGCCGATTATGTGGGGGCTTGAGCCCCCCCAGAAAATTTTCTGTAAGGGATCAGCCCCCCCAGAAATTTTGAATACTGATTCTCTATTAAACAAGAAATTCTTTCCTCTATTTCTTATTTAGTTCCTTACCAAAATCATAGCTGTAAAATAAGGTTGTTGCAATTGAAAATGGACATAAATCGACTAAGAAAAAAAGAAAGAAAAACAAGAGAGGCTGAAAGTCTCTGTATGGGGCGCGGGGTGAGTTCAGAGGAAGATGATTCCCTTTACTGTGCTACACTTATAGTTTGTGCATGAGGAGCAAAAGTTTTCAGAAACATCGATGCAAAGTAATATAACTATTTTTACAAAAGTTACTGCCATATAAATTCGATTTACATAAACTAAATGGCAAAGATTATGATGGCATTTTCAGGTCCAGTTTTGGGGCCCTTTGCTACTCAGAGCCCCTGGCACGTGCCCCTGTGTTAATCAGGCCGTTGTTTGTGTGTGCATATGTTCTTTTCCTTGGGTAAGCGTGTGTACATTATTACACCATATTTGATGACCTTGTATTAGAAATGTGATGCCCCCCACCCTCAAAAAATAATCTTGGCTACGGCCTTGGTTCGAGCCCCCCCAGAATTTTTTCAAAGTCGGCGCTGCTGTCTGAACCAGTTTAGTATTCTAAAAGTTATCGTTGTGGCATATTTTCAAGTAGCAGCCTGATTTCAAGTGGCTGCAACTTGGAAACTAGATAAATGTTGGAACAAAATTCATCCAAGATATTTGTGTGATAAGTTCAATGTCCAACTTAAATTGATTCAGTATTTCAAAAGATGAGAAAATTGCATATATTTCGGTAATCAGATGCAAAAATTATGTAATCAGAAAACATACGCCAAAAAAAGGCATAAATCTCGCTGATTTTTGACTCAATATATGTATTTAACATCTGTGATATCACTTTTCAGAAATAGCACGAATTTCGTCCATTATAGCAGCGAAAATATTTGCCTATCTTTATTTAGTGAAAAAGAGAAACAATCGCTATTTGAGCAATTAGCCATGATAAAGGTAAATTTTGTTAATAAGACATGAAACGATGGATTTCGACCCAGTGGCAGAAACACCGCGACATAGTTACGGACACAGAAAAGCGGCTTGCAGACAGTTTTTGTCTGCAACTTTCGAATAACAATTCACTTAAAAAAAACTTCTGTATAAAAACTAAAACTAATACTTTTATTATTTATAATTATCTATATTGTGTTGTGTCAAACATTGCTATAAAATATTTAATTGAATGAGATGAATTGAATGAGTACACACAATTGTTTATACTATATTGTCCTGCAGTAAAATTGTATTCGTGTATTGTTGCACGATATCACCTGATGTTACCCCCCCCCCCCCAATCACCTTTCAGGCTTTTTGAGTGTAAGCCATTTTCACCACTGATTAACACAAATTTTGCAGACAGATTATGAAATTTTAAAAGCCTGTCACAGACAGCTACGAAACTTTCTGCCACTGGGGATTTCGATAATTCACTGCAAAAATATTATGTTGTTTTGTAATGAATTAACAGCTTATTTCGTACTTTGAAAGATTAAAAGTAAATGTTATCGGTTAAACGATCCCGTATTGTAGATAGACTTTTGTGTTGTGTATTTCTGCAATGTATAAATAATAAAAAAAGTAATTTCATTATTGTTTTGTGAAATAATCTCATATCTCAGCAATCATTTTTTAAAAACATACAAAATTTAATAATTAGCAGTGAAATTCCAGTGGCAGAAAGTTTTGTAGCTGTGTGCGACAGGCTTTTAAAATTTCAAAATCTGTCTGCGAAATTTGCCTGTAATCAGGGATGAGAACGGCTTACACTCAAAAAGCCTGAAGCTGATAGCAGCAATCTTTGGGGGAGAGAGCTTAACAATAGTGGTGATCTCGTGCAACAATACACAAATACAATTTTACTACAGAACTATAGTAATAAACAATTATAAAATAATAAGTTGAACTCATTCAATTAAATATTTATAGCAATGTTTGACACAACACAGTATAAATAACAAAAGTATTAGTTTTAGTTTTGATACAGAAATTTTTATAAGTGAATTATGAAGTGGAGGAGAAGTTTTGGAGCAGTTTTAAAAGAAATTAGCACTTTTCTATGTCCCCGTAGAATCTTAGTAACAGGGGAAAAGAATACGCATATGCTGTCTATCAAGGGAGATATAGGCTGCTTAGGTCGCCGTTGTTAAGTACTGTTTTGTGTGTTCCTACCAAGGCACCTATATGGGGGCTCTAGAGTTCCTACCAAAGAGCATCTAAGACGTCATACATGGGTAGCGCATTGTCGCAGGCGAAAAATGTCCGTAAATTGCAGACAAAGACTGTCTGAAAGTTGTGGGCAATTTTTTTTATTAGTACAGAGACAGACAAAGAGTGTTCGAAAGTTACGGACTAATTGTTTTATTAGTGCAGACAAAAACTGTCTGCAAGCATTTATTCTGTGTCCGCGACTATGTCACCGTGTCACGGTGTTTCTGCCACTGGGGTGAAATAATAGTCTATATTAGCAATTAGTTGCTCTTGCATAATTTTAAAAAATAAGCGGTAAAATGATTGATTCCATATTTCAGCAAATTTATTGCATACATCGGATATTGTCTTTGCAAAAAAGGGCGAATTTCATTGATTAACATAGAGATAAAGCCTATTTCAGCAAACAATTAGGATTAAAATAACCTTATTAAGCAACGGCGAAATGATTGCGTGTTTCAATAATCAGCCACAAAACATCGTGAATTTCAGAAATCACCTTTGAAAAGATTTCAAATTTTATCGATTAACGCCGAATTAATATCGTATTTTAGCAATTAGTTGCACTTAAGCATAAATTTTTGACAGTTAATAGTAAAATGATCCCGTATTTCCGAATTAGGCTGCAAAATTATTGCATATTTCGGGATTCAGCTTTGAGAAAAGCATAAATTTCATAGATTAGCGGCGAAATAATTGAGTATTTGGAGATTAAACTTTATAAAGAATACGAATTTCATCGATTAGGCGCAAAATAATACAGTGAATTTTATTAGTTAGCAGAGATATAATAGCGGTATTTGGGAATTAAATGTAAATTTTAACTATAAAAATTGACACCATAGTTAGCGGTGAAAATAATCCCGTATTTTCGAAATCAGCTGCAAAATTATTGTGTATTTCAGCATTCAGCTTTGAGAACAAAGTGCAAATTACGTCTATTATCGACGAAATAATTGAGTATTTGGGACATTTAACTTAAAAAACGCAGAAACTTTATTAATTAGCGATGAAAAAAATTATGCATTTTAGCAATCAATTGTAAAATTATCGCGAATTTTGGAAATCAGTCTTGAAATATGTGAATTTTATCGATAACTGGTGAAATTATAGCATATTTTAACAAGTGGTTGTGACTATATGTATAAATATTGTTAATTTCACATTTATTTTTGCACATGCTGTGCAGTTTTTTTTTTTTTTTTTAATAATAATGTATAGACCTTAAAAAAAAAAAAAAAAGATGATACCTATATGTACCAGATTGAACAAATATCGAGAGAGAAAAATAGATACCTACCATTCCTTATAGAATGTGTAATTTAATTATTTATGGGGGAAAATTCTTAGGGAATCTACATATTTAAAGCCTGCAACAACTTAAAAATATTATTGTAGATTACAATTTAAAAATTTTTAAATAAAATTATCTAAAAAATAAATATTTAGAAATTATTTAAGTAAAAATTCTTAAATTGCAAATTAGAAGTATTTTGCAACAAATATTTCACTGGCTCCTAATTATTTTAATTATACTTTTATGAAATTTCAGTTCTTTTGGTCAGTAGATTTTGAGCTACACTAAAAAACTAATATCGCCAAGAGATTTAAGATTGAAAAAAAAAAAAAAAAACATTAAAAAACTCAAAAGTCCCAATAAGTATAATTGCTAAGCATATTGACTAAATTACTTCAAATTTAGTATCCAGTTGTAAAATTTTCTCCAGGATCTAAAAGTCAAAATTGTGTATTCGTTGGAAATATAAATTTTAACATCGTTGCACACTATTCGAAAATCTGACTTCCAAACAGGGTTGTTGATTTTTTTTATTTTTTTCAAAAAAATCGATTTTTTTTATTTAAATCAAGATTTAATTGATTTTTATTATGTATTCATACATTATTGTACAACATTTGTTTTTTATTATGTGTATATATATGCACAATATCCACACTATCAATCATTTTACTTAAATTATAAAAATATAAATAATATTCTATTTCTATAGAAAAAATCCATGTAGGCATTTATTACCAACATTTTTATTCAACATAATATCTTCATAATAAGAAGTAATTGTATAACAATCATAAATGCGGTAGTATGAGCCACTCAACTTCAGACTTTGACTTTGTAGCTACAATAATGTATTGAAATAAAGCAAAATTTTACTCACACTATTGAACACATAAAATAATTTTGGAAAAGGATAATTTAGTAGGAAATATGACATATAACTGAAGCAATGTATTAAGAGAAAAAAATCTTTACTCATAGTTTCTAATCAAAATTTAAAAAAAAATAAGGAATTAGGGAAGATAAAAAAAAAAAAAAAAAGATATCCTAAAAAATTTTTACTTAGGTTTAACAAATATCATTTGAATCAAGAAAATTTTTTCACACTTTACCCATTAACAATATTCATATTTTCATTACCATTTTAATACTTTCACTTTTTTTTTTTAATCTTTTTTTTTACATTTAGTGGGTACAATTCATTAAAACAAGCAGTGACAGCAGCCTCGAATTGTATTTAATTGATTATATGTAGTTAAATTAAAATGTTATTATTTTTTAAAAACTTTTTGGAGCCTGCAGGGCTTTTTAAACAGTACAATGTAAACAATGCTATTATTTTTTAAATATCATATGAGCCAATGCTAAATGACATAAACTGGTATAAGAGCTAAATAAATAAGGAAATATTTTCTTTTTTAAATGTTTTTAGAAATTGCAGAAGTAGGAATTTCATAGTAAATATTAAATAATACATTGGGAAATTGAGAACTAAAAACTTTAAAATATATCCTTAAAGTGTTTGAGATAAATGAAGGCGGTAAAAACTGATAAAACCCGTTACACCATTGCACAGTAAGTATTATGCCAACCCTGTGGCAACTTGTACCGCTAAAACGCTCTAGAGTGATCCCTGGTAGCAGGAGTTGTTTATATTTAATGTCTACGGATATTCCACCTCCTTCCATGACTTAGCGGTAAGGTATATCTATATAGTTTTATTTTCTTAAAACTTACAATTAGTTTTTCATAAAATGTAATTACATGTTTCGTCTGTTATGAAGAACAAAAATGTTGTCAAATATAAACAAACCAGTGTTTCCACTACAGTCGCTTTTTATGCAAAATGCTATACAGTTATCCAAAATATGATCACACATTTATACTAAAAAATTACATTAAATTCTATAATAATAATAATAAAAAAAATCTTTCACAAAAAAGTCACAATAGACAATTTGCACGTTTTCGGATTTTATTCTAATAGAAAATGAAAAGGTAAGAAAATAAATACATACATATTCATTACATGAATAATAATAAATACACAATAAATACATACATTTTCTTTATTTGAAATCTAATGTCTGATTTATAACAATTTTAACATCGCACTATTTACTGTACAGAGAAAACGCAGTATAATATATCGTGACGTCACTCTTTATGACAACAAACTAAAGTAATCGTTGTTTACATTTGATTTCATGCTTTGCTTTGCTTCTTGAATCAGTGAAATAGGTTTTCTATGATATAATAATGACTGATATTAAAAAATTGTAGTATAAATATTGTATTATTTGTATTGTACCATTTTGCACTAATACAACAGCTAACGCTTCTCAAAAGTTATTTTTTAGCGTTCCACAGGATCCTATGAAACGAAAACATTGGACAACCGCCATGAAAAGAAAACATTTGAAAATGATGATAATGATATTGAATGATTCTAAGATGAAAAAGAAATGCTCAGAAATCACATAAACGATTAATAATCACGAAAGTTAAAACAAATTGCTGCTTACTAACCAGGCTAACAGAATGTAAACATTGAAGCATCATAAACTGTGACGTCAGGCAGCCTTTTGAAGTCACGTGATTTTTGGTTAATTTTAAAATTATTTTTTAAATTAATGAGAACTTTTTTTGCATTTTTAATAAACTTTTTGAAATTTATGGGCCTAAAACTACCATAAGAATAGGATTTTGTTCAAATCCCCCATGTGTGCAAATTCCTCATTCAGGATGAACTTTTTTCATTGTGATTTCGGACAAATTGTGAAAATAGTTTTCAGTTGCATAAATTTGGTAAGAAATGAAATTATAAACAAACTGTCACTAAACAGTGTGAGCAATCTATTAATGATAAATAATGCAGGCCTTGAAAGTGGGTTTAATTTTTAAGATGCATTTGTACAATTAACTGCTATGGGGGAAAAAAAGAAGAAGAAAAAGAAAACTAAGTAAGAAAGCTTTTGATAAGTTTTATTTAGCTTATTTTTGGAATAGCTTTACTATAAGGCGCCCATCGCTGTTGCTGATGTACATCTCACTGAATGAGTCGATTACTGCAAATCGATATTCTGAATCATTACAAAACATCAAAAATACATTTCAAGAAAATAAATTACTGTTTCACTCTGGTGCTTGTTTTGAAATTCACTGAAATAAATTAAGCATATTTTAAAGATTAATAAAATATTTAAAACAGTAATAGAAATTTGAGCTATTTCACCACAAAAAAAAAAAAAAAATTTCAGAGAGCTTTCAAGCTTTAACACATAAAATTCAGCATTATAAATGATGTATAATCTAAAATAACTTGAAGATTTGCCCCAAAATTTCAAAATTACAGCCTTGCATGAATCTGAAAATGCATGAAAATCTGTACAGAAGCAATCACAAAACAAACAAAAAATAAATAAAATCACTGGATGCAGCTAATTTGTCATGCACGAATCTGAAAATTCATGCTACAGCGGTCAGTATCCCAATATTAAGACTAAAACAATATCACTGGATACCCCTAAGTCATAGCACATGAATCAGAAAATGCATAAAAAATCTGTACTACAGTGGTCACTATCCCGATATTAAAACAAAAAAAAACATCACTGGATACTCCTAATTCATGGCACATGAATAAGAAAATGCATGAAAATCTATACTGCATCAATTACTAGAATACACTTTTTTCCCCTAAATAATTCCATTTATTAAAAAGTAAAATAAAATAATAAAATACACTCAAAAAATTAATTTTTATACCTCAAAAACGCATTAAAAAGAAAAATCATTCAGCTGGGCCGCATTACAATAAAAACACGCGCGCGGCTGGCACAAAAAGAAAAACAAAGTTCCAAGACAGTTAAATGAAGTACCGATACAAAAAAGTTACTATTAAAAAGTGTCGATACACTGAATCTCATCACAGCATCATGAATCGCCAACAGGTACCCTATAGTAAAGCTTAGCCTTATTTTCTTTATACTGCTTGTGCTGCATTATTATATTTAGAGTAGAGTACAGTATAAGCTTGATACAGGGTTGCCACTCAAACAGGAGAATGAAATTCCCTGACTTTTAAAAGGTTTTCCAGGTATATTCTAAAAAAATTTCAGTCTAACCGTATATTGAGCATTGACTGTGTTGAGGGCAAAATAATTAACGTCCCACTTGTAAACACAAAATTTACATATGACAAAAGTTGCATATAATGATAGCATTTGTCGCTTATAAGCGAGATAAGAAATTCCTTACATGAGCAAAAGAGAAGGGTGGGGGTGTTTAAAAAAAATAGCAGAAGCTAATGGAGAAAAAAAAAAGGGGGGGGGGGAGGGGAAATGACCGTGCATTGGCAGATTTTTCTTTTCACTGACTTTTATAGTCAATTTTCAAATTCCCTGACTATTCCAGGTTCTCCAGGTAGCGTGACAACCCTGTTGATATAAAGTAGTTTTCATACTACCTTAGCTATATCCGTCAAAAGCATTATAAATGATTATTATGATACACAACTAAGACATTCAAATTCATTTAAAATTTAACAATATTGTATTAATACAGTATATATTGTATCAATACAGTATTAATACAATAATGTATTAATACAGTACATACAACATTTCCCAATTACCCATTACACTAGACTTGTGATGTATCTAATTAAGGCTGTAAATTAGTCAGATAGCTCCCTTTCTCCCTTCCCATGTAATCATATATATATAGGATTTTTGTTGTTTCGTTTTACAAGGCTGTATCATTCAAAAATAAAGTTTTTCGTAATCTGTTTTTTGAAAAGAATAATACAGCTATTTTATTCCAATAAATAAATTTTGGACTGTAATCGAAGTATCTCTTAGTATCTCGATTAGTTAGGATCTCTAATCAAAACATTTAAATTTATTTTTCCAAAAATTGCTAAGCTAAAAGGTGACATATTACGAATAATAACAACATAATTAAAGTAATAATAAACATAATAAAGAATTCGAAAACTTGTTTAATTATCATATTACAGAAAACTGAGTAACATTTTGCGAAAAAAGCGACTATAAAAAATGTAAACAATGGTTTGTTTACAAATAACAATACTTCCGTGCAATCAGACGAAGCCTATAATTACATATACGTAAAATTATAAGCAAGTTTTAAGAATATAAAATTATAAAACACTTACCACTAAATCATGCAAGTAGGTGGAATTTTTGAATAAATATTTTAATTCCCCATTGAAAATAATAATGTAAAAATCACTGCTCACACTCTCGCTCTCATATCTCAGTGTTATTTTAATTTAATAAAAATTATGATTAACACGTTCACGCCGGCGTGGTACACCGGTGGGTCACAGCAAAAGTATCCGAGCACTACCAATATTTGTCTAAATCATGCAAAATTTCGTATTAATTCCAATTTCCAATCAACAAATTAAACAAAAACACCGCGGCGCGGATGAATACAGGGAAAGCAATTAGCTTAGCGTCTACAGGATGTACGCATCCGTATGATGTACGCATGCGCTCCAAAGACCATGGACCATGGTATAAATTTGTGTGCATGAGGGATTTATTAAACGTTTTCGCTTTAAAAATATTTTTAATTCATTATGAATAATGATGACATAGAATATCTATAATTAAAAAATTCTTCATTTATTTTAAATATTATCTAAATACTTTTTTGACGAAATGGGAAATCTTAAAATTAAAATTATATTCTTCATAACAAAAATTTATTGACTGCATTCACGTTGGTCAGCCAACCAACGTGTCTTGAAAGTAAGAACCGAATTACGACATTTTTGCCGAATAAAAGCATGCATTTTGGCGGAGTAATATAGTTCTATTTTCAAAGCAACTTTTACAAAAAACAAGAGTTTTCCTGAAAAAAACAAAAACGTTACTCGATTCAGAAAGATCCCATTAACAACATATATTAATTAAATTAAAATCGTTCGTGCGGTTTTAGAGATATTTTTTCATGAATTTAGTTCATTACATCCTTACACCTCACGTTTTTCCTTTTTGGCTTTAAATTGAGATTCAGATCTTAAAACATACTGCATGTAGGACCGTAAAATTTTCAGGATAGATTAAGACCGACGATAAAAGATTATTTTGAAAATATCAGAACAAAATATGGCATATTTGCTGAGATATTAAGTGTCGGCTTTTACAAATCTCTTTGATGTCAGACTAGGCGTATATATGAGTTCGCAGCTTTCCGTCCGTTTGTCCTTCCGCTTGCGTCACTCGAAAAACTGCCGTTTTTCATGATAAGAAAAAATGCGACGCACCAAGAAGGAGTAATGAAAACTGGACAAAAATTGATATACATACAGATTTCGATGGAAAATGCAAAATTTTAAAGTTTGGCTGACATCGAATTAGCATGCGACGCGGCAGCACATCTCAACTGCGCAACTTGTAGAATATTAAAAATGAGAAATTTTGATTCCAGATCATAAATTATTCGAGAATTTTATTCCATCTTCTCAGAAAGACTCTAACTATGCCTCGCATATAGGTGCGCAAACAACATGTGAAGATGTCATCATTTGAGTGCGATGTGTAGTTGGGCTCAAAGATGCCGGTTGGTCTAATCTGCGATTATTTTGACAACTGGATTGGATCTGTACCACTATTAGATAATACCGACATTTATGGGTGAACCATGGTCGAACACAGCGTACGGGAGGAAACGGTCAGCCTAAAAAGAGGACAGAAAGTGAGAACCAGTCAATCGTTAAAGCGGTACTCAAAGCTCCAATTCATCATTATCATCGATCCTACCTGCAACTAATAATTCAGTGACTTCGAAAACCCTTAATAGGTGGCTCAGTGAAATGGGGTTGAGCTAAATCCCCGAATATCTCTTCCAATGAGTGCGTTTGGAGCATCATAAAAAAGGTCCTACAACCAGCTCGGGATTTTACCAATCTAACGCCCCAATTGGACAGAATTTGCCACGATACTTCACAGGAAAAACATCTGCCAACTCTATCAATTAACACCAAGCCAAATAGTGGCCTACCTAAGGGCCAGAAGTGGACCAACGCGTTATTGATTTGTGTACTTTTTGAGGCCCTTTCTCTTGATTAAATCATTCAAATTTTCTGAAACTGCAATCAATTGTTTTTCTCCACATATTCATCACATCTGCAATTTTTTGTCCCATTCGGATAACTTCTTCTTCTTCTTTTTTTTTTTTTGTTGTTGTTATAGAGTGTAATTGAATTTCTAAAATGTGTCACTAAAAGTGTACTTTTTTTTTTTACTATGTGTTGTAAGGTAAATTAACAAAGTTTAAAAACGGTCAATAAAAATTAATAAGTGTTTTCAGTTAAAATTTAGCGACTTTAAACTATTTTTCTATGTTTTACAATCAACCAAATTGCCGTTAATTTCAGATGAATATGTGACATAAATTGTTAAACAAAATTACAGAAAATAAAAATAATTATATGTATATCTATATATATAAAAGAACACTTCCTGAGTGAGTTAGTGAGTGAGGGGGTGATCTATCAACGCCCAGACCAAACCCCTGCACCTAGAAGCATGAAATTTTGTGACAATGTTCTTTCTATGACGTAGGCATCCACTAAGAAGCGATTTTACAAAATTCGCCCCCCAAGGGGGGAGGGGGGGGCAAAACGTGATTTCACAAAATCCTTCATATCTCAAACAAAAAAACAGATATCCGTAAAATTTTTGCTTTAAAATATAGCTAATACAAATGTCAAAAAGCCAATTTCTGGAATTTTCAAAATTCGGTCCCCAAGGGGGGCGGGGGGGCAAAACGTGATTTCACATGCGTAAAAACGTGATTTCGCATAATCCTATATATCTCAAACAAAAAAATAGATATGCGTGAAGTTTTTGCTCTAAAATATAGCTAATGTAAATATCTAAAAACCAATTTCTGGAATTTTAGAAATTCAGCCCCCAGGTGGGGCAGCAGGGGGGGAGAGGGGGGGGGGCAAAAAATAAAAAGAGAGTTAGATCGTTCAAAATTGGTATATAGAGGTTTTCGATACCTACAAATCGATTTCGGATATTTTCGAATTTGTAAAATTATTAGGAGGGGCGGGAAGGGGGGGCGGCAAGGGGGGGGGCTATGGGGCAAAAACAAATAGAAATACAGTTAGGCCGTTCAAAATTGGTACAGTTAGGTTTTAGATGCCTGCAAGTCGAATGGGGATATTTTCGAAAGTGTAAAGTTATTAGGAGGGCCGGGAAAGGGGGAGGGGAGAGGGGGGGGGGCAAAAAAATAAAAATAGAGTTAGATCGTTCAAAATTGGTATATAGATGTTTTCGATACTTACAAATCGATTGCGGATACTTTCGAATTTTTAAAATTATTAGGTGGGGCGGGAAGGGGGGGGGTATGGTCAAAAACAAATAGAAATACAGTTAGGCCGTTCAAAATCGGTACAGATAGATTTTAGAGGCCTGCAAGTCGAATGGGGATTTTTTCGAAAGTGTAAAGTTATTAGGAGGGCCGGGAAGGGGGGGCAGAGGGGCAAAAAAAAAAAATAGAGTTAGATCATTCAAAATCGGTACATAGAGGTTTCCAATACCTACAAATCGATTGCGGATATTTTCGAATTTTTAAAATTATTGGGAGGGCGGGAAGGGGGGGGAGTAGAGCGGTAAAAAAATAAAAATAGAGATATATGGTTCAAAACTGGTGCATAGAGGTTTTTGATACTTACAAATCGATTGCGGATATTTTCAAATTTGTAAAATTATTAGGATAGACAGGAGGGTGGGGGAGGCGAAGTGGGAAAATAATAGAAATAAGAGTTAGAGCATTTTGGGAATTTTTTCCGAAGGCAGTGAGAACCCGGTGCGACATTTTTCCTACTCAGATTTTGTTTCTCTTTTTTTTCATGTGATAAAAATTAATGCAATTTTGAGAATTCCTTATAGTGATTCATTTAAAAATAGGGACCAGCGAAGCGGGCGTTGCCTGCTAGTATATACATATATGAGAAGAAAAGCTATTAATTTATACATTTACGTTTTATTTAAAGTGGTTATTTTCTAAAACATATTGTTTGCTAACTTTAGCAACACAACTGCAATTTTTTTTTTTTTTTTTTTTTTTTTTATAAAAATAATCATATATATTTTATGAAAAAGAATATATTTATTTAAGAAATAATTATTACATTAAACTAATTTTTTTGGAGTTTTTTAATTTTAATTTTATAAATAATAATAGAGTTCTCAAATATATTAGTTAATATTTAAGAAGTTTTATATAGAAAAATGTATAAATGTATTTGGGTTTGAGCAAATATATATATATGTCTGTGTGTGTATATATATAGGCCTGCTACATTTTATCCCTCTAAGTGTGGAGAGTGCGTCTGAGGGAAAAAATGTTATTATCGATTTCACTGTAAATTCTTTATAACATACTAAAACACTGGATTTTTCACTATGCATTTAAAGAAGAATCTCATGACTATTATATGATCTTTCATACTTAAATAAACAAGCTTAAAATCTATAATTACGCATATTTTAAGTATATTTTTTAGGGGCCAAACAATTACAAAAATATGCTCACGACCATCATAGGTTTTAAAATGAAAAGTCCTAAAAAAAATAGCTGCATGTATAAACCCTCCAACAAATAATTATCTATTTAAAATAGAAGATATCATAAACATAGATAAATGATTTAAACGATGGTGCCGCTATTTTTTTATTTTTAATAGTTCAGCAAAATTTTACATATTCTACATTCGTGATGCCAAAAATTAAAATTTTTATCCTTGTTTTCAATTATCTTTCAGACAGTTTCATTTAATGGCATTATTAGCACGCAAACTTAAAAAAAGTCAGATCGTTTCATTTACAATTTATATATTTTCATTACAAAAATTCTACATTTAATGAATTGTATATATATATTTAAGTTATTGCTTTTAAAATGAAGAATTACTTCACAACACAATAGAAAAAATAGAATAATAATTATTTTCATTTAAAATTTAGTGACTTTAAAAGACATTTCTGTCTTTCAAAATTTATCAAATGTGACAAATACAAAAAACAAGTTTGATAATTTATACACATAGCAATATTTATTATGCACACAAGTTGAAGCAACACTGACACGAATTATGAATGATTTGTCTACTTCTGTCAATAAAGCAATATCGAATATTTTTGAAACATATAGTGAGGCTCTTGTTATAAGTTGCCTCTTTCTAGGATTGCGTTGTTAAACACGTTTTACCGTGAACAAATTTAATTATATTGCCATTTTTTGCCTTGGTTCGTATTTTAAGTATTTGGTTCTCAAAACTGAAGTGCATTTGAAAATGATGTTATTCTTTCTGTGTAGATTTATTCATTCACATTATTAGCATGTAAATATTTAAAACTTTAACAATTTGTTTTACAATATACGTATTAAAATTTTCTTATATTTAATAACTTATTTTTTTTAATAATTATTATATTTTAAAATTAACAATCACTTCAATACAAAATAGAAAAACATGTTAATAAATATTTTTTATTAGAATTTAGCGACTTTAAATCCTTTTTCTACATTTCGCAAGTCATCAAATGAAACAAGTATAGAAAACAAGTGTAATAATTTTTTATCATCTAACGCATAGCAATATTCATTGGGAATACGAGCAGAGGCTACACTCGATAGATTATGAATATTATTATAATTGGCTGCTTCTGTCAATAAAGTAATATCAAACATTTTTGAAATATACTTTGAGGCTCTTATTGTAACATACTTGATTTTGGAAGCGTGTGATTAAGCACGACATTCCGTGAACAAAATTGATTATTTCTGCCTTGGTTCAAGTGTTAAGTATGTAGTTGTCAAAACTGAAGCAAATTTTAAAGTTATAATTAGATGTTAATAAAATGACAGATCTGCAGAGATAAAAGAGGGGAAGAATGACAACCACAACAAAATATGCATTATTTTATTTAGTAGGAATTTCAAATATTTAAAAACTTATTTTTGATTTACATTTTTCCTTTTTTTTTCTTTTGATAAATGTTAATTTTTTCTTGTTGAATTTAGGCTTTGAAGATGTCAGAAGAAATGTTTTTCTTTAGAATGATGTAACTAATTATTTTAATGTTATTTCCAGTTGCTATTTTAATGTTTAAATTCGATTATGTTTTGGTGTAGAAAAAGTTTTTAATTGTTAAAGTTTTAGTGCGCATAAATAAATAAAAGTATATACTTGGAAATGTTTAATAATTGTTGGGATTTTTTAAGTAACAGGGCTAGTGAAATAAGGAGGAGTGGGGTAAGTGAAATTTTGGCATAGACAGTTTTTGACCTCATTTTGCTCAAGTTGCTAATATACGTCTGCAAATTTTTAGGTATAAACGACAACTAATTGGCTTTAAAGAAATATGAGCTTTTTATAATTTAACGATATGTAACTTAAAATAAAACAGCGATGAAATTTTCGTGTTGTGGGTGCATTTGCCTTATCGTTTCGGGCACGTGGAACCAACATGTATATACGGTACACACTAAGAGATATGCAAATCAATTTAGAGATAGTAAAATTTCCGTGAGCACTTTACAAAACTTGCAAAAAAAAAAAAAAAAAAAAAAAAAAAAAAAATCATAACAAAATTTAGCTGAAAACTAAAAAATTATAACATAATCATGTACTTATATTATTTTTTTAATTGGTAGAGCTGTGTAAATTCTTAAACTAAACATTTTTTTTAAATTATGGCAAGATTTCGAACATAAGATATACTGCTGAAGATAAATGTAAGAGAAATGAATTTTTGCAATATATGTTTTTTTTTATTATTATTTTTTTTTTAAGTTTGAATGAGTTGTGTTACGTTTAAGAAGAAATCAGACGTTTGAAAAGTAAAATATTACATTTTTATTTAAAAAAAAAAAAAATCAAAAATAGGATATATTACTTTGGCAAAAAGCAAATCAATAATTAGTAACATTATTTTCGATCCGTACTATTGAATTCCGTCGAAAGGAAAACCCAATGTTTAGTTCTTCCTTACGTCCTAATCTAAATTCAGAAAGAACTGTGACAATATCTTTTCAAGATACTTCTATCTTATCTATTGATTTGGGATACAAAAGTATAGGGAATTCCACTACTTAAAAGGTGGATTTTCATTTGCCCCAGAAGAAAAGTTGCAATTGCCCAGCATACAACATTTTTCACGTAAGTGTAACTGTAGGTAGCAAGTTGAACGCTTAAAAAAAAGAGGAAATATAAATCTACATTAAAAATCTACACACCTTAGAACACTTCGTATGTTTAACAAAAATTGCAGAGTTTACTTCAGAAGTATAGCAAGGGCAAAATTCCAAAGTTTGACATCGGAACTTCATCAAAGAGTGGAACTATAAGCATTTTTTCAAACTTTTCAAACTATCAATGACTCATATTTCATTTCGTTAATCATAAAGAAAGCTTCAAACAATCAGATATAATGACTATTGTATCCACAACAGCTTGTGAATTGAGTTATTATTCGTAGTTACACTTACTTCACTATACTCTTTACGGAAAAAGATTATTCAGAATTTTATTATATAATGCAAATTTTTGTTTGAAAGCATTTTTTATTAAATTCTTACATTTTAAAACAAAAATTACAATAATAAAATCAGTAACAACATAAATGTAAACTAATTTTTTTAATTTCTATTAATGCTTTTATCGAATAAAAGATTGAGATTTTAAACAAACTAAATTAGTCTCTCTATTATATATAGATATAAAAGACACAAAACTAAATTTGTGGAATTTTTTTTATGAAAAGAGCTGTTTTATTTCATATCCATTTTTTGAAACCCATGCACACGAATGAGTTATTTTTTCTGATTTTTTTTTCTTTGCTGACGTTATGCGCAAAAACAAACATCTTTGTTTAAATAATTGAATATATATATATATATATATATATATATATATATATAGAGAGAGAGAGAGAGAGAGAGAGAGAGAGAGAGAGAGATAAGTTACACTGTAAACTTTTTGAAAAAATTACCAACGAAGCTAGACGCTTCAATATTTAATGTAAAAAATAAAAAATATATATAATATTTGCAGAGGAAAAAAAAATCTTCAAAAATTGTTCCCACAGTGGGACCTTTGGCGCCTATAGGTTAACACAAATGAATTTCAAGCTATCTAGTCTGCAGTTAATCGGTGATTTTAAGTCATTCATTATTTTACTCATGAATGCGCATTGAGGTTATTCTTCGACCACATTTCATGAAACCATGGAAGCATCTGCGCAAGTGCTAACTCAACGAGTCCAACGAGTGCTAACTCGTCGAGTCCTTTTGGAACTTTGACCAAATAGGGGTGACAGTCATCTGACTCAGAGAAAATGAGCAATAACAGTACGCGGAATTATTGGATGGTTTCGAACTTTCAAACTGCGGGTCAAGCAGGCATCCCTCCAACATTCTGGACGCGTCCTCACTGCTAGTTTTAGGATATGTGGCCGCACTGTACTTTTTTTCACTACTCACAGAGAGACTAGTCCATGTCTTCGCCAGAAGGAATGTTTCAAATAAATTATTTCTTGACTTTACTTTAGTATCTGCAATTCTTTACTTAATTTGGCAGCAGGGATAAATATACTTGAAGTTGTCGCGCAACGCCAAACTTCACAATGGCATCCAAATAAAGTCAACCCCTCCTCCTTCCGCTGAGAGTGTATTTTGCTGGTTCAACTAATCTTGGGTCAAAATCCTATGTATGAGGAATTAGAAAAGTAAATTAAAAATAAGTTTTTAAAAATATTAGATAAAGTTAAATTATATAATGGGCATTATATTAGGACCACGAGCTTTTATAACAAGCCAACAACACTTCCATTAAGGAAGTTAGATGTGATAAACTACTTGTGTTTAATTTTTCAATTAAATTGTTTTGGAAATGGTAACATCACTTTTTACCATTAAGATCCAGTATCACCTAGACATGATACATGTTACTAGCTACGATTACCTGTTTACTAAAAATAGCAAAAATACCAGCAATGATAACCATGTTATAAAAATAAACAAGATAAACGGGAAAGAAATTAAACTCCCTCAAAAGTCTTTTCAACTTAATACTAGAAGGGTGTAAAAAAAGCATAAAATATTCGCCTCTTCCCTGATCAATATTTAAAATATTCAATCGAGGTGTGCGAGATATTCCCTCGAGGAACTTTCAAAATATGCAAGTTAGGAAGATCACTCCCCCCCCCCCCCCCACGTTTAAAAAGTATATTTGTCCATTAAAAGGTTATAAAGAACCATCATAGAAAGCACAACCTCTCAAGAATTAAAATATTTTAATAAAGTGAATATTACCCTCAAATCCACATACAAATCCATTGCGATAAACTAGTGTCAATAACTTTAGTTAATAGATGAATTATTGTTTTATTCATAACAATTATCCTCTAATGGGGAACTGTAATTTCTCATTCTCTAAGGAAAGCGATACTTTTTGAGTGTTAGAACTCTCCAATATTAGGACACCTTGCATTAGAAAACTTATGCTAAATTAATAAGTGCCTTTTACTTCCTTCAAATGCGGACAACATTTCTGTGAATGTGTTTCGATCTAACATTTATGCTAACAAACATTTATAAAATTATTATTTACACATAAATTAATCAGTAGTACAGCATAAATTAATCAGTAGAAAAAGAATAATAGGAACAAGGACATGAACATAAAACATCATTTCCTCATTCTTCTCCTCTCTTTCCGTGTCGCTCAGCAACAGTCGTCCCGGGAAGACTATTGCAGTGGAGCCATGCATAACAAAATAGCCACAGTGTGGCTCAAACGGCAGGCCGATTTATAAATGCGCAACCAAAGAATCATGTTGAATTAAGCGACGGATATGACCACGGTCACTCAATATGGCCACTCAAGAATGATGCTTATCTGATATCTTATCACTTCGTCTTAATCATTATTATCAATATTTGCATATGTAAATTAGTTTATATTTTTCTTCTTATAATTTGTTTCAAAGTTCTAAAAGGGGGCGGGTTATTCTTAGTATTTAATTTTTTATAGTAGACGCGAAAGCACCTGATTTTTTTTAAAGATGCATTCGCACCTATTTTTTTCACTTGATGATGGCCCGTGCTAAGAGTTTAGCCGAAACAAATGTGAATTTTTAAATTTTTTAGTGTTTACTCAAAATATATTTGTTACTTTCTCTTACCCATAAGGTAGAGAAAGTATTGTTTTTGGGTCAAATTTTCGAACGCGAGATTTTGTTATATTTACACGTTTTGAGGTCCCCTGAATACGAAAAACATGTTTTTAGCAAATGGTCTGTGTGTCTGTGTGTGTGTCTGTGTGTGTGTCTGTGTGTGTGTGTGTCTGTCTGTCTGTCTGTTATCAGCATATCTCAAAAACAAATTATGGCAGAAAGTTCAAACTTGGTATTCTAAATGTGTATCATATAGGGATGCTACAGTAAGCTTTTCGTTAAGATCAAGCAAATGGTTCGTGTACAGGGACAATCAAGATAATTCTAATGCATTACGTCTATGGGGGAAATTGCAGGAAAGTAAACGTCTATGATTGCACTATACCAAATGAAACAAATATATATTTTTTGTAATAGAGACAGTTAACTGTGAAAAAAAATTGTGTATGTAGGAGCATCGCCTCCCCCCGTGGGGGGGAAGTCCCCCCTCGAGGGGAGTAAATTTTCATGATGGGTATCTTTCAAAAGAGCTCGCCAATACCTTTAAAACGAATGGTTGAACCATCGATCTGCGATAATTTAAAACAAAGTTATCGATTTTTTTTTACTTTTAACGAAAAAAAAACTTTTTTTTTTTTTTTTTTTTTTTAATATTGAGAATAAAATGGACATTTTTTGGATATTTGGTGTTATACTACTTCTCTAATATGGAAATCGTCTGCCTTATCATAAAAGATAATTTTTTTAAATAATAATTTTAATAAATTATTTTTTAAAAAGAGAATTATTTTTTAATAACCGAATTAAATTTTATATAAATTTAGGTGCATTAATGAAACGGGGGGTTAAGGGGGGCGGTAGCCCCACACAGAACTTATTATCATATAAAAGTTTTCAGAGGCCTAATATGAATTGTTTAACATAGGTTTACATAACTGTACTCGTTATCTTACCTATTGATCTGCAACCTGTATTTATAGTATTAAATTTCAGGGTAAGAGAAAGTCGTGTGAGTGACACACCAGATTATTTTTAAAATTAATTTTGATTTGATTCTATTCTATTTATTAATCCGGTTAATAAATAGACAAATCAAATCAAAAATTAAAAATACTATTTTTTTGCTGTTAGATATTTTTAATTAACTACGTGTCTAATAAAAATACTTAAAATTAGCATAAATATTACCAAAAAAAAAAATGTACAGCATTAACAGGTTTTAATAGGGAAACCTGTGAACAAAATGTAATCTTCATTCAGATTTGCATACAGTCAACAAAAATTCTTTCTTATTTTTAATATTGCTATTTGCATATCAAGAACTTTGGAATCACACTTAAAATATACATATATATATATTTTCAAATACATAAAATAGCATTACATAACTTATAAATAACATATAATGAGGATTTAATGAAATTTCAAAATAAATTAACTAAAATTTCAAAAACTAAATAAATAAATAATAATACGCACTTGATTATTTTAACAAGCGCTATTTAGAAAACTGTTACGGTCGTAAATTAAAGAACTCACCATAAATGTGCAATATTAAGTAAAAAAAAAAAAAAATGTCTCATTACAAATGTTGAAAATAAATAAAAAACGAACCATGAAAAAATCTAGCAGGGGCATATTTAAGTCCTTCTAGAAAAAAATGTTGATGTAAAATGTTCGATACATAAATCTGGATAGAGTTAACATGTGCATCAAAATTTACAAAAACATCATTTTGTTGATGCAGAATGAAAGTTCATAAAACAATAAATTATTTATATATATATATATATATTTATCTGCATGAAATATTTTTATCCGTACGTAGTTAATTACAGCTGATAACATAGAAGCAGTATTGTTATTCGTAGTTATGAAGTATTGTTAATTGGTAAATGTTTTTTAATTCCTTTACATTTATTTTTTTTAAAGTTAATAATTTAGTTAAGTTGATTTGGTGTAATGGGAGAACTCTCTTATTACTAAATTTAATACATAAAAAAGTATTGTTTAAAACATTAATGAACATAGAAAGTCAAAAATTGCTGAAGTGCATTTAATAATTAATGAAAAAAGAAACTGACAATTCTTTAGAAAACAATATAATTAGTATTGTTATTTACAAGACAAAAAGTAGTACATTTAATAAATAATAAATTTTCTGTTAAAATAATTTTTATTTACCTAGATGAGTCATTATGTCGCATTTACAAATCAATAATGTCCGAACATAAGAAATACTCCATTGTTACTGTGTAAATTATTAGGATATATATAATATAAGCTCATTATAAGCTTTCAAGTTTATAAATATAAAAAATATTATATAAGAAAACAATTTAATTAATGTTTAAAGCCACCGAAAAATGTATTAATAATTAATCTTCAGCAAATGTAGGTAACTTTTTCAGTAAAATGAATCATTAAGGTATATGGATAATAAAACTGTTAAAAAAATGACTTTTAATGTTTGAACAGTAATATTCAATATTAGAATTTCAGTTGCCTTACTTAAGTATGCCTAGGTAAAAAACGATAAACCAGTTTCTTAATATTTAAAGAATAATTAACAATATACATATATTTCCTTTCAAATGTAAATATTAATTCTGATTCAAGTGGGACTTAAATGAATAAAATGAAATTTTAAAAATTAATATGTAACATTTTAATTATTATATGAAACGTTAATTAACATTGAAAGCAAACGAGAATCAAAGATAGGGTTATTGTCAAATTTCATTTCAGTCTTTGCGGTAATAAAGAAAAAATTGTAAAGATAATAATTGAAATGATTTTAAAAATGGAGATTTTAATTATGATTTTGTATACGTTTGTTCGAAAAGAAGATTTTTAGAGACTAATTAAGTGAAAAGTATTAAAGGAAAAATTTGTATCAATGAATTGTCGTAAATTGAAGTATTGTTCTGTATTCAGATAAAAGTAGTATTTTTGAAAAATAACCATTCTCGCATTACTTGGATCGTTAAACAATCATTGTTTAAATCAAAAATGTTCGTAATGCTTATATTATTAGAAAAGCGAAATTAAATTTATCTTTTAAAATCGTAAAATGTCCCATGAATACATTTTTCTTTTAGATTTATAGATTACAATTTATGAAAGATTAAGAAAAATCTTGACTCCATGAACAAGTAATATTGAAAACCATTTTGTCCCTTCAATGATGTGAATTTTAAGTCTTTTTTCTTAGATATTATTTTTTTTAAAACAAATTATGCTCTTTTTTTAAATTTTAATAGCAATAACAATTTTTGTAATAATTACAATAATAAAAAATATTTTTTTTTCATATATAGTGGTATAAAGAGAAAACTAATACATTGAATGGCCCTTTATCAACAGATGTTAACATTTTCTGATTTAATATCATTGACGCAAATGACGCAACTTTACACATTATGCCCTTTTACGTATTCCATTTTTATTTTTAGGGGATTTCATTAAAAAAAGAAGAAAGAAGTCTCAATAGTATCCGAAATTTTCTTTTGTCATGGCTGGTAGATGGTAGTTATGATCTTCAAACGCAGGTTGTGCTCGACAATCTAACTTTTCGGATACTTTATCTAGGATCTTTTAGGTTTAAGAACAATAATCGAAAATAATAGTGCACTTTATTTCGAAAAAATGGCCTGTTCTAACTAATACTTTTTCTTGGGAAATTTTTGAAAAGTTTTATCCAAATACTTTTATCACAGACCTATTATTATAAAGTGTTTTCGTGGATTTTTAAGTAAAAGCACTTTAATAAAATTTCTAGAAAAAAATTTTCAGCCATAGTTTTATAATAAAAGTTCCTAAAAAAACATTTTAGCCACGATTATACAAATTCTTTATTAGAAAAAATTTCAACGTTCCTCTGTCAGTGAAAAGATGCAAAGCTACAAAATACTTCGATTTATTCAACTGTTTACAAAGGAAAGAAAGGGTTAGTACTTGCTACTAAAGGAAATATGCGTAGATGAAAATAAATTTAAATATGTGGATGTGTTATTCGCTTTGACTTTAACTACCTCTCCCTATTTATCACAATGCACGATATAGTAAGTAAATGCTTGACCTTAAATTTTATAAGCCTGTTTAATAAAGCCTTTTCTCTAGTTCATTACTTTGTTGTTATTATTTTTATTCTATTTTAATTTAATTTAAGTATTTTTATAATAAAATTCCCGTTATTTGCTTTACTTCTGTGGAACAAGTTATTTTTTTTCTTGTAATATTCAAAAACTTTCGTCGAATAGCGACATTTGCAGTACGAGTGACAGCTTTTTTGGACTGCTACTATAATATATGATTAAAGAATAGTGCTATTGGATTGTTTCGAGAATATTCGTTGTAATTACAGTTTTGTTGTACTGATTCGAGTAATTACTTTGAATAAAGGTCATCCATCGACTAGAACCTGCCTGTTTCTTTACGAACTACTTTCTCACACAAGAATGTAGACAGGTTTTTCGTAACAATATTTTTATATGTACTAAAAGATTTATTTTCAGTGTTATCTTTCGTCTCTCTGAATATTTTCATGATAAAATAATAAAATTCTGTACATTATTTTTGTGTAGAGTACATTTTATTTACTTGTAATTATTATAAAATGTAAATTCATGAATTTCTGAAACTAAATTTTATTGACATTTTTAATAAATTTTATAAAATTTGTAACTTGATTTTACTGAATTTTTTAGTTTATAACATTCATCAATGTTAAGAAGGAAAAAATCTAAAAGTTAAGATTTTTGGAGCGCACTGCATAAAGTAAAATAAGTATATCTGAGTGTGTTAGAATGATTAAAAGAACTTTTTCCCACCAGAAATGATATTGAATAACATTATGTACGTTATATATTTTGTATTTCAGTCAGAAATACAAGACGAACATTTCAAAACGTTTTAAATTTAACGTACTACCGTAAATAAAGTACCATAACTATGAAGTAATTGAGTTAGAGGCAAAAATTTAAGCAAGGCAATATTGTCTAATTAATATATTTAATTGGTTTAAGTTTTAAGATGTTTAATCAGTCAGTAGTGGATTTTCTCCCCTAATGTATGAGCGTTAAGTACATTTGTAAAGTTCCTAGTTATCATAAAAAAATCTAAATTTTCAATTTCAAAATTCAATTTTCTATATAAAACTCGTCTTCTTTTACCTGCTTTAAATTTTTTTTTCTAAACAATGCATTTATGTATTTTTTATGTGAGAAAAATTATATAATTATTTTCCATATATGTGTGAGTGTTCACACATATGTTCTTTGAAAGTTTATTTATTTATTCAAATTTTATAAATAACAAAAAGAGGGATTAATATAGATAATAAAAAAAAATCTTTTTAAATTTGTGTAATTCAATTAATTAATTATATAGAATTTCCCGTTTTCTTTTCAAATCAAAAATGTTTCATTTAATAGCGTTTCTTTGTCTTTCAATAGTTACAAGCACATTGTTCTCTGAATAAAATAAAGCAATTTTTATATCGGGGTTTTTGAAAAGTAATTTTGTTTATACTTCTTTCCCCAAAGAATTAAATCATTTTAGTTATAAATATTTATTTTGAGAATGTAATTCAAAAGCCATTACCAGCGTATTTCTAGCATATGTATCTATTAATAAAACAAAAATAGTTATTTCAGTTAATATTTATTATGCTTGTGTTTACATTAAAAGCTATTATTACTTTTCGAGCAGATCATTATAATTCCAAAAATAGATTTTTAATGGATGTATCTCGTCTGCATGTCGCCTCTGAAAACACCGCTACTTTGATTGACACCTGGCGCAACTTTTTAATGCCAAGTCGATCGGATTTTAGTAACGACTTCTTATATTCAAAAATTTTGTATTAAAATATTATAAAGACAAAGAAATAGCTTGGCATTCTTTTGACGGAATTTTAACGATGCCAACTTTTCGGTTAGCTCTTTTTGGCCTCTGAGACTGGCAGATCTCATGAGGATTTTTGCTTTTGACTCCGTTTGTAAAAGACGTGATTTTATTGGTCTCCTCCTCCCTCTCTGTCTAAATAACTGCGGTGGAACTTTGTTCTATCTTTGCATATACAGATTGATGGAAATCAAATTTATTTTGTGGTAATGGATATAATTAGTAGAACTATACAATAAATACTTATTAAAGATGGATTATGTACTGTTTATTCAGACGTAAGGTCTTCTACATTATTTTCTTCATGTATACGATCCGGCCTTTTTGAAAACAGAACCTGGCTCTACTAATCACCGTTATCCCATAAATATTTATAAATACATATTTTAGAAACATGTTTTGAGAGCAGTTGACAGACGATAAGTTTTAGAAACGATACACAATTAACAGAAATTGAAAATTCCAAAATTCTGGCGAGTTATTTTTAAAATACGAATGTATCGCATGGAGATAAATTGAACATTCAGGGGAGAAAACTCTGCACTAATTGATCAGGTCTATTAAACCTAGAAGTTAAAGCACGCCTAAAGAACCATTTCAATGTTACAATTGTAGTACACAAACTACTATAGACAAAACGATTTTTAATGCAATAATGCAACGTACATGAATTCTGTCGTAAACGTACTGCTTGGGGCTTTGCATGATAGAGTTCTATGCTGGTTGCACTTGGTCAGTTAAATAAAGAGTGGTAAATGCTGTTTATCGATGACATCATTTGTCATCCAATTAGATGTTATATAAGTTGTCGATAAGAGAAAAATCTGGCTATCTTGGATGCCAATTCAACATGTCTACATTCTATAGAATACATTGAAAGACAATAGTGATATTAAAATGAATGCTTCTGTTGGAAAACACTTTTTTAAAGATATGACTCATGAATTGCAGCAAGGATACCTCAGTCACTTGTATGACTCATAAATGTGTTGTGTAGATACTAGGAATAACGAAACGAATTCTCCTGATGTTATAGGAAATCGTTACGCAGTCCATTTATCCTAGAAAAATTTTCATGAATCTACGCTACAGAAAATTTCTTTCCAAAAGCTCATCTGACGTCCTTTAATCAAACAATCATTCATAAGTGTCATAGAAGGAGAAATGGCTTTCATCTAAGAACTTATCACATTCTCACTTTGTCTTCAGTTAAGGGGACAGTGAAATTATTATTATTTTTTTAAACATTCTATTGACTCTGAAATTAAAAACTTCATGAAATCTATCATTTTTATACATACAGAGTTTTTAAATAAAAAAAAAATAATTTTTGAGATTTAAATGTTTCATTATAGGAATAATAATGCAAAATAAGGCCCAATTCCAAAATGTCGTATGCTAATTCTAAGTTATTATAAAGCTATATTTTTTTGCTTTTTTGTCTTTTGCATGTAAATAAACACAGCCGTATATTGAATGTTTTATATCACAGCATCTGTTAAAAACATAATATGTTTAAAACTGGAAATAATAATAAATTTTTCTCATGCGACTGAATTTAAAAGTCCGTAATAAATGTAATAATTTCTAGATTTCTAATTGAATACCGAGTTTTGGGCCAAATAATCTAATTATAAGTCCTACAGATTTTTGAAAAATTCGGATAAAAATAAATTATCAAGGATGATTATAAATAATTAATTATTCCCGTACACAAGAATAATAAATTTAGAGTTTAAATTTTTTTTTTAAGTTTGAAGAGCTGTAGAATAATATTATTTTAAGAGTACGATATAGCTTAGTACATTCTGTAATAATTATCTTAGATATTTTTAATTTCATCGGTTTTGATAATTTTCATCATCCCTCGTTTCTTTAAGCTCTAGCTTGACGACTCGAAGTTACTGGCAATCACATCACAGGGCATATGGCTCAGTTCAGTCACTGAGATTTTCGATATTTCGATGTTTGCCGTATCATTCTGGTGTTAAAAGAAGCTCTAATGTTTTCTGCAGGTGCAGTAAGAATTAATATAGAAACGTAGGCGGCTTCCCTCTCAGAAGTAGCTTGTGTGATGTCAGACCCTGGACTTCTTAACGGCCCTCTTCACTTACCGTCGCCGGTAGCCCGAGCCAATGTTATTCTATGGGGAAATTTTCTTTACAAATAACTTATTAACTAATACATATTTTTAAATTCTGTTTTCACATTCAGAAAATTCCCAACTGTTAAATTGACGGACCTTTTTCGAAAAAGTATTTTTTTTAATTTTTAATATTTTATTTTGAAATTGCAAAATGAAAAAAATTCACATATTGAAAATTCGTATTTTGCAGCTTCGAAGTAAAATATAAAAAATTAAAAAAATAATTTTTTAAAAAAAGTCCGTCAATTTAACAGCTGGGAATTTTCATAATGTGAAAACAGAATTTAAAAATATGTTATTACTTAATAAGTTATTTGTAAAGAAAAATTTCCCATTGAATAACATTAGCTTCGGCTTCCAGCGGCGGTGAGTGAAGAGGGCCCTTAAGTCAACAAATGACCACTTCTGCCAGCAATCATGCACATCAGACATATCTCTACCATTATTTCTACAATGTCATGAAAAAAAAAAAAAAAAAAAAAAAAAAAAAAACTACATTCTCGTACGCTCTTAAAAATAAAATTCTATATTTCACCCGAAAAAGTGTCCCAGTTACCTACAACCAATATTCTGCTGCAATGTTTCACCATTTTAGTTTGTGGAAATTTAGTAGACTGCACCTCTGAAATGGTGAAACTTTACACAAGAATATTGGTTGCACGGAAAATATGTATTTATTATCACTCTTTTCGTGAAACGTTGAAGTATTATTTTTAACAGTTAAATAATCTATTTTTTAATATTATGTATTAATGTGTGAAAAGTACTTTTAATAAGAATGATAATTGTAAAGTTAAAACACAATGCAAATACTTAATGCGAAAATACACTAAAGCTATCAAAGGAATACAATAATGAATGTTTATTATATTCACTAGCAGGCTTTGCCCGCTTCGCTGGACACTATATTTAAATGATTTCTTTGTAACTGAATATATTTCGATTGGCGACTATTTTCGTCACAGCTTTAGTATGGGACCTCCTTGGCAATATCAAACATTTTTTGAACTTCTCGAATCTGTACAACAAAACTATTATTAAAACAAATATTTTCGAAAACAGTCCAATAGCTGGTGTTAATTCTTCGAATATTCTGGAAACAGTTGAAGCTGTTACTCGTACATTATAAGTCATTATTCGATGAATGTTCTGGGCCAGTCCAAAAATAGTCACTTGTTCCACAGGAGTAAAGCAAATAACATCAACTACACCAGCGCAAAAATTTTCGCTCACTCACGAAAAATGTCCAGTCGCTTAGAGCTCAATCCCTAAAGTGCAATGACTCAGAATAGGTCTCTGAATAACTTTGGATCGCAGTGACTACATACTCTTTCCCAAAAATCAAATCACACCTACTTATAACTTTTGGCGATGGGGGCTTGGAGATGACTTCATCGAGAATCCCTTGGTAAGCTTAAGGTCTATGTTCACGTGTGTCGGAGAGCTTCAAAACATCGGGAACCCTAAACTACCATTTTTCCCCAAATTTGGTAACCCACTCGCCAAGTTCGTCGCCAAGACTATGCTTTCTATTAAACATATCTTTATTTAGTTATTTAAATATTAATTTGAATTAATCAAATATTTCTGCCCGACAGCGTGCAAGTGCAGTCACACACAGCAGCTTATTTATTTGTATGTTAAATTAGCGTAGTGATTGGTATATAAAAAAATAAATGAATTTAAATTTACATTTAAACCAATTTATAAAGTTTCTATATTAAAAAAAAAAAAAAAAAAACTTGGACTCATGTCAAAGTTGTACCTTGTGGGGGGGACTCATGTCAAAGTTGGACCTTGGAGGGACTCATGTCAAAGTTGGGCCTGGGGGGGACTCATGTCAAAGTTGTGCCTTGGGGGGGACTCATGTCAAAGTTGGGCCTTGGGGGGACTCATGTCAAAGTTGGGCCTTGGGGGGGGACTCATGTGCCTTGGGGGACATGTCAAATTTGTGCCTTGGGGGGGACTCATGTCAAAGTTGTGCCTTGGGGGGACTCATGTCAAAGTTGTACCTTGGGGGGGACTCATGTCAAAGTTGTACCTTGGGGGGGGACTCATGTCAAAGTTGGGCCTTGGGGAGACTCATGTCAAAGTTGTGTCTGGGGGTACTCATGTCAAAGTTGTGCCTTGGGGGGACTCATGTCAAAGCTGTGCCTTGGGTGGGACTCATGTCAAAGTTGTGCCTTTGGGGGGACTCATTACAAAGTTGTGCCTGGGGGGGGACTCATGTCAAAGTTGTGCCTTTGGGGGGACTCATTACAAAGTTGTGCCTGGGGGGGGGTACTCATGTCAAAGTTGTGTCTTGGGGGGGGACACATGTCATAGTTGTGCCTTGGGGGACTCATTTCAATGTCATTTTGAAAAGATTTTGATGAAATTCTGGAAAAAGCAGAACTTAGTTTACGACGGAGGACTATTAGTTTTTTTTCTTCACAATTATAACATCGCTTTCAAATTATTCAATTATATTTTCGATAAATTTTAGATTTCGATAAATGTCCAACTATCGAAAAATGATTTCGACAAATGTCCAACTATCGAAAACGACAACGCAAAAATCGCTGTCTGAGACTAATAGGCCCTCAGTCCTAAAAATAAATAAATAACTAAACATTATCGTGCTACACAACTTTATTATATCTCTCCCTTGGCGGCTTTTGAATTTTTGTCGCCATATTAGCTATTTTTTTTTTTTTTTTTGTATAATTTCTTGCATAAAAATAGAAAGCGTTTTATCGGATACCTTTTCGTTAACATATAAGAACCCTTCATATTCTGTTTATTTTATTAATGGTTTTTAGGTTTAAAATAGTGCTTGATAAAATAAATTTTCTATTTTTAAAACTGCACTTTTTTTTCTATAAAATTATCTACTCAGATAAAAATAGATCATTTATGTGACTACTATTTCAGTTTATTTTTTTCGTTTTGTAATATTTTTCTTGAACTACCTAGATTAAAATCGCTGTTCTAAATTAAACCTCTTGGCGAAAAATGTTCGGTGTACTTCAACGCAACAATTTAAAAAATCACCCAGGAGGATCTATAAATAAAACTTATTTTAGTATAACATATATTAGAATCGTAAACTATATTAGAACTTTATCAATGTGTAAAAGAAATTTTAAATTATAAATGACGTCAGTTTTGTGAGATGCATAATTTATTTTTATTTATTTTTAATTTTTCATTGTTCACGTTTAGATAAATGTATTTATTTTCCTGTTGGAAAAAAAAAATAAATAAACTCGTTTTTTTTTTTTTTTTTTTTTTTTTTTCTTTTGGCAACAATTAAATTATTGATAAAATTTAAATGGCTAATTTTTTCCTATTATTAGCTTACAAAATTGCTATTTTATGCTTAAAAATCACAAAACAAAAATTTTTTTCGGAATAAAAGGTAGCCAACTTTGTAAGTTAGGGTATAAGCTATCTCCATTACAAATTTCATCGAATTTCGTCGAGCAGTTTTGGCGTGAAACTCAGTCAAATAAATTCACGGACATTCACATTTATATATATATAAGATTAAAACATAACATGCGTAACAGTTAAAAAAAAATGTATACTAATAAGGATTTCAAGAAAGCTAATTGGATTCCCATAATTATATTTATAGATAAATAAAGTAAAAATTATTTATAATAGGATTTTTCTTATTAGCGGTACGGTGCTTGTTTGTGACCCAAACAGCCCGTGTTTGAATTCCTAGTGGGAAAAAAAAATACATATATATATATATATATATATATATATATATACTTTTTTACTTTTGCAGGACACTATTTATTTGCAAAACATTGCCGTAGTTTCATAAAGAACTCAAATTTGAGTGAATTATTTAAAATTATTTAATTAATGGAATTGAATAATAGAGAGGGATTTTTTTTTTTTTTTTTTTTTTTTTAGAAAAAACGAGTTTATATTAAGTTCAGTTAATTTCATTTTCCTTCTTAAATGGAATAGCATAGACTGAGCCAAAAGTGAAAATTATCTTCAATTAAGAAATTTCATAAAAATAAAAATGAATTTAAAGGTTTTAATTTGTTTAAAACGTTTTTAAAAGATTATTTATTTATTCTTTTAATTTTTGATAAAGTCTGTATTTTAGAATAATTTCTAATAATAATAATAATAATAATGTCCGATATTTTACTACTGGCAATGCAATCCCATTTTTCATCTTTAAATTCTAAACAAATGGGAATTAGAATACAAAAATATATAGAATTAATTATTATATTTATTAATTAAAAGTTTCCCTTTGCTGTGTATTTTAAAATTAAGTAAATAAGGAAAACAAATCTATTAATTTATTTCAGTTTGTCATTCTGTTGTACTGATTATGCGAAACATAGTAAATATTTAATGTGGCGTTCTTAGCACAGATTGCAAATGATAAAATATGCGTATTCGACAGTCAATGAGGTTAAATTAAAACTTTCTGGACGTTAGATTAAATCTTTAATTATTTTTGCTAGATTTTAGGGATTCTTCTGTCAACAGACTGAATTATTAATTCATATTTTCAATACGTCGCGTTTTAAAGAACACGCTTTTGTTTGTGAATTTCAACTATAATTCATGTTTGTAAAGAAGAAAAGTTATGAAAAGTAATGAATATTAATTCACACACACACACACACACACACACACACACATATATATATATATATATATATAAGAAAACATAAATTCAAATGTTCTCTTCAAAAATATCTTAGATAAGTGGGAAACTTAAGATTTTGATCATAAGAAACTTTTTTTTTTTTTTTTTTTTTTAGAGATACAGTTTTAAGGAAAAAAATAATGTTTTAGAAACGTATAATGTAAATCGTCAGTTTTCACGACGGATGAAATCCAAATAATTAATTATTCATTCAGACTATATGGCATTTAAATAATAAATTTCACTTTACATTATCTTTAGATGTGTACTTAATAACCTTAAATAGCAGTTGAAACGTTTTTATTTTAAAACTGGTAGATCACAGGTGCTAGGTTATGAAACAGGTAACCTTAATCGGCCTAGACTTTTGGAAATTCCAGCGTATTTCACTGAAAGTCGTGTGGATACCGGTTAAAATCCCTTACAAAAAACCTACGAAGACAGTCTATTGGTGTAATATATATATATATTTGAAATAACACAGAACTACTGATAAATAATTTTAAAATACTCATTTGGTATTCTAATAAAATACACTTAAAAATAAAATAAAATAAAATAAAATAAACAATGCTAATAGACTATATCGGGAAATAAAAATATCTGAAGCTGAAAAAAAAAAAATATTTTCTCTATCTTTTTAATACTAGCAGGATTCGCCCGCTTCCATTGTCGTTATACATAAATAAATAAATAAATAATAATAATAATAATAAAAATCACTATTATTTTTAATATCACTTTATAAGTAAAAATTCAAGAAAAAACAATCTACTAAAATCTCTTTGAACTTCGATCCAGCTGCCTGCACTGCATAGCATCCGGGTTCCCACTGCCTGCCGCAACGTCTTTCCTAAGCAATTTATTTTGTATATTTATTCAACGACAGGTAGAGCTACTATTGTTCAAGAACTACGAAGTTGACTGTGCCTAAGCATCTACTACGTATTTTAGTTTCGGCCCTATGTATTATGTAGCTCTCGTTCTGTCTAGTATATTACCATTTAATTACGACCAATAAATTAGAAAAAGAAGATTTTCCATTCAAAGGATTTAAAGAAATAAAAAAATTAAAAATAAAAATAAAAATAATTAAACTTTAATTTTAATAAATTTAGTCTTTCTACCACATTACCATTTTCCTCCGATAAATACAATAAATTGGAATTAATTAAATAGATGAAAATTATATAGAGGAACTACCGTTGCTTAGCGACGCAGACAACTGGTATGAAAGAAGCAATGGAATAGAAAAATTAACGAATAAAATTAATAAAAAAAAATCATATTCGAAAATCGAGAAAACGTCGATGAAGTGTACCCTGCAGAGTCGAAGCTACCGCTCTGCCAAGTTTTGTAGCACTATACTCGGTAGTCTGAGATGCAAAGCGTAGGATGTTCCAAACATGATGCAGGATGTTCCAAAAAAAGTAAAACGCAGTTTAACTCTTTACAAGATAAAGATCTGAGAGAAATTCAAATTGTAAATGTCTTTAAAATAAGATACGAAATAAAGTAATATTAATAATAATAATAATAAAAAAAAAAATTCATTACTTTTCAAATATTTACACGTTTTCATTTTTTATACGACCCCTCCAGACACATTTGGTCATGACAGACAGACGCACAGATCAACTTCTAAAATCCGGTTTTCGTATTCATCGGAACTCAAAACGTATAATAATAGCATAAAATCCAATTTTTAAAACTAATCCGAAAACAACACTTCCGCTACAATATTTTGTCAGAAAAAGTAAATGTCTTTCTAAAGCCGTTTTGAAGTTCTTGGTACAAATATAGAAAAACATTTCCATAAGTAACTGGTAATAGAAGAAAAGGTTTATTGCTCTAATTTCTATTAGCTGTATATATAGTTTAAAAATTGCAGCTTCACTACATAAATTTAATACAGGCCTAAACATGCGTAATACAATTTAAAATGCACTCTGAGCAATTTCCAACCATAGCCCATAATATATACATTCTTTTATGCGGCTCAGTAAACGGATGACTAATGTTTCTCATACCATATTCTAAAAGAAGAAGCCTTTTGTGCATGCACACACACACACACACACACACACACACACACACACACACACACACACACACACACACACATATATATATATAATTAATACATTATATTTAATACAGTCTAAAACTGTTAAAGTATAATAACGAGTAATTCCATTCGTAGATTTGATTATTTTAATTATTTTGTCTATAGATGTGGAACAACATTTTGTATAATCTTAGAAAAATGTCTCAAGTAATATCATTTAAAAATATCCCCCATGGAGGGTATTCAGTCCAGGCCTACGACACATGCACAGTCAATTCCAACACCATAATATCACCGATTGAAAAATATTTAGAATACCGAATTTGAAGCTCTTGCTTTTATCTCTAACTAATTTCCTGTGATATCAGACACTCAGGAACACAAATAGACATACAGATCAACCGCTAAAACATTTTTTTGAATAGTGTAGCCACGTTTCCTGAAACTAACAGTGAGAGAGAGTCCAAAATGTTGGAGGGGAGCCAACTTGATCGACAGGTTGGTGTTTGGAAAACATCTAGTAATTCTGCCCTCTGTTATCGCCTTTTTTCTCTGAATCAGATGACTGTCATCCCTATTTTATCGCAGGACTCGTTGAATCAGTGCAGAGGCTTTCACGGTTTCATGAATGGGGTCGAGGAATATGTAACTCAATTTCGAAAATTTGCCCTTAAAGGAATGCTTTTTTCTTTTTCTTTTTTACTGTATGTTGTAAGATAAATTTAAAGTTATTAAATTAATAAAGGTTTTCAGTTAAAATTTAGCGGCTTCAAAACACTTTTCTATATTTCACAAATAACCAAATTGACAATAGTTTCGGATGATTATGCAACACAAATTCTTAAATAAAACTAAAATACGCTTTTATACATATATGGGAGGAAAAACTATTAAAACATACATTTGCATTTTATTTTAAAAGATTATTTTCTGAAAACATATTTCTTGCTAACTTGATAGCAATACATCTTATAATTTTAGCTTATTTTATAAAAATAATATTTTATGAAAGTAAATATAATTGTTTAAGAAATAATTTTTATGTTAAATCAATTTTTTTTTTTTAAATATATATCATAAATAATAATACAGTCCTCAAATGTATTAGTTAATATTTAAGAGGTTTTATAGAGAGAAATGTATAAATGTATTCAGTTTGAGTAAATGAAAAAATTAAATCAATTATAGGCCTGCATTTTAAAATGTAAAGTTGTAAGAACAATAACTGCATGTATAATACCTCCAAAGAATAAATAACTATTGAAAATAGAAGATATCATAAACATAGATAAATGTTATTTATTGAAATTTTATTTTTCCGACTGAGTGAAAATAATGCCTGGACCGGGACTCGAACCCTGGATCTTTGACTTACAAGGTCAAGGCTCTACCAATTGAGCTATCCAGGCCGACACCCCGGTCAGCATTACTCACTCAGGCAACCTTTAGACAGAAACATCTCTGATCTATCATTTAGATAGCTCAACAGAAAATAAGCCGCAGGAAAACACCATTAGATAATGGGAGAAAGAAATACAATTTTTTTTATGAAAATCACGCAATCAACTGTGGTAGAAAAACATTGTTGTCAACATTGTTTTCTGTTGAGCTATCTAAATGATAGACCAGACATGTTTCTGCCTAAAGGTTGCCTGAGTGAGTAATGCTGACCGGGGTGTTGGCCTGGATAGCTCAATTGGTAGAGCCTTGACCTTGTAAGTCAAAGATCCAGGGTTCGAGTCCCGGTCCAGGCATTATTTTCACTCAGTCGGAAAAATAAAATTTCAATAAATATGATTTTCTTCCACAGTTGATTGTGTGATTTTCATAAAAAAAAATCATAGATAAATGATTTAAACGATGGTGTCAATTTTTCTATAATTTTTTATAGTTCAGTAAAATTTTACATATTTTTATTTTACATATTGTACATTCGTGATGCCAAAAATTAAAATTTCTATTCTTGTTTTCAATTATCTTTTAGACAGTTTTATTTATTGGCATTACGCAAACTTTGAAAAAGTCTAATCTCATTTCATTTACAATATGTATATTATCATTACAAAAATTCTACATTTATTGAATTATATTAAACTATTAATCTTTAAAATGAAGAATTACTTCACAACATAATAGAAAAAATAGATTAATAATCATTTTCAGTTAAAATTTAGTGACTTTACAAAACATTTCTATCTTTCAAAATTTATCAAATGTGACAAATACAGAAAACAAGTTTGATACTTTATCTTGATCTAACACATAGCAATATTTATTATGCACACAAGTCGAAGCAACACTCTTTCTGACACAGATTATGAATGATTTGTCTACTTCTGTCAATAAAGCAATATCGAATATTTTTGAAATATAGAGTGAGACTCTTGTTATAAGTTGCCTCTCTCTAGTATCACATTGTTAAACACGTTCAACCGTGAACAAAATTAATTATCTTGCCACTTTTGCCTTGGCTCGTATTTTAAGTATTTAGTTCTCAAAACAGAAGTGTATTTGAAAATTATATTATTATTTCTTTGTAGTTTTATTTATTGGAATTATTCACATGTAAATATTTAAAACTTTAATAATTTGTTTTACAATATATGTATTTTCATGAAAATTTCCCTATATTTATTGCCTTATTTAATAATAATAATAATAATTTTTTTAAAATTAAGAATCACTTCAAGTCAAAATAGAAAAAATATGTTATTAAATATTTCTAATTAGAATTTAGCAATTTCAAAAATGTTTTCAACATTTCACAATTAATCAAATAAAACAAATGCAGAAAACAAGCGCACTCATTTTTTCTCATCTAACAAATAGGATTATTCCTAATGAATACAAATACAGGCCACACTCAACTTAGTTTAGATTATGATTAATAAAAGAATTGACTTCTTCTGTCGATAAATTAATATCAAACGTTTTCGAAATATGTATTAAAACTCTTGTCGTAAGATACTTCTTTTTGGAAGCGCGTGATTAAACATGACTTTCCGCGTTGATTAATGAATGGTGACAGAATTGATTATTTTGCCACTTCTGTCTCAATTCGTGTGTTAAACATGTAGTTGTCAAAACTGAAGCGCATTTTAAAGTTATAATTAGATATTAATAAAAGAATAGATCTACGAAGATAAAAGAGATAACAACAACAGCAACAAAATGTATTATTCTCTTTAGTAAGGAATTCAAAATGAATGTAATATTAAAATATTAAAAAGCTTACTTTATATTTTGCTTTCGTTTTTTTTCTATTTATAAATGTTAAATTTTCTGGTTGAAATGAAGCTTTGAAGATATTGGAAGATATGTTTTTTTTAGAGTGAAGTAATTTATTATTTTAATTTTTGTTCCTCTCTTTATTTAAATGTTTAAATTCGATTATACATTGGTGTCGAAAAATATTTTAATTGTTAAATTTTTAGTGCGCATAAATAAATAAATATATGTTTTAAGATATACTTAATAATTGTCAAGATTTTGTTTAAGTAACAGAGCTATCCAAAGAAGGTGAAGTGGTGTAAGTACAACGAATATTTGGCATAGTTCGATATTGGTCTCATTTTTCTCAATTGCTATTACACTTAAACTTCTGAAAAATTTTAGTCATAAACTACAACTATTTGGCTTTGAGAAAATATGAGTTTTTATACTTTAACAATACGTAACTTAAAAAATAACAATGATGAAATTTTCCTGTTGTGGTTACATTTGCCCTAAGGTTCCGGGCAAGTATAACCTCGGCCTACAACACCAATATACGGTACATACGAGATACGCAAATCAATTTACAGGTAGTAAAACTCTCAGGAATTTGAAAATTGTTAATTTTAAAAATATATGAACTCGTTACGAAATTCTAAACTTTTCGTGCACTTCCGCGAATACCTTACAAAACTTTGAAAAAAAAAAAATATATATATATATATATATATATATATATATAACAACATTTAGCGGAAAACTAAAAATTATAATATAATTAAGTACTTATATTATTCTTTTGATTGACAGTCTCATTAAATTATTGATTCATATTTGATTTCATTTATAATAATAAAAAAAAGGTTCAAACAAACATATATAATGACTATAATAACTCAATTCACAAGCTGTTATATATATATATAACAGCTTGTGAATTGAGTTATTAACCGGGGTTATACTTACTCCACTAAATTTTTTAATGAGAAAGCGCAAATTCAGATTTATTCAGAAATTCAAATTTATTCGGAAAATTTGAATACAATGCGAATTTTTGTTTGAAAGTATCTTTTATTAATTTTTTACATTTTCACACTAAATTATTATAATAATAAAATCAGTTGCTGCATAAATGTAAAATTTTTTAATTCTATTAATGCTTTCATCAAATAAAAAACTGTGATTTTAAACAAAGTAAATTATGTCTCTGTATTATTAAAAAAAAAGTGAAGACAGAAAACTAAATGTTAGAGGCATTTTCTTTTTAACACTTTCCAACAAGGTTGAAAAGTGTGTATGACTTGGGTTTGTCTGTCTGTCTGTCCGCACTCTAACTCCCGTAAATATCTATGGAATTTCTTGAAACTGATATATGTTATTCAAGTTCACTATCGGATGTTCCCTATTGAAAATGGAGTTCATTCCTCTACTGGTTTGTGTACAGGGACCCCTGAAAATATTTCAAAGCATTGTGTTCTATAAGAGGCATTTCTATAAACCATATTTCCATACCCTTACTGTACAAAAATCTTAATGAAATTGAAATATGTCATACAAGTTCACTATCGGATGTTCCCTATTGGAAATGGAGTTTATATCTCTACTGGTTTGTGTACAGGGACCCCCGAAAATATTTCAAAGCATTGTCTTCTATGAGAGGCATTTCTATAAACCCTATTTTCATACCCTTACTGTACAAAAAATCTTAATGAAATTGAAATATGTTATACAAGTTCACTATCGGCTGTTCCCTGTTGGAAATGGAGTTTATACCTCTAAAGTTTGCGTACAGGGACCCCCTAAAATATTTCAAAGCATTGTGTTCTATGAGAGGCATTTCTATAAACCATATTTCCATACGCTTACTGTACACAAATCTTAATGAAATTGAAATATGTTATTCAAGTTCACTATCGGATGTTTTCTGTATAAAATGGAGTAAATACCACCAGTGATTTGTGTACAGGGACACACAAAAGTATTTCAGGCTATGAGAGGCATTTCTATAAATCATATCTCCATACCCTTACTGTACACACATATTCTAATAACTTATATAACCATTTAACTATATCTTTTATCAGTACGAAATATTTTAAGAAATAGCATAAATATTTGTCAGAAAAGAAAAAGTTCGTGATTAACTGAAATATGTCCTATAAATAGATAGGGTTCGTGCGAAAATGAAATTGCAGTGGTCAAAAGCAGGCTATTTACATATAACAAAGGAAAATAATTTTGAAAGATAACAAACAAACAAGATAAAATAAAATAAAATAAGTAATATTAAGCAAAAAAAATCACATACTCAATACGCAAAATCTCATATCTCAAGTATGCCCAGTGATCACATACTTAATGCATAATGCTTTACCCTGCACTGAGGGGATTTCCTAACGATGGTCTCAATATTTCTTTGGTTCATTAATACTTTTTGTCTGGTTTCAATTTTAAGTTTTCTATCTGCACTCATTTGCAGAATTATATATATGTATATATATACAGGTTGATTATAATTAAACTCCCCCTATAAACAGCATCCTACTGCGCAAACGGGTGAACGGAATGAAACAAAATTTGGTATATAGACTATACACGGGATGCGCTCACGGAATTTAAAAAAAAAAAAAAAAAAAAAAGTTTCAAAATGTCCACTAGAGGTTGCCTTTTTCGGAAAAACATTAAATTTAACGCAATAAATGACTGAAACGGAATACAAAAACAATATTAACAATCCAGAACAGGAATTATGAGTAATAAACTTAAAAACCGGATATCCTAGCCGGATAAACAGCCCTAATCTGTTTTTGTTTATGCAAACTGAACTGTTTTGTTTTTCTTAAATAGCGTACTGTTATTTTTCCCTTATCGTTACTTAATGTGGTTGGATGACAAGGTGATCAGAAGCTAGTCAGTAAATGCTAATATTGTTTCTGTATTCCGTTTTTGTCGTTTATTGTGTTAAATTTAATGTTTTTTTTTTCAGGAAAGCGCCCTCAGGTGGAAATTTTTGAACAATTTTTTTTTTTTTTTTTCGAAATTTCGTGACCGCATCTCGTGTATAGTTTATATACCAAATTTCGTTGCATTCCGTTCACCCCTTTGCCCTGTTGGATGCTGTTTATAGGAGAAGTTTAATTATAACCACCATGTATATATACATATATATACATAGAGAGTGAGATTCATATAGTATATAGAGAGAGATACATTAATTGTTACAAAGCTACAAAATGGTAGATAAACACAAGTAAGTGCTTATTTTTGTACACATTTGTACATATTTTTTACTTTTTGTACATATTTTTACTGTATAGTAAATGATTTTATGCTACCAAAGACATTGATTCGTAAAGTAAGATAGTGTAAGTACAAACTGGAATTATATGCGTCTGTATTTATGTGCATTTAAAATATTTTTTTTCCTGAAAAAGTGGAAAAGCTTTATTTCAATAACTAAATCAAGCATAAAAAAATACAAATGACAGTTTATAAAAACTTTTAGTAAATCGCACCAAATACCAAGTATTGAAAGCTAATGAAAGAAATCAAGAAACCATAGTTTACAGAAATACACAAGAATTTTTTTCGGTTCGCAATATTTAAGCACACATTTCACCAGGGAAAATAAAGAAGACAGTGTTGCAAAAACGGTATGGTGGCAGATTTAACGTAGCTGTGCTGTAGAACCTAAGAAATAAAAACCTTCACGTTAAGCTATTAATCAAATAAACCAGAAAAATGAATTAAGAATTTACTTTAATACACGCAGATTTGGATTTAAAAAAAAAAGATTCTTTTCTTTTTAATCGACATTTATGAAGTGCATATATTTTCTGATTGTTTTATAATATAAATAGAAAACAGAAAGGGATAGTTCAACATAAATTTATGGGGCGAAACTTTTTTTCGTCTATATATGTGTTATTCTAGCAACATTAGTTGATGATAGTGCCACAAATGTCATATTATCACCATGCTGGCGGAAAATCTGCACATATAAATGCGTGTTTTCTTCCTTTTATACAAAAATAAATAAACATAAAAGAAAAGATTAAAATATAAAATAAAATAAAATAAAGTAACAAATGTTGATTGCAATAAAAAATATTTCATTACTTTGTGACATCTAAGGAATTCATAGATAATTCATAGATAATTAGAAATCGTTCATCTATTTTTATTCTAAGGCATATTTTGAATGTCTCTACTTTTAATTCCTATTCTATTATTTACTAAAAGACCCACACTTGTTTAGATAAATCATATAAGAAATATTTTATGCAATTTCCTGAATTGACATACATATAAAAACTGAAATGGGACATGAATATATATATAAATTCTTTAATCATTTGAATTAAACATGTATACTTTGAAAGATTATATTTATTTTCGATAAACAAGTAAAAAATAAATAAATAAAAAAGTGACATTAGTTTTTCTAAAACAATTTCAAAAATGCTTTTTACCCCCCTGCAAAAACGTTTTTTTTAAATTCTGTTACAGAATACTTACTATTCAGTTTTTTCTTTGTTTTGCAACAAATTCCTTAAGATAATGTTTTTGCATAAAAAGATAATCTTAGTTTGTTTTCTAAATTCCAATAAATTAGTTCAATTTTTAAACATTATTTACTTTTTTCTTTCTTTTTTTTGTCAAAATTGAGTTTTTGTGATTAATATCATTAAAAAGATTATTAATTAAAGAATAAGTTTCTATTTTTCTAAATATTTTATGTATTTATTTTAATCATTAAAAACAATAACTTAATTAATTGAGTTAATTAATGGAAATTGTGTTACTAAAATGATCTTTTATCAGGATAATTGTGAATATGAAACAATAAGAAACTGTGTAATAAGCTAAATTTTTGTTTGTAAATTATTTATAGAAAAGAAATTTTTCATTCATAAATGTAGAATTATTTTCAAAATTGAGATTAGAACCTTTAACCTTTTACAGGCGAAATTCAGATCTAAGAATATATTATATTGGTTTTGTGCACAAATTGAAATGCTTTAATTTTAGGTATTGTTCATTTAAACTTCCAGAAAGAAATTATGTATACATTTTAATATAGAAACATAACATTTATTTTTGGAACATAAATATTTCATAAATCGTGCCAGACGCATTTTTTATAATTAGTATAAATTTTTATAAACATTGTGATCTATTTTGAGTACTGAAACTGATTTTTAAAACATAGGATTGTTTTTTACATTTATTTGACTTTTTCCTAATATGCCGATAGAAAATGATATGAAAAAAGTCTAACTTTTTAATTTCTGCATGTTTCCCTTTTTAAAATAAAAATTAGGCATATATTTTTTTTCTGTTTTAATATCAAGACATCTTTTAGTTCTTTTTTCAAACCAATATTGAATTAAAGTCGAAATTGTCAAGATTTTTTTTTTTTTTTAGAATTTTTAATTTTTATGTTTCTAATCAGGAACAATAGTCTGTAAAAGGTTAAGAATCACCAACCAAATTTTTTGCTGAGAATGTAACATTATAAAAAATCTAGGTGTAAATCATTTGGTCTTAAAAAAACATTATTGACCATTTATGGGCTGTTTAAAATTTTAGTTCATCTAACATGAATATTAAAATTTTGATGTTTAAATTAAAAAATAAAAATAAAAATATAGAAATATATCAGTATGAAATACAAAACTGTAATAAAAATTAAAATACCATAAAGAAAGTATATAAGTCCAAAAAGTCCACTTTGATTTAATATCAATTCATATATATAATTTTTTTTATTATTTATTTATTTTTTCACTCATTCAGGCTATTGTGTGGTTACAAATTCCCCAAACTCCACGTTTTGCTTTAGGAAAAAATATGAAATGCATAACATTGACATAAACATGCTGTTGACTTGGATTGAAAAAAAAAAGTCTTGAGTACAAACTGATTAAAATTAAATGGAATTATAAACAGTATCTTGCAGATAAAACAGATGAGCAAACTGCCACTTAAATTAGCAGATGTGTATTTCATTAGATGCTCATATGGAAATATGATAACTACATTTAGTTAAAAAATCTTGAGAAGACAACGCTTTAATTATTAAAACTATTAGGTTGTTGCCTCCACATGACTTTCTTCTACATTTTTCTTAACAAATTTACTCAGTAAAAATATTTTATTAAACGTATTACTTAATAAAATTATCTTCCATGATGAATGTAGACGATTTTCATTCTGGAGAAGTAGCACAACCCTAAATATCTAAAGAATGTCAATTTTATTCTGTATATGACATTTTTATTTATTTATTTATTTTTATTTTTATTTTGTGAAAAAAAAAATGATAACTTTATCTTAAATTATCGTAGATCGATTGTTCAACCATCCATTTTAAAGTTATTGGCGAGTTCTTTTGAAAGTTATCCATAATAAAAATTTGTCCACCCAGGGGGAAACATTTGCCCCTACATGTACAATTTTTTTTCAGTTTATTGTCACTATTATAAAAATTCTTTTCAATTTCATTATGGTTATTAAATTCTCTTTATATTCATTCATGCGAAATTTTGCCCTATACCACCATATTAAAAATTTAGTGAAACCCGGATAGCAATGTCACCTATTGGAAAATTTTCACTAAAAATTTATAGGCAATAATTTATATCAAGGTGCAACTACATTACAAATTGTAAAAAATTCTGTGCGTTAGTTCTTGAGATACAGTTGCCACAAAATTGTGTCACACACACACACAGACGAACAGATATTTTTTTTCAAAAAATAGTAAAATCCTAATATACATCTCTCAAAATGCGTAAATCCATTGAAAACCTGAGGTTGAAAATTTTTACGAATCCAATACTTTCTTCTATTGAGTATAGAAGAAAGTAAAAACGACAAATTTAAGACATACAATGAATGACATGAAAAAAAAAATATTATATTAAAATTGATTATGAATTCCTTGCGAGTTATTTCGTTTATAACGATTTTCATTTCCTGATGTAAATCGCCACATTCTGAATACATTGCTATTTATTTATTATTATTATATTTAATTTTTACTCTCCGAACATACATAGGTAAGGAAAGTATTGTAATCATGTCAAAAAAAAAGAATTCGAGATTTTGGTGTTTCTATACGTTTTGAGGTTGCCTGAGTCAATGTACGATGATGTATGTATGTATGTGTGTGAGTGAACACGCTAGCGTTTAAACGCCTTGTTCGAATCAACTGTAAGTTGGTATACATGTTGCAAGTCCCCGTAGCACGAACCCTATTGATTTTGGAAAATCTGGCACTTATAGTTTTTTTACAGGGACACTAAGAAAAATTGTGTATCATTATGGCCTATGGGACGAAATTTTAAAAAGCACGATAGAGTCTAAACGCCTTATTAAACTGAGCAAGCAATTTATACACATATTATAGGTAATTGGTGCATGAACTGCATAGATTTTGGTGAATCTAGCACTTCTAGTTACTTTCCGAACACTATAGTGAGGAAAGTATTGTAATCATGTCAAAAATCCGAATTCGAGATTTTGATGTTTCTATACGTTTTGAGGTCCCCTGAGTCCGTTTTCACTATTTTTACGATGATGTATGTATGTGTGTGTGTATGTGTGTATGTGTGTATGTGTGTATGTTTGTGAACACGCTAGCGTCTAAAGGCTTTGTTCGATTAACCTGAAAGTTGGTACGTATATTGTAAGTCACCATAGTACGAACCCTATAGATTTTGGTGAATCTAGCACTTATAGTTTTTTTACAGGGACACAAAGAAAAATTCTTTATCATTATGGCCTATGGGACCAAAATCTTAAAAGTGCGATAGCATCTAAACGCCTTATTCAATTGAGCAAAAATTTTATACCCATATTATAGGTCACAGATACTCAATCTGTATAGATTTTGGAGAATCTAGCACTTATAGTTTTTTTACAGGGACACAAAGAAAAATTCTTTATCATTAAGGCCAATGGGGCCAAATTTTTAAAAGTGTGATAGCGTCTAAACGCCTTATTAATCTGAGCAAAAAAATTGTACACATGTTATAGGTCGCATTTGCACCAACTGTATAGATTTTGGTGAATCTAGCACTACAGTTTTTTTACAGGGACACAAAGAAAAATGCTTTATCATTATGGCCTATGAGACCAAATTTTTAAAAGTGCGATAGCATCTAAACGCCTTATTCAATTGAGCTGAAAATTTGTATGAATATTATAAATCACTGTTGCACTAACTATAAGCATTTTGGTGAATCTAGCATCTATAGATTTTTACAGGGACAAAACGAAAAATTCTTTATCATTATGATCTAAGGGCTCAAAGTTCAGTAGCGTTAAATAAAACCTCGTGTGATATATGGAGAAAAAAACACTCTATTATGGTTTTCTCTCTTTTGTTTGTTTAGCAATTCCTCTTTCTTTATTTTATCTACAAAACTGTTAGTTACTCAATGTTCGGAAAGTCGAGTGGAGTCACTCCAGAATTTTTTTTATTTTTTTTCAGGGACACAACAAATAATTCTGTATAATTATGGGGTGAAATTATTCAAAGTGCGATAGCATCTAAATGCCTGACCCGTTTGAGTGGAAAATTTATATACGAGTTATAGGTTTCCATCACGCAAACTGTATAGATTTTGGTGACTTAACGAGATTTACAGGGACACATATAAAAATTGTTCATCATTTAAGACCTATAGGCTCAAATTATTTAAAATGCGACAGTGACTAAACGCCTTATTCAAATGAACTGAAAATTTATATACATGTTACACGTCACCGTCATACGAATTTTATGAACTTTAGAGAATTTAGCGCTTATGGTTCTTTTTACAGGGACAAAATGCAAATTTCTTTATCATTGGGGCATATGGGCTCAAATTTTAAACTGCGATAGCGTATAAATACCTTATCCGATGGAGTTGAAATTTTATATAATCATTAAAAGTTACTATTGCACTAAATATAAGTATTTTGTTGAATCTAGCATATATAGGTTTTTACAGGGACACAACGAAAAATTCTTTATCATTATGATCTATCGGCTCAAAGTTCAGTAGCGTTAAATAAAACATCGCGTAATATATGGAGAAAAATACCCAAACACTCTATTATGGTTTTCTTTCTTTTGTTTGTTTAACAACTCTTCTTTCTTTACTTTATCTACAAAACCGTTAATTACTCAATGCTCGGAAAGTCGAGTCGAGTCACTCCAGATTTTTTCTGCTCGTGTCGTGAATCTCTCATATAAAATTTGGTGACAATAGACTAGTCATTTGTAGCTGAAAGATGCTTGATTATGCTTGAAATTCTGGTTATAATCACGTTGTATCTACAATAATAGTATATGCCTCTTTACGAAAATATACGAAATACAATGTTAGTTGCCGAAACGTCAGTGGAGGCCCTCTGTTGAGACTCAAAACGGTTTTGGGCTGTGTCTGTCTGTCCGTCTGTCTGTCTGTCTGTCTGTCGCGCGATAGCGGCCACAAAAATAGCGCTATTGACTTGAAATTTGGTACACATGTTCATGAGCACCACGAAAGGAGCTGTATAGTTTTTGGTATGTATTCCATTTGTAGTTCGTATACAGGGACACGCCAAAGTTTTTCTTATCATTACGGCCTATGGGAGGAATTTGTATGTATCGCGATAGCGGCCGCAAAAATAGCGCTATTGACTTGAAATTTGGTACACATGTTCATGAGCCCCACGAAATCAGCTGTATAGTTTTTGGTATGTATTCCCTTTGTAGTTCGTATACAGAGACACGCCAAAATTTTTCTTATCATTACGGCCTGTGGGTGGATTTTGTATGTATCGCGATAGCGGCCGAAAAAATAGCGCTATTGACTTGAAATTTGGTACACATGTTCATGAGCTCCACGAAATCAGCTGTATAGTTTTTGGTATGTATTCCATTTGTAGTTCGTATACAGGGACACGTCAGAGTTTTTCTTATCATTACGGCATATGGGAGGAATTTGTATGTATCGCGGTAGCGGCCGCAAAAATAGTGCTATTGACTTGAAATTTGGTAGACATGTTCATGAGCCCCATGAAATCAGCTGTATTGTTTTTGGTATGTATTCCATTTGCAGTTCTTATACCTGTCCGTCTGTCTGTCTGTCTGTCGTGCGATAGCGGCCGCAAATATCACTCTCTTAACTTAAAATTTGGTATGCATGTTCATGATCCCCACGAAATTAGCTGTATAGTTTTGGGTGCGCATTCCATTTGTAGTTCGTGTACAGGGACACGCCAGAGTTTTTTGAAGTGAAAACTTCTTTAGGCGCGTTGAGCACTTTTGGGTGAACAAAAATCTTTAAACTCCCGTCATCGTCAGCTAACGCTTTCCATTTGAAGTGAAAACTTTTGGGTGAAAAAAAATCATTGAATTCGCGTCATCGTCAGTAAATGCTTTCCATCCTTGTATGATACAAATAATGTACCATACAATTAATTTGCTAATTAGTCCAGTCAATAAATACATTCTACCTTGCAAAAGGTGGGGTAGAAGATTTTATGTTTTTAATTTGTATATATTAGTACTAATATGCAAAAAACGAGTTATCCAACATGGTCGGCCCCGGGAGAATTTTTGTCGGCTGAAAAACCTCGAAAATTTACTAGTTTTTTGGCTTTTTTCAAAATAGCTCAGAAATGGCTGAATTTAGCGATATTTTTCTATTGTAATGTTTAAAGAGGATTAAATTTCCTGCAATTTCTTTCATTACACCTTTTTTGTAGTACTAATAGCAAGCGCGTAACAGCTTCTTGAAAATAAACAGATTTCTCAACTTCGTAAAAAAAGCGCATTACTCCTTATAAATAATGTACAGTAATTATTAGAATTAGAAGCTTTATTTACAGAAAGCTTAACAACTTTTAATGGTATAGCTGTGATATCTGTCGTCCTTGAGATTTTTGGATTTGATGATCAAAAACGTAATACGGAAATATACACGCCAGATGTATTTTTTTACAATATATATTGTAAGAAATACTGTTTTATATTCTTGATTGTTCTCTTAACATATGCTTTGTTAAAATAATCGTGATTTTTGAAAGGAATTAAATATGTTCGCCAGATAAATTAGAGATTCTTTCTTTCTTTTTTTTTTTTTTTTTTTTTTTTCACTAAGGACGACAGATAACAAATCTGCTCCCTTTTAATTTCTCCCTTCCCCTTATTACTAACTCTCTCTCTCCCCTCGGCCACGCACTGACAATTCTGGCCTAACAACTGTAGTCATCATCAGACTCCAATAACTGCCAATGTATAGTATTCTATCACTGCAACACATAATACACACACACACACATACAAAGAAAAATAAATAAAATAAAAAATATTTGTACATAAATGTAAATGAATAAATATTAGGGGGCTAATAAGCAAAAACTCAATGCATTGATACATAAATATTTTAATTCTACTATTTATTAAATTATAAAACGTTAATGATATTTAGATTTTATACATAATGTTGTAATAAACATTCATTACTGCTATATTAATATTGATGATAATAACAAGATACAATCTTAATTTTAAATGAACTTCATAAATAGGCAAACTTGTTTGAAGAACAATAGCAAATAATTACAAAAGTAAATTGTAGAAATTTAACTTTATATGTAAATTATAGGGATATTCATTTAGCCTTGAAACAAATAAAGAAACGTACATTAATGTATAATATACATGTTTCTTTTCTTCGTGGATATTTTGAAAGCCCGGGTTCTTAAATTTCAAAAGTCATCAGAGGTAGAAGGAAGGTGTGTCTTCCTCAAATTGTTCCTCTCCGTCTTGCAGTAATTATAAAAGATCTTAGAATAGCTTATCTTCTTCAGCCTCGTCAAATGATGAAATTAGTATGACATTTTCCTGTTGAGGATCAGAGTCCTTGTTACTATACCAGTTTCACTGAGTATTTTATAGCCAACATTTTGGAAGCAAACTGCTTTCTTGTTGGCAGTTTCGGCTATTAAAACATCTTCACCATATTTTTTGCAAAGGCGTGATGTAACCGTTCTGATGCCAGGACGAAAATCCTCCTCTAATTTATTCATCAAATACTTTATGCGACTGGCACTCCTCCGAGTTGTTTTAAGGTTAGGAGTAAATTGATTTCATTGCCTCATCAGTGTTACTTGCAGGGTAGTATCCTCGTTTAATCTCACTTTTTGGCCTCCAATGCAGTTTTTGATGACAAAACCTGTGATACCCAGCATTTATAGCAACTAAACCTTTTACATTACCGATGCATTCGAGTATTTTTTTTTCTCTCATCCCCACGATTTTCGGCACTATTTACATGTGTTTCTTTCACACCAGTTTCATAGCATGGTGGATAAAATTTCTTTCATGCTCAGGAAGTCGTTCCTGTTTTTTAAAGAAATCTTCAAGTATCTCCTCTCCACACAAGAAACACTGATTTTTAAAACTGAAACCTTCAGTTCTTGATGGAAGATATGGAGCCGCACAGTTTGGACCAGCTTCATCACCAGTTGTATGACGCCGTACATATGCTGCAATCATTCGCTCATTGATGTATCGTTTGTCACAGGCATTGTGAATTCTTACTTGTTTTAGGTTCTTCAAAAAACACTAATGTTCTTCATTTTGACGCTTTGCATTGCACTTTTACATATTTTTTGTATACCTTTCTCCTTCAGAATCTTTACTTCACATTTATTCAAACTGATTTCGAAAATAAAACAAACACTCCACTTATTGTAGTAGAAAAAGCTCACAGGTTGAAACAGTACGTTCTCACTGAACTGAATAACATAGATGTTCAGCCGAGGCAGCGTACTACAGGATGAGAAGAGGCGGCAGGAAAGGGAGAGGGAGAGCTTTTTGTGTGAAGGGGGGGGGGGGTTATATACCTTCTTTACTACGAAGCAGATGTCACTTTTTAAGGTCAGACAGCTGAATATGTCCCTTCCTTTCTTTCCGTTTTCTAAAAAACAATCATGCACCAACCCATTTCTTTAAGTTGAATTCTATTAGCTTGAGAAAAAATGCCGACATTCAAGAGGCTGTAACACGCTTGCTATTAGTACTACAAAAACGTTGTAATGAAGACAATTGTAGGAAATTTAATCTTCTTTAAACTTTATAATAGAAAAATATCGCTAAATTTAGCCATTTCTGAGATGTTTCAAAAAAAGCCAAAAAAGTAGTAAATTTTCGAGGTTTTTCAGCCGACAAAAGTTCTCCCGGGGTAGCTCATGTTGGATAACTCGTTTTTTGCATATTGACACTCATATGTACAAATTAAAAAAGAAAAATCTTCTACCCCACCTTTTGCTAGGTAAGCCCTTTTTTACATACCTATTGACTGGACTAAATGTGAAGTGTTAGTAATTTTATAGTATATATTGTTTTAAAATCTGGTGCGGCTCTACACGACTTCTCTCATCTCCGAGCACTGTCTCTATTGCAGTTAGACCTCACAAAACCGTGAGAAAGCCCAAAGCTGCCATTTTCCTCACGTTTTTACAATCTGGTGCGGCTCTACACGACTTATTTTATCTCCGGACACAGTCTCTTAAAGATTGCAGCCGGAAACGTTGCAGTTAGACCTCACAAAACCGTGAGAAAGGCCAAAGCCGCAATTTTTCTCACGTTTTTACAATCTGGTGCGGCTCTACACGACTTCTCTCATCTCCGGACACTGTCTCTATTGCAGTTAGACCACACAAAACAGTGAGAAAGGCCAAAGCCGCCATTTTTCTCACGTTTTTACAATCGGGTGCGGCTCTACACGACTTCACTCATCACCGGACACAGTCTCTTAAAGATTGCAGCCAGAAACGTTGCAGTTAGACTTCACAGAACCATGAGAAAGACAAAAGCCGCCATTTTTCTCACGTTTTTAAAATCTGCTGCGGCTTTACACGACTTCTCTCATCTCCGGCCTCTGTCTCTTAAAGATTTCAGCCGGAAACGTTGCAGTTAGACCTCACAAAACCGTGAGAAAGGCCAAAGCCGCCATTTTTCTCACGTTTTAACAATCGGGTGCGGCTCTACACGACCTCACTCATCACCGGACACAGTCTCTTAAAGATTTCAGCCGGAAACGTTGAAGTTAGACTTCACAGAACCATGAGAAAGACCAAAGCCGCTATTTTTTTCACGTTTTTAAAATCTGGTGCGGCTCTACACGACTTCTGTCATTTCTGGACACTGCCTCTTAAAGATTGCAGCCGAAAACGTTCCAGTTAGACCTCACAAAACCGTGATAAAGGCCAAAGCCGCCATTTTTCTCACGTTTTTACAATCGGGTGCGGCTCTACACGACTTCACTCATCTCCGGACAAAGTCTCTTAAAGATTGCAGCCAGAAACGTTGCACTTAGACTTCACAGAACCATGAGAAAGACAAAAGCCGCCATTTTTCTCACGTTTTTACAATCTGGTGCGGCTCTACACGACTTCACTCATCTCCGGACACAGTCTCTTAAAGATTGCAGCCAGAAACGTTGCAGTTAGACTTCACAGAACCATGAGAAAGACAAAAGCCGCCATTTTTCTCACGTTTTTAAAATCTGGTGCGGCTTTACACGACTTCTCTCATCTCCGGCCTCTGTCTCTTAAATATTTCAGCCGGAAACGTTGCAGTTAGACCTCACAAAACAGTGAGAAAGACCAAAGCCGCCATTTCTCTCACGTTTTTACAATCTGGTGCGGCTTTACACGACTTCTCTCATCTCCGGCCACTGTCTCTTAAAGATTTCAGCCGGAAACATTGCAGTTAGACCTCACAAAACCGTGAGAAAGGCCAAAGCCGCCATTTTTGTCACGTTTTTACAATTGGGTGCGGCTCTACACGACTTCACTCATCTCCGGACACAGTCTCTTAAAGATTGGAGCCGGAAACGTTGCAGTTAGACTACACAGAACCATGAGAAAGACCAAAGCCGCCATTTTCCTCACGTTTTTAAAATTTGGTGCGGCTCTACACGACTTCTCTCATTTCCGGACACTGTCTCTTAAAGATTGCAGCCGGAAACGTTCCAGTTAGACCTCACAAAACCGTGGTAAAGGCCAAAGCCGCCATTTCTCTCATGTTTTTACAATCTGGTGCGGCTCTACACGACTTCTCTCATTTCCGGACACTGTCTCTATTCCAGTTAGACCTCACAAAACCGTGAGAAAGGCCTAAGCCGCCATTTTCTCACGTTTTTACAATCTGGTGCGGCTTTACACGACTTCTCTCATCTCCGGCCACTGTCTCTTAAAGATTTCAGCTGGAAACGTTGCAGTTAGACCTCACAAAACCGTGAGAAAGGCCAAAGCCGCCATTTTTCTCACGTTTTAACAATCTGATGCGGCTCTACACGAATTCTCTCATCTCCGGACACTGTCTCTATTCCAGTTAGACCTCACAAAACAGTGCGAAAGGCCAAAGCCGCCATTTTTCTCACGTTTTTCCAATCTGGTGCGGCTCTACACGACTTCTCTCATCTCCGGACACTGTCTCTATTGCAGTTAGCGCATTAAATAAAATTGTAATATAATTTTTGTAGTAGTAGTTTATATTAATGAATAAAAAAACACTTCATTTAAAAGTATTTACTACACAATAAAATATTTCCTGACGATTCAAGAAATACACACGTAATTGTTCACGTTTTCACTTCTGTCGGCACTCCCGAATGCAACTTTTTTTTTTTTTTATCATTACGGTCTATGGGAAGAATTTGTATGTACCGCAATAGCAGCCGCAAAAGTCCTTCGATTGACTTGCAAATTGGCGCACACGTTCCAGCTTTGCAAAAACGTAAGTAGCTGTATAATTTTTATTGCTATATTGGTCAAAAAATGTGTATAGGGACACGCCAAAATTCTTAACATTACGGCATAAGGGGTGAATTTCTTTTAAACGCATTTTAATATCATTACTTTGCAATGAAGAAAATGAAACTAGCGTACGTGAGTAATATGCTTAAACTCATGTTGTTTGAAGAAAATATGTGCTCTTAAGCTTACTAATTAATGTACAGGACCTTACAAAAGTGTTCTGATAATGTCACGTAGTCATGCGAAATATGTTAAATTTGGAACAATTATTAATTTTAAACGCAAAATAAGCTGAATAGTTTTTACTGGTGCATACAATGTTTATGGTTTGTTTACAGAGCCACAAGAAAGAATTTCGTAACATTAGAGCCTATGGACAAACTTTTATTAAAGCGCGCTCTTTAATGCGTTTATGCTGAATTGAACTTAATAAAATTAACATATATTATAAAAATGCTTAAAATCATGTTTACTCTTCAAAACAGTTATGTATAGTCTAAATAATTTATGAGACCACACAAAATAATTCCGAGTATATACTATAATCATCCAAATGATGTCAAATTAGTTTGAAAAATTAATGAGTTATAATTAATTAAATTTATTCTTATTATTGGCGTTTATAATGACTGTGGCTACTTTTCCGGGATACATAAAATAATTTCGTACTATTACGGTCTATAGTCAATATTTCTTAAAAGTTTATTTTAACATGGTTACACTCCATCAAATATAATGCAATTTTATTAGAATATTAAAAGCATGTTTTCCTGTTGATAATTGTGGGCATAGACTTAGAAATTAGTTTAAAGGTTACGCAAAATATTTCCGATATGCTATGTAATTTTTTTTTGTATGAAAAATGATAGTTATGAAATTTGGTATTTATGAATTTCAGGGAAATAATACAAGACCGTCGTTTATTAAGAATACATATTGTTGCGTACTTGGGGGTCCGTAAGTTGTCCGAGAATGAAAGGCGAAACTTGCAGAAATTCAGTGATGTATTCACAGAAAGTTCCAGAAAAATACAGGTCTATAAACCAAGTATCAGCTTCAATTCAACCAGTAAACACAGCTTAAACAACAGCCGTTAACAGCAAAACAACAGTACAAACTGTTTAGCAATAACACATAAAGAAAGTCTCATCCAAAGAGACTCAAAGCAAAGCAAGCATTTGACGAAACTGACACAGATCTGACACTGACCGCCTTGGTGAAGAAATGCTCCTTTTATACTTTTCTATCGAACACAGACTGTTCTGGAAAATTCTCGTATCTCATAATGAGATTAGAGCTTCCATATTTGGTATATCCCTAATAAGGATTTTCTCGCCAAGGTCGCCAAAAAATAGCCAAGGAGGGAAATAGTCGCCAAATTTGGCGCCAAATCCATTTCTTCCCTTATAGTAGCTTTTTTAAGTGTTTTTAAGGAAAAATTAGTCGATTTTACGCTAAAACGACTAGAAATGCACAAAGTTAGCATTTTATTAACTTTACTAAACCTTTTGAAAGAATTTATACAAAAATAAATGCGATTATTTACAATTCTGTAACACTTTATATGATATACAAATAGAGATACAGCGGCGGGTTGAGGGAGGCGGCAGCCCCCCTCAAGAATGTATCTGATTATGGTAACAAGTCGATAGAATCAATATATACGATTATATAATAAGGAATAAATAAAAATGACCTATTGAATAATGTCTGATGTAAATAGGACGTTGAGGCTCCTGATCTGCAGATCCACTAGTTATATCTTTGTTAATGCATTTTTTTAAGCTGATATTAAAGGATATTTAGTTTTGTTTCAAATATATAGATTTGGAAAAACTTTTGTTTTCCTTAATTTGCCTTAGCACTTTATGTAAATGTTTGAAACAGCTTGATATTAAATTGTGCAGTGTCCACGAGTCTCCGGAAAACAACGTAATAAAAATTAGAAGGTGTAAAGAAAATGTTAGCAGCATAGGGTGAGAATAAAGGTAAAATTTCTCTACATCGTGAAAATGGTAAAGTTAATTATAATTTCAGATTATAGTTATGTCTAAATGTACAGAAATCGTTTATTTATTTTTAAGAAGATAACAATTAGTAATAATGAATTAAATGTAGTGTAAATATTACTAACGTGAAAACGTCATGAAGTAAAATTGAAAGCAAAAAAAAAAAAAAGAGTTAATGTCGTTAATTTTATAATATAGGTTAGTAATGTTATCCAGAAGTATTTAGTTGTAAAAGAAAATGTAATTAAACTTTTAAACGTTCTTTAATGAGACGATTACAGACTGAATCGAGGAAGATTTCCAGAAGCAAAATAAAATTGTCTTATAGATATAATATCTTAAAATCATCCAAGGCAGATAAATGTTAACGAATTTCCTTCTGGCTTGGCCCAAAAATGAGATAAGTAAAAGATACTCAAAACATGGATATAGAATATTAAATTTTATTGTTAAAAATGAATTATTTTTATTTACTGCTGTTGTTTTAATATAAATACAAAATTAAATAAAAGGGTTTATGAAAATATTTTGGATGAGAAATTTGTCGTACATTACTGTGTTTTTGTTGATACCTGCATAGAGAGAGACATATTTACTTTTATGCAATGATTAAAACTTTTAATTAACAGAAAATTTAAATGTCACAAATAAATATTATTTTAACATATAATAAGCATTTTAGACACCACTAACATAATGATATTTTTCGAAGAATTGGCATTTTTAAAGGAATACCAAAAGTTAGTAATGGATTTTTTAAATAAACACTTGAAGTGAAAAAATAAAGAATAATGTATATAATTAATGCGTAAATTCATTAAAAGTATCATAGACATACCAATAAATTTTAACATAAGTAAAAGTTTAAAAAAGTTAGTTTAATAAGGATTTCAAGAACGACCATTGGGTTAGTAGAATTTTATTTTGTAGATATGAAATTAAAATTTATTTATAATAGGATTCATCTCATTTAACAAAGATTGAGAACAGCTAGCTACACTGTTCTGCAAATCAAATTCCTTTTTAGAGATCTCATACCATTCTTACTGATTCTTAGGTAAAATGGCACCCTGAATCCGAATATGACTCCTATTTTGCCAAGTCACCCACCGTTTTCTAGATACACCACCCCTCAATTTCTTTGCCTGTTCAATAACTTTATGACCATGAATTTGATTTGAAGAATGAAAAATAATAACACCTAAAAACAAAAAAAACAAACAAATATATATATATATATATATAAAGTTCAAAAAATAACATTAATAACAGATTAAAATATTATACGATATGTAATGCATAATTTCAGTGGCAAATTCCCCCCCCCCCCACCCAAAAAAAAAAGGGGAAAAAATCCCTTGTCGCAAATGTACATGTTTTATAATTTTCCAAAAATGTAGCCCCTAAGAAAATATTTAGCGGTTAAAATAGTTCTCCCCCCTCCTAAAAATCGAATTTATAGCCATAAAAGCACCGAAAAATTATAAAAATAGGGGGTCATTCCTGAAAAACGGTGAGTGATACGGCAAAATGGGCGTCATGTTCGGATTCAGGAGGTCATTTTACATAAGATTATGCTGAAATGGTGTCAGAGGCAATTTTCATGCCGTCAGAGGCAATTTTCAGGCAATTTTCATGCCTATTTAAAATGCGAATCGGTAACTTTGTAGTAGGTTTCTCGATTGTGATACAATCAGTCTGTGTTCGAACCCCGACAGAAAAAAAAAAAGAAAATAACAAAAAGCGTATTTTTTATATTTCTGTTGTGCTTGTTCTACAACAAGGCAGTAACCCCATAGACAACACAAGTTTGACTGCATCTTTTTAAATCATCCAATTTAATGAAATCAACACAATATGAGAGATAATTTTCACTTAGAGAAACGACTTGAAATTTATTTGGATTAATTTTATTCTTTCCTTTAAACAAATAAGCCCAGAGGTAAAAATAACTGCAATTAAAAAACTGAATAAAGATGAAATGCATTTAAAGCTTTTATATTTAAAATGTTTTTGAAAGTTCATAAAAATCTATATTTAAAAGAAAAAAAAAATTCTAAAAACTAGAAATTTTAAAAAGTATTTAATCTTTAACATTTTACGATTGCATATTAAATCCACTATATATCCATTACATTCAAGATAACTTTTAATTAGAATACAAACATATACAGAATTCGTTATTATATTTAGTAACGAAAATTTTCTTTCTGGCATATTTACTAATTAATCAAAGTAAGTAAATATGGAAAACAAATGTATTAATTTATCTCAGTTTGTCATTTCGTTCAACTGATTACTATGCAGAAGCTTGTAAATATTTAGGGCGGCGTTCTTGACACAGATTTCAAATGATAAAATATACATATGTGACTGTCAATGAGGTTAAATTAAAACTTTCTGGAAGTTTGAGTAAACCTTACGTTTCTCTCGCTATATGTTAGATATTCGTCTGTAAACAGAATGAATTATTAACTGATATTTGTGTTTTGTCACGTTTTCAATAACACGCGCTTCTTAATGCATTGCAATTAGAATTCATGTTTAAACCAGTATGTTTTGGCCACCACAAGACTTTCTTCTATATTTTCCTATACATATTCACGCAGTAACAAAAAAAAAAAAAAAATCAGTTTTTTTCGTTAAAAGTAAAAAAAATCGATAACTTTGTTTTAAATTATCACATATTTATAGTTCAACCATTCGTTTTGAAGGTATTGACGAGACCTTTCGAAAGATACCCATCTTGAAAATTTACCCTCCCCGGGGGTACTTCCCCCTAGGGGGGAAAAGCGACGCCCCAAATTTTTTCCTAATTAACTACTACTATTATCAATAATTCATATTAATTTCACAATCACAGGTTAAGAATAACTCTCATTATGTACATTTATGCGAAATTTTGTCCTATACTGCCATGTTAAAAATTTAGAAAAAATACGATCACAGCGCCACCTGTTGAGCGATTGATCCCCAAATCTAATCAGCCCCAGTTTATGTCAGGTGACAATTAAATACCAAGTCTAATTAAATTTCGTTAAAAAAAAAAAAATATGAAATACGATTTTTTTTCTAGGTTTTTTTTTGTTAAAAGTTAAAAAAATCGATAACTTTGTTTTAAATTATCACAGATTTATAGTTCAACCATTCGTTTTAAAGGTATTGATGAGACCTTTCGAAAGATACCCATCTTGAAAATTTACTCCCCTCGAGGGGGGACTTCCCCCCAGGGGGGGTGGCGAGGCTCCTACACGTACAAATTTTTTTCCCAGTTGACTATCTCTATTATAAATAATTATTGTAAATTTCATAATGATTACTAAAAAATAATTCTCTTTAAGCACATTTATACAAAATTTTGTCCTATATCACCATGTTAAAAATTTAGAAAAAGCGGGATGGCAACGCAACCTGTAAGACAATTTTTACCAAAAGTTGATAGGCACTAATTTATGTCAAGGTGCAACTACATACCAATTTGTATGAAATTCTGTGCAGTAGTTCCTGCGATACAGTTGCCACAAAATTTGCACACACACACCGACAGACAGACAGACAGACATTTTCTAAAAATAGTCAAATCGTATTCTACAGCTCTCGAAACGTGTAAATCCATCAAAAACCCGAGGTCGAAAATTTTTACGAATCCAATACTTTCTCTATATTACATATAGAAGAAAGTAAAAAGCAGAAAAATTATTAAAAAGTAATGAGTATTAAAAAAAATAGTATCGCCCAGTGGTCGAAACTCGACCATTTTTTTTTTGCAAAGCGAGGCAAAGCAAAGTTATTGTATTGCCTTGTCCTAAACGGAATGCAATTGCAACACAGCTGCGGCAATTGTTTGCCAATATTCACTCTAAATGAATCAGCAGAGTTTTACTTAATATAACTATTTCTCTCTGTAGATGCTAGCCTTTCCTGAAATGAGAGAAAATCGCAACGTGAAAACGCCCCTTGTTGTGTGATACAGCCGAGACGCTAATAGGTACCTTGTCAGACCAAGGTCCAACCAAGTATCAAATTCTGTTAAATTAATTCGATTGGTTCATAAAGTACAGTGTTTGAACAACAACAAAAACTAGTATGTTGTGGCCACCACAAGACTTTCTTCTATATTTACCTATACATATTCAATCAGTAACAATATTTAAAAAAAAAAAAAAAAGAAAGTACGATTTTTTTTTTTTCTAAGTTTTTTTTTTTTTTTTTTTTTTTGTTAAAAGTGAAAAAAATCGATAACTTTGTTTTAAATTATCACAGATTTATAGTTCAACCATTCGTTTTAAAGGTATTGACGAGACCTTTCGAAAGATACCCATCTTGAAAATTTATCCCCCCCGGGGGGGGTACTTCCCCCCCAGGGGGGGGAGCGATGCCCCCCCATGCAGAAAATTTTTTTCCTAGTTACATACTACTATTATCAATAATTCATATTAATTTTACAATCACAAGTTTAAAACAACTCTAATTATGCACATTTATACGAATTTTTGTCCTATGCTGCCATGTTAAAAATTTTGATAAAATGCTATCACAGCGCCACCTGTTGAGCTATTGATCCCCAAACATAATCAGCACCACTTTATGTCGGGGACCAACTAAATACCAAGTTTGGTTAAATTTCGTTAAAAAAAGTTTTTTTTTTTTGTTAAAAGTAAAAAAAATCGATAACTTTGGTTTAAATTATCACAGATTTATCGTTCAACCATTCGTTTTAAAGGTATTGACGAGATCTTTCGAAAGATACCCATCTTGAAACTTTGCCCCCTCGGGTGGGAACTTCCCCCCCCGGTGGGGGGGCAACCGATGCCCCCACATGCACAAAAATTTTTTCCAAGTTAACTATTACTATTATCAACGAGACCTTTCGAAAGATACCCATCTTGAAAATTTACTTCCCCGGGGGGGGATGTTCCCCCCCGGGGGGGAACCGATGCCCCCCATGCACAATTTTTTTTTCCTAGCTAACTACTACTATTATCAATAATTCATATTAATTTTACAATCATAAGTGTAAAATAACTCTCTTTATGCCCATTTATACGGAATTTTGTCCTATGCTGCCATGTTAAAAATTTGCATAAAATGCGATCACAACGCCACCTATTGAGCGATTGATCCCAAAATCTAATCAGCACCAGTTTATGTCAGGGTGCAACTAAATACAAAGTTTGGTTAAATTTCATTCATTGGTTCGTGAGATACAGCGTCCACAAAAAAATGATACAGACAGACAGACAGACATTTTCTAAAAACTATTAATTCGTGTTCTCCATATCCCAAAACATGTAAATCCATCAAAAAGTGGACTTTGAAAATTTTCGCGAATCCAATACTTTCTCTATATTTCATATAGAAGAAAGTAAAAAGAGATATTTTTCAAAAATGGTAGAAATGAGTTCGTGAAATTTCAAAACGTGTAACTTTATCGAAAACCGAAAATCTAAAACATTTCTGAATCTTATATTTTCTACTTATATATGCAGAGGAAAGAATAATAAATCCACTTTTTAAAAAATAAAAATAAGTAGTCAATTTCACTAATTTCACTTAATTAAAATGCAAGGAAATCTGAAAACGTGTAAATTCATCGAAAACCGGAAATCAAAAGTTTTTATGGATCTTCTACTTGCTTCTTCTACCCACAAAAGCTAGCAATAAAGACACTTTTTTAAAAAATAAGTAGCCAATTTCAGTTAATTGAAACGTAAAGAAAGCTCAAAACATGTAAATTAAGTAAAAAACGGAAATCGGATTTTTTTCCGTATCGTCTACTTATACATGCAGCAGTTAGTAACAAATCCATTTTCCTTTTATTTAGTATATTAGTTCAATATTTTTTGTTTAAATATCACCCTTTGAAATGAAATGTTTATGTTTACATTCGAAACTGGAAGTTTGCCATTTTTTTTTTTCTGGAGTTTTGTGATTTTAAATTAAAATTTTATCAATTTTACAGAAAAAATAACTCAATCAAACACATGTAGATATAATACTTATATATAACTATCAACGAGATATATAAATTAGAGTGCTGATTCAATGGATGAAGGATTGGCTTTCCGTGGTTCAAGATGAATCACGTGACATGCTCGAATAGGTTGCTGTGTTTGGCCCTTTATCGCTATTTTGGCATTTAAAATATCAGTTCGACAAATTATCATCATTATTAGGTAACATGACAGTCCTATCACCGAAATAAATTGTTTTTTAAATAATTTTACACATATTTCACATTTTAATGAATAATAAAATACCTTTTTTTTTATCGTTTCCCAACAAAGTTTAAAAGTGCTTATAAAAGAAAATTTAAACGTTTAAAGAGTTAAATTTAACAACAAATAATAATTTTTCAACTATTTTTAAGCATTTTGTCGGTTAAAGTTCAACTACACGAAATAAAAAAAAAGTAAAATCAAAATCAAAAGAATTTAGAACAAAAGAATATTAAACTACGTAAGTAAACAAAAACATTGGCGAATTATGATTTTTGGGAAGAACAATCTATAAACCGTTGCCATAGAAATTTACTGAAAATAAGCTGTTACCAAGGGAACCACCAAATAAACAGGTGCAAGGAGAGCATGTCACATGACTCATCTTGGACCTTCTCAAAGGTTACCATTTATCACTCTACTTTATATATCTCGTTGATAACTATACCCAAATATCGGAATTAAAATCGGCAGATAATTTCCGTTATTTTTTAATAATTTTTTACAAAAAACTCAATGGACAATTAACATAGAAAATCTTTTACATGGCTCCATGGACAGACAGTGACGTCATCACTTCGCTTGCGTATAGTGATGCTACATTATACAAATTACTGTGTCTATGGTTTTATTTGAGCTTTATGAAATTGCCAGATTTAACAACTTTCTACTTTTAGGTGTTTTTTAATGTGAAGGAATACGTGTATAAAAGGGAAAAATGGGGGAAAATGCATAAAAAATAAATGTATGTTTAAATACCTTCTTGACATCGTAAGAAAATAATATTTGTATTCGCACCTTCCGGCTAACCATACCTTTTGAATGATACAATTTTCAACCCTCTACTCCCATAATTAATATGTTAAAAAGGGACAACAAATTTTATGCTTGCCTATTAATATATAGATAATAATATTATTAATAATAATAATTTAAAATGTTTGCTTCAAAAATATTTTAGATACGGGGTAAACTTAATGGATTTTAATCTTAAGAAATATATCATAATCAGATACAGTTAAAATATATATATAAATTAACGATTTAGAAACGAATGGTGAAATCATCAATTTTCACGAAAGAAAAACTCCGAATCACAAAAATTATCCATTGAGTTGCTGTGGCATTTAATTAACAAATTTCAGTTTGAAATTAACTTTTGCTTAACAATCAGTTTAAGTAGTGGCCAAAAGGTTCTCCTCTCAAAACTGGTAGTAACGGTGCCAACTTAGAACTCATACCAGTTGGAATAGCCGTTAAGGATTTTCCGTGGGTTTTGCCAATTTTTGAGTGAATACGGCTTAAGATTTTTTTAGAAAGATTTCAACCGAGATTATTCAACACTGATGATTTTTTTTATTAGATGAAATATAATAGAATGCATTCGCTTTGTGTTGAGTAGTCTTGCATATTTTTTATAATCTTCATACACATAACATACTGTGCCTAAATTAAGTCCTATATGGAAAATCTATATTAATAAAATCAGACTTTTGTCTATAAATTTGTCGGAATCAAAACTTTTTGCGATATCTTTACGTTTCACACCCTATGAAAGCCGAAAATGACTTCAGAAAATTTTGCCTGTGTGTGTGTGTGTGTGTGTCATCGTGTCTGTATGCAGCTTTTTTTGTCCGGGCATCACTTGAGAACGGTTGGATGAAATTCAACGGCGCTTTCTAGGAATTTAGGTCTTCACCCAACTTAAAATTATATCTATCAACTTTTCAGAAATTTCCCCCCTTTCCCCCCGGGAGGGGGGGGGGTAAAAGACTAAAACACGTTTGTCCGGGCATCACTCGAGAACGGCTGGACGGAATTCAACGGCGCTTGGCAAAAACTTAGGTCTTCAACCAACTTAAAATTATATCTATCAACTTTTTAGAAATCCCCCCCGTTCCCCCTGGGGGGTAAAAGACTAAAATACGTTAATCCGGGCATCACTTGAGAACGATTGGACTGAATTCAACAGCGCTTGGCAGAAACTTAGGTCTTCACCCAACTTAAAATTATATGTATCAACTTTTCAGAAATTTCCCCCGTTCCCCACTGGGGGGTAAAAGACTAAAACACGTTTGTCCGGGCATCACTCGAGAACGGCTGGACGGAATTCAACGGCGCTTGGCAGAAACTTAGGTCTTCACCCAAATTAAAATTATATCTATATAAATTTTCAAAATTATGATTAGTGTTTAAATTGTGGGTAAAAAACGCCTGCGCATGCGCCATAAATATTTTTTTCACTAAAACGCTTTGAATGGAAAAATAAAATATAGAAATAAATTTTTAAGTTAAAGACTTTTTCATTCACGTGATTCGCACTACAAATTATGAAAAGATTGAAAGGAAGTGTTGCCCTCTAAATTTCATACTTTAGTTAATTTAAAAAAATCTAATTGTCGTATCGAAAAACTGTTTACACCACAGGATTAAAAAAAATCACCCCTTCCATTTGGTACTGAATGTGTAACGATAGGTTTGATATTTCTAATTTATTTTTCCCTTTTTCCGTTGCCACTTAAATTTCATACTTTAGTTATTTTTTAAAAATCTAATTGTCGCATTGAAAAACTGTTTGCACACTTGGATTCAGAAAAATTGCCCATTTCATTTGGTATCAAATTTATAAATATAGGCTTGATATTTCTAATTTGTTTTACCCTTTTTCCGTTTTCAACGCAGATTCGGTAGAAGGTTATATATTTGTATATACGCATTTATATATATATATATTTTTTTCCAGAAGTAGAATGAAATATTTTTAATTTCACGTGAATAATAATAAAAATTAGAGAGAAAAATACCTACAAAAGTTGGTGATTTTTTTTTTTAATCCGGAATTTGTATGTGGATAAATATTTTCATAGAGATATTTGGGATTTCTCTAATATTTTTATTTAATTAAGCAGTAATTTTCTTTCCTGCAGTAAAAACAAAATTTTTTGTTGTTATTATGTACCTTATGAGGTTCTTTTCTGTTCTCCCCTTAATTGTAAATGATTATAATTTGGATTTTATTAAGATTTTTTTATTTTTATTTTGTAAATATCAGAAAAGAGTTTTAATTTAATTTTATTATTTAATTTAATTTATTTATTTATTTATTTATTTTGTGTATGGAACAGCTTTAGTTTCGGATCCCTTTGGCAAAATTTGAAATTCGGCACCGAAGTAGCTCGGACGTTTCTCGCCAAGATCTTTAATTGCACAATTGAGGTAGCCAATTCAGTTCATCGCAAAAATGGCTTAAAATATTTAAAGTCACCAAAGGGGTCCCATACTAAAGCTGTGCTTTTTGTATTTATTTATTTATAATATTTTCTATTAAAGACTTCTGTGGTCATGAAATTTGGTGCGTAAATTGTTTGTATGCATCCGGCACTTATTGTAAATGGATTTCACGAAATTGGAAATTCCCCCCCCCCCTTCTCGGAGTCGGAGGGCAATAAACATGTGTAAAAATTTGCTTTTTCCGTTTGCATTCGCTGGGATTTTGCAAAACTTCGAACTCACCCGCTGAGGATACTTCCCCTTCCTCAGCGGGTGAGTTCGAAGTTTTGCTCGAGGAAGGGGAAGTAAGAAGTGGGTAAGTTGCTGCCGAAGGCAGTGGAGACCCAGACTCCTCACGCTGCGAGCGAGAAAATCTTTACCAATCACAGCGAGAACTTTGGCTATTGATAAAGATATGGGATTTTGACAACTCATTTAAGTTTAATGTCCAGCGAAGCGGGCAATGCCTGCTAGTAATTAATATGAACTGAAATTCACTTCCAGTAATTTCCAATTACGTCTCAACATATCCAAATGTTTTTGAGTAGCCTTCTAAATGAATGTTGAATGATTTTCATATTGCAATTTAATTCTAAACATGCTTTTACGCATGTACAATATATATGCTCATTTTATTTTATTTGGTCTAGTCTACAGATGTTCTACTGTACCTTCTAGAAACTTCGCCCACAAACGCATTGTATTTGGATTGTTTTGAAGGATCCTGTACATGAAGCATTTGCTTGATTTCTAAGAAAAAAATTAGTATAGCATTCCTATATTGTACAGATTTAAAATAAGGCGTTTGGAATTCCTGCTATTATTTACTCTTGAGATATGCTGATAACAGACTATAAGACATAAAGACCAATCTCCAAATATATGTTTTCGGGTTCGTGGGATGCCAAAAGTATAAATATAACAAAAACTCAATTTCAAAAGTTTGATGTAAGAAACAGTACTTTTTCTACTATATATGGGTAAGAGAAAGTAAAATTGGATTGATAAAGATTTTCAGTTTTCAAAATTTAACGACTTCAAATCACTTTTCTACGATTCCTAATAAATTAAATGTACAGAAAATTAATGAATTATTTTTTCTTTATCCAACAGATATAAATATTTATTATGCATACTAGTCGAAGCTGCCCAATTTGTGACACATACTCTGAATGATAAAACATTTGTCCCCTTCTGTCAATAAAGCAATATCGAATATTTTTGAAATATATTGTGAGACTCTTGTCATAAGTTGCATCTCTCTAGGACTGCGTTGTTAAACACGTTTTACTGTGAACAAAATTAATTATGTTGCCACTTTTGCTTTGGTTCGTATTTTATGTATTTAGTTGTCAAAACTGAAGTGCTTTTGAAAATAATATTTATTTTTAAGTAAAATAAGTGATCTAAAGTGGATAAAAGAGAAGGTAAAAAAAAAAAATTCCAATAGGGCATTTAAAATAGATGCTACTTAAAAATAATAATAAACTTACTTTGTTTTTTTTTAATTTTGATAATAAACATTACATTTTATAGTAGAAATCAATTGAATTTGAATCTTAATGTATAATTACAGTTATGTACACTTGAAACACTTATGTATAAACACAAAATAAAAAAGTTGACATTTATAAATTTACTTGGAAAACAAATGACTTATTAAAATTTAGAATAAAATTATTAATTCCTTTAATAGTTATATATATATATATGTATTAATTCGATCACTTAATAAAACAGAAAGTGTTCGATTTGTTTTATTTTTACTTAAAAAGAAAATAGAAGGAAAGAAAAAAATAATTTCTTTTTGAAAATTCAGTAGTTATTAGTCTTTAGTTAAATTTGAATCCGAGAATATATCTGTAAATAAATAGGAGAGAAAATTAAAAGTGAATATCTGTAATGGAAATGTAAACATTAATCATGCAGTTTTTAGTACCGGCCATGCAGTAGAAATACCTTATTTTGTTTTCATTTTTTCCCTATTTTTTTATCAGTTTAATACTTTGTCAACTGCAGATGGGGCTAAAAGTAATTTTTGAAAAGTAAGCTACACCTTTTGATTTTCTTCTAAAACTTTACTGTGTTTTACAAACGAATTTTAAGTATTCAAGTTTAAAATATTGAAATTTTACCCCCAGAAATCAATGCAATAAATGACTCTGGTGTACATAAATGCAGAAATCATTTAATGGATAAATTCGAGTACGCAAAATCCTTTCTTTTTAAACTATGTATTGTTTTGGGGAAAATGACTAAAGGTTTTGAAATCTTTTGGACTTTGGCAGACGTTCGCTGATACACATACGAAAAATCCATACTTAATGTACGTAGCCTCAAAAACACGCAATATGTGTAATTTTATGCTTTTCTGCATCAGAATGCGCATGCTTTTCCATAATGATAATACATTAGAAAAGAATGTGGCATGTTTGATATTTGTTTGTTTTAAACAGTTTCTTATAACTAAAACAAACTTAAATAATTACTAATCTCTATATTGAATATGTAAGAATTTTAATATTATCCCTAAAAAGGACATGAAAACTTATATTTATATCAACAAGAATCACTAATATGCCTACCTAATTTGTTCTGTATCAAAGGCAGAGTTTTGAAAATGACTACTCGAATAATTTCAGTCTATAACAGGAGATTTAGAAAACTTCACTGAGGAAAATAAATAAATAAATATATATATACTGCCTTCATCTAGAACGAATAAGTGGTCATTTTCTAAATCCCTAAACTAGAAATATATATTTCCGAGCTATGCGTATAAGACACGACAATAAACTGAATAGACGAAGTGATCGAGAATTTCTTGTCTATACATTTCTGGATGGTGAAACAAAATGCTGAATATTATGATTCCTTTGTTTTGAGAGAAATTTTCGCTTGATTTCCTAGATTTGTGTCACAAAGCACGATTATAGTTGGTAAACCTTTCCTCTTGTATTCGCATTTATTTGCAGAGATTTTTAAATAAGTTTGACCTCGATAATATAGACAAACGCTCTAGAATTCTAATAGGGGTTCTAGAACCTGCTTTCAAGGGGGATTAGAATTTATAAGGATGACATGGAACTATTTTTACTTGAGCCACAATTTACATTCTGTATGTCAATTACAGAATATTTTCTCAGCGTTGTCGTCCCTAGAATAAGTATGAGTATTAAACTCTTGAAAATCAATGCAGTTCATGCACCGGTAACTTATAACATGCATAAAAAATTTGAATTTAATCTAATAAAATGTTTAGATGCTCACTAACACAGATTCACAGATATTTATATACATAATTGTAAAAATGCAAAATTGTATTTGGAAGATCTCAAAATGTATAGCTACCGTGTATATCTATACATGTATAGCTACAATTTACATAACAAAAGATCATTTGAATAAATTAAAAATTAAGTAAATTGTCGGCAGAAGTATGAGCTAGATTTTTGGTTATTTTCCAGAGTTGAAATTTCACAAGTGATTTTTCACATTCCGCGTAATGAATTTGAAGATCGAATTATTTCAACCCCGCTCCAAAAGCACTTTTTTTGTGAAAAACCCATTATAAGCATGTAAGTCTTACACATATTTGTTTTTTTACTAAGGTTTTTTGAGACCATACCTCTTATGGACCTCAAAAACCCCTTATGGAATTTCAACTTTGGAAAATAACCTAAAATCTAACTCGTTCTTTTGCCGACAATTTGTTTAATTTTTACTCTATTCAAATGAATTTTCGACAAAAGTTGTTTAATATATTTAGCTTTCAACTTATGTTAAAAAAATATTTTTACATCTCGCGCGTGCTCAGTATTTTTCTTTTTTTTTATTATTATTTTTTTATATAAAAATGCTTATATTTTATGAAATGTTCCAGATATTTTTATTCGGATTGCAGTATACTGTTTCAAAAATGTTTTTTTCAATTTATCTGAAAGTAAGAATAATTTTCGTTTAAAACTCTGATGTTCATCAAAAATAAAAAGCATGTTAATGTTTTTTGGAGTTTTAAAACAAATGCTTATATCTCCGTTATTCAATAAGCTATCGTTCAAAAAGATTCCTCCACAAATTTTACTAAGACTATATTAACATATACTAAAGTTACAGATCATTTAATTAATTTAATGATAGCTATCACAAACATTATTGATTTCGATCAATTTATTACCGGCCTTCTATATGTTGTCTTAAACCAATCTTCACTGAAAAACATGAGGAAGAACCAGTTCTTAAAATACTTAAGGTTGGAAAACATTTCATCGAGAAATAAGTTTTTAAATTGAAAAAAAAAAAAAAAAAACTGATCGTTTTCAGATCTTGTTAACTTTTAAGCAGGAGTGTGTGTGTATATATATATATATGTGTGTGTGTGTGTGTGTGTATGTATACAATTAAGAATACATTAATACTGTAGGTATTATTTTCTTCCACTTATTATTTTCTTTAGACAGCTAACACAAGAAGAGTCAGAACAGTTTTAATAATTTTTGTTGTAATAACAGAAAATATCACATTAAAAACACTGTAAATAACCTTACAATGGTTTCCGGTTAGTCACGTCTGGCCCGCAGGACCACTAAGATAGGATTTAGTGGTCCTAAACATTAAAATAGTACACGAACATATACAAGCATATTTGTATACTTTTTGGTTGCATATATAAATGATTTTATGCGAGAAAAAGCATACATAATTTATTTTAAGATATCGTGAATAAACTCTGTTTAGCTACATGTTTTATGCTATAAACTATACTTATGTTTCTGTTTTAATAAAACGTATTCCCATAAGAGCGGTATAGCTGTATTTCAGTAATTAGATTAAAGATATAAATTATGAAAGGCAGATTTTTAACAACTTACTTTAAGTTGCATTAAATAGCTGGCGTTGAAAGAGGAACAGATAAAGCAAACACGATAAATTACAAAACCTAACAATAATTGTTTCTGGTTGAAATAATTTAATACTTCCTTCCATCAGGAAAAATTAATTACATTTAAGTGCAACATAAAAAATATAAATCACACAATGACTCAATTACGAATGACACAATAAATCTGGCACAATCGTGTTAGTCTCAGGCCTGCTACAAAACACCAAAAATAAAGAATCTTTCAAGTTATCTACAGACTTATAAAGGATGTTTACAAAATAAACGACGGAAATTAAAACTTGAATTAAAGACTCATTTAATACATGCGGATTTCGATTTTTGAATATATTTTTTATTTTTATTCGAAATATTCGAAATATTTATGTTTTTTTTTTATTTTTGTAATATAAATAGAAAAAATATATATACATATATATGTATATTTGAGGCGAAAAATGTGTCGTCCATGCACATTGTTTAAACGACATTAATTGATGACTTGGCGACATCTGTCATAGTTTTGCCCTGCTGGCATGAACCTTGTATATATAGTATTGTTTATTATATATATATATATATATATATATATATATATATATTAATAAAAGTAAATAAAATTAAAGAACAAATCAGGAGTGAAGTAAAACGTATTTTATAATTTTAAGTCATTAAGATATTGATAGATAAATCATTCATCAATATCGAATGTCATTATTTTAGTTGAATGGAATACCATTATTTCTAATATATATATATATATATATATATATTAAGTAATTCCTATAAGAAAACCGTAATGTACATTTTCTAAACAGACATGTACATAGAAATTGAAATGGGAGATGAATATTTATAAGATCTTTAAAGAGTTGCATTTAAGATTTATATATACAAAGATAACATTTATTTTTGAAAAAGAAGTAAATTAAATGTCTTTACTTTTTCTAAAGCAATTTCATTTTTTTTTTCCCTAGAAAAAGATTTTGTTTATTCTCCAACAGAATTTTTCTTTTCATTTTCTTTTATTTCTTTTACAACAAATTCATTAAGATAATGTTTTTCCGATAAAAAAGAAACCTGCTTAGTTTGTTTTCTAAATTCCCATGACTAGTTTCGATTTTTAAACATTATTTACCTAAATATTTTTTTTGTCAAAATTGTATTTTTATGAGCTATTTCATTAAATAATATATTAATTAAACGATAAATTTCTGTTTTTCGAAATAATTTCTGTATTTACTGTAGTCGTGATTAAAAAAATGGATTTAATTAATTAGGTTAATGAAAAGAAGTCGTGCTGCCTCAATGACATTTAATCAGTATAATTGCGCATTCGGAACATTAAAATTGAATTCTAGGCGGTAGTAAACATTTTACAGAAAATTGTTTTCATTTTAAACGTAAATGCAATTTCAAAATTAACGTTTAAAATGACCATTAGGAATGACCACTGAAAACCTTTTTATTAAACTAATGAGAGGAAGTTGTGCAATTGCAACATTCTGTAATTAGAAAAGTTGTGCATTCGATTTTCTACTATATTCTGTGCTAGGATAAATTTCTTAGAAAAGTTTCATAGAGAATATTTTTCATGCATAAAAGTAGAAGAAATCTCAAAATTAACATTGGAAATTTCCGATTGAAATGACCATTGAAAAACATTTTATGTATTTAATATTGTTGTAAATTGTTTGTTTTATAGAACGTTTATTTGGAATTTCATGGATTCATTATATTTTCTTTTTATTTCATATAAACATTAAAATAAAATAAAATAAAATATAAAAATTGCTTTTAAAAAAATAAATAAAAATGTTCAAACAAATATTTTAGTAGTACAACGCTATATTAAAAAAATATACTCCAAGTGAAAAAGATTTCTAATTTAATTGTAATTTAATGTCTTTTTTTTTTTCATATTTAGGGCATAGAATGTTTAAAAAAATTGGTGTTAAAAAAAAACAAATAAAAATGTACAATTAAATATTTTTATTTTTAATGCTATATTAAAAAATATACAATTTCGTAATTAATCAGTTCTTGGTATGGATTGAAAAAGAATAATATAAAGTACAATGCGATTATAATTAAATAGAACAATGAATAGAAATCTCGCAGCTAGAACTAATGAGCAAATTGAAACGAAATTCGGTATGTAAGCGCTCAACAAGATGTGCTAATAATAATTATTATAAATTTAGTAAAAAATTGCGAAGCGGCTGTTTTTACTTGTCAAGAAGGGATACTAATAAATGCAATAGCCGATATGAAAAGTAACCAATAAATGTTCAAATTGTTTACGAATTTCTTAAGAATTTTTTCTTTATTGTGTTTTACTTTTACCCATGTAAAGCGCTACCTTATGAATACATTTAAACATTTTTTTAATTCCTTGAGCAAATTTCATAATTCTTCCTAATACTAAATTTTGTGGCAGGTCGCTAGCCATTTGTAAATGCTAGATTTTGCTTATTAGGAATGCCATTATAACCAAAATAGTATATTTACGAAAATACAGTATTGTCAAGGCTAGTTGAAAAACTGCATTATTCTTACAAATTCATGTTTAAATTTTATGCAATTTAAAACACATTGCAGTAAATGGCAGTTATACCCATAGCTGCCAAAATTTTAATTAAGTCCGTAATATTACAAGTGCCAAACTTTTCCCCCCACACTTTTCTTGAAGTTTACTTACCTCTAATACACTATAAAGTATTGCACACTAGATTACGGCCAGTGACAGGGAAATCGTGTCACATTCACTGACCATATATATCATTTTAAAGCTGTAATGAGTTTTTTTTTCAAAGGCGGAAGTGACATTAGAAAAACGATCAATACCCTTGAATTTTACAGCATTTTTTTTTTAAAGAAATACGGGTACTGGACTTTTTTCTCGAAATGGGAGTTAGTCGAATAATTTAACGGTTAGTACTTCCATTTTTACAGAAATTTCTTAAAGTTTAGTTACGACTAAATATGTATAAAATTAATTTTCAATAAATGTTCTGTGAACTACATGCGAGTACTAACAGCATTACGCAATAAAATAAAAAGTAGGCAGCTCTATGTATGTTTATATAAAAATTACAAAAACTTAAACTGTTTTGTATTTGAAACTTTGTTTTTTTCTATATATGTAGAAAGCTTTACCAAAAAAAAAAAAAAAAAAAAAAAAAAAAAAAGAAAGAAAATTAAAGGAATATAAGATTCTAGCTGTTGCGACCTTTCTTCGCACAGGAATACAATTATTATTCATAGTACATTAAATATATATATATATATATATATATATATGTAAGGAATTCAACTTTCCCACTTCCTGAGAAAACACTTTCACGTAACCTCTGATTTATTAGTTGATGCAGAATGGCAACAGCTGTTACCTAAGACGAAATTACGAGAAGAAGCGGGAGTTCTTCGAGAGATGTCAGAATGATCAGACGTGATCATAAGTTATTGAGCATAAGAGCTCAGAACTTTAAGTTGTTCTCATTAAGATGAAAATTAGCACAGACGGTGCTCACAAGTTAATATTATTTTCTAAACAGTTTTAACTAATGCATTGTATATATTCATTGTAAATTTGTGTTCGTCATTAAATAGATTAGTGTGATACAGCATTTCAGCGTAATTCTTACAGTGATTCTTAGTTTTTTTCATCATCTATTCTTGTGAATAAATTATGAAAAATCCTGTTTTTAGACTAATTAAGAACAGGATTCGACAAGGATTTATTTAGCAAAACTGTATTAAGCGTACTTTTTTTACACATGAATTTTTGCTAGTGTTCGGAACCTTTTGTTACCGACTGTATATATATATCCGTTGAAACTTATGAGGCTGATGAAGATAGAGAATGGATTATAGTAAAACTTGTAAATTTTCACTGATATATATATATATATATATATATATATATATATATATATATATATTCTATGCATTTAAATTCTATTTAAATATGCATTTAAATTCTATCTGCTGCTTATGCGCATTAAATTTAAATGTATTTTGTTTAATATAAACAGTTTTTTTCTTTTATTTAAAATCTTGTTTATATATTAATGTATATATTATTATACGTTTGTTTGCCAATTTGGTTTACCATCAATATTCTAAAAGTTTACATGCACTTTGATTACAGCTGCAATGGCGCTTTTTCTGATGTGTATTATTTCAATTGTTAATCATATACAATGTTTGGCTTTTTGTGGATCTATGCATTTAATGGCTCTTTGATGTAGAACTGCTTTATCTAAGTTCAAAATTGGGATATTCCTTTAGTAGTTTGTTTGTGCATAAATGAGTTTTGACAATTATTATTATATTTAAAAATATTTTGTTTGTGCATAAATGAGTTTTGACAATTATTATTAAATTTAAAAGTATTTATGCATAATTTTTTTAATTTTCATGTGGTTTAAAATTGTCATAATGATCATTTATTATTCACTTAGTTAATATGGTAACTCATTGGTTCATCATCGCAACTTTTTGTGTCATTCTTTCCTCTATGTTAAATTCAGTTCTATATTTTAGTGTTCTGTTATTGTTTTAGTTCTATTAATTGCTAAATTTTAAGATTAAATTTTATTACGTTATCTATTATTTATATATATATATATATATATTGTATTCATTTTATTTTGAACTGTTCGTATTTTCATTTATCTTTTGATTGCTGAGTATTAAAATGGTATTTAATTAAAGAGATAGAACACGGGCGTAGAATTCCTACGGGTATTTGTGTAAGAAATTTCTTTAATTGTGTTGATTTAAAAATTAGAAAGTTTTCTTACATTGATAGTAGTATGAATTCTGCACCCGTATTCCATCCCTATAACTATTCAATCTCTCTATATATATTCTGTGGTATTTATTTGATTGTCTCATTTCCGTTCTCATTCTTTTCTTTTCAATCACACAGATTAAACATTATATATATATATATATATATATATGTGTGTGTGTGTGTGTGTGTGTGTGTGTGTGTATGGTTTATTTTGCATAATTCTTTGTGCACTGATTTAATTATACATAAAACTGATTTTATCAAAAAGCATAATTTCCGTTGCCGTTTACGTTATTAAAAATAAGGTTAAAAAAGCTGGTATACAAATGAAAAAGCAGTATTTATTTAATTAATTTATTTTTTACTTTTATTTACATGATGCGTTTCAGGTAAAATAGACTAAAGAGGTAAAGACTATTCAGGTAAAAAGTTATCTAAGAAAATATTATTAAATGCTTCGGTAGTGGAGCGTTAATGAAATAAAATAATAGAAATGTGTGTAAATATAATTTCTTCCTCAACTGGCTTCGATTTATTTACTGTTTCTAATATATTGTATTAACTTCACATGATGTAACTATTAATGTTTGTAAAGGAATTTTGCAATTCAATTTTTGGCCACTTCTGGTCATCCGACTAACCTGAAATTTAGAACACGACTTTATAACCGATGACAATACTATATACAAGTGTTTTTAGATGCTTCTCCTATCAGGGGCAGATTCCAGGGGACAAGTTCTAGGGGCAATCAAAATTCTATATGTATATGTATATATATAAAGCACTATCGTATTCGGCGGTTTTGGTCCTATTTGTATAACGTCGAGTGACAAAAATTACAATTTTTTAAAAGATTTAAAAATATGCAATTAATTTGGTGTGTCGCACACACGACTTTCTCTTACTATGCATTTCAATACTATAAACATAGAATTTTGCAGTTGTTTGTTTTCAAGTTTTGTTAATAACAGATACATATACATATCAAACGCTGAAAATTGGACTTAAAATATGATGTTATAAAAAAGAAAAAAAAAACTTCAAAAAATAGTTTATTTACAGTATGGGATTTTTGCTTTTTAGTTCACATTTAGATAAAAAGGTGTTCTTTAACTTTTTAAAGTATAATTTAATTATGTATTTGAATTTGTATGTCGTCCCCTTTTTCTAGTTTTGTACTGTGAAGTTTTTTCAATACGTAAAGCTTACTAGACAAGTTTGTACGCTTGTGAATATCTTTGAGTGTATTCCAGGTTTCCAGAGCTGTTTCAAAATTTTTGACATGAGTAATTTGTAAATCCTCATTGAGTAAGGTAATAATAGCACGCGCTTTATTATCCTTTTTTCGCCGTGCATCGATGGTGGAATTTGGTGGCTCATCTGACTTCGTAAATTCTTTTATGAGGTACAATGAGGTACACGACCACTATCCCACTCCCGATTTTGATACAGTTGTTTGTAGTACAGTCGGTAACAAAAGTGTCCGAACACTAGCAAAAATTCCTATGTAAAAAAAGTATACTTAATACGGTTCTGTTAAATAAATCCTTATCGAATCGTGTTATTAGACTGACTAAGAACGGGATTCGACAAGGATTTATTTAGCAAAACCGTATGAAGTGTATTTTTTTTTACATAGGAATTTTTGCTAGTGTTCGGACACTTTTGTTACCGACTGTAGTTAGGATATGATTCCAGCTGTATGTTCCAGTCTAGAAAGACTTTAAGTAAAGAAAAATAATGATAACCAACTATTAGAAAGAAGTTTCGAATTAAAAAATAAACTGAAAATTCAATATAGTATATCAATGCTAATTTTTCTAGCGAAAACAATATTTAAATACGTTTTCTGTAGGGGAGATCGGGGCTAGTAGTGACGTTTTCGTCATTTTTGATATTTGTTCTAAGATTTGAGCAGAAGTGAAACAAATTTATTAGATCATACCACAGAGTAAACCTTGATCAATATATTTATAAAAATATCATTAATATTATTGATGTTTTTCATACCATAAAATGAATTCCGCGTAACGTCGAAATTTGTCACAACTTGCCCAGTAGCGGGGCTAGTAGTTACATGTTTGGGGCACATCGTGACATACAAATTACACATATAAACACGTTGTAATATATACAAATTATGTGAAAAGGGTAATAAAATGCGATATTTTAAATCAACAACGGAAATTTTATTAACTTATATCGTTCTTAACACAATAAAAAACACATTAATTTTTTTAATAACTCTGTAAACCAAATGAAAAAAAAAGAGTTAAATTTTAACACTTGTAAACTCTTAGTCTTTTATAAAGCTACATTTAGGGACACTTAACAATAGAAATAAAAGGAAAAAACTGTGTTAATCAAGAAAGATTTAAAAAGTTGGCTAACAAAAAAGTTTGGACACATTGAGCTTTGACTTGGTAGCTTACTACAACGTGGAGGTTTATATCCTATAGGCCTACCTAAATTTTTATTCATTCATCGTTATCGCTTTTTTCAGCGTCTGATTTGCAGTTTGCAGTTACTAAAACTATAATAAGGTTCATTTCCGGTACATTTGGCATGAGCTCATCTTTCAGCTCTTCACCCAGTTTTCTCCGGATCTAGAAAATTTGTATTGCTACTAGCAAATTAAACACAAGCAATTTTCGTCATCTTCAAAGGTATTCAATTCCTGCTACTTAATTTTATTTAATAACGCAGTTTTTTTTCTGTGTGTGTCTATGTGTGATACACTGTTTGACCTTTTCCTATAGTGTGAATATCATATGTGTTTTTTTTTATATCCCATTTCAATATTTCCTTCCATATTAGTACTCTCCTTATTATTTATGTATCTAATAAGTGACATTCTGTTTACACGAAACAGTTCTTGGGTTTCCTTAAACTGCACCTTCCAGAATTTAATTCTACTGCAGCCTACTCACAATCTTCTAAACTATCTTCAGCTCTTTGAATAAGCCTATTATAATTTAACATAATTTTCCTTAAATATAAAAACCTGCATTAAAAATCATACCTGGCAAGTAGATGCACTGTCATAACATGCCTCGTACACTTCGTCACAACTAGCCCCGCGTTACGCCGTTCAGGATTTTATTCATTAGTTTCCGAAAATTTGTTATCCTTAACAAATGAAATACATAGAATAACAACTCAAAATGTAAATATCCAAGAATTCAAATATTCAAATGTTAAAGAAGATGGTGAAAACATAGGGTAGAATGCACAATTCGTGCAACTAACCCCATGGATCAAGATATGACCCTATAAATTCCAGCTGTTTGTATAAAAATCAACGAAACACGAACCGCGGCAAGAAAAGTTGATACAGTGGTTTCATGTTTGAATCATGTGTAGGAGATGCTGAGATCGGGTCTCGTCAAAGGCGTTTTCCTTTTTCAATTTCTTATTTCAACACTTTTTTCACGTTTTTAGTTAAACTAAATTATTTTTTAAGAGAATGCATTTATTTTATTTTTATTATTATTATTATTTTCTTTCAGCGCGGACATTTTATTATTATTATTATTATTATTATTATTGTTATTTTTTTTTTTTATGAAAATAAATAAATAGTTTAAGGGGAAATACTGTTATAATACATTTATTTAAAAAATCGTTAATGATTTTCTCAAGTTCTTTATGTAATTTTTTACTTACTATTTTTTATCGACGTCACTAATAGAAAGTGTTGATCATCTGCTCTTAATTGTGTTATTCATACAATTTTTTTGCATGAAATATCCTGAATGAACAACAGCTTTTGCTCAACTACTATTGTCTTATTTAAATTTTATCTCGAATATTTTATTAAACAACTGTCCCACTGTCGGAGGAACTGGCAATAAAATTGAGCCCAAGGACAAATATTTTTCGAAATTATTTCACTAATTTATAATTAGTTTACATCTTAAAATTTCAATACCTGGGTAAATATGAATTTTACAAATCTTGTTGCTTCGACGAAAGATAACTATTTAAGAAAATGTCTGTGATGAACAAGATTTGACGGTGAACAAGATTATAATGCAGTTAATTGTGATCAGTTTTCTTATATTTATTTTTATCATTGTGAAAAAGGTTTATGCTTTCATCAATTTCCTTATTTTAATCATACTTATTATAATCATAGTCATTATAAATTAGAAACTGTATTTGTAACTCTATATATGATTTTCTTTTAAAACTTATTAATATATAAATAGTTTCTCTTAAATTAATAATTTAATTTACTTCAATAAAAACGTAATATAAAAATTAGTTGTAATAATAAATTAAGAAAGAGAAAGGACCCTTGACAGGACTCGACCTCAGTACCACCCCCTCACTAATGAAACAGGATAGCACTGCACCACTGTTTCGTGCTAAGATTTAAGTATCGTTTTTAATAAAAATAACTGAAACGTCTAGGATCATATCTTGATCCATAGGGGGTTGGTGAGCAAATTTTGCCCAATTACCCTATTTTTTTGAGTATGATCTTTAATTTAAGCTTGGTTTGGTTTTAAGAGTAATTTTATTGATTCACATTCCATTCTATGAAAAATATTTGCTTTAATTATATACTGTGAATAATAATTACATTTCCGTGCAAAGAACGGGCACAACATCTAGTAATAGTTATGAAATAGAAACAAATATTTAATGTTTCCCTTATTAGAGTTTCATATAAAATTGATAAAATGTTCATGAAATATTATTTTCTAAAATTACATATATATTGACCTTTCTCTTGTGTGTATAAACCATCAGTACTTTTCTTAAACAGCAATATGTTAGCACAGAGGAAATAGTTTTAAATCTCAATAACATATTTTTCATACGAAAACATTCACTCAAACTGTGTTTACCTGCCACACGCTAAATAAAATGAATATAAGATTTAATCCCGACGGTATCATAACTGATAAATACGAATTTCGAATGCAAAGATTAAAAAAAAAAAAAAAAAAAGGGCATTAGAATTTTTTCTCGAAAATAAATTTTAATGTAAGCATGAACTCCCGAAACTCCACTAAAATTGCACCCATTAAAAACTCTTTTTCTTTTGAATAAAGAAATAAAATGATAACAGTTCAAAAAATATTTTCTACTTAATAAAAATGTATTCAGTGTTGCCTATTGATAGTTTATTTATATATTTAATGACTTACTTATTTTATTTTTACGGTACGTTTTATCTTTCAGCTTTAGAAAAATTATAACATCTTCAAAGAAAAAAAATACGTTTCGCTTAAATTTAAAATTCTTTGCTTTATTTACATATTTCACTAATATATGTAACCAAGTGAAAAATGTAAATATAAAAATCGGTTGTTATATATATATATATATATATATATATAATAATAAAAGACAAAATACGAAGAAAACCTTAGAATTAGACTTAAAATAAATAAATAAAGCATTCAGAAATTTTAAGCAGGTTAATATGAAAATAATTAAGTAAATAATCTCTTCCTTATGTTACGTGAGTTTATCATATGATTCGTTAATCTCTCTCTCTCTCTCTCTCTCTATATATATATATATATATATATATATATGTGTGTGTGTGTGTGTGTGTGTGTGTGTGTGTGTGTTTCAGTTTCTTTCAAACGGTTCTAACTTTTTTTAAAAATGTTCAGGTTTAAGGGCTGTTTTGGGGTAAAAAATTGATCTGGCTGTTCGCTTATTACACACTTACTCCACCTGTTGCAAAATATAGCAGACATTGCACTTACAGATAAATGAAGATTTTTATATGAAATTCGGTTTAAGTGTTTTCTTAGAAGATAAACCCATCCGAGGAAAATTGGTGTTTACAGATTGTCTTTACTACGCGTATTGCAGCATTTGGCGTACACGGAAATGGACCTAAAGGTTTTGATAAAAAATTAGGTTGAAGAATTTTACGACAAGATGAACCCATATGACCAATCCTCATCTTAATGAAATTTAGCGTTCACTTTTGACCTTTCCTAATCAGAAATTTGCTGTACAGAAATATATGTCTATTTAAAAATGAAAAAAAAAAAAAAAAAAAAAAAAAAAAAAGGACTGAATTATCGCAAGAGGAGAGAATAAACTGTAAATTTAAATAAAAGGTTACACAAATGGTAGAGATATGATGTACAAATATCGAAAATCGCTTGAAAAGTACATTTAAATTATTCCATGAATACTGAAGAAGGAAACTGAAAAATACGAAAACCCTTACGAATTCCATTGTTTCTAAAGATCTGATCACAAACCTATAAAGTGATATCTGTATTGTAAATAAAGAAAAGTCTTCTGCTTTACCAGATCAAGAATCAATCCACTTGAGATCTGTAGAGGCTGTGAAACCTTGATAATCTGACTTTAAATACTTTAAAATCCAGATTTCTAGAATTGTTGTTCTGAATTTCCCTTGTGCATGAAATAAAAAATTAGATAACTGTAAAACTTTCGTTAGAAAATTTTGTTTTTAGCAATATTATTATTTTTTTGCTTTAGTAAGTTGTAAGAAGTATACTGAATCTAGAAGACCTTCTTACTGATTTATTTATCATACAACTCATTTGGGGTAATGAGTTGTTGTCCCCTATGTTGTCTCTTCATAAAATTAATTACTTGTGTTTTCGCCTATTGGACATAAGTCGTGTTATATATGTTGATAAATCAAGTTTTCGCAATTGATAATCAGCGATTTGTGCAATGACATCAGTAAGTCAATGTTTTGTAACTGCCGAATGAAGATTTGTTTAAAATGTTTTGAGTTACTTGCAAGTGTTAAGAAGTCAGATTAAAAAAAAAAAAAAGGTATGTAACATGATACTTCAACAAAAGAGGAATTTATACACGAATCATAAAGTATATGTTTAGAATTTAAATTTCTACTTTCATTTTCATTCAAATACTATGACGTTTCACTGAAATACTATAATGCTTCATGTAATCTTGCCCACGAAAAAAAAAAAAAAAAAAAAAAAAAAAAGATTTTTTGGCGAATTAAAACATCTACACTTATTTCTTAAATAAAAGGAATCAAATGGTTTCTTGCATAAATAAGCGAGACGCTAAAACGCATAAAATTACTTCGCACAAAATTATGAAATTATTAAAACCGCATCAAATTATTTAGCAAAGAATCAAATGAGTTGAATTATTTGAGACGGAAACATTGAATAAAGTGCATCTAACGATTACATTTCAATTATATTAGAATGTAATATTAATTTTAGAATAATTATTGATGTAGTGAAATCACTAAAATTGCATATATATATATATATATACATATATGAAATTATAATATATGTTTTCAGTCAAAAAAGTTGAAAATAAGTAACAAAATAACCAAAGAAAAACTTACGAAGAACTTAATTAATGTGAAACAATTTATAAGTAAAACTTTCTGCAAAAACATAAAATAAATGATTTAAACTGTCAAAAATGCCCCATATGACTTGAGACATACGTGTGGGGTTAAAGCATGCTTTTAATTGATCAAACTCTCCCTCTAGGCAGACAGTTTAATAAAAAAGCACATATATGGCTAAATAGAAGATCGATAAAATAAAATGAATAAAATAATATGGAACAGACAAAAAATTTATATGGATTAGGCAGAAAATTGATCAAACATTGACATAAACAGCAGAATGTATTTCATAAGAACTCCAGCGAGACAACTAACCAGAATACGAAACAACCGAAAATATATTACAACGCCATCTATATTAAATTAAAGAAATTAAAAAATAAATAAAGTTGTTATAGCTAAATTTAATCGAATAATAAGGAATATATAAAAAGGAAAATTAAAAAATCATTTATATTTCAAATGTTTTAAATATTTTTGTATAATATAACCATGTAAAAAATCTATAGTATAATAATTTTGAATAGCACTATTAAAGAAAACTTGAATATTCTTAATTTTGTCATGATAATTACAGGGATGGAACACGGGCGCAGAATTCACACCGGAATCTGTTTAAGAAATTTCTATACCTATAATATCGTTGATTTAAGAGGTAGAAATTTTTCTTACTTTCATAGTGGTATGAATTCTGCGCCCGTGTTCCATCCCTGTAATTAGAAATTAATCTTTTATTACGATTAAGATAGTTTAAAATGATATTTCTGCAGATAAGTTTACTAATGTTAGAGCTCCAATGAATCAATTTAATCACATTAAAACCAAAATTAAAATTATTTATTTTATCATTATATATATAAATATATATATATAAACCCTCTGTGGTTTATTATAAACTATTAAAATTGAAATATTAAAAAGAAGACGTTAGTTTTATCAGAAGTTCATGACATGTGTGAATATATTTTTTGATAAATTGTTACTTCAATTTTAGTTTTTACGTGTAAAGATAAATGTACTTGATTTATGTAAAATAAATAAGTACATAAATAAAATAAAATAAAATAAATAAAAAATAATAAAGACATAATTAAATACAGATGAGTAAATAAATATAATATAATATATTAAATGATAAATGATAAATAAATAAATAAACACAAATAGGTAAATAAAATAAAAAGCCAAAATACAGAGCTTGCTGCATAAATAAACGTGACGTAAAACGTAAAATTATTTTAGCAAAGGATCAGATGAGTTTACTCTAAAAAAAGACGTAGAGTAATTTTCGAAAAAAAAAATTATGATATATTTCATTATAAAACACACACATTTTTTATGACCTTAGAATATTTTTTTAACAAAAGCATGTGTTAAAAATATGAACATTACTGCTTTAAAAAATGCATTAAGATAATTATTTTAATGTTCTTTTCAGATTTTGAATTATTTTTATTGTTTTATTTCATCTATTAAAATTAACAGTTAAGATTTTCATTCTTGTAATTACATTATACGAATTAAAAAGTAAAATAAAATAAAACAAATTAAACTTATGAGAAAATAATATGCCCGAAAATATTTAAATATCTACGGATTGGAAAGTTTGAACTTTTGTGGAAATAACTTAAATCTAGTACAATGAATCTTACATTCAGAAATTTGCATAACATCCGCTTGGAACAAAATAATTTATTAGAACAAAGGCGATTTTAAAATGCAAACAGAACCTCTGTGTACCCTTGACAACAAGCACTAGTCGAGAACAAAGTACATTTTCTTCGAATAACTTCCAACGTAATATATTACAAAGAAAATGAACTTTCAAATGAAAAGTTCTTTCGTACTTATATTCTTGAATTTATGATTATTTCTTCAGCTTACATATAACTAAGAATATCAGAATCTTTCTAATGGATTATAATTTAAAAAGAGTCCTTATTGTTTTTTAAATATCAAATAACTATTAATTTTAAATTTTATAGTTTCTGCTATTATTGTTTTTTAATTAGTTTTAAATATATTGAAATTTAAGAAATACCGAGTATCATTTTATTGAATAGTTTTTCAAATTACTACAAACAAAAGTAGATGGTAAATTTTTTTTATTATGTGTATTCCATCATTCAAAAATATACAAATGGATCTGCAGACCAGGATCACCGACTTCGCATCTGTATTACTTGGCACATAATTTTCCTTTATTCTATATAATGGAAAATAATTGTTAATATATATATATATATATATATATATATATATATATATATGGTTATATTATAGAAAAATATTTAAAACACTTGAAATATAAATGAATTTTTTAATTTTCCTTTTTAATTTTTCCTTATTTTTCGATTAAATTTAGCTATAATAACTTTATTTATTAATTTCTTTAATTTAATATAGATGGTGTTCTAATATATTTTTGATTGTTTCATATTTTGATTAGTTGTCTCGCTGCAGATCTTATGAAATACTTGCTGCTATTTCTGTAAATGTTTGATCATTTTTCTGCCTAATCCATATAAGTTTTTTGTCTGTTCCATATTATTTTATTCATTTTATTTTATCCATATTGAATTTAGCAATATATGTGCTTATTTATTAAATTGTCTGACTAGGGGGAGAGTTTTGATCAATTAAAAGCATGCTTTAACCCCACACGTATGTCTCAAGTCATACGGGACATTTTTTGACAGTTTAAATCATTTATTTTACGTTTTTTCAGTGAGTTTTACTTATGAATTGTTTCACATTTATTAATTTTCTCGTATGTTTTTCTTTAGTTATTTTTGTTACATATTTTCAACTTTTATATGACTGAAAACATATATTATAATTTCATATATATATATATATATATATATATATATATATATATGTATATAAACATACATACATTTTTATTTTTAACTCGCTACATAAACCTAAACGGAATAATTTTCTGAGGGAACTGCCACTCCTAAACTCCCCGTTGTATCTGTTTAAATAGTTTGTGTATATATATATATCCTTGTAACTCATAACTTTGTATTAATTCCTTGTAATACAAAAGTACATTGACCAAATTCGACGCCAAATGACTTCATAAAGTATCAGAATACTTTTGTATAGCTCTGTAAACTAGTACTGATTATGTGTCTACTGTTGTCTACAAAAACTCTGTATATAAACATTCTGATAGAATATGCTAATATCATTAGGCTAACTACAGTTAACCATGGTAAAATGCATTTAAAAGAATTTTAGTCTATAGACTGTAATGGAATGAAATTCTTTTATGTGTCCCTATACACCAGCCACAAACATTTATACAATAAATAAATAAATAAATAAATAAAAAACAGCTGATTCCACGTAACTCATAAATATATGTAATAAATTTGACTTAATTTGGATTATTTATAATGTTATCGGAATTATTTTGGGTGATCCTGTCGGTAATTTCAATAAACACATATTTCTACAGAAATACACGATTTTATGCATCTTGAAAATGTATGTTAATTTAATTATGTTGAACACAGTGTAACTACATTAAAATGTGTTTAAACGGAATTATGTTCATATGCCACAATGATAAGAAATACTTTGTTGTGTCCAATTACCTAAACGCTTCTGGAAAGAATTGCTGTTTGAGATGAATACTTTCGTACTGATAAATCTGTGCTATGGTTTTTTCGGAGGGTATAATTATTTTTATTGCATATGGTTTACTTTCAAAAAGGTTATATGGTATAACAATTATAAAATGAAATTATGATTTATTATTTAGGGATGAATACATTCGTGACCTAAGGTATTCTTTGCAAATATTAAAAGATCTACAATTTTGCGCTCACTAATTTTAAAGTCTCACTTCCAATACCTTCACAGAAAAAAGGCGTGCATTGTTCTTTATTTGTAGCAATCGTGCCTACTTTGTTCGCCTGACAAAGGGTTGTGTTTTATTCATGCATGACTTGAAACAATTTTTTGAGAAATTTTTGCATTTTATCGTGTTAATTCAACGTTTGTAATATATTGCCTTTAAATTATGTGATTCATTGAATTATATATTATTTGTTTGTAATAGATTATTATTGTATTTAATTTTTTTCAATAATTTAAAAAAGTTTTACTATGCGTATCGAAAAATACATATACTTTAATTTTCAAAATTTTACATTATTGATAAAACACTAATGCGTTGCAATATTTTACTAAATTTTCTTCTAAATTATTTATGTAAAATAAATAATAATCTGAAAAGTAGAATTTTGTGTTATTGTCAATACAGATAAATTTTAAATAATTGCATCAATTATAATTTAGGATATAGCTATAATGTTTATGACAAAAGTATAACACTAAAACGCTTCCGGTTGACTGACAGGGAAAAAAATACTTTTGCATATTAAGTCTGTAATATATTAATAGGTGATTTGGCGTGGGATTATTAACAGAAGGAGACCTACAACATATAGAACGCCAAAGAGAAAAAATTGCAAAGCAGACTGATATTTCGGTAGCATTTAGAATAACGTCTTCAGTGCATTAGCATTTAGAGTACTGTCTTCACTGCACTGAAGCCTGTATGCTAAATGCTACCAAAACAGTTGTCTGCTTTCTAGTTTCTTCTCTTTGGCGTTCTAGGTGTTCTATACGTTGTAGTTTTCTTTGTTTTACAAAGTCTGTAATATATTTTTCTTATCAAACACATTACGTATACAATTTTATGGTTCCAATTTCACAGTTTCAAACATTCTTTACTTATGCTAATTTTTGTGAGAAGGACATGCTTCCAACTGTACAATTATCTTAAACGAATTAATCGACTTACCATTCCTTCCATAGGCAACTATCGCTTGAGATCGTATGATACCACATCCTTACATATTTAGTAAGAGAGTTATGAAACACTGACATAAAAAAGTCGAAGCAACCTTCTTCGCTTAAGACTGATCGATTTATTTAATCTCAAAACTCGAGATTTTTAGGCATTTTGGTTTTCAATAACATGCTTTTAGAATTCTGTTTACTTAATACCATTTTTTAAATAGTAAACTGCAGTGGTTTGCAGTACTTTTCTTCGATTGACAAATATGAATTTAGCATTAGATTAGCTTGTAATGGACATCACAATACTTTCTTCTATATTTTTCTATACAAATTCATTTAGTACAAATAATTTATTAAAATAATTAATTAATAAAATTATCAACCATGATGAATGCAGAAGATTTTTATCTTAGGGAAAACTAACACTAAATAGCCGAAGAAAGATAGTTTTATTATCTATAAATAATATCTCAAAAATGCTTTTTCATAATGGCTATCTCACATATAAAGTTTTGTACAGTTATATGCCAAGTTGAAATATAGCCTTCCCGTTCTCGGTAAAAATTGAAGAATAACAGTGCCACCTATTGGCTCATATGCATCCAAATTGAAAGAGCACACTTTATCATAATTACCTTCTCAATTATCATGTCTTATTTGATTATACACAACAGAACCTGAGATATAGCCTACTATTAAATTGTGCAAATCGCTGTACAGCAGCGCCACCGATTGAGCGATTGACACCAAAAATTGACAGACACTAATTCAAAGAAATCAAGACACTTATTCAAATCAAGGGGCACATACATATAAATTTATATGCAATTCTGTACAGGGGTTCTTGCAATACAGTCGCAACAAACTTATTTGGCACAGACAGTGTACTGGTGTTTGATCATTGTAATGATGAATTATTATTGGGGAGCGTGGGGCTAGTTGTCACAGTGGTAAGAAGTAACACGCAATTTACAAAATAGTTTGTAACATTTGTGATTAGATATTTTTATAAACATAATTCTTATGACGCGCTTTATAACGTAACCACAACCGGTGCTACACAAAAATGGTTAACGAGTGATTCTGTATACGTGCTTCATTTTAGCTAGTTAGTGGGGGAAAAATATTTCGTAAATTTTGATTATAAGTATGTTAATTTATACTTTAAAGAAATGTTTGTAGCTATTTATTTAGTCTGTGTGTTGAGTTATAAAATGCATGTTTAATTTTTTGTATAAATCGTTACATATATGTATATATTATAAATAAAAAAATGTCCAAAATCATACGATGGAGCAAGTTGTAACATGTTACAACTGTTAACAATCCTACAGCCAGAGCCCGAAGTCTCCGCCCATTTTTATGAAACTTTCAGAAATGAAAAATTTTTGGCTTCTTTGCCACTACTATATTTACAAAGAAATATTTTCTGTGTTTTTATATTATAGTGTCGTGATTCTTTAATCACGAATTATAATGACGATTTAATCACGAATTACAGAATATTGCATAAAAACAGTGGTAGAAAAAAGCAGAAATTTCTCGTCAGTGAGAGTGTCCTAAAAAATGGGTGGAGAATTCGAGCTCTGCTAAACCATCTCTGTGGCAGAAGAATGGGTATAATGCTTAATTTACAAAATGTGAGCATACATTACATGCATGAGAGGAACAAAATATCATTTGCTTGAATTAATTTTAATGATGACTAAGATTGACTTCTATGTTGACTTTATCTTTAATTTTATCTTTATTTTATTATAATTCATTTGATATAATTCATTGTTACTATACCAAGAAGGTTATAATTCAATATCAGTTATTAACTGCCTTTTTTCTTAAATTAATGAATGATTGATAGCAAAAAAACATTTTGAAATATTGTCGTTTTTATTGTTAGGTAACAGGCAAATAATTAAAAAAATATATATTTTTTTGTGCTAAAACTAACAACATTAACAAAAGTTTTTTCTATTTTTATGAATACGATAGATGATTATGTATGGTATGGAAAACAGCAATTATAAACAGGAAAACGTAAATACATTTCACAATATATTTAATTTTCTAAAAACCTCTTACATCCCGCCCCACGCTCCCCTATATATATATATAGTATATTCCCGATTATCAACGGAGTTGAGTGACAAGGGTTTCGCAGATAAATCGCAAAAGACTGAAAATAAAGGGAAAATGAGATTTAAAGAATATATTCTACATCAAGAACGCTATTTTATTGTATAAAAAACATAATACAAGATTAGAAAATGTTCACAGTGTAGTAAAAATATTTGTATTTTATATACTAAATGATGTAAAAACAATAAAAGAGTGTATTTACGATGTGTCCGATGTATAATCAGTGCAATGTATTCAGTAAATTAAACAGTACCGCATCTCTGCCAGTATTTTAATTCATTCCAGAGCATTGTGTATATATGTCCTTTTTTAACACCACTTTATTTGCAGAGTAATATTCTCAAATATTTAATTACAATTAAATACGAATAGAAAAACTCTTCAAGGAAAGAGGTGTGAAAAAAAAAGGCATTTTAACAATGTTTCAGAAAAAATCAAAATATTGGCATCTGTGGTACCATATTGTACTGTATCAAAAATAAAACAAAAGCAACACTGTTCTTTATATTTGCATTTTTCCTTATTATAAAAAAAATATTTGCCTCGGTTAAACGTTTTATCGTATCTCACTAAGGTATCGTAGCTAATTTTTGACTTTCGTTTTTAATGTTTAAATGTAATTGCGATTGAGCAATAAGTTAAGAAATCGCAATTAGAGAAAACTGTAATGTGACATAATATTAAGCTGAAGTACATTATATATACTGTAATATATAAACTTTAAATTTGTAAATCTAATTAATTCTTGGAAATATATATCGTAAACTGATATATTAACTATATGCATTATATTAACGTGTGTTTGAATACATTTTAATTAGCTTACAAAATTACGAATTACAAGCTTACATTTTATAAAAAATTTAATATTTTAAGTAAGTTTAAACTTTTGTCGGTTTTATTATTACAATTTAAACATCCTTGAATTATAAATATATAAGTTTTTGTTTTTATTAAAATTCTTTTGCATATAATTCTTTTTTATTTTTATTTAGGAATAAATCATCTACTGCAAAAACATTTTTGACAGTTTATTTTTCTATGTTTTGAGAATAATAAAGTACAATGTCATCGTTAATACTTTTTTTAAAATCTCTTGGAAATTTTTCAGCCTATCAAATGAAAAAAAAAAAGAGTATAATAAAATATATAAACAAATAAAAAAAAATAGTGATTTAAAAAAAATGTGCTCTGTTATTTCAAATTTCAGTTACGATCTTTTTTAATGTACATTTGGTTTACAACTATTTTATCATTTGTTGTAACAAATCGAAAAAATGCAATAAAAATAAAATAGAAGAATTGGTTCCAGTAATCTGGATTCTTAAATGGAAAAACCTACTTCCATTTCAGATTCAGAATTCCATTCTCCAACAAAATGTCACTTTCCTTGAAACTAATCAGAAGTTGTCGGAGAAAACAGAAAATAATGTCAGAGTTTGATGTCCCATTTCAGTCAAAAGGAATACAAATAGAATTAAAAATAGAATTGATTGCAAAAGATGCATACTATTGATGTGTCTCATCGCTCATCCAGGAGGAGAACTCTAGTTAGACTACTGGAGAACATTCAAAAGAAGTAAAAGATGTACTCAATTATTTTCTTAAAATAAAAATAAAATTGTGAAAATAATGTATATACATATATACGTAAGGGCATGTATGTATTATTTTATCAATTTATGTTTTGCAACAATTTTTTGAAACTGGTCTTGTGATGTGAGCTGATTGTTTCCTATCTATACACAATTTTTAAAAATCTTTTAGATATTATTTCATTAAATTTTGGAATTTTTAAGCGGAATTAAATTTTTCTTCTGAACCTTTCTTTAATTGAAACATACTTTTTAAAAGGATAACTTTAGTTATCATGACTACAAAAATTGTACATGTTAAAAAAAATCATTAAGGAGATATTAAATGTTGTTGAAAAAGGACAGTCAGCTACAAAATTATTGTAGCATTCATCCACAATTTTCATATATAGTATATATATAGTATATATATATATATATATATTTATTTATTTACTTAACAAAACAGCATTAGGTGCCCCTCTTTTAAGTAAGAATTAATGCTAGTGGTTCAGTAATTTTGCTGCCGACTGTAATGTACTTTTTATTGAACAGTATCTTATTTATTTATATTTGTTTTAGTTTACTTGTTATTGAAGTAACGTAATTAACGTATTTTTTAAATTTAAAATATTGACATCAATGTATATACATTGATGTCAATATTTTGAATTAAAAAATACGTTGTGATTAAATCTTGTCATCTGAGCGATTATGGATGTTTAATAACATGTGATAAACGAATTTTCAAAAATTTAATAAAGAAATATCGAGAGAGTGAACATTTATGATAAGTAAAAACTATTAAGGATTATATTTATGAATAGTACAGGGGTCGTATTTTCCGCCCTTTTTTCAGGACACTCTCTGAGATAGGAAATTTCTGCCTTTTTTGCCACCACTAATTTCATGCACAAATACTTCAGTTGTATTTATAGTAATGTGCCATGATTATGCAGGGTATAGATTATTTTATAAAATTAGTGGTAGAAATAAATTTGAAAATTTTTCATTCATGTGAGTGTCCTGAAAAAAGGGCCGAGAGTACGACCCCTGATAGTAATTATTTGTAATATCTTTTTCAGGGGTAAGAATTTTACGCTCCTTTAATTTGAAAGCCACCATTATTTTCGTGCAAAGTTGGAAAAAAGAAATATTTTTCCCTGCCAAATCGTAAAATTAAAATTGTATTGAGAAATTCCGGAACGAGTTTTTGCAGCTGGGAATTAAGTTCGTGTGTTATATCCAAGGAAAAAGAGTTTAAAATCTATAATGATATTCGTGCGTCGTGGTAACACGTAATCAGAGGAATCTCAAGTTGGTAAAAGACCGTCGTTTACATGAAAAGTGATGACTGGCGCATGTAAAATCCGTCGTAGTTATACTGTCCATCATGTTTCATAACATAAATACCTGTAGGGTTTTCAGTAGCGTTTGAGCTTTTCATTTTGCGGAGCATCGAATTTGTAAGATTTTGTTTTGGAAAGCACCCCAAAGGGTATATCACAGACTGTTGACAGTGGTCAAATACTCAACTCTAATGCGACGTCAATAAACCCAACTAACATTGTGATATTTGTTGAAAACTCTGCTGACTCCTTTTTTCACTTTTAAATGTGCTGCAACATTTCTTTGAAATCATTTTAGACAGAAAGTGTGATCACGATGCTTAAGAGTCATTTTTTTTTAAAGTTGGACACTTTTGATAGTTGACATCCTTAATTTTTCCGAAACTTTCAGGATATGTTAGTAGTACTGTGATAAGAAAAAGTGAAATTTAATTTTTTCTGAATTTCATTTGTTTGACCTAGAGAGGGGAGTCAAATTTGAGGCCGTAAATAAATGGTGCTATTTTAATATCATTTTACTCCTAAAGCCATGAGTGACCCATGTCAATTTTTTTAAATACGGATACTACTTGATACTAAGTACAATTTAGGATAAACAGTTTGGTGGGTCACTCATGGCTTTAAAGGCCAAGGTCATTCGAAATTGCCTTTTTCCGTTTTCGTTGATTTTTTTCCATGTTTTCAACCTGAATATCTGCTAAGGCCATGAGTGTCCCATCGAAATACTTATGGGGTTAATTACACACCTTAGTATAGAACTTAAAAATATTTAAAATAGCATGGGTTACTCTTGGCTTTAGTAGTTAAACGGTCTCAAAGTTAAAAATTTTCAAAAAAAGGTCAAATTTCATGGTAAATTACTCTATAAGCCATGAGTCAATAACTATGAGACACAGTTTTAGTTATACCCTAGATGGTCTAGTTTTAGACCCAGGTTACAAACCTGGAGGGATTTTGAATAGAATTGTGGACTGTATGGTTTTAAAAATCGCTGGTTTAAATTATATTAAATCATAAATCAGTTTAAAATGAATTTGAAGGACTCACCTTCCTTTCAATTGAATTAATAACATCATATTTTTGAATCAATGAATAAAAGCTTGAATACATACACAAAATAGAATATAAACGTGAATTATTGAATTCATTTCAGCTCATACGTTAGAATAGAATTTTTCCAGCATACCGCTAGAACACAACCAAAAATTCACAACAAAAAGAACAAACTAGAATAGGTCTGCAGAAACATAACTGCTTCACAGCAAATTGAAAAGAAATTATTTAAAGTATAACTAACAATTAATTGAAAACATAAATAAAATAAATAATAATAAAAGAAAAAAGAATTAATTTAGCGTTTAAAACACATTAAAATATCAATAAAAAGAATGAATTTAAATCAAAGTTTTATATTCTAAAGAGTCATAAAATTGCACAGTGCTGCCATCTATTGTCAAAATTCAGAGTTATTAGAATTCTGAACATTCTCCCCCACCGGGAGAAGGAGTGTCACTTTAGCAATAGGGCGTTGAATTTCACCACTCTGAGTCCAAATGCTGACTACACGAACTCTATTATCAGGTCCTGGATAGGTACGAATAATTCTACCCAGCTTCCACTGAAGAGGAATAGATTGTGAATCATGAATAGCAACCAAGTCCCCAACTTGAAGATCAGTTCGTGGAGTGAACCATTTAGGTCGATTTTGCAGGTGATGTAGATAGTCTCTAGACCATCGCTTCCAGAAGTCTTGCTTCATTCGCTGGATTAGAGTCCAACGAGAAGATAAAGTGAGATTTGGTGAATTTCCACTTTCTGGAATCTCAAGGAGTGGAAGTCCTATCAGGAAATGTCCGGGAGTGAGGGCTCTAACATCGGATGGATCTGAAGAAAGTGGCGTTAATGGTCTGGAATTTAAGCAGGCTTCTATTTGACATAAAAGAGTAGTAAGCTCTTCAAAATTTAGAATGGTAGCCTTACAAGCTTTAATTAGATGACTTTTCGTCAATTTAATAGCAGATTCCCATAGTCCACCGAAATGAGGGGAATATGGTGGGATAAAATGCCAATTGATGAAGTTGCTGGTAGCAAAATTTTGAACATTTTCAGAACTAATGATTCGAATTAGTTGCTTAAGATAGTTAGCAACTCCTCTGAAATTTTTTCCTTTGTCACTGAATATGTCTGATGGCAGTCCTCTTCTAGAAACAAATCGTTTTAGGGATGCTAAGAAAGCTGATGAGGATAAATCTGAAACAGCCTCTAGGTGCACCGCTTTTGTGCACATGCAGACAAAAACACAAATATATGACTTCAATTTAACTTTAGATCGAGGCACATTTGGTTTAGTGATGAGTGGGCCAGCAAAATCTAGTCCCACCTTTGAAAAAGGTCGAGTTGGAGTTATACGTTCGACTGGCAACTCACCCATAATTTGTTGGCAAGTTTGTTTCTTCAAACGTTTGCACAAAATACATTCATTGAGAATTCGACGAATGTAAGAGCGACCATTTAGTATCCAATACTTTTGTCTAATTAGGGAAAGAATCAATTGTGCACCAGCATGAAAATGTTTTTTATGATATTGCTCAACAATTAATTTTGTAATGAAATGATTTCTCGATAAAAGCACTGGATATTTCTGATCTTGATTAAGTGACTGATGTCTGGACAACCGTCCGCCAACTCTGATTAAACCTTGGTCATCTAGAAATATATTTAAGGATAAATATTTGTTGTTGGTTGGTAAAGGTTGATTTTTCCTGAGCAAATTCAGCTCTAACGAAAACTCTTGTTCTTGAATCAATTTAAGAATATGTGTAATAGCACTTGAAACTTCAGGCGTACTGACAAGTCCAATACGTCTAGAATTACGATTACAACTACGAATGTTATAAATGAATCTCAAACACAATGCAAGGATTCTGCAAAGTTTTGAAAAAGAAGAGAATTTGAGTAGAAAATCCGGAAAGGCTTTATGACTAGATGTTGCAACATGACTTAAATTTTCTTCAGAATTTTTTGACTTAACATTTGAAGATTTGACTAGGAATAATGGTAACTTGACACTAGCACTAAGCCATTCAGGCCCAAGCCACCACAATTTGTGATGCAAAAGACTCTTCGGTAGAATGCCTCTTGAGGCACAGTCTGCCGGATTTGACGAACTCTCAACATAAGTCCACACTGCTTGTGGGACAAGTGATTTGATTTTGTTTGCTCGATTTGTTACGAACTGATTTCCTTTGGTTGGAGGAGATTCAATCCAATTTAAAGCAATTTGTGAATCGGACCACAAATAAATTTTATTTACATTAAAGGTTAAAGATTCTAATATTGTGGAACTTAATTGTGCAAGCAAGAATGCAGCACATAACTCAATTCTCGGAAGCGTGACATGTTTTAAAGGATTAACTCTGGTTTTTGCAGCGACAAAGTTAACTGAAATCTCACCTAGAGAAGATAGTGTCCGAAGGTATACCACTGCAGCGTAGGCCTTGCCAGATCCATCACAAAAACCATGGATCTCTATGTGGTTCTCTGGAGATGTTTCACAGTTCAGATATCTTGGTATGCCAATGGACTTTAAGAGTTCAATTTGAGAATCAAATTCTTGCCAAGTTTTCAAAATTGAATCTGGGATTTGATCATCCCAAGCACACTTATCTTTCCAAAGCTCTTGCATCATGATTTTTAACATGATCGTGGTTGGAGCTAGAATCCCAAAAGGATCAAAGATTTGAGCTATCATTGATAGCAATTCTCGCTTGGTATGCACCGATTTGACGCCATTCAAATGAATTTTCAATAAGTCTTCTGCCGAATTCCAAACTAGGCCTAAGATTTTTTGGGAGGAATCTTCGGAAAATTTTACATTTTGCCTAGTGGATTTAAGATCTTCTGGTAGATTTTCAATGACTGCGGGTACATTGGAAGCCCATTTTCTAAGTGTAAAGCCTCCTTGATTTAAAACGTGATTTAGGTCTTTGACCAATTGTTTTGCTGTATCAATTGATTGTGACCCACCAAGATAATCATCCACATAAAAGTTCTCGAAAATTGACTGCGCAACAATAGGAAATTCTGAACTATAATCTTTGGCTAGTTCGTGCAATGTCCTTATAGCCAGGAATGGGGCACAGGCTGTGGCATATGTTACAGTCAATAATCTGAAACTCGCAATAGATTCATGTGGCTGGAATCGCCAAAAGATTCGCTGAAAGTCAACATGTTTGGGGTTTACCAATATCTGTCTGTACATTTTGGCGATGTCTCCGGTTAAGGCTATTGAATATGTTCTAAACTTAAGAAGAAGTTTAAACAAATCTGGTTGCAACTTTGGACCTATTTCAAGAAAGTCGTTTAAAGAGTGGCCTGATGTTCCTTTAGCCGAGGCATCAAATACCACCCTCAATTTAGTAGTTGTACTATCTTCTTTCAAAACCCCATGATGAGGCATGTAAAAATAATCTTTAGAATCAATTTCAGAATTTGGGACTGGTTCCATATGATGTAAGTCAATATATTCTTGCATAAAGGCATGGTATTGCTCCTTAAGCTCATGATTTTTATTAAGTTTGGATTCTAACAAATAGAACCGTTTTAAAGCATTTGATTGTGAGTCACCTAAATTTGGAACTTCTTTAAAGGGAAGATCCACCATGTACCTTCCAGACTGAATTCGTCTAACAGTTTTAGTGTATTTTTCTTCAGAACTGTGAATTGGTGTTGCATCAGGAAGGGACTCAATTTCCCAAAATTTCTGAAGATCATAAGTTAACTGAGCTGTAGCATGGCAACTAAGGACAGTTTTAGAATGCTGAAAATTGTTTACATGTATGACACCCGAGAGTAACCATCCCAATTTGGAATTTAAAGCACATGGAGTACCTTTAGGACCCAGAATAGATTGCCCTAAAATTATTAAGGGAAATAAATCTGCACCAAGCAAAATTTCAACTGGACTCGAAACATAAAATTTAGGATCTGCTAAAGATAGACCTTCCAAATGAGGCCATGAAGATTTTCGAACAACAAAATTAGGAAGATTTACCGTAACATTATTTACTATTAAAGCATTCACATCAAAGATTTCATTACTATAATAAGACTTTAAAATAATATTAACTTCAAAATGAACAGTTTCTTCAACAATATTATTTACACCCGAGATTCTATGATTTGTGGTTTTCATAGGTAAACCTAATTTTTTAGCACAAGAGCTGGAAATTAATGATTTTTGACTTCCTGAATCCACCATGACTCTACATGGCACCAACCTTCCAGTATTTGATTTTACAAGAACCATAGCTGTCGATAACAAAGTTTGACAACTCTCTTGGGTACTGGTTAAACAACTAGAGTTGACAAAGGATGGACTTTCAATGTTGAGATTAGTATTTTCAATAACATGTGGAGAATTAACTTTATTTTTCTCGAAATGGAGAAGTGTATGGTGCTTAGCATTACACTGTCGACATTTTGTCGAAATCAAACATTTATTAACGAAATGATTACCACGTAAACAATTTATGCATAGTTTTTTACCCTTCACAATATTCCATCTATCTTCAACAGATTTTTTAAGAAAGTGTGGGCACTTGAAAAGTGCATGAGATTCCGAGCATTCTGAACAGATAGAATTATTGGATTTTATATCTGAATTAGATATTACAGCATTAGAAACAGATTTTTTAAATACTACTTTTTGTTTACTTTCAGATTTAGAATAAGTACTATCAACAATATCTTGCAAGCTTCTCGCTTGTTTTTCAAGAAACAAAATAAATTCATCATAGGTGGGAAAAGAATCACTATCTAAAGATAATTCCCATTGCTTCTTTAAATTATCATCCAATTTTGTTTGCAAATTATAAACAAGAATTAAATCCACAAATAAATTAAATTCAAATCCTAAACATTTCAAGTTACGTATTGCTTCATTACAGCTATCTAATAAATCTAGCATAGATTTCCGACAATTTGGTTTCAAAGATTTAAAATTAAAGAATTTGTTTAACTGGGCATAAGCTAGATTTTTTTTATTATCGAATCTAGAAATTAGTGTTGCCCAAGCTTCCTTATAACTTGCTTCAGTTATTGGAAAGCATTTTATTAACTTATTGGCAGATCCAATAACAGACGCTTTTAAATATTGTAATTTTTGCAAATCGGAAAGCTGAGTGTTCTCATGAATAGTGGTTACGAATATTTGCTTGAAGCTTAACCAGTCTTCCAAATTACCAGAGAAATGTGGCAAATCAAATTTTGGGAGGTGAATAGATTGCTTCGAAACAGAACAAGAATTTTCATTAACCTGTGTTACAATTTTAGTGTTCTGAAAACGAGAAAGTTCTAATCTTGACTCTATGTGATATTTTATACGAGTAAGTTTCTCTGTCCATTTTTCATTATCTTCAATTTCCTTTTTTAATTCATCTAAATCAGAAATAACTTCCTCAACTTCATTATTAATTTGTTCTAATTGAGTTTGCCTTTCATGCAAATGACCTTTCAAAATTTTTATTTCTTGAATGTCTAAAGGATCCGCTTCCAAAGCTTTTATCGTTTTGTTTTCAAATTTAGTCACTGACGACCGAATAATAGTTCTTTTTACTTTTAGTTTTTCAATTTTCGAAGCCATTAGAACATTTTTTTTTTTTTTTTTTTTCAAGTTTGTAAAATATTAATTTTTACTAAAAGATTTCATAATTTAATATATCTCCGGCTCGACACGGCCAAAAGTTTGGAGGGATTTTGAATAGAATTGTGGACTGTATGGTTTTAAAAATCGCTGGTTTAAATTATATTAAATCATAAATCAGTTTAAAATGAATTTGAAGGACTCACCTTCCTTTCAATTGAATTAATAACATCATATTTTTGTAACAATGAATAAAAGCTTGAATACATACACAAAATAGAATATAAACGTGAATTATTGAATTTATTTCAGCTCATACGTTAGAATAGAATTTTTCCAGCATACCGCTAGAACACAACCAAAAATTCACAACAAAAAGAACAAACTAGAATAGGTCTGCAGAAACATAACTGCTTCACAGCAAATTGAAAAGAAATTATTTAAAGTATAACTAACAATTAATTGAAAACATAAATAAAATAAATAATAATAAAAGAAAAAAGAATTAATTTAGCGTTTAAAACACATTAAAATATCAATAAAAAGAATGAATTTAAATCAAAGTTTTATATTCTAAAGAGTCATAAAATTGCATAGTGCTGCCATCTATTGTCAAAATTCAGAGTTATTAGAATTCTGAACAAAACCTATGGGACTTGCAAGATTTATTTAGATACAGTCTATGTTATATCGCCAATGCGTACCTGTTCTATGTAGTACAAAAGGCTTGAGCCCCAATTTTGCAATACATTAATGCTTGTTCAAACTTCCCATTTTACATTACGGAAGCCAGCATCAAAATAATTATGAAAAAATCACATAGAAGAGACCGGGGCAAGTTGAAGTACGGGGTAAGTTGAAACATGGAAATAAAAAATACAATTTTTAAGTTCTTATTTAATGCTAATAAAGGGAAGTACAGATACACAAAACCTACTCTACAATATAAAAAAAAAATGTGTATGTAAACATCTGTCGATTTTATGAGAATAAAACTGATTTCGAGTACTGTTTTTTACTGTGAGTAAAAATTCAAATTTTTAATTGATGTCGCATTTTATGTAGCATACATTAGTGAATGTTTCTGATTGATTCAGCGTTTATGCGTTTATAGTGTATAGTTGAAGCTTGCTAATCATATGATTTGAAACGCCCACCAGCATAAGTGCTGGTAGCTTAAAATCTCGTGAAGTGAAAATTGCGGGCGTGGGCCAGCTGAAACAAATATAGGGGAAGCTACTTGAAACACCTGTTTCAATTAGACCCATGCGCAATTTTTATTTTTATTTATTTATTTATTTTTATTTTTTATACAGTCTTGTTTTCAACACTATATATGTTTTACATAATATAACAATATACACATTTCAGATGTATCTTAGGTTATTTTTTATATTATAATGACCATAATTAAATGGACCATATTTAAAATAAAGGTCATAATACTATCAGATTTAGTAAATAATTGCAGTAGAACTTTGCACTTAATGAACATTTATTTAAAAATAACTGTAAAGAGGTTGATAAATTAGTTTATAATAATAGGCGTGGCATAAGGCTTATAAAAGTTGTTACAGTAATTTAATATAAAAAAGAGAAGGGAATTTCAAGTTCACAATTAAAGTAAAGAAATTCTCCATTGTTCAATGGACGTGATAAGACTTGTAAAATTTTGTCCGAACTGATATCTCGAATGTCATCTTCTATGGGCCAGGCAAAACAAAAATTTTTAGATTTGATTTGTCCCTTTAGAAATTTGATCTTTGCCAGTTTTACAGGCACTTTACCTGTACTATCAAACATCTGTATGATTTGTCCCACATAGAACACCTATCTTGCTTTTTCCCAGATCATTAGACCAACACTCAATTTCTAGTATCTACTTGTTCTGAAAATTCTGTTTAGCAACTTTCCTTTAATTCTAATGCACTTATCGCTTGGAAAAAATTTTAAAAACCAAGGTGGAAAAAATTATTTTTAACCATAAATAAAGATACAGCCACTGCAGTGTAAGCTATTTTATTATAATTATTATTATTAATTTTATAGTGCTTTTGCATTTCTTTTGTGCACGAGGCTAATCGAAACATGTGTTTCAAGTAGTCCCCCTTATATTACTTTCAGCTGGCCCCTGCCTACAATTTTCACTTTATGAGATGTTAAGCTACCAGTACTTATGCTCGTGGGCGTTTCAAATCATATGATTAGCAAGCTGCAACTATACACTATAAACGCTGAATCAATCAGAAACATTCACTAATTTATGTTACATAAAATGCGACATCATTTAAAAATTTGAATTTTTACTCACAGTAAAGAAACAGTACTCTAAAACAGTTTATCCACCAAATATAGACAGATGTTTGCATACACTTTTTTTAATTTAATTTTTTTTCTACATTGTAAAGTAGGTTTTGTGTATCTGTACTTCCCTTTATTATCAGTAAATAAGACATTAAAAATTGTATTTTTTATTTTCATGTTTCAACTTATCCCGTACTTCAACATGCCCCGGTCTCTTCTATGTGATTTTTTAATTTTATAATTATTTTGATGCTGGCCTCCGTAATGTAAAATGGGAAGTTTAAACAAGCATTAATGTATTGCAAAATTGGGTGTCACGACTTTTGTACTACATAGAACAGGTACACATTGGCGATATAAAAAAGACTGTATCTAAATAAATCTTGCAAGCCCCATAGGTTTGTAACCTGGGTCTAAAACTAGACAATCTAGGGTATAATTAAAACTGTGTCTCATAGTTATTGACTCATGGCTTATAGAGTAATTTACCATGAAATTTGTCCTTTTTTTGAAAATTTTCAACTTTGAGACCGTTTAACTACTAAAGCCAAGAGTAACCCATGGTATTTTAAATATCTTTAAGTTCTATACTAAGGTGTGTAATTAACCCCATAATTATTTCTATAGGACACTCATGGCCTTAGCAGATATTCAGGCTGAAAACTTGGAAAAAATCAACAAAAACGGAAAACGGAATTTTCGAATGACCTTGGCCTTTACAGCCATGAGTGACCCACCAAACTGTTTATGCTAAAATGTACTTAGTATCAAGTAGTATCCGTATTTAAAAAAATTGACATGGGTCACTCATGGCTTTAGGAGTAAAATTATATTAAAATGGTGCCATTTATATTCGGCCTCAAACTTTGACCCCCTCTCTAGGGCAAACAAATGAAATTCAGAAAAAAATAAATTTAATTTTTTCTTATCACAGTACTACTAACATATTCTGAAAGTTTCGGGAGAATTGAAGATGTCAACTATCACACCTCAATAGACTTTGTCCAGCTTTAAAAAAAAAATGGCTCTTAATACCTAGAACACTGCTGGTATTTAACAAAATTACAACAAAAGTTGGTTGGTTGGTTGGAGGATTAAGGCCGATTGACTCCTTATGTGTCCTAGGCCTATAGGGGCAAAGCCCTCCGTGGGGGTCTTTCTAAGGGGTCCTATCCCGTATTTACGCGAGTTTCGGAGGAAACCACGGAAAACTCCGAACGGCTAGGTCGATGAGCGCGACCTGGGAACGAACCCGGCACCTCCCATCTACCAGCTTTGAGCGCAGAACCGCTCGGCCGCTGGTGGGCCTACAACAAAAGAGTTAAGTTTCTTGCAACAAGTATAAAAAGTATATTAATATTATTACTACTATTAATTATATGCTGATTTCTGTTTATGAATTCTTATAATTTAGACAAGTAAGGTATTTTCACACACAGAGTACTTTTTTTGTTCATTTTTGTTAAATGTATTTTTAAGTGGTTATCAAATACTTTTTCAAAGACAATATTAAACTAAACTTTAATAGTAAATTAAATATCACAATAAAGTAAGTACTACAGCAATCTAAATATAAAATACAAATACAATTTTAATTAATTTTAATAATAAGTACTAAAATACATACAATAAAAAACAAAGTAATATTATCATGTGCTACAAATTTTGCAAGATTCATAAGCATTTTTTTTTTCTATTAAACACATTCAAAAATACATTTTCTATTTTACAGTAAACTTCAAATTTTACATAAACAAGAATATTAAAACTGCTACTAAAAATAGTATGCTTTATCTTTCAGCAGAAAAAATTTTTGAATAAAATGCATTAGGCGTTTTTGACAAAATTTAGAAATATTACTAAAGGTATGTAAAGAAAATTTATGTTATTAACATTTTACTGGAACGCTTTTACTTTGACTTTTAAGAAATTTATAGCAATAATTAGTGTTATATATGTATGGAGAGATAGAAAAAGAGAGTGAGACCTAGTATTTCTAAATATAAACGTGCTGTTTTCACTTTAACTTAAGTAGAGTTATGCGTCAGTTAAAAATTTGTCGAAACAAACTCAATGTATTTTTAAGTAGAGTTAACTTTAAATTTTAAAACGTATTTTGGTTTATATACTATATACGTATACTCCTGTAATTTTATTTTTTAAATATATCATGTCGTTACTTTTTATTAAACTTATTATAATATATTTCGACAAAACTTTTATCACAGTTTTATATTCATATACATTTACACTTGATGCTGCAGTAATATTTAAGTACGAAATATATCAGATCCACAAAACCGATGTAGTGATTTTAATAATAATAATAATAATAAATGAATTAAATTAAATCAAAGTAAATCTATTTATGGATTAAACCAACAAGAAATTAAATGTCATATGAATTATTTTTTGATATAGAAAAAAAAAAAAAAAAAAAAAAAAAAAAATAGAGAGAAAAAAAATCATGCATGAAACGCTTATATGTGGTTAATTTTTTTTATACATTTTTTTGGTTGCTAAAAGATATTTCATTAAATATTCGATTTTTTATGAACAATATTTCTGTCCTCTTGATAATTAATATTTTTCAGAGGGCGTTTTCATTGTTAGTCTATATATAAATATTTGAACTACCTGAGAAAAATTTTTTTAAGCAAACAACTTATCAGCTGGAAGCTAGTGAATAAATATAACAATAATGATAAATCATGCATTACGCACTAATTATTAACACTTTTCAACTGCATGTACTTCGTTGTATCGTTTAATTTTCATGTTTTTGACTACATTATTACACAGCTTACAGACAAAAGAACAGAAAGGCAAACATATAGACCGATTGAATTTATAATTACTATTAAACATTGTTGTAAACTGTTAAAAATATGCTTAATAGACACGAAAATTCAATTCCAGAAATTACCTGTTGCAGCCATTATAGCATCTAAATATTTTAGTATGCCCCAGTTAATCTAAAGGCTAAACGTTATATAATCTATACAAAACAATATTTTGGCGTATTAACAATAAATGTCAATCTCATTATGATTTTTGTAGTAGAAAGTTATTTAAATGTGATTTCTAAAAATGTCTCTCCTAAAATGGAATGCATTTTTTTTGGGGGGGGGGTGTCTTTGTACATAAACAAGTTGAACAGGGCCTATTAATACCATTTTAAATAGGGAACATTTCATACTGATATTGAATAACACATATCATTTTTAAGAAATTCTAAAAATATTTACGAACTCTGGAGGCGGGCAGACGGACAGATGGACAGATGGACAGATAGACAAACGAATAGTCAGACAGATATACTAATTCAAATCATATTCCTTCGTAAATATTGTTAGAAAATGTTAAAAACGCTTAATGTAAATGAAAATGCTATTGAAGCATATTTCAAAGTAGACCTTAAAATAATTGAATATTTTTGGTGGCCCTGTAAATCTTAATGGTAATGATACTATATTCTATACAAAGCATTTTTTTTATACATAATAATAACGTATTTAAATTTGCTTAAGATTTGTGCAAAGTAAAGTTATTAAAACAGGGTAGTCAGAAATATCTCTCATAGAACGCTATGCTGTGAAGAAATTTCGGGTGCCCCTGTACTCAAATCAGTGGTGGTAATTACTCCATTTTCAATATTAAACATCCGACAATAAACCTAAACAATATACTTCAATTAAATTAAGCAATGCAAAGTATTAAAATGCTGTTTACAGAATTACTTCTCACAGAATGCAATATTTTGGAATATTTTAGTGTGTCCCTGTACACAAACAAGTTAAAGTATTTACTACATTTTTAAAAGGGAACATCCGATAGTAAATTTGAATAACATATTTCAATTTCAAAAAATTCCATTAAAATTTACTGGAGTTATAGCGCGGACAGACAGACAATAGAAATAGTAAACACTTTTCAACTTTGTTACAGAAAAAGTGTTAAAAATGATCTTTATCGGAATCCTATTTTCTTATATTTACTAAATAACTTAAAATATGAAAATACATTCAACAAACAAGTTAATTAAAAGTGTACTTTCTTTTTTACAGTTACTGAATGATATAATTTAGATACATAGAGACGACTCATAATAAAATATCCAGAATTCAATTATAAAAAGGAGTTATTTTTCAAGAAGTGAAAAACAATCTCGTCCAGTTAGTGTCGGGATTATTTCTGGTGATGATTAGAAAGAGGCCAATTAAGACTGTACTACACTCCCTTCCCCTTCAGAGCTTGAGGCATTATGATTCTATGCATAATGTGGATAATAATATGATTATAGCTTTTTTACTTTCCGAACACTATAGTGAGGAAAGTATTGTAATCATGTCAAAAATCCGAATTCGAGATTTTGATGTTTCTATACGTTTCGAGGTCCAACGAGTCCGTTTTCACTATTTTTACGATGATGTATGTATGTGTGTGTGTATGTATGTGTGTATGTATGTGTGTATGTATGCGTGTATGTATGTGTGTATGTCTGTGAGTGAACACGCTAACGTCTAAACGCTTTGTTCGAATAAGCTGAAAGTTGGTACGTATATTGTAAGTCATCATAGTACGAACCCTATAGATTTTGGTGAATGTAGCACTTATAGTTTTTTTTACAGGGACACAAAGAAAAATTCTTTATCATTATGGCCAAGGGACCAAAATCTTAAAAAGTGCGATAGCATCTAAACGCCTTATTCAATTGAGCAAAAACTTTATACACATATTATAGGTCACAGATACTCAATCTGTATAGATTTTGGAGAATCTAGCACTTATAGTTTTTTTACAGGGACACAAAGAAAAATTCTTTGCCAAATTTTTAAAAGTGTGATAGCGTCTAAACGCCTTATTAATCTCAGCAAAGAATTTGTGCACATGTTATAGGTCACATTTGAACCAACTGTATAGATTTTGGTGAATCTAGCACTTACAGTTTTTTTACAGGGACACAAAGAAAAATTCTTTATCTTTATGGCCTATGAGACCAGCGATAGCATCTAAACGCCTTATTCAATTGAGCTGAAAATTTGTATGAATATTATAAATCACTGTTGCACTAACTATAAGCATTTTGGTGAATCTAGCATTTATAGATTTTTACAGGGACACAACGAAAAATTCTTTATCCTTATGATCTAAGGGCTCAAAGTTCAGTAGCGTTAAATAAAACTTCATGTGATATATGGAGAAAAATACTCAAACACTCTGTTATGGTTTTTCTCTTTTTTGTTTGTTTAGCAACACCTCTTTCTTTATTTTATCTACAAAACTGTTAGTTACTCAATGTTCGGAAAGTCGAGTGGAGTCACTCCAGATTTTTAGGAGAATTGTGGACATAAAAAATGTTATTTAAATGCCCTATTGAATTTTTTTTTTTTTTTTACTCTCCAAGTATGAGCATCCCCCCCCCCAGAAAAAAATAAATAAATAAAAAAAGTGGAGGCCCTAAATTTTGAATGGAAAATGTTAAAAAGTAACGATGTGCTTTTAGCGAGGCTCTAGTGAAAGTGGACTATCCCATATTTCATAGGTATGAATTCGCTTTCCTAGAGTCAAGATGTGAGATCTCCAACAGTCAAAAGTTTAAAACCACGCAGAGATGACAAGCATTGGGAGTCCATAGAAAGATCGTTTAGGTGGCGATGGTACCTTTGAATAGTGGTTAGTACTGCATGGAAAGCTGTGGAAGTTGCGAAGTTATGGCGTCTGAGTTGCATGTCGAATATTATTATAAAGATGGGTGTTTACAGCCAAAGAATAAAGCCTCGGTGTTTACGTTTGATTTCAATGAACATTCACTTGGTAGTTTATCAATTCAAGCATTATAGTTACTGGAAGTGTTTATATTATCAGTTTATAATACTGGGAGAGTTTATTATAAATAGCCATATTGAATGTCGAACAAGAAGCCATTTTCTTCTCTTATTTTTCTATTACAAGTAAAAAAAGACAACATATTTTTGTGTTTTACTCGGTATATTTCTGATATATATTTTAATCTGAGATTGCAAATTCCTTTCCGCTTGTCTGTATATAAATCGAAACAAAAGAAAAGTATCCATGTATTAACTGCTTATTAACTATTATTAATTTTCCATCTGACCTTTTCGGATGCTATGAGGCGATATTTAGCATTTTAAACGAATAAAAAATTTTGTTAGAAAATCAAAATTTCAAAGTATCTAGAACTTTTTAATTTAATTATTATTTTTTAATTCATTACTTTTTTACACTTTAATTAAACTGTTCTGTTATGAGCTTGGTTAGTTTGGTACAATTTTTTCCCACTACTATAGCACCTAGAGGATATTACAACCATAAATAAGCTAACTTCCAATTTCTGAGCATTACACAGTTAATAATAATAATAACGATGAGAGAAAAAGAGGAAAAAAATACTAGGATTCATATCCTAGGAATGTATTCTCTGAAACTACTGAAACGATTAAAAAAAAAAAAATAATAATCACTAATCAAAATCTACACTATCTCCTGAGTGCTATGCGTTATAATTAATTTTGATTTTTTTTTTTTAATTTGAAATTTCAATATTTTAAATAAAATCCCCATAAAAACCATGAAAAAAAAAAAAAAAAAAAAAGAAAGAAATATTGGAACGAAAGTGGTTTCGAGATAAAGCGTCGGGCTGCGATGCGAATCCAGAGTTTGTGTGTTGGATCCTCGTGTAGGGAAATAATTTTAAAATGATTTTTGTTAATCGAAATTATTTATTTTTTATTCTGTCATTACTTTAAGCACATTTATGTTATCTTTACTAATATATAAAGAGGGAAAGTTTGTTTCTATGTGGAGAACAATCTCTATAACTACTGAACCGTTAAAAAAAAAAAAAAAAAAAAAAAATCACTGATCAAAACTATGCGATAGACTATAATTTATTTTGATAAATAATTTTTTAAATTCGAAATTTAAATATTTTAATTAAAATCCCTATAAAAGTCATGAAAAAAAATAATTTGCAGTGTTTATTTATAAAGTGATATAAAAAAAAAACAGTGATATAATTCTTTTGAAAATTCATTTAAATATAGGGACCAGCGAAGCGGGCGTAGCCTGATAGTACGGATACAGAAATGGATCTTTGCACAAATATATTTTAAAATCATACAATAATTGCAATTCACTTTTTAAAACACCAATATTTATTAAAATTTAATCTATCATGTTTTTTAAATACTAATAATAATAGAAGAGATTGTTTGGAAAAAAATATTGCAAATACTTTAAATTCCTTATAAATAAATTTAACTCTTCCAGGGCCGTCTAAAGTAATATATCGCATCAAATTGTAATTTCCAAATATTTTTAATTTCCTGGAAGTTTTTTCAAAGCTTTACTTTGAATAATCTGGTGGTTATTTTCCCTCTGACCCCGCTTCATATCGACCGATCTGCCTGCTGCCAACTTTAGGCAAACTATTAGAAAAACTGGCCGTTACCAAATTGAACCACCATCTGGAGTCCAACAACCTTCTCCATCCAAACCAATTCGGGTTCAGAGAGGGCAGATCATGTGAACAAGCATTACAGGCTATTAAAAGCTCCTGCGCCTCTAACTCAAAGTCCTTGGAATATACCACCTTAGTCTCACTCGACATCAAAGGAGCCTTCGATAACGTAGAATGACCCCACATCCTACAGGCATTACACAAACTCAACTGCCCGAGTAACCTGGCGGGGGTCATCAGCTCTTACCTCTCAAAAAGAAAAATCATAGTCAACTGGGGTAACGGTTCTACAGAGTTCCCCCAAACTAAGGGGTGCCCTCAGGGCTCATGCCTGGGACCTATTTTATGGAACATAATTGCCCACTCGATACTGGTCCGCATGAATTCTGAGGGCCACACCACTTTCGCATATGCTGATGACTTCTCAGTCATTCTCTCGGGAAGGATCAGGAAAGACCTGGAGAACCAGGCCAAGGAGGCCCTCCCTCTCTTTAGCAAACTCTTAAAAGACTTAGATCTATGCCTCTCCCCCTCAAAAACCCAAGCGCTAACTTTAGGCTTCCCCAAATTACTTCAAAGATCTCCCGTGGTGAGAATAGACGGCGTCAGTGTCCATCATGTACCCCACCTAAAACTTCTTGGCCTGACCATCGACAGGAAACTTAGCTGGACCGCCCACCTGCACGAACTAAAACTGAAACTTATGACAATTTACCACAACTCCATAAAACTAGCAGGAAGGTGGTGGGGCATCTCCACCTCCTTCCTGAAAACATGGTATTTAACAATTGTGGACAAAATCCTAACATATGGTGCAGGTATTTGGGGTGGTTACCTGTCGAAGCAAAATCAGGCCAAATTAGACTACATCCAGCGTCCCTTCCTCCTCCAAATTTCGAGAGGTTACAGGACGATCTCTACTGACGCCCTCACTGTCATTACGGGAATCCCTCATGCCCACCTACAACTATTTATCAATTACTTAAAAACCAACATCCTCCAACTACACGATCTGCCAATAATTAATTCTATCTTCCCCAACACCCCACTGCAACTTCATATCCGTAGCTGGGACTTGCACCCGGCAGAGGACGCAGCATCCTTCGTAGTAAACACTCAAAAAAATAGCTTTGATCCCTCAGTACCTGTGGCGGTGTACACGGATGGCTCAAAGACGGACTCTGGCGTAGCAGCAGCGCACTGCGTCATGGTCAACGGACTTGAGGCTCATCGGTGGGCATGCAGGCTTGAGAATTTTAACACCGTTTTCCAAGCGGAACTTTTTGCGATTCAAAAGGCCCATAATTGGGCAGAAGGAAACCCGCAGCTGTCACTAATAAACATCTACAGCGACAGCCTCTCGAGCCTGCAGGCCATCACTAGCCACAAGACTAAACACCCCCAAGTCTTAGACATAAAACGTAAAATCGCCAAATTAAAACTCTTAATTTCCCTGGCACACGTTTCTGCCCATAGAGGCGTCGTCGGCAATGAACTTGCGGACTCATTGGCGAAGGCTGCAACTGAAGGGGAGGATATTCTTCACTCTCTTCCAGCACCCCCATCCTACGTAAAAAGTAAATTGAAGGTACTACTGCACCAAAATTGGCAAACACTGTGGGATGAATCCTCAAAAGGGAGACATACCCACAACCTAATCCCAATAGTCTCAAATGTCTCCTGGAACATTTCTCCTCCGGTTGCGGCTTTTTTGACAGGCCACGGGCCTTTTCCCTCCTACCTGCATAAATTTAATTGTCGTCGGTCTTCCCTATGTCCTTGTGGCGAGGAGGGCGCTCCTAATCACTATTATTACTCTTGCCCCCTAACTGCTCCCTATCATCTTAGAAACCCATCTCCTAGACCCCATAATTGGCTAGAAAATATTCTCACGCGTAAACCCCTATTATTTAAACTATATAAAATTTATTTCCTATTAAATGAAATTTCAAACTTAACAGATTAATCTTTCCCACTTCCCTTGAGCTTGGTCAATTTAGAAAACAACAAAAGCTGTTTAATCACATCAAGAGTCAGTCCTGCACCTCTTGCCCTCTGTCGCGAAGGGTTTTACCCGGCAAGAGGCTGACATGACCTACACCTATTCTACAATGATCATCTCCATTCCTCTCGGACTTCAACATAACATTACAGCATGTCAGCATGCCTTCTGTCGCGAGGAGCTGGCTAGGCTCGGCATGCCGACCAACAAAAGACTATGCAAATTGAACTTGTTTCACATCGCCCATTGTCGCGAGTAGGCTCTGCCTGGCGATGATTCTTGTAATTTTTTTTTTTTTTTTTTTTGTCTTTCAATAAACATCTTGGCGCAGCCCACGTGAACTTAGTTCTGGAAGCGCTCAACACCGCTCTTCGAGCGGTGAGCGGGGGCTGCGCCCTGTTCAATCCTGTTCAATCCTGTTCAATCTGGTGGTTATTTATTTTAAACGAGCAAAATTTCCTTGACTCTGAAAAGTTTTAAAAAGCTACATTTTACGTATGAAACATTTTCTGAAATTACTCATTGTTATTATTATTATTTTTTTTCAGAATAATTTAATTTAATAATTTGTAACATTTATTGGAAAATTTAAACACTTAAGCACGACATTTTATGCATGAAATTTGTAAATAGCATTATGGGAATTCTCTTAAATAATTTAAAATTTATAGTTCAAAACTTTGAACATCATTATCATACTACTTACAAACTTTGAATAAACACCATAAAATGCAATAAACGCGCAACAATTGTTTCGGGTCGAAAAAACACACGACCCTTCATCAGGCGAATAAAGGCGAATAAAGGAATAAAGGTTTTATTCGCCTGATGAAGGGTCGTGTGTTTTTTCGATCCGAAACAATTGTTTCGAGTTTATTGCATTTTATTGTGTTTATTCAAAGTTTGTAAGTAAATTTTTTACAACGCCAGTTTTGTGGTGCTTTTTTATTAAATCATTATCATACATTTAAAATTCTTCATATGGAAGATTTTGTAATACTTAAACAGTATTTAGTGACTTAAACACACACACACACACATATATAATAAATAAATAAATAAAATAAAATAAAAATTATTAAAAAATTAATAAAAATGAATAAATAAAAAACATTATTATTTACTTTATCTTAGGAAATACATTATACATTGGAAGTAAGACGAAATATAAATCTTCCATCAATTTCGAGAAATATCTTACATCAAAGTACATTCTAAAATACTTTCGAAGATTTGTGAAACTTTTCAATAAACTCCAGAATTCCTCGAAGCTCTGAATAGAGCTTATTTCTCTCAAAAGCATAATACATACACTAGTGGTAGACTACTTTCTGAAATTTTTTAGAATTTCTAGATCTAAGCATAAATAGAATGCTTTTCTTTTTCTTATCTTATACAAGTGAATAGAATATTTCTTTTCGTGGTACAAATTACTGACAACGCAATCATTTTATCTTGATTTCTGGCATAAAAATTCAAGATTTTTTTTGTTGTTGTTTTTTGTTTCGACTTCTGAAAAAAGAATGTGATGTTATTGTACTATACGTGCGCTACGAATACTCAAAAAGTCTTAACAAATAGGTTATATATTAGTTTAGATTTACATATTATAAGATTAGCTGCAAGAAGAGGAAAATATTAAATTTGAATATATTCGTTTAATAGGTTTATTGAAATCGTTGTTTCATTTAATTAATTAATTAGTTTTTGATTATTTATACTTTCCTAAATTACCAAAACTGAAGACTCTGAGACTATGAGATTTCCGAATTATAAAAATAAACCCGTGATTCATATTTTTTTAATGGCTAAAATTTATTAAATTGCGCTAATATAATGATAATAATAATAATAATAATGGAAAAAAAAAAAAAAAAAAAAAGGATTTTTCTAGTATCTACATCATCGTCCAATACGTTTTACGCTGTGGTTTTTTTTTTCTTTGTATATTTTATGAATAGCTGGAAGAAGAAAATATATAATAAGTTGATTTGATGATTTTAGTTAATTAATTATTATAACTTTGATTATTCGTAGATTTTTTGATTGATGAACCATATTATATAGAAAAAGAATTAAATAAAAGTATCATGCCGTTCATGTAGTTAATGAATTTGATTCTAATATTTTTATTAAAACTAATTTTATCGTGGCTTTTGACTACTTATGATGAATTTATAGATAAGTTTTAAAATGTACAAAGTGTTAAAATTTCATTTCATATTTTGATAAAATCAGGTGCAGAAATTGGATTCAATCTCCCACATTTTGAGAAACAAATCATTCAGAGACTTTATTACATTTCATTATAACACTGACCCCGTATTTCAGTAGTATAAAAATAGATTGCATCTTTTGTGTTAAGATCAATAAGTAAATTGAAAGGTTGAGACTGTGGTAGGTCACCACAGGTTTTTTTTTTAATTAAGCTGGATCCAGCGACGCAAGAGATGGGAGAGCTAAAATGCTTAGACGCCAGTGGTCGGTGAGGTTTTAGGTTGGAATAATTTTGCGTCAACATAGCGCTGCAACGAAGTAAGTAAGTTGCTGAGTGTGAGTGAATACGAAGAGGCTTTAAAGATTTGTTAAGTGAAGAGATTGGAGTTGATTGAGATTAAGGATAAATATGGAGTCTTCTTTGGTGTTTGTGTGGTGTAGAGGAGAATAATTCTTAGACGAGCATTTAGTGATTTAGATTCTTAGTTTGGCGAATACTGTGGTGTTGGTGAAAGAGTTGAATTAGAGTGGAGAAATTGGTGGAGCAGGGATTACTACCACCTTAGTCTAGTTTGAGAAGTGCCGTGGTTCATCAAAAGCTGTATTCGACCTACTACAGTATCTTCGCTGGGTGAGATTCATTCTGCATTTATCTAAGTTATTATTGAAGTTTTTTTCCTAAGTTACCTAAAATTTTGTATTGAGTTTGGACCAGTTATCCTCTCTGATCTTAAGCTCTAAATAAAACGTTATTTGTATTTTAATTGAGTCTCGTGCTATTACTACTTAGTTAATTAAGTTTAAGATGGGGTCTGTGGCAACACAAACCTCACAAAGTTAATAAAGTTGAATCTACTTTTAAAACTATTCTAAGATATGTATAATAACAGTTTTATTTCACATATAATTCTGTGTGAGAGGAACCGGCCTTCTCAATCCTCTATTCAATTACAGTGCTTACAATTATATATATAAAAAAAAAATCAAGACTGTTATTTATTTGCCTTCAAACCTGCTAGTCTTCATCAAATTTTTAAGTTACAATCTAGTACAAACTTCAAAATTCCAAACTTGAATTTCCTGCAGTTATTTGTGTTAGGTTATGGTGATAACAGATATACATACAGATCAATCGCTAAAAACTGGACTTTCGTAGTAAGCGCAACTCAAAACGTGATGATATACAAAAAACCAGAGTTGAAAATAGAATTTCCAAAAATACTTTGTTTAGAATATGGGTATGAAAAATTTATTTTTCTTCATGAGCAGTGTTTGTCGACATAGTAAAATGTAGGAAAGCACTTCCATCAATTAAAACAGAGAAGAATGTTTAATTCGATTTTGGGTAGCCCTGTATATTGTCTACAAACAATATAAACTATAAACAATATTTACACTTAAATTTAGTCTTACTTGAAAAGAGAGTAACACAAAATAAATTATAATTTCAGCAATTTCCAAGCATAGCCCAATATATCCTAATACTATGGGTAGCCTTGGAAACGAATGATGAATAATTTCCATATCAGAAACTACACAAAACATGATTTTATGCATATAAAAATTTTTGTTTATTCCGTTTTATTTAAGTCATTCTAGATTCTATAGACCTTACACTGCATTTACCTGGAATTTATATATCATTGACATAATGTATCTGAATTCTGTTGGGTGTCCCTGAACACGAACTATTTGCTTGATGTCAAAGAAAAGTTTAGTGTACCAATCCTATATATGACACACATTTAGAACACCGAGTTGTAACGTTTCTACTACTATTTAATTTTTAGATATGTTGATAACAAACACCCACAGAGACACCGACAAACCACTAAATCATGATTTTCGGATTCGGGGTACTTCAAAACGTGTAAATATAAGAAAAACTCAATTTCAATAATTTGATCCCAAAACTGTACTTTCTTTACTATATATGATATTGGTAAGAGAAAGTAAAAAGACTGTATTAGAGTAGATTTTCTAGTTTTAGTTTATTGATTTCAGAGTTTTAATTACTTCTTTCATTTATGCTTACGGTAATTAAAGACACCAGAACATTAGATAAATGGATTATAAATCAGAACAAATAGTAGAGATGTTTGCATATTTACAAATTTTGATAAATAATATTTTTGAAATTTTTAGTTATGTGGTTTTATATGGCATATGCCGTGCTATATAATATATATATATATATATATGCTGATTCAAGTCACAATTATGATCAAGAAGGGCAGAATTTCTGTTTCTGTTGAAGATCCAAGTATAAAAGAATAAATATGAGTCTGTCCAAAAAACTTTTACTCTATTTTCCTTTCTCTAAATATTCATTATGAAGTCAGTCCATAGAATTCCATGAAAGTGTGTTACTCGACTGTGTTGATTCTTTTGATATTTGCATCCCTTGTAGGCACACATGAGAGATGTTAAAAAAAAAAAAAAAAACTTATTTTTTTCTGGACTACAGATCTTGGGTTTTATATAAGTCACAAAAAGTCATTCTCATAGTTAAAAATAGGATTATTAGAACTTTGTATTTTTGTAGAAATCTTCTTGAATTAAATTTATGAGTGGTACTTTCAAATATTAGTACATAAGGTGAAAAGGTCTCATACTTAGTTATACTGCTAAATCCAATAATTAAAATAATTACAATAAGTCAAAGTTCATGGTCAAACGTAATTTTTTTACTAATTTCTATAGTGAATAACTCTTCTAAACAAAATCACAATGCAAAAAAACACACAAATTAATCTCTGGAATCACAATAATAAGAAATTTAATTGTAATTGTGTGGTTTTTAATCCTTTGCAGTATTTAGTCCCCTGAAATGTCAGAAAAATGACATTTTAAGACACTTGTAAACCAAAAAAGGATGAAAGTTTAAAAAAAAAAAAAAAAAGAGAAAATCTCCATTGGAAATTTATTAATATATTAAAGTATTACGTATACTGTGCGCATTGTTTTGCGTTTTGATATTTAAAAAGCTATATAGTTTTATGATTTGCGTAGTTTGGCTAATTGACGCACGCTAAAGTGGAAAATTAATTATTAAATTTAATAATTACAGATTAATTTTGTTTTATTAAAATATACCTTATAATGATGCAAAATTACTTTGATGGAATTATATTAAAAATGTAAAAATTGTTGTTATTTTTAACACGCTTTTATTAGCTTCACCTGTATGTATGTATGTTTGTATGCTTGTTTGTATGTTTGTTTGTATGTTTGTAACTGCTCTGGGAACAAACAAAAATCTATATTGTGAAAAAAAGAATTGCCCTACGTGAACGTTGTAGCCGTGAGGTACAGCACCGCGCTACGAACCTAATGGTCTAGCGTTCGATGCCAGTCAGGGGAGATTTTTTAAAAATGGTTTTTGTTTAATTGTAAATTATTTTAATTAAAGATTTAAATGTATGTAAATATTATGGTGTGTCACTCACATGATTTTCTTTTACCCTGCATTTTAATACTAAGATATCTTACGCTTTTAGTTCACATTTCTATAAAAGCGTGCTCTTTAATTTTTTAAAACTATAAGATTATTTTTAAAAATATTTAAGCATTATTTTATAAGTATTTTAACGGAGAACCACAAAACAATACACACTTTATGCATAACGCAGTCAGTGGTAAAAGTATCCGAGTACTAGCAGAAATCCCTATGTAAAAAGGTACACTTAATACAGTTTTGTTGAATAAGTTCTTGTCGAATCCTGTTCTTAGTCAGTCTAAGAACACGATTCTACGAGGATTGACTTAACAAAGCAGCATTAAGTGTGCTTTTTTTACATAGGCATTTTTGCTAGTTCTCGGATACTTTTGCTGCCTACTGTACCATTAAATTTTCTCATTAGCATGACTGCAGAGATTTATTGGTTTGATATTTTATTTTGTAGTTTTGTTTTCTAGAAGAGTTATTCACTATCGACATTAATAAAAATTTTATGTTTGACCTTGAAATTCGACATATTGTGATTATTTTAGTTATTACAGTCGGCAGCAAAGTTATTCGAGCGCTAGCAATAATTCCTCTGTAAAAATGGTACACTTAATACTATTTTGTTAAATAATTACTTGTCGAATCATGTTTTTAGACTAACTAAGAACATAACTTCACAAGCACAAAGCGGTTTTAAGCGTACATTTTTTTATATAGGAATTATTGCTAGCGCTCGAATAATTTTGCTGTCGAGTGTATTATTCATTGCAACTAAAAATGGTATATCTAAGCATGTGACAATTTTATCTTATGTACTATTAATATTTAAAATTAGCTCCTATAAATTTAATTCAAAGAGGTTTGTACGAAAATATGAAGGTTCAGTCGGTAACAAAAATGTCCGAACACTAGCAAAAATTCCTATGTAAAAAAAAATACACTTCATACGGTTTTGTTTAATAAATCCTTGTAGAATCCTGTTATTAGTCAGTCTAAGAACAGGATTCGATAAGGATTTATTAAACAAAACGGTATGAAGTGTACTTTTTTACATAGGAATTTTTGCTAGTGTTCGGACACTTTTGTTACCGACAGTTCCTAAAATAATCCCATTTTTAATCATGAGAACGATCTTTGATGACTTGTATAAGATACAAGGTCGTTAGTAGAGAAAAAAAAATGTTTTAATCATTTCTTATGTGTACCTATAAGGGACACTAGTATCAAAAGAAACAAAAATAGTCAAGCAACACACTTTCATGGAATTATATGAACTGACCGTGTGATATGTTTTTCAAAATATCAATGAAATTGACTGCGGCATATAATTTAAAGAAATATTTAAAAAAAAAAAAAAAAAAAAAAAAACGACAGATTACATAATTAAAATATATATATATATTCTATTATATTACAATTTCTACATAAGTCGCAAAATCTTTTACAAAACAATGGTGATACTAATCACGGCATAAATTAATAAAATTGTAGAAAACTATATAGAATTTTTGAACATTTCACTGAAAATTAATTCTTCTCTTTGAACAATTCTTTAGATTCTTTAGCGCATAAATAAATTCTGAAAGAAAGTGTTTTTTGCTTGAAACAGAAATTATAAATAAAAATATATTTCTTTTTTTCTTGCTGATGCATGATAAAGTATTTACTTAAGTTAAAACTTGTTCTTGCATACTTGAATTGCATGATAGTTTTTCAATTTAAACTATTTTTTACAAAGTATCAAAATGTGCAAATATATGCGATTTTCTAATATTGAAAGATAAGAAATAATTTTTTTCTATCTGATTTTCAGTAGTTCTTTAAAAATTTGTATATATATATATATATATATATATATATATATATATATATATAAAAGAGATCAATTTAAAAATCGTTATTAAATAACAATAAGCACAATTGTTGAAGTGCTAAAAAAAAAAAAACTTGAAAGTTAAACGTTTTTTATAACGATTCTAATTAAAAATAGCTGAAATTGCAAAAAATAATTATTTTCTTATTCATATGGATTTATTTAAGGAATGTATATTGAAACATTTATATTAATGGTAAGAAATAAATTATAAAAAGAAGAAATCCCTTTGAACATTTTTTAATGTAAAATTTAGCTTTTTAATATAAAAAATTCTGAAATAATAATAATAATAATAATTAAAACTAGTGAATTTTTTTTTAGAATATCATGAATAACTAGTGAAAGATAAATTTAGTAATATAAAGGTCCATGTGATAAAGATAATACTTATATTAAACTCTAAAATTTTTTCAATATAAGCTTTTATTATAAAATTTCCCCCATTTCTTTATCTACATTACTCCCTCAGCAGTTTTTCCTGAACAGCTGTCAGTCACTATATCTGAAAAAGTTTCTACTTAGTAACAAAAATGAATATTCTACGTGCTAAATTAAACAGATTTTAGCAACACAAATTCATATTTATAAACATTAAATTTATTGCTTTTGGTTTATTTTTATTTTTATTATTTTTATTTTTATTATTATTATTTTTCTTTTAAGACTTCTTACTTTCAGTATAAGTTTTATAATTACCATATAATATTTAACAGTTTGTTATTTAAATTTGTCACCAAACGGTTTGGTGGTTAGCGTCCCTGACTTCTACATGGGTGGGCCTGAGTTCGAATACCGCATAAGGGATGGATGTATTGTCCCTGTTAGGGGTAGCGATGACCGCCCATTGGGTGCTCCTTCACAAGTGATCATCACTTCAGCGACCTCTTGGCAAATGCTTGTGGCACATGCGCCGTGCCATTAGAAAGAAAAAAAAACCTTAAATCTAAATACAATAGCAATCTAGAAAGTAAGTCCCGCTATTAATTTTTTCCGTGGCAGCGTTGTATATATTATGATTTCCGCACGCTCGTCCACTTTGCTGACTTATTGACAAACAATTAAATTTATTTGTAAGTCGACAGCTTTTGTACAGTATTACGACAGCTGCATGTTGAGTATTTAAACCGTTGAAAAATGTTAGCATCCCGCTGAGTGTGAGATGTCTCTGCTTTATAAAAGCTAGGAACATCGAATAAATTGAAATTAAAGGACAAATTAGAGAAGTTTATGGACAAAACGTGATGAGTGATTGAGTGGTAAGGAGATAGGATCAAAGATTCATTGAAGGATGTGTGTAATGTAGACGATAAAGAGCAAAGTGGGCAGCTATTTCTGATTGAGAATGATTTGATTGTAGAAATTAAAGAGATGATTAGAGGGATATTTTCAATGTCTTTAAACATCTCTTTTTGTTAACTAGCTCATGTTAGAAGACAATGTGTAAACGCTGTTACTGTTAGATATTGTCCATGTTTTATTTTATTCTCTCATTTTTATATTTTTAACTCACGTGATGTATTTTTGTTATTGTAAAAAAAAAAAAAAAAGAAAAGATTATTGAGATGATGCTCGTGTGCGTGCATCTAGTTTTTTTTTTTTTTTTGAGTATTCAAATTTTTAAGTGGAATAAAAGCATCAAATAGATTTTGTTGTTATTAGAATTTATTTAGTTTTTTAGAAAGCTTAGGAGTTTAAAATAACTTCTTTTGTATGCTTTAAGTTTATTTGGCGTCCGCAATTATATATATAGTAAGCTAGAGAGTTAAAATAACTTTCTTTTTGTACGCTTAAATAACATTTTGTGGTGTCTGTGCGACAGGACGAAGTAAAACAATATGTTTCAAGCAATTAAAGGTTTTAGAAAAGCCGATCTGAAGTTTGTAGCAGAAGATCTTGGCGAAATAATTCCTCCTGAATGTACTATTGCTACATTGAAGGAAATTATATTGAATAGCAACGAATACAAGAAAGATGCCAATTTTGTGCAAGAAATTCTATCAACGGCTGTTGTTAAGAGGCAAGAAAGGGAAAAACAAAAACTAGTACTTGAACAAGAATTACAGATAAAGAAAATGGAATTAGACCAACAGTTGGAATTAGCTAGAATACAGTCACAGGCACACAATCAGGGTGAATCAATCATAACTATTAGTGAAAATAATGCATCTAGAAGAAAAATTTCCTTACCCAAGTTACAATTCCGACAATTTGATGGGGATTTAAAAGAATGGCTACCATTCTGGAGTCAGTTTGAGCAGATAGATAAAGATAACGATATTCCTCCAGAAAACAAATTCCAGTACCTCATTCAAGCAACGGTCGCTGGTTCCAGAGCACGAGAAGTTGTAGATAGTTTTCCGCCAACTGGCGCCAACTATGCCAAAGTTATAGAGAGTCTAAAAGCTCGTTATGGAAGAGATGATCTTCTAGTTGAAGTGTACGTTAGAGAATTATTAAAATTAATTATGGTTGCGCATACAAAAGAAAAATTTTCTCTTACTTCATTGTACGATAAACTTGAATCATATTTAAGGGCTCTTGAAACGTTGGGTGTCACTACTGATAAATGCGCTTCTATATTATATCCTATGGTAGAATCCTGTTTTCCAGCTGAATTTTTGAAAGCTTGGAATAGAAGTAACATTGTTTCTACTAGTTCTGATGCGAAAGAACGGTTGGACAATTTGATGCAATTTCTCAAATGTGAAGTTGAAGGAGATGAAAGAATAAATTTGGCGGTAGCCGGTTTTGGTCTGAGGAAGAAAAATGATGACCGAAATTATAGACAAAGGAGGACTTACACTAATGTTGTTAAACCTATACCCACTGCCTCTACTTTATTAACGACTTCTTTGAAACAGGATTTAAAGAAAAATTGCGTGTTTTGTGATGGAAAGCATATGAGTTCAGACTGTTTTACGGCACGAAAGATGAGTCTTAATGAGAAGCAGAATGTTCTAAAGGATAAGAAGTGCTGTTTCCTCTGTTTGGGGTCAGGTCACACTACCAAACAGTGTAAAGCTGTCCTGAAGTGTTTCATCTGTGATAGAAAACATTCCACCGTGATGTGCCAAAGTCTTGATAAAGGCAAAACAAATGAAAGGGATGAGAAAGAAAAGTAAAATGAAAGTGAAGTAAATATGGCAAATTTCAATAAAAATCCAAGGGTATTTCTTCAAACTCTAAAAGCAAAAGTCGTCTCTGATAATAAAGAAAAGGATATTCGTCTAATTTTGGATACTGGTTCACAAAGATCGTATATTTTGAAGAAATTAGCAGAAGAAATGAAATATGCAGCCATTAAAAAAGAAAAGTTTGTACATTCACTTTTTGGCAGAGTCTCAACCAAAGAATATGAACATAACTTTTATAAAATAAGATTAAGAGATTTAACAGGGAAATTCAGATGCAATTTTGAAGTTTTGGATCAAAAATATTATATGTGAAAATGTTAAACCTGTGGGAAAAGGTTCTTGGCTGAAAGGATTGGCCGAGAAAGGCATTGTTTTGACAGATGTTGGCGATGCAGATGAATCTATTCAAGTTCTGATTGGAGCCGATATAATCGGTAAACTATTGACAGGTCGAAGAGAAGTGTTGTCTTCTGGGCTAGTTGCAATGGAAACACTTTTTTGCTGGACATTAATGGGAAAAGTTCCTCAAGAAAGTTCATCTAAAGAAAATTTAGCGCTATCAGTTACTTCCATGTTTGTAAAAGAAGCAGAAATTTCCGACTTATGGAGATTAGATTTACTTGGAATAAGTGATCCAATCGAAAAGCTATCTAAGATGGAAATAGATCGTCAAGTAAAAGAGCACTTTCTACAGACAGTAACACGGAATAAAGACGGTCGTTATGAAATATCCTTGCCATGGGCTGAAGATAAACCACCTTTACCTGATAATTTGTGTTTAGCCAAGAAAAGATTAACCAATGTCACACAAAAACTACTTGCGAGTAATATTTATGAAAAATATGAGGAAGTACTTTTAGGATGGCTTGGCGACAAAATTATTGAAGAGGTGAAAGGTCCTTTTATGGACACTACTTACCTCATCGACCAGTTATAAAGGAGAATAGCACTACTCCAATTCGTCCAGTATTTGACGCATCAGCAAGAATCCAAAACCATCCATCTTTGAATCAATGTCTACACTGCGGTCCAAATCTCATTGAATTAATTCCTGACATACTTTTGCGATTTAGAGAAAATAAATTCGGTGTCTTAGCTGATATCAAGAAAGCGTTTTTGCAAATGAGCATCCGAAAAGAAGATCGGGATTTTTTACGTTTCCTCTGGTGGAGCAATCCAAAACAAAGTGAGCTTAGAATATTTCGTCATGCTAGAGTCGTTTTTGGAGTCAAGAGTTCACCCTTTTTGCTAGCTTCAGTAATAGAATACCATATTAAAAATGATGAAGAATACGACCCAGAACTTAAGCAAAGATTGTTGAGAAGCTTCTATGTTGACAATGTTGTTACGAGTGTCCGTACAGAGGACGAGTTAAAGTGATTTATTACTTACTCTAAAAACCTAATGTCTAAAGGCAGATTCGACCTAAGAGGATGGGAACATACAGAAGAGAGAAAGGACATGGAACACGGTAAAGAAGCTGTTGTACTTGGATTACACTGGAACAGATTTTTGGACTTTTAAAGGTCAATGTATCCTGGACGAAAGATGTAAATCTGGAGAAAATATTAAAACGTACTATGCTATCAGTGGCACATAAAGTTTTTGATCCAATTGGTTTTACTTCACCAGTCATGATTTGCCCCAAGATGATGTTACAGAAAACCTGGAAAATTGGTTTAACCTGGGATGAAAAAATTACCGGGGATCTAAAAACCGAGTTTATCGGATGGTTTCGTGAATTAAATATATTGGAAGAAATTGAGATTCCGCGATACATTCAAGTCACTCCAGATAATTTTAAAAAATGTACTCTTCATACATTTTGTGATGCTAGTAATCAGGCTTATGCTGCCGTTGTCTTTTTGAGAATAGAAAAAGCTGATCAAGTGAAATTATTCCTTCTGGCTGCCAAATCCCGCATCAGTCCTTTAAAGTGCCCAACTATACCTCGAATGGAGCTTCTAGCGGCTTTGATTGGTGCTAGATTATCGAAATCAGTAACAGAAGCATTCAGTTGGGAAAATATGGAAATATATTTTTGGAGTGATTCCACGACAGTTCTTGCATGGATAATCAGAGAAGAGAACTGGTCAGTTTTCGTCAGGAACCGAGTTCAAGAAATCAGGAGTTTGACTGATCCTTCTTTATGGAAATATATTCCCAGTGAAATTAACCCATCGGATCTACCCTCTAGAGGTTGTAAAGCCAAACAACTTGTCTCTCTCAAATGGTGGGAGTGTCCATCGTGGCTTAAGAATCCATATGAGTACAACAAACATATGAATTTCATCTGCCAGAATATAAATGAAGGAGACGTTGAAAGAGAAAAGTTAAAATCTACAGAATTACTGATAAATGTAGATGAAAATTCACAGAATACTTGGTACTATCACTATTTTTCATGTTATGAGAAAGTCGTTCGCCTTGTGGGATGGATTCTCCGTTTTAAACATAATACTTGTAATCCAAAGGATAAAGTGAAAGGAGAATTGACAAGTCAGGAATTTCACAAAGCAGAAATGAAAAGAGCTTGGATGATTCAGAAGGAATTTTTTCCTCTAAAGATTATGAGAAATTGAAAACTCTTGAGACTTTCAAAGATGAGGAAGATATAATACATGTGAAAACTGAAATTTTGTATAGACAAGACAAGAAGGATTTTCTCACACCTATCGTTCTACCATCTAATTATGAAATTGTTAAACGACTAATTTCAAATTTTCATCTGAAAAAATGGCACGTAGGTCCTCATATTCTTTTAAATTTGATTAGAGAAAAATATTGGATTTTGAATGGAAGAAGAACTGTGACATCTGTTTTATCTAAATGTAATACTTGTAAAAGATTCAATTCTAAGAACGTGGAATCTTCGCCTATTTCTCTACCAGAAAATCGAGTAAAAGATGCAGCTGTGTTTCAGATCATTGGTATTGATATGGCTGGTCCTTTGTTTCTGAAAGACAATCAAAAGAGTTGGGTTATCTTGTTCACATGTGCTATCTATCGGGCAGTACATTTTGAGCTTGTTACATCAGCATCTACCGATGTTTTTTTGATGGCTTTAAGAAGATTTATATCTCGTAGAGGAAGATGGTCCATTATATATTGCGACAATGGCTCTAATTTTGTTGGTGCAGCCAACTATTTGAAACGACTGAACTGGAATCATATACAAAAGGATGGAGCAACCAATTCAATTGAATGGAAATTCAATCCGCCAACTGCGGCGTGGTGGGGCGGATGGTAGAGGCTCATCAGACTGATGAAAGATCTATTAAAAAGAGTCCTTGGGCGAGCGTGCTTGAATTATGAAGAAATGATTACTGTATTGGCTGATTGCGAAAGCATTATAAATTCTCGACCTTTGACTTACATGTCAGAGCAAGAATCTATTAAACCAATTTCTCCTGCCATGTTTTTGAAAGATATTCAGGAATGTATTGTACCAGACATTGATGCAGTCGAGGGAAACTCTTTCAAACGAAGGCTTAAATACAGACAAGCACTGCAGAAAAGTTTAAGAAATCGATTTAGATCAGAGTATTTGGGTTTAGGCCTACTTATTCAGCGACCGAATGTGAGAAGAAGCCAACTGACAGTTTCCGTAGGAGACATTGTATTGGTGGGAGCGGACAATAAAAAAAGGATGCACTTGCCATTAGGACACATCATAGAGCTTATTCATGGCAAAGATGGAAAAGTGCGCCTTGTAAGGTTACAAACATCTCATTCAGAGATACTTCGACCAATACAAAGAATCTATCCTCTAGAAGTATCATCTAGTGACGGTGCTGAAAATACGTTGCCTAATCCAGCTGTGAAGGAAGCACAAATTGAAAAGTCTTTGGAGGATAAGTCCTGCATAGAAATTAGAAAGACTAGATCTGGAAGACTAATTAAAATGCCAGACAGACTGATTTTATGAAGTTTATGAAATCTACTAGAAATATCAAAATGAAGAGTTTTGATTATAAGATATAATCAAAAGGTGGGAGGATGTTAGATATTGTCCATGTTTTATTTTATTCTCTCATTTTTATATTTTTAACTCACGTGATGTATTTTTGTTATTGTAAAAAAAAAGAAAAGATTATTGAGATGATGCTCGTGTGCGTGCATCTAGTTTTTTTTTGAGTATTCAAATTTTTAAGTGGAATAAAAGCAGCAAATAGATTTTGTTGTTATTAGAATTTATTTAGTTTTTTAGAAAGCTTAGGAGTTAAAAATAACTTATTTTGTATGCTTTAAGTTTATTTGGCGTCCGCAATTATATATATAGTAAGCTAGAGAGTTAAAATAACTTTCTTTTTGTACGCTTAAATAACAGTTACCACAGGATTGGTGTTGGAGGCAGCCTCTTTTTACGACGAAGGCTTTCAAAAGCTCGTGGCTAGATATGGTATGGTTGCAATTACGTTGAAAAATAAGCTAAGAATTGTTCTTCATTATGCAATAAAAATGTTTTTCTAACTTTTTTTTTTTTTTTTAATTATTAAATTGCTTAACGAAACTTACTTCTGGATTATCCTCGAAAATTTAATAAAATTAATCATAATTAAATAGATTTTTTTTTCTTTTTTTTTTTTTACTGTCAGCGATATAGATTATTTTTATTTCTGATTTTAAAAGGAATGATGAATATGAACCATTTGCTCATATTGGCAACATTCAAAACTCATTGAAAACACGATCAATGTTAAGGAAAAGGCACAATTACTGAAAATTAAGCGGACAACTGAAATCCGCGGTACAAATAAAAATATCTGAATAGTTATTATAGAATATACTAAGTTATGTAATATTTTAAAAATAATATCATTCTGTAGCTCCTCAAACATTATTTGACAATTTTCGCAAATTTTTAAACTTTTAATTAGCTTTCAGTTTTGGGGTTTCAAAATTTCGCGAATAATTTTTTAGTTATAATTAATTATTTTTTGATAATTTGTTTTGACCCAATCCTCTTAAAAAATTGTGTGAATTTTTATAAGTGTATTTGTCGCAAAACTGGGTGTTCATTCTGAAATCAAGGGTTTATTACATTTATTCCAAACTCGGAAATTCAGTTGCATGGTAAAAGTTTATGAAGATTTCAGATTTTAATCTTTTCTTGTTTGTAACCGATACTGCAAGTTCAGTTACACACACACACATATATATATACATATATAAACATAAAAAAAAAAGATGGTGTTATAAAATGACGTAGAATTAGCATAGAGCATATTGGAATGGAACATTATTTTGTATTACTTTCCCCTTAGAGGAGGCTTTTTCCCCTCAAAAATTACTTTATATCATTTAAAATACGCTTTATGCATAAAAATGATGGATGCATATAAAATATCTAAACATTTAGAAAATGCTACAGAACATTACACAGGTATCTAACAAAAATGCATACGGTTAAAAAGGAATATTATTCCTTATGTCTTAAAATATTAGAAAGGCAGGCAGTTGAAATGTAGTTGAATAAATCTAACTACATACAAAACAGATATACTACTATGTCAAAATAATTGTTTTTGTCAAACATTAGGATAGTCAACAATTCTGTAATATAGTACTAAAATAATTGCTATACTTAAAAACGTGTATGAGATTTAGGTAACCCTATAAAGCCTAATTTTTTTCTGGGCCTGAAATAAATATATATGATGTCATTAATTATTTGTGGTTAACGGAAAATAATAAAGTATCATGACCAGAAGTTTACTAGGAAACCATTTTTTTTTTTTTTTTTTTTTTTTTTTTTTTTTTTGTGGAACATTCATAAAAATACTATTTTCGAATACGTAAAGAACATTAATACAAAACTAACTTTCCTCTTCAATTAAACTTTTGTTTTCAATGTACAAAATATTTTTCTCGGCCAGAACTCTTTAATAACTATTATTTTGTCAAACGTCGAACACAAAGCTTCTGCGTAAATTTCAAATTATTTTCATTGTAAAGGAAACATTAGTGAAATCTACAGGAAATTGCCTGATATATACGTTATTCCATATATGAAACCATGTTCTTTGTAGCGTTAAATATTCGGGTTACATTTGTACTTTTTTTTTTTTTTTTTTTTTTTTTTGCATATGTTTGTTAATAAATATATTATTTTAGTAGGAGTTAGTAGATTAATTGTTTCGACGGCTGAATAGTTTAATTGGTCAGAAATGATGTATTTTATAATTTTAAATTCAAATGAACACAAAATCATTGCTTATAATAGGTTTTAAAAATGCGATTAAAATTGCCGGGAATCCCCCGTTCATTCGTCTGCTTTCAGAACAAAATGCCTTTCCAGACAGACTGGCGCGTGCCTCATTTTCGTGATTGCAACACTCTTTCGATTTGAAATGAGAAGTTTTCGAGAAAGGTGCTTTTTAGAATCAGAACAGAACAGTAAAGGACCTTGAACGGAGATGGGGCTACGTTAAGATCGTCTTGTTTTCAGACGCCCCGGTCCTAAAACAGAACTAGTAAAACCTTCAGAATTTTAACTAAGAATAAACATTTATCAGAACTGATTAGAATTTAAGAAAGTTAATATTAAGATTTAATTTAATATTTAATTGTAAATACTGTAGATAATTTCTGTTTTCGTTTTCGTTTTTACATGTATGCTAACAAAGCATTAAAATTATGTTTTCTCATCTAAGAAGTGCTACGTTCATCGAGTTTAGTTTCTTTAATGGATCATAGCTCCCACATTCCACATCCGGACCTTTGGATTAGAAGTTTTCAGGTGAGACCCATCCATATTTTATTATTTTAGAAATGAATATTATTTAGAAGAATAAATATTTTATTAGAAAATTTAAGTAGTAACTGTAAGAAAAGTATTAAGATTTGAAATATGCTGTAATTATAAAGTGCTGTAATTATATGCTGTAATTATATGCTGTAATTATAAAGTAATAATAATTAAGTTTTAGATCAGACGATCTGGTACAGCAATATTTTGTGGCATCCCAGACACGGGATGTGGGCAAGCTATACAGATATCCATTATTTACAAATGAAAAGATAGATAATATTATATTATTTTAATTTTTGTATTTATTATGGCTAATTTAGTAATAGCTAAAAAAGAGAGAGCTGTCATAAGAGACAGTATTAACAAATTTATAAATAAATTACAAACTTTATGCGATGATATAGATCCAGATGCTGAAGATTTTGAAGAAACTATAGAATTATTGAATGAAACTACTATAGATTTAAAGAGTAAAGATTCAGAAATTAATAATTTAACTCAAGAACTCCAATTAGAAGCCGAATTAGAAACGGCAAATGAATATCGTGAAAAAATAATTACTTGGCGATTTCGAGCCAACAGAAAATTAAAAGAACTAAAGAAAAGTGAAACAAGTATTTCATCAACATAAATTGAAAGAAGAAATACTTCAAAAGAAGCAATGCACATCAAATTACCACAGCTAGATCCAGTTAAATTTAACGGGAATGCAGCCGAATGGCTGACTTTTTGGTCGTCATTCCAAACGGCTATTCATAACAATGAAAATTTATATCCTGTAGATAAATTTAATTATTTTAAATCATTTTTAGCACCTGACCCCTTAAAATGTATTGAAGGATTCTCTGTTACCGCGAGTAATTATATAAAAGTAGTAGATATTTTAAAAGAAAGATATGGAAAAGCAGACCTCTTAGTGAATGTACATTTGAATAAATTATTAAATATTGCCCCACTAAAACATTCAAGTGACATTAAATCGCTCAGGAAAATTTACGATGAAATCCAATTTAACATTAGAAGTTTAGAATCATTAGATGTTTCTTTGGATAGCTACGGCAGTTTATTGTCACCGATATTACTAAAAATATTACCTAAAGATTTAGCATTACAATTTAATATGGAATTTCACGGTGTTAATTACGGTGTGAAAGATATATTATCTTTCTTAAATAAACAACTCGTATCGCGAGAATGCTTAATAACTACAAGAAAAGATGACAGCGGCTCTGGCGCCAGTCATTTCACCCCCCGAGCTCAAAGATTAGATAATTAAAATCGTAGAGATGTCCCTCCCCCCCCTTCGTTAATAAATTTGATACTTAGAACCGGAAATTGCCTACTGCTTGTGATTTATTAAATGAGAATAAAAGTGATAGGTGTAATTTTTGCTCAGAATCGCATTTAAGTAACAAATGTGTCAAAAGTCGTAATTTACCATTTGATGAAAGAGTTAATCTATTGCGTAAGAAAGGATTGTGTTATTTATGCCTTCAACCTTCGCATTTAGCTAGACACTGTGTATGAAAAACTTTATGCAAGTTATGTAATCGTAGACATTCAGACGTAATGTGTAATGGAAATAAAGATTTAAAACAGGAAATAAGTAATTACGAAAGAAATGATCAATCTAAGTTGATGTTATCGAATCATAATTTACAAGCGAATGTTTATTTGCAGACGTTAATAGTAGCAATTTCTAACAGGGATGATAGTACATCATCATATATTCGTTTAATTATTGACTCCGGAACTCATAATAGTTACATCAGTAAGTTTGCAGCTAAAAAGTTAAAATTAAAAAGAATGAATAAAGAAACAATCAGACATGGTATTTTGGGGGGCATGGAAATGTCAGCTGAACATAATCGTTATGAATTTACGATCGGGAGTTTAGATAATAAGTTTAAGTGTAAAATACAAGCACTAGATCAAGAAAAAATTTGCACAGGCGTGAATTTATATCGCGATGATAAATTAGTAAAACTCTCAGAAAAGTAAGGTGTATATTTATCAGATGTCCCTAGAAATAATAAATCCTGTTTATATCAGAAAATTCCAGACGAAGTACATATACTTTTGGAAGCTGATATGTCCGCTAAACTGTTCACAAATGACATAAAATATTTTCCAAAATTGGGATTAACTACATTCAGAACTAAATTGGGTTGGACCATTTTGGGCAAGACAGAGGGTCACAAGAGTGAGCAGGACATTCCTTTGGCGGGTCTATCGTTGTCAGTACACGTGTCAAACGCCAGTTTATCAGATTTATGGCGCCTTGACACTCTAGGAATTACTAATGAAGATAATAAATCGAAACAGGATTTAGAACAAGAAACTAAGAATCATTTTCTAGAAACTGTTAAACGAGATAAAAGCGGTCGATATGAAAGGAATTTCGTCCGATATAGAGAAAGCCTTCCTGCAAATTAAAATAACAGAGAAAGATCGCTACTTTTTGAGATTTTTTTGGTTTAATAGCGAAAATAAATTAAAAATTTATAGACATTGTCGTGTGGTTTTCGGCCTAACTTCAAGCCCCTTTTTGCTTATGGCAACATTAAATCACCTTTTAGAAAATGTTCCCGAACAATGGCGAGAGACAGCTAGGCTCTTAAGAGATTCCTTCTATTTAGATAATTCCCTCATCAGCCTGAATTCAATTCAAGAAACAGAAAAATTCATATCAGAATCTCAAGGAATTTTGGCTTCGGCACATTTCAATTTGAGATGTTGGCGATCGAATTGGCCCCAGGCTATGATCGACAAAACTGAAGATGAACCGAGGTTTGCTCCCGTGTTAGGATTACTCTGGCATTTGAAAAATGACAGTTTAGTTTGTAAAATTGAAGAACCCCTAAAGATAAGTGAACCCCTTACAAAAAGAAAACTTTTATCAGTTACCCAAAGAATTTTTGATCCTGTGGGATTCACAGCACCTGTCAGTTTAGTTCCCAGACTAATCCTTCAAGAAACGTGGATTCAAAAGGTGAAGTGGGACGAAGAGCTCCCTGAAACTTTAAAACAACAATCTTCTAATTGGCTGAAAGGAATAAATTTTTTATCCCAAATTAAAATACCTGGGTGGCTTAACATTTGCCCAGAGAAAGAAAAGAAAACATCATTACATGTTTTTTCTGATGCAAGCAAGCGAGCATATGCCACTGACGTATTCATAAGAGTAGAGACCTCAGAAGGAATCAAGATCCAGTTAATCAATGCTAAAAGTCGAGTTGCACCTATTAAGGAATTGACCATACCCCGCCTTGAACTGTTATCTTGTCTTATTGGCGCTAGGTTGGCCAAAAATGTGCAAAACGATTTAAATTTACATGTAAATACCATATTTTGGTCAGATTCAACCACTGCTTTAGGTTAGGTAAGAAAAAAACAAGAATGGGGTACATTTGTACATAACCGAGTATCAGAAATCCGAAATCTGACCAAAGTTTGCAATTGGAGACATGTACCCGGAAATTTGAATCCCGCGGACCTCCCGTCTAGAGGATGTTCTTTTGAACAACTACAGAAATCGAGATGGTGGGAGGGTCCGAGTTGGCTTTATTTACATGAAAATGAATGGCCTCAAATAGAAGAAGACCCAAACGAAGAACTCATAAACAGCGAAGAAAGGAAGACAATCCTAAATCTTTTAGATAAAAAAGAAGATAATTTCAATCGATTTTATCAGTATTTTTTCTCTTACAAGAAAACAGTTAGAACCATTTCCTGGATATATAGATTTTATCATAATTCGAAGACTACTGAGAAAATATCCGAACTGGATATTTCAGTTGAAGAATTTTCAAAAGCAGAAAATGTACTTCTACGATTAGTACAACAAGAATCATTTTCAGGGAGAACAGATCCAAAATTAAGAAATTTAAGGCCTGTCGAAGATAAAGCTGGTCTCTTAAGAGTAAGGACCAGTATAATTCAAAGAAACGACAGTGAAAACTTCAGATATCCTGTGATCTTACCTTACAAGCATCCCGTCGTCCAAAGATTGATATTCGAGAAGCATTTAGAAAATCAGCACGCTGGAGTCAGCACTCTAATGACACTATTGAAAGAAAATTTTTGGATACTGAAGTCTAGAAAATGCATTAGAAACTCAATAAGAAAATGCGTGATTTGCAGAAAACTTCAGACTTCCAAAACAGATGTTGAACCTGGAGTACCACCCGAAGACAGAGTACGAGAAGCAACCATCTTTGAAGTGGTAGGCGTAGATCTAGCCGGTTCTCTTCATCTTTCTGATGGATCAAAAGCGTGGATAGCCTTATTTACTTGCGCTGTCTACCGAGCCATACATCTTGAAGCCATTACGTCTCTGTCTACAGAAAGTTTTATCCAGTCTCTGAGAAGGTTCATAGTAAGGCGAGGCAGACCCTACATCATCTATTCAGACAACGGGAAGAACTTCCTTGGAACAAGCAATGCTCTCTCGAGTGTAGATTGGGAAACCATCTGCAAGGTAGCTTCCACCCAGAAGATCAGATGGAAATTCAACCCTCCTGCAGCACCGTGGTGAGGAGGTTGTGGGAGAGGCTTGTTGGAATGGTTAAAGGAATCCTGAAAAGAAACTTAGGTCGTGCATCTTTGAATTACGAAGAACTTTACACCATGCTATGTGACTGTGAACAAGTGATTAATTCATGGCCTATAACCTATGTTTCCGAAGATAACACAGATCCTTTACCTTTAACCCCAATGATGTTCCTAAGAGAACTACCAACATCAGGAGTACCTGACCTAGATGCTTTGGATTCTAAAGATCTTAACCGCAGAGCCAGATATAGGCAAATAATCAGAGAAAACCTAAGAAACAGATTCAGAGCTGAATATTTAGGACAATTACGTTAACATGCATCTAAGACCAAAAGATTCAAACAATTGAAAGTCGGAGATGTTGTCCTATTAGAAGATTTCAATAAGAAACGTGTTCACTGGCCTTTGGCAAGAGTGATCGAAATTTACACAGGGAAGGATAATGTCATACGCCTAGCTAAGGTGAACGCCGAAAATGGATTTTTTCTGCGTCCATTGCAAAGATTGTTTCCTTTAGAAATTGACAGTACCGAACTTAAGGATCACCCCACTTTACATAAATCTGTTCAAGAAATTTTAAGTCCTTCGACTTCCGAAAACAAGAACCTCTCACAGAAACCGACACTCAACCCCAGAGAAAAGGAACCTGTGAAAGACCCTCCAGAACCTACCAGTTCCAGAACCAGCAACAAGAAGTCCACAACCGATGGTCCCACTTCCAGCCCCCCGGTGGTCTCCCGAACTGGCCGTGTGGTGAAACCCCCTCAACGACTTCAACTTGGATTGTTGAGTTCCTCCGACTAGTCGCAACTCAAGGTGGGAGGATGTCGGGAATCACCCGTTCATTCTTCTGCTTTCAGAACAAAATGCCTTTCCAGACAGACTGGCCCGTGCCTCTTTTTCGTGATTTGAACACTCTTTCGATTTGAAATGAGAAGTTAAAGGTGCATTTAGAATCAGAACGGAACAGTAAAGGACCTTGAACGGAGATGGGGCTACGTTAAGATCGTCTTGTTTTCAGACGCCCCGGTCCTAAAAAAGAACTAGTAAAACCTTCAGAATTTTAACTAAGAATAAACATTTATCAGAACTGATTAGAATTTAAGAACGTTAATATTAAGATTTAATTTAATATTTAATTGTAAATACTGTAGATAATTTCTGTTTTCGTTTTCGTTTTTACATGTATGCTAACAAAGCATTAAAATTATGTTTTCTCATCTAAGAAGTGCTACGTTCATCGAGTTTAGTTTCTTTAATGGATCATAGCTCCCAAATTCCACATCCGGACCTTTGGATTAGAAGTTTTCAGGTGAGACTCATCCATATTTTATTATTTTAGAAGTGAATATTATTTAGAAGAATAAATTATTTATTAGAAAATTTAAGTAGTAACTGTAAGAAAAGTATTAAGATTTGAAATATGCTGTATCGGGTCTGTAAGAAGAATAATTAAGTTTTAGATCAGAAGATCTGGTACAGCAATAAAAATATATATGTAAGACACAGAAAATAAGCTAATTTCTAATAACATATGTTGAAGTTCCCATTTTCATTTTTAAAAGTCATTCTGCGATATAGTAAAATATATTTTTTAGCTTTATAGAAAATGATAATAACTGAGAGAAGCCGTCAGCTTTTTGACTTATATTAATATAATCAATCTTTACTGTGTTTAGTTTTGACAGTGATTTGCATTTCCTCTCACTTCATCCAGACAACAATAACTGTCAATTCCTTTAATGTGAATAATGTTTTCACAGGTATTTTCACAAGGAAAGAAAGCGTACATGATGATTTTAGAATTTTTTTTCTCATGTTTTTAAATTTTGTTCAAATAAATTTCATTATCTAAATCCTTTATTTTTATTTAATTTTTACATAATACATATTCCTGGAGAATTTGAAGTGCATACTCCTAGAAGAGAGAAAATTAAAAAAAACATGTCACCAAACATTTTAAGAATACACTACACAAGGGATGTTTTGTTCCGAGATTACCATACAGATAGAACAATGAAGGTAAAACACGAACCAGGGCAATAGTAGCATTACTAGAGTCAATAGAAGGGAACTAAGAACATCCAAATGTGTTAGTCTACATAAATAGCATCTTTGATCAAAAATTATTTTTCTATTTTGCGAGTAGTTAGTACCAGGTTATTATGAAAAGTTTTTCTTTTTCTTAATTTTCTGTTATTTTTGAATTCTCGAAACCATACTAAAAACATTCTTAGCTAATTTTCTAAGAAATAAAATTAATTTTAATAATGCTTAGAAATATGCTTTACCAGAAACATTCCTATTCAAATAAAGATTACAAAGTGCAATTTTGAAATAGCATTATGAAATCGTTGAATATTTAACATTGCTTTGCTTAAATAATACAAAATACTTTAAAAGAAAAAAAAATATTTTTGGTTAATGTATATTTTAAAAAGTTATTTGATTAATATTTAGTACCTGCTTTTAAAAATAAATTATTTTGTACGATCAAGTTTATAAACAATATCAAAGTTGGCAAAAGAAAACATAGATACAATAAAAAAGTCGTATTTTGGATACCTTTGAGAATATGAGTGTGTCCAGTCTATATAATAATCTGTGATTTACTCAGGCTTTTTCACAAGTAAGAACAATATTACAAACATAAATATATGAAAAGACTTACGAAAGCACAGTGTTTGGACTTTTTTGCGACATAGTTACCACCGACATTGATACACCTGTTCTGCCATGATATAAATTTCAACGAACTACAGTGTTAAAAATTAATGTTCAACAATTTAAAAAAGTTCCTCATAGGCTCGTGTACTTCTTCAATGCATTAGAAGTGGCAATTTGATAGTGCTAACCTCAATCCCCCCCCCCCCAAAAAAAAAAAAATGAAAGGAAATGATGGCAGGGCAAATTCAGGACTATAGAACGGCTGATTCAACCTGTTATTTCGTGCTCTTTAATCTGTGTAGTCTTGCGTTATCGTAAAAAAAAAAAAAAAAAAAAAAAAAAAAACTTTGCCTTAAAAGTTTCTTGCGTCGAATATTGCATCTATGTTATGGCATACTCTACTTATGGCAATGTATGTTTCTGTTTGCAAGAAATTATTCTTTGATGAAGTATAACGACATTTACTTTCGAAATGAACATTGTAAAACATTAAAAAAAAAAAAAAAAATTAGTATCTTAGCATTAAAGAAACAGAATTATGGTTGCTTTTATCAATAAATATAGATTTCTGTAATTGTACAGTTAGCAGCTAAATTATTCGAGCGCTAGTAATAATTCCAATTAATAAAAATGTACACTTAATAGAGATTTGTTAAATAAATCCTTGTCGAATCATGTTTTTAGTCAGTCTAAAAACCGGATTAGACAAGGATCTATTTAATAAAACAGTATTAAGTGTACCTTTTTTTTATATAGGGATTATTGATATCGCTCGAATAAATTTCCTGTTGACTGTATTTAATACAATACAAAAAGAATAATCTATTTTATTTCCATCACGAATGTTTTTTTTCCTTTCTCGCGGTATTATGCCCCATTTTCAAGAAAAAAAAAATACAGATTTTTATTGATATCGAAGAGTATCATTACCGATAAAAGGATTTATAATTCACCATTCTTTAAAAAATTACATTGATTTTATTCTATGTTTTATTAATTATTTATATATTTTTGAAAATCTATATGGCATGTAATTGATGATGACATTAGTTTTCATCAATTTTCGATCTATTTAGGGAGTATTTAATTAGTGAGAATTTATTGAAAAAGAAAAATCATGTTGAAAAAGTACGATAACATTTTTACATATATCAAAGAAAATTTATTGTGTTTTATTATTTATTGTTTTGTATGGAATATTTTAAAATATAAGCATGTAATGAAAGAAATTAAACAAAAATTAAAAGAAATTAAAAGGAAAACAGAAGGTTTCCCAAAATTTTATAAATTTAAAGTGATTAGAAAATGCTCTTTCATAGGAAATTATATATATATATATATATATATATATATATATATATATATATATATATATATATATATATATATATAAGCATGATTTGGATGACGCAAAAAATAATTACTTTTTTAATAAAAGTACATATAACTTAGCACAAGACAAATTCTCTGAAACTAGTTTATTTTAAGTGTTAACGAAATAGAAATTTGAATAAATTTAAAACACACAAATACTTGAATAATCGTCATATTAAATATATTTCCGTAGGATTTTCCAAGAAATTCTTTTCTTGGATTTTTAGAGCATCTTCATAAATGTGACTGTGAGCGAGCTGCTACCATATGCTTTTTTTTCATCAAATTTATTTCACATTTATTAAATATCTATTTATTTAAAATTAAAATTATTAACTTTTAATAATCCTCTTTATATATGTCAGATTTATTGCAAATTTATAAAATTCTTTGTTGGAAATTCAAATAAATAATCTTTATTAGTTTTAAGAAAGAATTCAGTAATAAATCCATTGATCTCCATTTTAGCATAATGCAATATATATGTTGGGGATCTTAAACATAATTTAATTTGATACTCCCTAAAAAGAAATTTTTTTATTTCACTGCGTTTCTCAATAAATCTATTTATATTTATAGCTGTAAAAATTCCATTAAGCAATTTCCGTTATATATTTTTATTATCTTTTTGTTTAACTCCATATACACATAATATAATTAATTGCGGTTTGAGATAATCTAAATGACTCATCGTTTAGACACCAAGTCGTTGGAATTTCATAATGATCTGCACCTGTTTGTAACCGTTATTTTGGCACAGTGAAGTATGACAAGTTAGGGTTGCTTTACTGCTAACCGTCTTTTCCAAATTTAAAATTCCTGTTAGAATAACATTAAGACAAAGAAAACTTAATTGGCGCCGTTGGCTTCTGGATGTGGTGATGTTCCCACAATCTGACAGATTACAAAAGGGTAGTCGGTCATGATTGCTGGGACTTCGACTAAGATCACCGTGTTGTCAAGATGTAAAATTTTCGTGAATTAAAATCTCTCTCTCCTCCACCATCATTTTTAACGAATTCATAATTCATGGATTCGATCTGGGTTTGTCCTCGTTTGTCACCTTTTTATATGTTTTAATATCTCAATAAAATATTCAAGGCTTTTGAAATTACTGGATTGAGATTCATTTCTTTAAAATGACTTTTGTTTTGATTTAATTTTTTATAGGACTGTGGCATATTAATGTCACAGTGACATTTGAAATATATTCCATCGCCTAAAAATCCATTTCACATACATTTATGAAAGATGCATTACACATTAGTGAAAGTAAAATATAATCTGAAATGGGAATTATTTATTAGAGTACAATAACATTTTTATGAATCCGCTGAAAGAGAAGAAATGCTGATGTTCATAGACTATTGACTTTAATGTTTAACAAAAATATTTTCTAAATATCGAAACTTTAAAGTTAGCAATTCTGTACATTTAAAATTAATGAAAGAAATATGTAGTTATTAAATCAAATGTAATATAAATTGCTGCTGTATGTGTTTCCCAGAGAATGATGGCAGTCATGATATGTAACTTTTTTGTATGTGTTGTATTTATTTATTTATTTTTTTTTATTCAAATTTAATTTCAAACATAATAATAATAATAATAATAATAACTTCACATTAATATTTTTACAAATTTTAAATTATTTCTTAAAGCTGTGTTAAAATAAATGTTGAATTTAAAGAATACCGTTGAAACAGACATTTTTTAAATGATCTGATAGTCTATTTCACTCATAAAATGATTTTATATGTATATATTTATATATATATATATATTTGACATAATCTGCCAAACGAAAGGAGGTGATAGAACAGCCCATGAGGAACATAAAACACAATAGAAACCCTGTCCTATCTCTAACCGTTTCCGAGTTATGGTAGATAGAAGAAAAATCTGCTTTTTTCCATCCCGTCTGAAAAAAAGCCACATTTGTGAGCTTTCCGAAACACTTACACGCAAAATAAGCTCATATTTGAAAGGGCAGAAAAAATCCTATCGGGTGACACCATTTACATCAGGATACCTTTATTTGACGACGAGCTACAAGCGCTAAAACATTGGCGAAGTTTAAAATCGAGCAGTCGCCAAATTCTTTAACCGGCAATTCTGCAAACACCGTTCGAGCTACCATCTGTCAAATCTACCAAAAACTTTTCCATTCCACAAGCTTTAGAATGAATCCACAATAAACCATATCGGTGTTCCAGTTCAGGAGAAATTTAGCCTTTTGTTTGAAAAACATTCATCACTGAACTCGGCCTTTCTAGAGAAGGAGACTCACGGGGTGCCATTGTCGTTCCTGATTTCATATCCGCCTTCAGCCCGCTGTTTTTCAGATGCAAAAAAGAAGGTTTTAGAAGACATACAAGAAAAGTAGCAGTTGTATTAAGTTTACAAACACAATGGAATGGAAACGATGAGTTTCGTGTTACAAATGGATTTTGTTGAGCGTAATGATGCCAGTTATGTAAATTTAACATGCCATCCCGAGTGAAAAGTGACTCATCTGTCCATAGTATAGTTCTAAGGAAATGGTGCTCCTCAATATCTCGCTCCAAAAGCCAGCGGCAGAATGTTACCCGCTTTTGGAAATCTGAGCGGCGTAATTTTTCTATCGGTGTGAAGTGGTATGGATGATACTGGTTTTTGCGCAACTGGTTTTTGCATTTATCACTTTACTTTGGGAGATTCCACCTTCTCTCGCAAGTATTTGTGAACTCATATTTGGATTTTCCTCCACTCGGTCGAGTAGGGACTCCTCAGTGGTTTTTAAATACTTTAAAAATCTCGAACGTTGTTTTTAAAACATGTACTTAATTGTGTACAATCTATCCGTTGTGTTTTTTGTACCAAAATTATATATATATATATATATATATATATATACATGTGTGTGTGTGTGTACGTATATTACTACATTTTTAGGTACTTTATAAATTAAATAATGTGTACTATAACTGTAATCGTGTAATATTTGTGATATATCGAAAATATATATCGAATTGTGATATATTGTGATATATCGAAATACAATTAATTATTTTATTTTATTTTCAGCATAAAAATAATAAGTTCGGCATTGCTATATAAATCAACAAAAATCTCATGAACTATACTACCATCAGTTATCCATAAAAATACACCTAGTTTTATTTAATTGATTATTTTTTTTAATAAAAAAAATTAAACTATCAAAAGGTCTAAAACAATAAAAGTATATTTCAGTATTGCTCTATAGAATACAAAAATAACCATGTTTCTATTTTAGTGCAATATAAAAGCACTCTATTAATATGACTCTTCTATTAAATTTGAAAATTAATTATATTCAAATGCAGAAAAACTTTCAAAACATTAGCAAAAAAAAAAAAGTCAAACGTAACGAAATCAAAAATTAAGAAAATAAAAATTCAGTTGTTATATATGTACATATAATCAGAAATCATAATTCAATTTATTTTAAAAATCATCAGAATTAATTTTGCATCTTGCTTAAGAAAAAAATTAAATAAATTTTCTTTTGAGGGTAAAAGCAACTCTCATAAATATCAGATTCCTTTACACATTCTTTAATAAAATGGAAGCAAATAATAATAATAATAAAAAAAAATTATAGGTTAAATGTAAAGTAATTATTAATTGAAACAACTTCTAATTATTAATATAAATTAGCTATACAGAAAAGTTTTTTTTTCAAAGATAGCAGAATTGTTTATAAGAAGTACAAAAATTTTCCTTAATTAAAGTTTGCGTCCAAAATTAGGGTTTATAAATGAAATTGCAAGCAACTATATCAAAGAGCATAAAATAAAATTGCTAAAATTTTTACTCTTTCTAGTACAAAATTTAACATTTATTTAACTTAAAAAGACAGGTAATGCTTTTGATTGATAAACGTTTTTAACAAATTTTAGGAAATATTTTATTGTAATTTGGGAATTAATATTTCACATTTTAACAAGTTTTAGTTATATAAATTTAGAAACAGTCATCAATATTCATATTATATATATATATATATATATATATATCACCTAGCTGCTTTTAATTTTTTCCATATGTTGATAATAAAGTGAAGGTGTTATATTCTTTGATATGATCTTAATAAAACTCCCGAGTGTTTCACGGTTAATTAACATAAATAATTAGATGTTTATTGAAAGTGGATTAATGAAGATAAATTATTTTTTTAAACAATGTTAAAGTCTTGTTAATATTTTCGGCATTTTCTGTTGATGTGTTAATGATGTCAGATGTGTTAGATACTGAGAGTCCTTTAGTCATCAAATAATTTTTTAGTTAATTATACAGAAATGTAAAAGATCGACTGTTTGATTTTCCGCTATAGAAATCTAAAATTAGCACACCTTGATAGATAAAAAAAATAATAATAATAAAAAATAAAATAAAATAAATAAGTAAAATAAAATAAATGAATAAATAAATAAAATAATAATACATATACATTTCTTAAAATCTTGATAATATAAACAGATAATTGTGAAAATAATAATAACAATAATATTTTGTTGTGAGCGTGAAACATTTTGAAAAACTGCATAGCTTGTTATGAAAATTTAAAAACCGTATTTTAAACTTTACATAGCCTCATTGGCAGATGTATTACAACCCTGATCTTTTTCTCTGTTTTAATTTGTGGTTATAAAAATTATTCTCAGATTTACAATCTACAGAGGCTGTTCGCACATTTTTTAGACGATTTTATTTCGCAGTAAGAAACAAATCGTTTGCATGGAGAATTTTATTTTCACAACAGTTATATTTTTGGAAGTTTTATTTATCTTCTGATATTTAGAATTTTTGTTTAGATGCAAAAATGCGCTTTTAAAATGGCAGTGGATGGAAGGATAGGTTTCCGCTCTTTCCAAAGATAGTTTTTAGTGAAATCTTTATGAAAAGCATTTATCAGGAGAAAAATGGAAAAATGTTGCAACAACAGATGAATCTTGGGTCTATTTAAGTGGTTGCAATAAAAAAAAGATCAATTTATTATCACAAAAGCGGAGAAAAAAAAATTTGCTACATGGCTCAAAGCATCAAAAGAAAGTTTTTTTAAAGGATTTATGATTGCCACTGGTTTTTCATAAAAGCAAAACAAATGTGACAAAAATGTCAAAATCAGCTCTAAATACTATCAAGAACATATTTTAATTCCAATTTTTAAAAATGAAAATCCAGATCTTTATCCACAATGCTATCAATCCGTTGAACTGTATCAAGACAAAACAAGCAGCCACACATCACAATCCGCAATTGCTTTTCTAGAAAAAAAAAAATGGAACAAAAAACGGGAATTAAAACCATACTGACATTCCTGCCACTGACATTCCTGCTAAATCTTCTGATGTATCACTGTTGGATTTTTGTGTTTTTCGACTCTTAAAATCAACATTATCCAAACACCGACCTACAACGCTTTGTGGACTCTGGAAAGCCGTTCAAGAGGAGTAGAAAAAATATACCTCTTCCGATATTATAAAAAGCATTATTATCATAGAAATTATGATGTAGAATGTTAGTTAAAAACAAGGGCTATCAAACTGAACAAATAAAACTCGAAATATGAGTGAAATTGCTTCAGTACACTCCATCAAAATAATCTAAAAAATGTGCGAACAGCCTCTGTATAACATAAAAAAAAAAAAAAAAAAAACGATTCACCAAGAAGAAGTGGGGACGAAAATTGGTAGATGGGGTGGTTGGGTGGTCCAAATAGGACAAAAATTCGTAGATGTGATGTAGATGTGGAGGACAACAATTGATTACAGTTTCAGAAAATTTGAATCATTTAATCAAGAGAAAGGGCCTCACAAAGTAAACAAGTCAACAACGCGTTGGTCCACTTATGGCCTTTATGTACGCAGTTATTCGGCTTGGTATTAATTGATAGCGCTGGCAGATGTGCTTCTGTGAAGTATCGTTCCAAATTCTTTACAACTGGTGCGTTATATTGGTAAAATCCCGAGCTGGTTTTAGGACCCTTTTTATGATGCTCCAAACGTCCTCAGTGGAAGAGAGATCCGGGGACTGAGCTCGACCCCATTTCACTGAGCCACCTACTAAGGGTCTTTGAAGTCACTGAAGTACCAATTGCACGTAGGATTGACGATAACAATGAATTAGTGATGGATTCCATCAAAATCTGTACGTATGTCAATTTTTGTCCAGTTTGCATTACTCCTTCTTGGTGCGTCATTTTTTTTTTTTTTTTTTTTTTTTTTTTTTTGTTATAGAGTATCTTAGATTTTTCTATCAGAATGTTTGTTTTCGATCTATTAAAATGACATAAAACAGAAAATAAATGTTTTTCCAAATTGTTTCCATTACAAGATATAATTTTGTTACATATTTTGAAAATTATTCGTATTGTATAAAATATATTTTATACGCAATAAATGATGAAAATAAAAACTTTTTATGGGAAACAAAAAGATATAGATTGAAATTATTTTGAGTCGAGTTTGAAACAAATTCTCTTTTTCACATGACTTATAGTGTATTATTTGTTATAGCAATACCTCCTCCCATATACAAATTTTTAAATAAATATTTTTATTTATTACTTGTTACAATTATTAAAGAAAATAAATTCAAGTTTCTCCCATTATGGATAAAAAAAAATAAAAAAAAAATAAAATAAATAACTTTAACTTTTTATCTACCGCATAATGAAACAGGTAGAAAATGTACTTGAAACATATTTCTTTAGTTGCTTAAGAATATATCTTTAAGATATATGCAATAAAAATTTTGCATATCACATCATCCCAGTAATTAATGAAGATATTTTGATATGGTGCTTTAGTGTACCAATGGTGTAAAGACGTCGAAAGAGATATTGAGATCTTAAAAAAGTGTAAAAATGTACTTGTTTTTATGTTCCTTATATTTTTTTGTAAGATTGATGAAAGATTATTGAAGTAATACAGGAATTAATTATAACACGTGAAGATCGTGAAATATGCAAAGTAAAAACAGCGAGAGTACTCTACGAAAACCTTTCTGGAACAAAAATGGCTACATGTAGAGTCTAGTGCCTTGCAGTGAGAATAAAGTGAGGCATATGCGATGTCTTCTTATAAATATCTCTTTGGCATTTTTTCCATAAATTCGATTTTATACGATTTTACTCTTTTGGTACTTTAAAGTACCATCGGAAGTTAAAGAGTTAAAATCTTCTGCGAAATACGTAAGCGTAATAATTTAATTTACATTTAATAAAAATATTATAGTTATTTATTAAACCTATTCTATAAAATGATGCTTTCAGTACTTGGATTATTATTTATATGCTTTACATTTCCCTAAAAGAAATCTTACGCAAGAATAAGATTTGAAATTGGAAAAATACCGAACTTAAACTGTACAAATCGAAGTTTTTCTTCGATCAGATAAAAAAATCTTGAGTTATAAACAATCGAAGAAATCTTTTAAAGTTTAAGCTGTAATAGTATAAGGAATTTCTTTTTCGTTTTCTTATAGTAAAGAGGATTTTTGTTTTGTGTCTTATCATAGATTTACTTAAATTTATATTACTTTTAAAACGAAATCACTTAAATAAGATTAACACATCAGAAAAAGGGAAGTAATGTATTTTAAATTGAATTTATTTCTTTTTGTTGTATATATATATATATATATATATATATATATATATATAGTTACAAACATATTATCAGATTTATCTTTAAGAAAGTAAAATAAAAAAATATTCAAGAATGTATTATTAATACAAAAACCCTTAACGGGTTAAAAGTTTGTGACGCAGCTACTTTATGGCTCTAAGAATTTGAAATAGATGTCTTAAAAATAGTGATATCAACTTTTAAGTGACTCTTTGCTATTAGTTAAAATATACATAGATTTTCTCATTTGTTTTTTTTTCTTGTATTTATATTTACAATGCAAACATAATATTTTTAACTTCAACATAGACAAATATATAAAATATACTCTCTCATGCTTTTTCATTCGCATTTCAAATTCAAAATGAATTATATCAAAATTCCAGTGACGCATCGGTGTTACTGTAAAAGATTTGTTTTTAGATTCCTTTAAAATTACTTTTGAATTGTATAACAAAGTATATTAAAACTTTGAAAGAGTGCTTTTAATTTTCAAATATACTGTCACATAATTACACTTTCACTGAGTTTACATTATAAATTGAAATTATTTATTTCAATAAATTGATTTGTCTTTTACGTTACGCCATCCAAAACTTAAGTAAAATTTATGTAAATGTTGCTTTGTATCTTAGTATCCAACTAAGTAAAACTTTGTGCAAAGACACACTGCGATGCAAAGAAAACATTTGCACAAATTTTATATTAAAGAACATAAAATAAAATTGCTAAAATTTTTACGTTTTCGAGTACAAAATTAAATAATTATTTAACCATAAAAGACAGGTAATGCGTTTGATTCTTAACGTTTGTAACAAAAAACTATTTTATTATAATTTGTGAATTATTATTTCACATTTTAACAAGTTTTAGTTATATACATTTAGAAACAGTCATCAATACTCATACTATATATATATTTCACTTAGCTGCTTTTACGTTTTTACATATATTGATAATAAATTAAAGTGTTATATGCTTTGGTATAATCTTCATAAAATTCCTGAGTGTTTCACAGTTTATTAACATAAATCAATTACATTTTTAATGAAAATGTATTAATGAAGGTAAATTATTTTTTTAAAGCAATGTTAAAGTCATGTTAATATTTTCGATATTTTATGTTGATGTGTAAATGCAGTCATCTGTGTGAAATATTGAGAGTCCATTAGTCAGCAAATAAATTTTTAGTTATCTATATATAAATGTAAAAGTCCGTCTGTTTGATTTTCCGCTATAGAAATCTAAAATTAGCACCACTTGATTGGTAATAATAATAATAATAATAATAATAAAAATAATAATAATAAAAAAAAAAAAAAAAAAAACATAACTATATATTCCTTCACATCTTGATAATGTAAGCAGATAATTGTGAAAATATTAATAATAATAATAATAATAATAATATTTTGTTGCATGCGTGAAACATTTTGAAAATCTGCATTACTTGATATGAAAATTTAAAAACCATAAATTAAACTTTACATAGCCTCATTGGCAGCTGCATTTGATCCTAGAATCTTTTCTTTGTTTTAATTTGTGCTTATAAAAATTATTGTAAGCTTTATTAATTTTTTATGTCAGAATTTTTTTTTTCGATCTATTGAAACACCATAAAATTGGTAATTAATTTTTTTCCAAATTGTTTGAATACGTACAAGGTATAATTTGAAACATCTTTTGAAAATTATTTGTATTGTATAAAATATATATTATATGCAATAAATGATGAAAATAAAAACTTTTTACGGTAAACCAAAACTTATAGATGCTAATTATTTTCAGACGAGTATGAAACAATCTCTCCATTTCCCATCACTTATAGTTTATTATTTGTTATAACAATACTTCCTCCCACATACAAATTTTTAAATGCACATTTTTATTTTTTACTTGTTATAATTATTTAAAAAAATAAATTTATGTTTCGCCCAATATGGATTTAAAAAAAAGAAAGAAAGAAAACTTTAACTTTTTATTTACCGCATAATGAAACAGATAAAAAATGTACTTGAAACATATTTTTTTTAATTGCTTAAGAATATGTCTTTAAGATAGATACAATAAAATGTATGCATATCACCTCATCCTAGTAATTAATGAGGATTTTTTGAGATGGTGCTTTAGTGTACCAATGGTGTACAGAGGTCGAAAGAGATATTAAGATCATAAAAAATTGTAAAAATGTACTTGTTTTTATGTTCCTTATATTTTTTGTAAGATTGATGGAAGTTTATTGAAGTAATACAGGAATTAATTATAACACGTGAAGGTCGTGAAATACGCAAAGTAAAAACAGCGAGAGTACTCTATGAAAACCTTTCTGGAACAAAAATGGCTACACGTAGTGTCTAGTGCCTTGCAGTGAGAATAAAGTGAGGTATATACGATGTCTTCTTATAAATATGTCTTTGACATTTTCCCCATACATTCGATTTTATACGCCTTTAGTCTTATGGTACTTTAAAGTACCGTCGGAAGTTAAAGAGTTAAAATCTTCTGCGAAATACATAAGCGTAATAATTTAATTTACATTTAATACAAATATTATAGTTATTTATTAAACCTATTCTATAAAATGATGCTTTCAGTACTTGGATTATTATTTATATGCTTTACATTTCTCTAAAGGAAATCTTACGCAAGAATAAGATTTTAAATTGGAAAAGTACCGAACTTAAACGGTACAAGTATATCGAAGTTTTTCTTCGATCAGATAAAAAATCTTGAGTTATAAACAATCGAAAAAAATCTTTTAAATTTTAAGCTGTAATAGTATAAGGAATTTCTTTTTCGTTTTCTTATAGTCAAGAGGATTTTTGTTTTGTGTCTTATCATAGATTTACTTAAATTTATATTACTTTTAAAACAGAATCACTTAAATAAGATTAACACATCAGAAAAAGGGAAGTAATGTATTTTCAATTGAATTTGTTTCTTTTTGTTGTGTGTGTATATATATATATATATATATATATATATATATAGTTACAACCATATTATCAGATTTATATTTAAGAAAGTAAAATAAAAAAAAAAATCAAGAATGTATTATCAATACAAAAACCCTTAACGGGTTAAAAGTTTGTGACGCAGCTACTTTATGGCTCTAAGAATTTGAAATAGATGTCTTAAAAATAGTGATATCAACTTTTAAGTGACTCTTTGCTATTAGTTAAAATATACATAGATTTTCTCATTTGTTTTTTTTTCTTGTATTTGTATTTACAATGCAAACATAATATTTTTAACTTCAACATAGACAAATATATAAAATATACTCTCTCATGCTTTTTCATTCGCATTTCAAATTCAAAATGAATTATATCAAAATTCCAGTGACGCATCGGTGTTACTGTAAAAGATTTGTTTTTAGATTCCTTTAAAATTACTTTTGTATTGTATAACAAATTATATTCACAATTTGAAAGATTTGTTCTTAGATTCCTTTAAAATTACTTTTGAATTGTATAACAAAGTATATTCACACTTTGAAAGAGTGCTTTTAATTTTCAAATATACTGTCACATAACTATACTTTCACTGAGTTTGCATTATAAATTGAAATTATTTATTTCAATAAATTGATTTGTCTTTTACGTTACGCTATCCAAAACTTAAATTATTAACGCTATCAAAACTTATTTTGAAAATCTGCATTACTTGATATGAAAATTTAAAAACCATAAATTAAACTTTACATAGCCTCATTGGATACTAGAATCTTTTCTTTGTTTTAATTTGTGTTTAAAGAAATTATTGTCAGCTTTATTAATTTTTTATATCAGAATTTTTTTTTTCGATCTATTGAAACACCATAAAATTGATAATTAATTTTTTTCCAAATTGTTTGAATACGTACAAGGTATAATTTGAAACATCTTTTGAAAATTATTTGTATTGTATAAAATATATATTATGTGCAATAAATGATGAAAATAAAAACTTTTTACGGTAAACCAAAACTTATAGATGCTAATTATTTTCAGTCGAGTATGAAACAATCTCTCCATTTCCCATCACTTATAGTTTATTATTTGTTATAACAATACCTCATCATACATACAAATTTTTAAATACACATTTTTATTTATTACTTGTTATAATTATTTAAAAAAATAAATTTATGTTTCGCCCAATATGGATTTAAAAAAAAGAAAGAAAGAAAACTTTAACTTTTTATCTACCGCATAATGAAACAGATAAAAAATGTACTTGAAACATATTTTTTTTAATTGCTTAAGAATCTGTCTTTAAGATAGATACAATAAAATGTGTGCATATCACCTCATCCTAGTAATTAATGAGGATTTTTTGAGATGGTGCTTTAGTGTGCCAATGGTGTACAGAGGTCGAAAGAGATATTAAGACCCTAAAAAAGTGTAAAAATGTACTTGTTTTTTATGTTCCTTATATTTTTTGTGAGATTGGTGGAAGATTATTGAAGTAATACAGGAAGTAATTATAACACGTGAAAATCGTGAAATATGCAAAGTGAAAACAGCGAGAGAACCTTTGAAACCTATGAAAACCTTTCTGGAATAAAAATGGCTACACGTAGAGTCTAGTGCCTAGAAGTGAGAATATAGTGAGGTATATACGATGACTTCTTATAAAAATCTCTTTGACATTTTTTCCATAAATTCGATTTTATACGCTTTTAGTCTTATGGTGCGTTAAAGTACCGTCGAAAGATAAACAGTAAAAATCTTCTGCGAAATACGTAAGCGTAATAATTTAATTTACATTTCATAAAAATATTATAGTTATTTATTAAACTATTCTATAAAATGATGCTTTCAATACTTGGATTATTATTTATATGCTTTATATTTCTCTAAAAGAAATCTTACGCAAGAATAAGATTTTAAATTGGAAAAATACCGAACCTAAACTGTACAAATATATCGAAGTGTTTCTTCGATCAGATAAAAAATCTTGAGTTATAAACAATCGAAGAAATCTTTTAAACTTTAAGCTGTAATAGTATAAGGAATTTTTTTTTTTCGTTTTCTTATAATCAAGAGGATTTTTGTTTTGTGTCTTATCATAGATATACTTAAATTTATATTACTTTTAAAACAGAATCGCTTAAATGAGATTAACACATCAGAAAAAGGGAAGTAATGTATTTTAAATTGAATTCGTTTTTATTTGTTGTATATATATGTATATATATCTATATATATACATTATTAGCTTTATCTTTAAGAAAATAAAGTAAAAAAAAAACTCGAAGAATGTATTATAAATGATTTTTTTTTGCAATTAAGTGTTATTATTAAATTTTGACATAAAACATTTTAAAAGGAGCTTTTTAACAATTTTTCGTTTAAAAAGTTAAAAGAGACAATTTTTTTAGCATATATTATAAATATAAGTCATTGTTACGTAGACTTTTTAAATACGAATATGTTCAATAAGTATTTAAAATGTGGAGATAAGACAAAGCAGAGGATATTTCTCTAAATAGAAGAAATCCGATGAAGTTACAGGATGAAACTAAAAATTATTGGACTTAGATAACAACCATTTCAGAAACTACATACTCTATTTTTTGTTTAGTAAAATAAGTTTTTTGCACAGACTAGTGCGGATATCTATATATTATAACTGTTACGATGGCACACATTTAATTTTATGTATTTAATTTAGGATATTATGTATTAGGACCTTGATAAAGTTCTCGCTGTTTTTTTCTACCGCACCCAATATCCTTGCTTCTGGATAACTCCTAATGCTTTCAAACATTTCAAAACTGTTGTGTCATGTACTCGTACAGCTATCGTCTGACATGGATCTTCATTAAGCAATCCCCCCCTGTTCTTCGTCTTCAAATTTTTTGGGTGCGCCGTAACGTTCTTTATCACCAAGACCAAAATCATTATTTTTGAAGCGTTTAAGCCAATCTCTGCATGTCGTTTCTGACACAGCATGCTCACTGTAAACCGCCACAAGAATGCTGTCTGTAGCTTTCAACTGCAGATTTCTTTTGAATAAAATAGTGCAAAAAAAAAAAAAAAAAAAAAAAAAAATTCCCGCAAATGCTCTTTACTTGGCACAAAGCTCGACACATTTAAAATAGGAAAAAAAAACTTTGTTTACACTGTGGCGAACTTACATACACTGAAGTTGAAGCTTCCCGACAGTACTTCCTTGTAGACGCGCTACTATCTGAAACTACATACATGTTACCCTGGTAAAGCAATTTATTAGGAAACAGAGAGAACTTATTAAAGGTCCTGATACATGCATCAATAAAGTGTATCCAAAAATTATAAATGTTTCTAGGCATTTAATAAATACGTAATGCATGTTCTTTACTTGGCGCATAACTCGAGACGTTTAAACTAAGAAAAAAAAAATTTTTACACTGTGGCGAACTTACATACACTGAAGTTGAAGCTTCTCGACAGTACTTCCTTGTAGATGAGCTACAATCTGAAACTACATACATGTTACCTGGTAAAGCCATTTATTCGGAAACAGAGAGAACTTATTAAAGGTCCTGATACATGCATCAATAAAGTGTATCCAAAAATTATAAATGTTTCTAGGCATTTAATAAATACGTAATGCATGTTCTTTACTTGGCGCATAACTCGAGACGTTTAAACTAAGAAAAAAAAATGTTTACACTGTGGCGAACTTACATACACTGAAGTTGAAGCTTCTCGACAGTACTTCCTTGTAGATGCGCTACAATCTGAAACTACATACATGTTACCCTGGTAAAGCCATTTATTAGGAAACAGAGAGAACTTATTAAAGGTCCTGATACATGCATCAATAAAGTGTATCCAAAAATTATAAATGTTTCTAGGCATTTAACAAATACGTAATATATGCTCTTTACTTGGCACAAAACTCGACACATTTAAGCTAAGAAAAAAAATTGTTTACACTGTAGCGAACTTACACACACTGAAGTTGAAGCTTCCCGACAATACTTCCTTGTAGATGCGCTACCATTTAAAACTACATACATGTTATCCTGGTAAAGCCATTAGGAAACAGAGATAACTTACTGAAGGTCCTAATATATGCATCAATAAAGTGTATCAAAATTATAAATGTATCTAGGCATTTAACATTTGTACTTTTGTTAGATGAGACGATCCACCTCCGTAGGTATATGGAATTATTCTTAGTCTTCAAATGATATATTTTTTAAAAACACCTTTCTATTAAATACATAATTTGGCCATACTATTTAAATTTACTTTTTAATATTTCAGTCAAACACTTTTAAATTTCGATTTATTTTAAATAGATTTGTTACAAGTAGCTCTACTACTAATGTTAAACGAATCCTTTCATAAAAATAAAATAAAATTTCCTAAGTAATAATAAATTTTTAAAGATGTATTTATAATTTAAAATTTAAATCAAAATTTCGTCTGAAGATGTGATGTTACGAAGGTATTAATATTAACCTATTAAACTTCTACGATTAGACAATACTCACAATATTGCTTAACTTTTAAAACCAATATTATTTTTAATTGTGAAGAACGTATATTGTAAAAGCTTTTATTAATATCATAAGATTACAATTAAAAAATAAACTTAAAAAATATATAGAAAAGGGATAGCTGTATCAGAATTTTAAAAGTATTAACTAGAATAGTAAAAGGAATGACTTGAAGGATAATGTAAAGAAAAAAGGAAACATCTTAAATTATGAAAACAAGTAAAAAAAAATATTTTAATGTTTTTTGTTATAATTAGAATTTAATTAAGCATTTTAATTGAATTTGCTCTGGTAACAAGATTTAGAGATAAAAAAAAAGTATGATTTAATTTTTAATTGCATCTCTAAAACATCCAATGCATCTTTTATTGGACAAATTGACGTAGAAAAGTTTATATAAAATGTCATATATCCCTATTGTAAACTGTTTGCTTTTGTGCATGAATGAATATTGAAAAAATATTAATTATTATTTCGAAATTATTAAGACACCTAGATAACGTTTCTTCTGCATAATAATTTATCCTTATATGAGAAATATTGTAAATTACAGTTATTACTGTAACATCGAGTGTTTTAGGAAGCGGTAGATTAAAACAACCTTTTTTATGCTTTTAATCTATCTGTGAAATCAACACATTCAGAAGGTCAAGAGATGCTTGAAGAAATGTACAACTCTGTATGGTGACTAAGTAGGGGAGACTTAAGAATAACAAATTAAACTAAAATTTCAATGTTAATTATTTTTAATGCTAATAAAATTTTTAGGTATTCCTAAAACTCAGAGACAGTTTTACTGGAATACAATACGTAAGCAAATAAGCTCGGAATAAACTTAATTTTAATATTTATATATACCAAATGATTTGAATCAGATTTATGGTTTTCAAAAACTTGAAAACGATTAAGGTTTAAAATATATTCTCGCACCAAATTCATGTGACAGGGTATAAATATTTCATTCTGGGTATTTTAACATATCCACTACATATATATATATATATATATATATATATTTATATACATACACAAACCTTCTATTTATTGCCATAATAGGATAGAGCGCTGTTATTTTATTAATGGGGAGTGTATGTATAGGTGCACCATCCACCGTAAATTAATCTGCTTAGACCCGTTATGAAGGAATAATCTCTTTTCATAATTTTTCTGACCGGTCAGTATAAATTATTTTATTGTACATTTATTCGATCTTTTTAATTTGTTGATAAAATCCTGGCGGTTTTCAAAAGAGTAGGAAACTGTTATTGCATGCATGCATCATAATATTTTTTTTCTAATATTTAGGATTTTGCAGCATCCGTCTTATTTTGAATATTCCTATAGGGATAGTTGGCATAATCAGGTATTTGGCATCTATTTGGCGTAGATATAACACAGCTATGGATATCTTGAATTTCCTTAATGATTTTTCAAACGCTGAAGAACTTTACCAAGATAAAGTGATTTCAGCCTCAAGTCCTTCTATGACGATGGTGAGGGTTTATATTCAAAATTACCTACGAGCCCCGGAGAACTTCAACAAGAGTCCAAAAGGTCACGTAAAACAAGCCCAACAACAAATTCTTCATAAAACCTAGGGCCTCCTGACCCCCCCCCCCCCCTGAATGCATTTTAAATGACTTTGTTTTGGTCAAATATCTATTCCATCAGTACCTTAGAAAAATTTACTAAACTTATGGCAATGAGATTTCCATATCCACCATAGTCAAAAAGAAAAAATGGACATTGTCAGGAAAAAATGATTTAATTTTGCACGACCTAGTGTGCAAATGTTGAATCCACATGTTCAAATAAACGAGCGCGGAACTTCTATATTTGTTATTGATTTCAAACAATGACCCACCCTAACAGCACATCGTCTCCAAATGACATCTTCAGGATGTCCTATGGATTAAAAATATGTCTATGAACAACCTATGGATATCCTCAGGATGTATTGTAGACAAATGTGTTGTGAGGGCAATTATATTTAAATAAATATAGGTATTGATGATTCGAAAATAAGATGATTCGAAAAAATAAAAAGCTTTTCCTCGAAAACTGCTGCGTTATGACAATGTATCCATATCCATATTACGTTATGGAACTCGCCCATACGTAAAGTGTCATAGTTGCTCTTATGAAAAGTGTTTCTAGGGTTATGTGACACATATTTAATTGATAGATCACATAATTTTGTAGCCAAAGAATACGGCTTTCTGATGCATTTCTCTAAATATTGTTAAAAAAAATGAGAAAAATCAAAAACCCCGTGCTTACCAAATTATTGTGATTTTTTTAGCACTATAAATACAAGAACAAGAATGCCTTATTTTTGAATATGTTTTATTTAAAATCCAAGTCATACATGATAATTTTAGTATTTCACAGGAACTTTGCTGTATTAAGTCATTTATTTGTGGATCATGGCTTTAAACTTTATGAAGTCATTTAATTAGCTGTTTGATGTTCGTACAAGCAGTTTCGTGAACCTTTTCTTGATTTTTTTGGATGTATTATCCCATAACTCGAAATCGGAATTTTGTAAGGAATCAAGAAACTCTGCGCGTCATTCCGAAAAAATTGCAATTCTCCAGACAAAATACTGAAAAAACTCTATATGACCATAGCAAAATATTCCGATTTGATTGCGAAATGAATTCCTTTTCCATTCCGTATTCCGAATGTGGAAGAATATGGATCTTTTACCATACCTGCAATCAAGTTCATGTCTTGGCTTTTTCCTGGCTATGGGAGGGTTTTTAGATTAATCTCATCGCAGAAGGGCATGACCAGTCCTGAGGTGCGACACGATGCGTCTTCCTACATGAATACGCAATTGCCGTTGGGGAAACAATATTGAACTTATGAAAGATAAGTTTCAAACATTTTGAATAAAAGGAAATACGATTTGAGGTAAGAGAGAAAAATACGAAATATTATAATATTTTTTGCCAGTGTACACTAATAAATTTAATTTAAAATGCATGATATATTCGAATAGATTTCAATAACGAAGGAATACTTTGTAAAAGCAAATACCTTTTAAAAGCAATATATTAAAATAATAATATAAAGTAGTTCTAGTTAACTTTAAATGATACTGATATAAACGATTTCGTTGACTTATAAAATAAACTTTTAAATATGTCTTATTTAACTTTACCAATTTAAAGTACTTTGATTAAAACTATTATTAGCGCATTAAGCTGCTTTAAAGATATTGTTTAAACATAAAATTTTCAATATAAATTTCTAGAGTTTCTAATCAAAATCATCGAAAATTGTTAGTCTGCAAATAAAACCAGCCCCTTAAGTAATGTAAAAAATGCTATACAAGAAAATTAGTTTTGAAAGTCATTTTAGAAAGTTAATAAAGTACCTTTTGATAAAAGATGGAAGATAAAAATATATTTTTAATCATAAAATATTTCTTAAAGATAACCGAATAATTAATTTTATTCAGTAAAGTACTGATCTTGTAAAATGGGTTCATGATAACCATTTAGAAATCTCTTTAAATTGTCTTTTTTTCATGAAAGAAAGACTATTAAACAATTATCTTAGTTTCGATTGCAAAAATTTCACAGGAAATAAAGTAGGATTCTGAGAAAAAGATTATTATCATGATTTTGAAAAGTATATTTCAGTTCCATGTATTTCGAAAAGATATAATCTTTGAAAATTTTTCAAAAGTATCTTATCTGTGCGTTGAGCGCTCAACTTAAAGAAAATTCTCGTTTAATAGACTTTGTTTATTAACTGATATATTTGATAAGGATCACCCTCGAATGAAAAAAAAAAGTATATATCAGTTCAGTCTTTTGAAGATATAATTAAAATCATTTAATTCTTATAAAATACATATAAAATAACAAAATATCATGCACTGAGAAAAATATACCGTTTTTATCTGAAGTGAATAAGTAGCCATTTTTTGAATCGCTAAAAAAATAGATTTCCAAGCTACGCGTATAAGGTAAACAAATAACCTGTATAGACGAAATAATCAAGAATTTCTCGTCTACATTTTTCTAGATGGTGAAACAATATTATGAATATTATGAATATTATGAATCCTTTGTATCTCTAGAAGTTCTCGCTTGATATTTAGAACTGGGTTATAAAATCAAATTACAGTTACTAAAAAATGTCACTTATGTTCTTATTTATTTGCACAGATTTTTAAATGAGATTAACCCCGAGAATACGAGAAAACGCTTTAGAATTCTTAAGGTTTTTTGAACTCACGAGCAAAGAGGGCAAGAATTTATACGGATGGCATGGAACTATTTTTACTAGACCCACAATGTAGATTCTGGATATCAGTCGCATAGTGTAAAATGGTATTGCGCAAGTATAAACAAACATTTTAGAATATTTAGAATTAAGTTAAGTAACATTTATGCATATAAACTTATATAGTACCTATATATAAAGGTAGGTCAATCTTCTAGCTGAAATACTTGCGTTCTGGTTTTCAGTTACCTAGCGAAGATTTGAATTACAGTTAAGGCATAGATAATAGTTCGGAATTCACTTTACGCCGAAGGCCTCGGTCTAATTAGCCTTAATGTGCAAAAAATTACCATTGATTGACACCTCAAACCGTAAAACCTATTAATGTACATAGAATCATGTATGTATAATATTCGTATAGCTTTATATAAAACGTTGGGGTGGAGTGGATAAATATTTAATAACCTCTTTTTTGCATTTCTGCAGCTATAAATGAAGGCCTACAGATTTTTTTTTTTTTTTTTTTTTTTTGTGTGTGTGTGTGTGGAAAATTTTATAAATCCGAAAATAACTACTGAAAATTTCAATAGCGCGTTTGTTGTTTTTAGAAAGTATAAAAAATTTAAAGATAGCACATTATTTTTTTTTTCATATGATTAAATATTATAACATGAACTTAAATGCATATTCATGTGTTACCAAGTTAAAACCGACCTGTACAACGTCCACATATAACTTATAAAATAGAAAATTCTTTGTCAATACTCATTTCAACAACTGGGGCAGAACATATTAGTCAGTGACGTTAAATTCTTAAAGAAAATACCGAAATAGCTATTAGGCAATAATCTTTTCGAAATTTGCATCTTACTGCATCAAATGTATGGGGATGTTTATTGTGATAGTGCTAAAATGGAAGGGAAATTAATATAAATACTAGAAATAACTAGAAAGGGGGAGGATAGACATATTTAATAGGAGAAAAGGCAAGGCAAGTTATGGAAGAGTGGAAAGCCAAACAGTAAAAAATTCAAAATTTCAAGACATTGGAAAGGAAGTTAAGATAAAAGAAAGGAAAAGTAGAATAGGAAAAGTAGAATAAAATATACGTTAAACAAATCCGAACTATAAATTATTTTATGGGTTTCCCTTGTTTTTAATTTTTGCACATTCTTAATGGTTGCCATTTCTCTCTTTCCATCAGTTTCCTATCTTATCTAGGCCATATCTATCATCCTTTTTTTTCAAAACTTCATTTATTTTCTTCCAATCCACCATTTACTTTTGCAATTGGCAGGGCAAGCTTTTTTTGAACATGATACATGGTTTCGAAATGCGTAGTGCTTAATATTTTTATGCAGTTTTTAAGAATATTGAAAATTTCTTAACAAGGCAAAGTATAGTAAATGATTACAGGTTGGTAACAACAATTTCGTATATTGATAAAATACATAAAACACAGTACTTCACACGTTAAAATCTATCAATTTACAATGAAATGCATAATCAAGTTAAAATTATCTTAAATCAAACTAGAATTTAAAAAGGCAACTATAAATATATATACATAGGTTCAGTAGATTTTCATAACCAGTTTATCCCAATCAGAAACATATTAAAGAACTACAATTATAATTTAGCATTTAAAACACAAAAATTACAAAGTTTGTTAAAAATTAAACATCAGATTAACCCTCCCCAAAAAGGCGTCTATAAAATACCAATTAAAATTGAGAATAACACCGTCAATTACATAGGAAAAACAAAAAGAAGTAAAAAAAAAAAAAAAAAAAAAAAAAAAAAAACGCATTTCCGAACACCAATCTTCTTTACGATCCCCGTACGGTAACACAGCCCTCAAAGATTACATATTAGAAAATAAAAATGCTAAACCTTTATGGAATCAAGCTGAAATAATAGCAACCCCCTCCAGTCTGATTAAACTTGAAATACAGGAAAAAATACAGATAATAAAATACGATAAACGTGCCATCAATTATACACATTCTAGAGAATTGGCGAAAGTATGGCAACCCATTCTACCCATATTAAAGGATCAAGACGCTAACAGTAACAGAACTAAACCTGAAGATGTTCACAAGCAACAATGCTTGGGCGAACGTCGTGATGTTCTTTTTATCTTTTATATTGTAAACTTTTAAACTAAGTCTTCTGACTTAGATTTTAACGTGTGAAGTACTGTGTTTTATATATTTTATCAATTTAATCTATACACGTGTAAAAAATCATCCAATGTAAATTATTCATCCAGTTTCGTATATGAAAGTTAATGTTGTAATTAATATGATAATTATGCATATTTAATTTTTATTTTATACTTCATATAAGTGAGCTGTAAATGTACCGTTCCATAAAATGTCTTATACATCACATAAAAGGTCTTACTCATTAAAAAAAAATTACTTTTTAATTAATTATTAGATTGTTTACTATTGAATTAGTATAATCCTTAGCTTTCTACGTAATATTCTAAAGAAATAACAAAACAAATTTACTATTTAATTTTCTAAGACTAAATTTTTTAATTTTTTGACAAAATTTATGGAATGGTCTATACCTGGTACAAATATTGCAGCAAAAGCCATTCTTGTACAAAACGTAATGTCTTATAAGGTGCATGGTGCAAGGAGAAAATCCACATATAGCTCGGTACGATTTATCAATTCTGATACAATATTAATTATTTTCGTTTCGTGCTTGATTATTACGTAATTAGATGTTTTCCATATCTCAATAAAGTGCCATATTAAGTAAAAAAATAAAATATTAAATATAATTATGTTATTATTATTATAATTATTTTAATCGTTGAGTGAAATATTAGTGTATAGTTATTGATTCATAGAATAATTTTAATGCACAATTTAATGTAATTTATAATATGGACTTTATGATTCGCATAGATAGATCAATTAAATTCAGAGACTTAAATGCAGAATGTTATATTTTTATTAAAAGAAAAATTTAATACTTATATAAAACGACCATAAAAGAAAATAATAATATTGATGACTGTTTATTTAAATAGAAGAGTTATTTATGTCAAAATATACCTTTTAGTTGTCGCAGAAAAAATAAACTAAATAAATAAATAATATAAATTCAATCTAGATTTTAATCTATAATAAATTATCTGGCAAATTCAAAAAAAAAAAAAAAAAAAAAAAATTAATAAAAATATATAAAAGAAATGCACGAATAATAATAATAAAGAAGTTTATACTATTACTGCTAATAATAATAACAACACAAGATTAATTTATTATTCTGCTTCATATATTATCAATACAATTTATTTAAAGCTTTCGCTTACATAAGATGTTAAAGCTATTTCAATTTTACTTTTTCCGAAAAGTGAACAACTATTTTGCCCTAATTTGCTTATGAGCTAAGTTGCACTTCATGGATAAAACATCAAAGAGTGCTTAACATATATTTTCTTTAAAAAATAATATATATATATATATATATATATATATATATATATATATATATATATATATATATATATATGTATATAAAGTCGGTAAGAAAAGTGTCCGAACACTAGGAAAAATTCCTATGTAAAAAAGTACACTTCATTTTGTTAAATAAATCCTTGTCGAATGCTGTTCTTAGTCAATGTAAGAACTGAAAGTTTCGAAACGTTTCTGAAATATTTCTAATATTTCGATGTTATGTGATTGTTACATTTCTGAAACATTTTGTACTGTTAGGGACTTAATACTATAAAGAAGAAAACCAGGCATATTGTCTCATTATAATACTAACGGCATCTTAATAAACAAATTTTTGGCATCTTACCCCAGAACGTTGTACAAGGCGTAAGTCCACTTATTAACTTACAAATCGGAGAAATGGCTGCTTTATAGCTTTGCCAGGAAAGTTAGAGACCGCAATTAAAAAAATAAATTATTCGAATTATTTTCCAATTTAAAAAACACTTGTCTCCTGTTAACTAAACTGGAGGCAAGTTATGTTTTTTAACACTTACCAAATGAAGACACATGGATTATCAATCCAAACTAATCTGAAAAAAAAAATCCCAAGCAAGGAACATAATTTTCTTTACTAATGTGCTTCCACTATAACCAGCTGGCATCCCCCAACACAAGAACAGTATATAAGAGAAGCAAGTGACATGACATCTTGTCCAATGCAGCGTTTTATTCCAACTTACATACTTGTGTCAAAGCTAATTTTTATAATTTTTTATTAATTATATTAAAAAAACTTTAAAAACACGTACAATTTAATTTCATTTAAAAGATGTTAAAAATTTTATCCGAAGCTTTTTGCTTTAAAACAGTAAAGTTAAATAGTAATATTTTATAATAAGCATCAAAATATATTTTTTACGTTAATTCTACTTTAAAATTTAAAAATATTTTTACTTCTATGATTCTAAAACATATAAATATGTTTTATTTCTTTTTCGATTAAACACGATTTTACATTCACCTTTTCGTACTTAATTAAGGTAGAAAACCCAGAATGAAATTATTGCTTTCTTTTCTAAAAAAACATATAACAAAATAAAAACAGATTTATTCCAAGAAAGAAGAAAACTACTTAAAATATAATCATACTAAATTTCAAAATATAGAACTGAAGACCTTTTTTTTCTAAACATGAATAAATGCATGAGTTTCTAAACATAATGCGAAGATTATGATATTTTTGAAGGTAGTTATGTCACTGGCTTTTGAATTTTATTATATTTTGTAGAAAATAAAAGCTTGAAAAATGCTACTGTTCCAAATGTTATACAGATACAGTTTTAAACATATGGTGCACAAATGTTAAATAAATAAATTAATATATGTTGTTTAAATTCCTTAAAGAGTCAAGCATCATTCAACGGTGAAAATATCAGAAAAATGTTATCATATATATATATATATATATATATATATATATAATAACTTGAAAAATAACTACTTTTTAAACTTGTAATATTTAACAGGTGTTTAAAAAGGTTTCATCTCTCCATTACAGCTTTTCAGAAAAATTATAAATTTTTAATTTGGATTGTTTCTTAAAAATGTCAGAGCTAATTTTTTGTTGATAAGTTAACTTTGCGCCGGATTATATGCAAATCATATTTTACAGAAATCTTATAATTAAAATGGCGAAAAATAATTTTGCTGAAAAGCTACATTCTTTTGGAAAAAAAAAAATATACTAGTATGTTATGGCCAGCACATGACTCTCTTCTACATTTTTCTATACAGATTCACCCAGTAAAAATAATTTATTAAAATTATTATTAAAAAAAAAAATTATCTTCCAGGATAATGCAGACGATTTCCATATTAGAGAGGTAGTATAACACTAAATATATATATATATATATATATATATAATATATATATATAATCCATTTAATTCTTAAAAAAAAAAAAAAAAACCACGATTTTTTTTCTAAATTTTTTTTTGTTAAAAGTAAAAAAAATATCGATAACTGTGTTTTAAATTATCACAAATCTAGTTCAACCATTCGTTTTAAAGGTATTGACGAGAACTTTCGAAAGATACCCATCTTAAAAATTTACTCCTTCAGGGGAGGTAATTCCCCACAGGGAGGGAAGCAATGCCCTCACATGCACAAAATTATTTACCTAGTTAACTACTACTATTATCAATAATTCATATAAATTTTACAATCACAAGTTAAAAATAACTCTCATTATGTACATTTATACGAAATTTTGTCCTATACTGTATTTTGTCCTAGAAGATACCCATCTTAAAAATGTACTCCCCCACATGCACAAAATTTTTTCCTAGTTAACTACTACTATTATCCATAATTCATATGAATTTTGCAATCACAAGTTAAAAGTAACTCTCATTATGTACATTTATACGAAATTTTGTCCTATATTGCAATATGTTAAAAATTTAGAAATAATGCGATTACAGCGCCACCTGTTGAGCGATTGATCCCCAAATCTAATCAGCGTCAGGGGTCCAACAAAATGTCAAGCTTGGTTAAATTTCGTTCATTGGTTCGTGAGACAGAGCTTCCAAAAAATCCGTGATACACACTCACAGACAGACATTTTCTAAAAACTATCAAATCGCGTTCAGGATATCCAAAAACGTGTAAATCCATCGAAAACCGGAGTTCAAAAATTTTCACGAATCCAATACTTTCTCTATATTACATATAGAAGAATGTGAAAATCGAATAATTATTAAATAATTCAATATTTTTGTTGTAATTATGCTCATAATTACAAATCATTTAATGTTAAAAGTTTAATTTTTTGTCATTTCATTATTAATATGCCATGTAAAAGCTCTCAAACTATTATTAAATTTTCGTTTTCTATAACAGAGGTACTGTGCGAGCATTATACATCGACAAAAGAAAAAAAAAATCTGACATTTTTATAAATAAATTTAAATTAATAAATGTAAAGTTCTAATGGCTGTAATAGAGAGATACAACCTTTCTTATTATCTGATAATATTTACAAATTTTAGAAGTAAGTATTTTTTGAGTTATTCTAAATAAAAATACGAGTTTCTCCTTCCAAAGGTACCTGATCTTTTAAAATCTGCTAGAAAAGAATGTGTAATTTAATACAGTTCTTTCGTAATATTTATATATATTTTTACAATTTTTATTCCTTTCAAACCATTAAACATACATTTTCCTTTAAACATCATTTCTTTTTCCCTAAAATATTTTAAAGACTGAAAAAAAAACAAAAAAAAACAAAAAAAAAAAAAAAAAAAAAAAACATGCCACTGATATTTAAAAAGTAAATTGTAGTTCCAGAAAAAATAGTTCTATTTCATCCTTCAATGTCATTGTCTCCTTTACTAGAGAGTTCAAGAATCTCCTAATAAACTCTAGAGTGTTTTCTTTTATTATGGTAGTAAAACGCTATGGTGCCCAGATCTGGGTGCTGTGATCTCCATAAAGGTCTTTCCAAGGGGTCCTAGTTCGTATTTTCGCGAGCTTCGGAGAAAACCACGCAAAATTGCAAACGCGATCTGATATCGAACTCGACACTTCCAGTCTACCAGGTTTGAGTCCAATTCAAGAATATGAAACTAAAATTCAAGCAAAAAATTTTCGAAAGTCGAAACATTCGTAATTTAATACATCATTTCACTAGCTGGAAAAGTGGAAAAGTATAGACTTGATTTTCTCGATCATTTCGTCTATTCTTTTTTATTTTTCAGGGCGGAATTTTTGTTCTTTATTCTTTGCTTTATCCTATTATTTAGATTAACGATATAGATTTAGAATAATTTACAATTATATATATATATATATATATACAGTGGTGGACATAAGACACCTATCTAATTTGAGAAATAGTGAAAGAAAAGATTCAGAGCTTAAAAATGTTTTATCAAATACGTCAAAAACATAAATTTATTCTGTTATCACACGTAATTGTTTTACAAAAATGATAATTTTATAGAGTTTAATAAAAAAAAAAAAATTAAAATACCATGGCCAAAATTATAAGACAACCTAACATTTTAATTAAAACTCCTGCTTTTTTACGAAAATAATGTGCAATATGCAAATTTTCTGCACGCTGTTATGACGTCAGAAGTTAACTAAAGCAGACGATAACCGACTTCACGCATTTACAAACATGCCACGAGGTACAAAATTGAAAGAAAGTGAAATTCGCGAAAATTGGAGATAAAATGGAACTGGTGCTTCAATTAATAATATTTCAAAAGTTTTTAAACGCTCTAGATGTGCAATTAGAAATGTTTTGAAAAGAGAAATTAATGGATAGGTGATTAAAAGATCTGGACGTACAAAATAGATCTGGAAGCACAAAATAGAGCGTCTAAACTTCTCTAAACAAACTATGGCATGGACCTCCAAATGGTACTCTGTGTTATTTTCTGATGAAAAAAAGTTTAATCTGGATGGTCCTGATGGGTTTCAATATTATTGACATGATTTACGGAAGTCTCCTCATGTAATAATGAGCCGCCAAATGGGTGGAGGCTCAGTAATGATTTGGGCCGGATTTTCGGCTCAAGGGAAAACGGATATTGTTTTTGTGCATTCAAGAATAAATTCCGAAAAGTATAAGAATCTTCTTAAAGATCAACTAGCCATATACGGTGAACTTCTTTGTGGCGAAAACTACACTTTCCAGCCCGATAACGCGCTGATTCATGCATCACACGAAACAAAAAAGTGGATTTCAGAGCAAATTATCAATGTTCTCCCGTGGGCTTCTCGCTCCCCAGACTTAAATCCCATCGAGAACTTGTGGGGGATCTTAACTTGCGCGGTTTACTGAAATGGGAGACAGTTTATATGTCTCAAAGACCTAAACAATGCTATAAAATGTGTTTGGGAAGAACTGTGTTGCCAAATTTTATTAAAATTGATAGATTCGATGCCGAATCGCATCTTTCATGCTATAAAAAACAATTGCGGCTCCACCAAATATTGAATAACCATGTTAGAGGATTTTCTTTTAGACCATTAGTGTTTGCTAATTATGTTGACCACTGTATTTGGAAAAAAACGGTTGGTGTCTTATAATTTTGTCCATTATGTTTTTAAGTTTTTACATTAAATTGTATGAAAATATCATTATTATAAAACAATTATATTTGATAACAGAATAAATTTATGTTTTTGACATATTTAATAAAACATTTTTAAGTTCTGAATCTTTTCTTTCACTATTTGTCAAATTAGATTGGTGTCTTATAATTATGTTCACCACTGTATATATATATATCATCAACTTTATCATTTTCAGTCTTTACCAATCCACTGCAGGATGATAGTCTCCCCTGAATGATTACAAACTGTCGTGTTTTCTGCAATTAATCTTCATTCTTCATTCTGCTCTTCCAAACTTCACAATTTCATCTCTCTAACGGCACAGTGTTCTTTTCTTCAGTTATTTCTTATCTTTCGGTATCCAAAATAGAACCACCATAGAAGTGGTCCATGTATCAACATTTCTTCTCGCAAGGTGGAAAGTCCAGGTCCATTTTAACTTCTTGACTCTAGAAATAACATTAATAACTTTGGTTAGTTTCCTAATTCAAATGTTTCGCTTTCTATCTCTTCCGGTGAAACCTAACATGCATTTCTTCATACTTTTCTGGATTGTTTGAAGTTTTGTATAGATTTACTTGTTAATGTCCAAGTTTCTGAAGCATAAATTAGAACTGGTAAAATGCACTGCTCAAAAACTTTTCTTTTCAAACAAATTGTGATGTCACTTTTGAATATAGTGCTATTTCTTCCGAATGCTCTCCATGCAAGTTTAACTCGGTATTTAAATTCTTCCATGATGTTCCCGTTCATGGTAAGGACTTGTCCCAGGTAATTATAATTGCATGCCGTTTATAATTCATCCATATCAACAGTGATCATCAGTGAAAGAACAAAGTAATTTGACATAACTTTTGTCTTGCTGAGGTTCATTTTAAATTCAACGAGCTTTTTTTCTTTGTTTACTTCTTGAAGCATATCCTTCAAATCCTCAAATGAGGAAGCAATCAGTGCAATATGATAAGCGAATCTCAAATAATTTATAAACTATCTTTCAAATTTAGGGCTTCATCACCCTAATTTAATTTTTAAAAAACTTGTTGAAGATTTTAGATGAAATCGTGTCCCTTTGTTTTACACCCTTTCTGATTTTGAATGCATTACTCCTTTTGTGGAGTTTTCATTTGGCTGTTGATTCTTTATAAATGCTAAAATAAGGTGAAAATATCCTGAATTAATATTAGTATTCCTTAATGCATCCGTAATTGCAAATGATGACACGCAGTCAAAAGCTTTTACGTTTTCCCCAAAAGCTACACATAGAGGGAGTTTGTATTCATTACTCCTTTCATTAATTTCTCTAATTGTATGAATATGGCCGATGGTACTAAACCTGCTTCGAATTCCTGCTTGTTTTTTAGATTGCGCTGCATCTAATTGTTTCTGTAAGTGGTTTCTCAGAACTTTTATCAAAATTTTATGCAAAATTGAGAGCAGGCTGATTGGACGATAGTGTAAAATATCTTTTTTTTCTCCCTTTTTAACCCTTTGCGGCGCAAGACAATTCGGATCATTTAAATTATACTGCCACCGTAAATCATGAACTAAATTAAACTAAAATAAATTTTGAATTTTAAGGTTAAAAAAACAGGCGTTTTCTGATATGTTTTTAACATAAATTTTTGCTAAAAAATTTCCGGGATGAATTTTTGCAGCTGGATCTTAAATTTTGCGTCCTCGCAGCGAGGACAACGCGCGTTAAGGGGTTAAAGAGTAACATGACATTTTTTCAGTCCTTTGGAAAATCACATAATGTTACACATTTGTTGAATAGTTCAGTAAGAACTTCAATGGCTTCATTCCCTGCTACTTTTAAAATACCCACAGTGAATTTGTCTTCTCCTGAAGTTTTTAAATTTTTCATTACTTTTATTGACATAGCTACTTTTTCCTTCAATATTGCTGGAATAGTGTCGTTTGTATTTGATAAGGTAAGTGGACCACTTAGTTGTGCAATTCTGAATAAAAATTTGCTTCCTCTTTTAGAATTTGCTCTTGGTTCTGAGTGATATTTCACCTTTTTGTCTTCAAAGCTATAATTATTTTCCTATCAAGCATAGGATCTCTCTTTGAAGTCTTTAAACCTTTATTTTCTTCAATTGCTTACTGGATCATACTACAACTGAATTTCCTGCTGTGTACTACAATCTTTTTCTTCAGAGTTTTACTTAGTTATGAAAATTCAACTTTTGCAGTAATATTTTCCTTGTTATATTTCACTTTTCTTCTCTTTTCCAAAAACTGTTCAGTCTCTTCCGAGTTTTTGTTTATTTAACGGGTTTATCTTTTTCTGAACCAGCAACATTTTTTGCTGATTCCAGAACAACATTGACGAAATCCACAGTGAACTCATTAACATCTTCAGAATCCTCAAGCAAAGGAAATCTGTTCTTTAATTCAAGCTGGAACTCTTGTTTTTTATCTTTTAGGAGCTGGGGTTGAATTCCCTTGTTTTGTACATTTTTTTGTCATTCCAATGCAACCTGGAACTTTACCTTAAAACATAGGGGAGAGTGGGGGACAATGGACCAATTTTGGAAATTTTAGGTGTTTACTCACAAAGTAATAATTTCTTGCTATTGAAAATATGTGTCCATATTACCTATATATTGGGTCTTATGTGGCACTCAGACAAAAGCACTAATTATGTTTACTATTTTTAATATAATTTTTTAATAACAACTGACAAAATGGACCGTTGTACCCCGACCGGGGTACAATGCGGGGTACAATGGTCCGGGTACAATGCGGGGTACAATGGTCCATGACATGGGGTACTTTGGACCACATGTCAAATTTAAAAAGCATACTAATGTGATATTTGTTTAATAGTATAATATGTAGAATATATTATATTTGTTTATTTATGTCTTCGTTTCATACAAATAATGTAAATTAATGAACATTAAAATTAGAAAATGATACGCTAAACAATTTTTGTGTCACTGAAAATCTGCTGTTTTCTTGTGAAGTTGTAGGGTCTGGAAAACTCATCATTACAATATCTTGAAGATTTACAAGAGATATAGCAACACTCTCAGGAATAAATTTAGAGATCTTAATTAAGTTTTCGTTGCATGAATATGTATAAAGCAATGTATAAAGTATAAAGTAACAGTTTTATAAAATACTTGTAATGAAAATCTTTCAATATATGATCGCAGATATCTTAATCAAATTCTAATGACAACGATACTTTTTTCTGAAATTAAATAAAGATAAAGTCTCCAACTTAATAACAGCAAAATAGCGGATTATCATTACTACCAGATAATAGGCTATTAAAAAAATGTAGGGGAAGATTCTTGCAATGGAATTTGTAAATATGTTTTATATTTAACGTATGTAAATAATTCTTATAAGTCTTGTAAGCTACGTTTTTGCTGTTTTTTAGACGCTATTATAGAGAAAAGGAAGTTTTAGTACTTGAAAATTATTAGATTATACACAGATTTTTTTTCTTTAATATCTGTTAATTTATATATAATTTGAATAAATACATTTATTTTCTGATTTTTGCTCTCATTGTAATATTTTTTTTTTTTTTTTTTTTTTAATTTTATTTCTTGTGGCGTTTACATGATTTTCTCTCCCTCTGCATTTAAATAGTTTTAAAGTACTATTAGAGAATAAAGAATACTATTCTAACTATTGTATAGAAACGTACTTTGAAGTTAGATCAAAATAGATTTAGAAACAGTTTTATTTGACAAAAGTTTGCAGAGGGGCTACCACGTATCTAAACCCCTCCATTTGAATATGTTATTCATATCAAGATAAAAAAAAAATAAGGCTGTTATTAAATTTAAAAAAAATCATTCCAAATTATTAAGACAACTTGGAAGCGCACCACACTTTGCAAACTACCAATCTTCATAAAACATTTCAAGTGGCATCCTGAAATGATTTTTATAATAGTGCATTTGATTTTTTTGAAATGGTTTGTGTTCAAGTTATATTGATAACAGACATACTACACACATATCAACTACTAAAACTTAACTAATAAACATTCTGTCGATCTCAAAACAAATTATAAAAAATTAGCGTTGAAAATCGAACTTAAAATAAGCACTTGGTCTGCCGTACGTGCATATGAAATTAATTATAAATTTTAAGCAATTTACCTAGACTTAGTAAAATATAGTAAACCGTTTCCACCAATTTCATTTAATTGAAAAGAATTATTTTATCATAATTTTAATGAACTATTTATATCGTCTGTAAACTGTATACACACTTACATACTGTATTTAAATTTAGCACAATGTAAAAAACTTACAGCAGTTACGTAAAGCAGTTACGTATGCCAATAATTTTGATAACCCTGTAAACTAACTTCTAAATATTTTCATATCATATTATATACGAAACATTTTTTTATTCATATAAAAATTATGCTCATTTAATTTTCTTTAGTGCAGTTCAAAGATATTGAACAGTGACTACCATAAATTTCGCACGTAAATTAATGAATTTCAGTTTTCTTGAATAACCCGGTACTCAAATAATTTTCCTTATATCAACGAAACGTTTAGTTTAACATACCTATATGATACAGAATTAAGAATACCGAATTCATACTTTCTACTGATATATGTTCTTGATATATGTTCATAACAGTATCACACACACATATACACAGAGAGTTAGATACACAGGAAGACAAACAGGCAGATAGGTACACAAAAATGCACTCAGACAGATAAATACACAGACACACAGGTAACAACTATAAAGATTAATTCGAATTAAAATTAGCTCTAATGCGGAAATATAGCAAAAACTGTATTTCGAAAATTTTATACAAAGCAATATTTTCTCTACTTTATATAAAATAAAGAAGATTCTTATTGGCGATTTTAGTGTAGTTGTTGTTAATGTGTTTTACACATTCCTTGACTTAAAAGTAATACTTTTAACTTTTTACCGGTCTTATTTAATTTCACTCCATGATCAATGTTGCAAATTTTAAAAACTTTTTTATTCAATATCCACTACTAAACTTTAACTGTAACAATTGGCTAATCAATTCGAAGATTATTTGTCATTATATACTATATGAAATATCATTTCTCAAAATTATTGGTTTGAATAAAAAAATTCCTAAATTTGCAACACTGTTTAGTGAGCTTTAGAGTGTTAGGCCCCGTAAAGGGTTAAACATATTCTAATAAACATTTACCTTTTATACGGTAATTTTTTTTTAAATATTTCATAAAAGGCATGTTTAAAAAAACATTTTTATTAGTAAAATCAAAAATTTCATTTTATCAGTTTAAATTTTCCTTTAGTAAATGAATTTTATTACTTTTAAAAATGCGAGGAAATTTACGTCAAAAAGTAAAATTCTAGAACCGATAAGGATGGAAAATTATTAAAATATTATTCCTTTGAGCAAAAGTATTTTTAAACTAAATGTTTTTCGAGACAAATGTTCCTAACATATACATAAGACTTTAGAGATTATTATATTATATCAACAGATGTTCTGAATTTCTTTTATTCTTCGAAAATAATAAATTTGAAAAGTAGATTAGAATTTATGATCCACAGAGTCATTTTGAGAATTTGAATCTCCAAAGTAATTTTGAATGCAACATTGCTATAATAATAATAATAATTAAAGAAAAAGAAAACCGACCAGGTTGATTTATTATAATTAGAGGGAATTGTAAAATACAAAGATAAAATAAAATTATAAATTTAAATTCAACAACTTTTAGCCTTTAAAAATTAACAGAAACTTTCATTTGACGAAAAATGTTTAGTTATTAATTAAACTTATATTCTTTCGTATAAAGTGAAAGATGTCTTTGAGTAGAATTTGCAATTCTACCTTGTACATATACGTGTTGAAATAAAAATTTAAATGATAATACACACACACGCATACACATATACAAAAAAAAAAAATCGCTGTTTTAAAATTAATTTCAAGATTTAACCTTCAGGTTGAAGAATATTTATTCAGGAGTTCGGATCAAGCTTCATTCTAAACTAAAATCAAATCGAACATAATACAACTGTTGCCATTTTAGAAACATAAAAGTATAAAATAAAGATGTGCAACATGTAGACAATTAATCAGAGAATAAATTATAGTCTGCGACAATAATTTTGAATACGATTATCGTCTGCAATAAAAAATATTTCTAACATGTCCATGTGTAGTATCCGCGATTGTAATGAAATGCTCGCCCTCTGGTGGGCTAAGGTGAAATTATCACACCACTGATAGCTTTCACGCTGAAACAATGATAGAACAACAAGAAAGCAGAATAATAAATACACGTGGCAATTATTACACGTGGCAATATTTACTAACAACTGCAGTTGAGAGAGCGCCATCTATCGATCATTACAAACGCGGATCCGTGTATGTTTGACTGCATGTTTGCCCGTCTTGAGTCAATATGTTTTGGTTGCCACAAAAAGCACGTTTATTAATAAATATGACATCTATTTTCCTCATAAAAATTGTTTTCAAGACTTATTATTTATAATTAACTTTAAAGACATACAAAACATTCAAAATTCGATATACACTGAACTCCAAATTTAAGATAAAAGCTTTTTTTTTTTTCTTTCTTTTGATTTATGAATATAAAATTTTGATGGCATATTCGTTACCAAATCATTAATCGAATTTTATATAACTTTAACATAAGTAATAATTTTTAAACTGATACAACTTCATTTTTTCCTTTAAGTAAGCTTTGAAAGAAAAAAAAAAATGTAAAGAACACTAAATGAAAAGTATGACAAAGTTGCATTACAGATGGGTGAAGGTACAGATGCCTCCAAAAGTTAAATTAAATTCGGATTTTTCTATTTGTATTCATTTTTATTTTTATTGTATTAGGACCTTTTTGAAAAAAAATATAATTTTTAATTTGTAAACTTAGAGCATCGTTGAAATAATAAATATGTCAATAAATAATTTTAAGCGAACATTTCATGTTCGTATGTATATATTAAAAAAATTATCATAAGAAGAAAATAAGAAAAACGAAAAATCAGCTAACTGAATACAGGGGAAAAAAAATCTAGTTTCAATCAAATATTTGGACGCATGTGTATCTTCACCAATCTGTAATGTATCCCTCGCACCATTTGACATTTAGTTATGTTTAAAATTAAAATAAATAATTTATTTATTCCAAAGCTTACTTTTGTGAGAAATTTGAATTAATATCAGTTTAAAAATTGTTTTTTATGTTAACGTTATATAAAATTCCACTAATAATATGATCCTTGTTAATTGAAAAACCCCTTATGGACTTGTAACTCCTAACGTAATTGTATTTATTTGCTAAGATTTGTCAATTCGTATGGTGTTTTTCAAAAAAAAAAAAAAAAAAAACTCTGGCAACGTGTGTGAAATGATTGGATCTTTAAATTAAGAACGTGGCATGTGAAAAGTCTCTTGTGAAATTTCAAAACTGAAAAATATCTCAAATCCTACTAATACTTTTGCCGATAATTTGGTTAATTTTTACTCTAATCAAATGAACTTTTGACATAAGTTGTCTAATATGCCTTTCAATCTATGTAACAAAAAAATTCTATCTTTCACACATGTGTGGCAAAAAAAAAAAAAAAAAAAAAAAAATCCTACAAATACTCATATCTCAGCGAAAATTAAACATGTGAATTTTATGTTTCAGAATAGTGATTCTCTAATGTTTTGTCAAGTTTTCTGAAGGTTTGTACAATTTTGTTGAAATCCATTCTTGTTATGAGAAAAAAAAAAAAAAAAAAAAAAAAAAAAACATACCAAATAAATAAATAAATAAATAAATAAATAAATAAATAAAAATCAATAATAATAATAATATATATGTGTGTGTGTGCGTCTAAATAACAGTGCGATTCTCACAAAAAAAAAAAAAAAAAAAAAAAAAAAAAAAAAAGCATACAAATATTGCACATACTATGTGGTGTTATGTGTTAAAGTTACAAGTCATTTGTAACATTTTACGATACATATTAATCCAAAATATTTGTGTTCTTCTTGACTTTGTGGTTGGTTCCGTAATTGCACTTCTGACTAAGTGAACTGAGGAAAATATGAGCTTGTAAATATTTTTTTGAAAAAAAAAAAAAAATCCTAGTTATTTGATCAGCACTGTACGTTGATTAAATATGAATTTTAATAAATTTATTAAAATCATTATTATTTTTCGTATAGTTATTGAGTTTAATGTGGTAGCTCCATATTTTGGTGCAAAATAAATTCAATCGCAAGAAATAGAAAACTAATAATTGAGATGAAATACATGGTATTACTTTTAAGTTTCCTCCATACAGTGGTTTATGTTTGAACAGAAATTTTTAACAATTTAGTTCATTGAAGAGCCGGCAAGAGAAAGAAATTTTAGACCTAAGTTACCGAATATCATATGAGAAACCTTTTAGAGAATTTTTACCTTCGTAATATATGTTGCCGAAGAAAATGCGATAGTTTTTTTTTTTCTTTTTTAATATAGCACGAAGTTTTAATAAGCGGACTGTATTGTGCCGCAGATTATATACAGAGCATTAGGGTATTTATGTATCAAAAATGTATATAAATAAACCCTTTCCAATGCTTAAATGTATGTCGGGTTGTTTTACACACTAAATCTCAATGAAAGGAGTGTCAAAGAAGAAAGACTTTACTAAATCTTTAAAAAAAAAAAAAAAAAAAAAAAAAAAATCTTCCATTATCATCACATAATCAGGGGTCAGATCATAAAGACATTCAAATTTGAAATTTAAAATAAAATATGGATAATTAATTTAGTTGTTTAGTTAGTAACAGGTGTAAAAAAAAAAAAAAAAAAGAGAAAGAAAGAAAAAAAGAAAAAAGTCTCAGTTTAGATTTTTCCAATCATGTAAAAATATTCTAACCCCATAAATAAATCCTTCAGGAAATACAAATTCATTTCATTGTTATATATATATATATATATATATATATTTAAAGAGTGAAATTAATCTAATGTTTCAAAAACCATGTTAAGATGAAACAAAAACTGATTCTAATAAATAATTTATTTTCTTATTTTTTTCTGCAACATGAGAAAATATCGTAAATTGAAACAGCCCCAAGTGTAATGAAAAAAAAATTCAATTTTATCTGTGGATAAATGCCTTGTTATAAATACTTTTTTATTTGCGTTCGAAAGTAATATTTGACTTTAAGTTACAAAATAATATATTAAACTTGATAAATAAAATCTTTAAACACTGATACAAGAAAATAAATATAATTTATGATAAATATCTGTTTAGACACAAGAGAATAACAAATGTAAAATGAAACAAAGATTTTCGGTATTTCATTCAGATTCTTTTTATATTTCTGAAGCAATATTTACCATGTATATTTTAAAATTTGCCAGAGTGACATTGTTTTGAGGAATAAATCTCTATGGAAAACATTTTAAGAAAAACTTCAATTGGTATGAATATAAAAAAAATGTTTATATATATATATTAAATGTTTATCTGATAGACCAAAAACCAAAATAATGAAAAAGGAACACAGACATCATAAAATATTGGATAGATATTAATTTTCATGCATTTGTGGGCTATGACGAAAAGAGAAGGCCCAAGTTTCAACAACATATCTGTGAATGTTTAGTTTGATATCCACTAGAAAAAGGTTTCGATTTTTCATGTTAGTAAAATAATGTATGATAAACTAATATTCAAAACTAAGTCAATAAATTGAATATATAAGCATTTAATGTAATAGCGATATTTATTATTATTATTTTAATTTTACGTCTTATAAGCTTAGTTTTTCAAATTGTATATATATAATTTGCGATCTTACAGCATAAAAAAAATAATATAAAAGTACATATTCGTAATCTAGTATAACTAAGATAGCACTACAGAATATAGTTATACAAACTTCTATCACGTTAAAAAAATTGCTTAAAAGAAAAAGAAGAAAGAATAGAAAAAAATGGAAAAGGTTAAATACTTCTTAAGGTTAAAATAAAAAGTCTTTTTAAAAAATCTATATGAAGCAGCAATGAAAGATACATTTATCATACAGGTTTATGGGTTTATACCTTTATGAATCACCTTTATGTACATTCACTATTATATATTAGCCCGCAGTTGTAAGTGCTCTTGATAATGATATAGCACATTTTGATAAATTTCAAAGTTATTTTTCGACATTTGTTAACTTTTTCAATATATTTCGCTTTATATAATGATTTACTTACATATGTGATTGTTATCTTGCGAATTCAAGTTTTTCTACCAGTCGTTTATCATTATAATGTTCAATTGTAATGCATATATATATATATATATATATATATATATATAACTTGAACCTTAAAGAAAGGGCGTTGGAGGTCACGGGACTGATCAGCTGTGAATAACAAGATTATGGGCATAAAAATATCATTTCTGATGTAAAAGAAATATATCTATCTAAAATTTAGTAACATTTTCTGATATTTATCGTTGCTGTTTTTTAAATTAATTTTTTATTTTGTCAGTTTTAATTATATTCTTCGGGGTAAACTTACCTGTATAACGAATGTATCAAATGTTTAATGGATATAACACTTAAGATAAATAAAATTTTATCTTTCCGATGAATGGACTTTTGATACATACATATAATTTAAAGGCGTACGCAGGAACAACCTCACTGAATGTTCTTTATAAACTGTCAGAACAGTAAACTGTGAAAACGATTTGCTTTATTTCATTTTTTCTTTTCCACTCTCAGCTTATTTGATTAAACCTTTTGAAAATCCTCGTCTATTTCATTCTTTAATCACATTCACGGGTCCGTTTCTGTTTCAGCTTACTTTTTCGTATGCTCTTGGATGCTTTCATTTTCGTTTTGTTTATTTATATATTTATTTTTGCATCATGGATAACAATTTATTTTATGTGTACGCGCCACTCATATCCTGTCAAATTATACTTTATTCATCTTTTTCCGAGTAGATTGTTTTTGTTACATCCCGGCATATAAAAGAATATCTATACATCCTTCATTTCCTTTTGTATGAACTTTGTTTTATACGCAGAATTTATAAACGTCTCAAATCACGTCGTTTTGATATTTGTATATTTTAATTTTGGACCAGTAAATTTCTTTAAAATATGAAGTCTGTAGGATTTAATTATTAAACACTAAAAAGTTTAGTTCAAACATGGATCACTATATGGAGTAAAGTTATAAGCAATACCACAATACGGTTCTTTTAAGTTTACTTCTTGCGAATTAAATTGAAGTTGCACCAAAACTTTGAGCTATCATGCATCCATTCACAAGGGAAGTATGAATCAGTAAATTTCTTATTGAAACCAAACCAAGCTTAAATTAAAGAGCGTGGTCGAAAACATAGGGTAAAGTGCAAATTTTGAACAACAACTTACTCATGGGCCCTAGAAAGATAAGACCTTAGAAAATTTAGCCCTTTTACTGAAATTAACGAAAGAGAATTAGCAGGCAAGAAATCGTGGCACAGTGCAAGGGTGTTTGCTTGGAAACAAGAAAATCTTTAGTTCGATACCCGTCATGGTCGAATTTAAATTTATTATTATTATTATTATTATTTAAAACTTAATACCAATATTTAGTTGAATACAGAATTACCAAATTCGGGTAAAAGATTAAACCATCGGGTGGTTGCAGTTACTTCAGAAACAAGTTTTGGTTTAAACTAATACCAAATTTTTAACAGGTTTTCTTTTATGGTTTACTTTCTGTTACAATCATTAAAGTCTTAACTTAATTTTAAAGGTATGTTTGGAATAAATATAGCTCTTCAATTAAATTTAAATTGCTTGTATGAAATAAAAATGCCTCGTTGTCTGCAGATATAACTAATACATCAACAAACAAAGTCTTAAAAAAAAAAAAAAAAAAGAATAAATAAATAAATAAAATAAATGAAAATAAATGAAAACAAGAGAAGAAGGAATTAGTAAATATTAACAATTTTGTCATTACTGAAATGTTTAAAGGCAGCACTTTGGTGATCTATATTTATTTTGCATTTTATTAATTTCTTTCGCTTTTTTACAGCCCTGATTGCATAGCAAGTGCAATTTTTCTGTAAAAAAGGTAAAACATCTCGAAGTAATTTATTAAATAACATACCTTTTAAAAAATTGTTTAAACATCTATTCATAACCATTATTTATAAATTATTCCCGAATGGGTCACTACTTCTCTGCTAAAATGATTCAAATGAAAGAAATCATTTGGTTGGTTAGTGATTTTTAATGACGCACGGTCCATAATAGGACATTCAGCGCCCAGCCGATAGTAAAAATCAGTGTACGATATACTTAATGAGAAACTAGAAATCAATATATGATATACTTATCACTCAGAATTCAGCTGCATAATACTTAAAAATCTTACCTGATAAATCAATTAAACATAATATATTTTTTGTGATTGTATCTCTGTCCTGTATTTGAAAAATATTATTTACTTACACTAATTTTCTTAAGCAGAAATGATAAATTTATTATTAGTGATTATGCTGAACATTTAATTGTTGTCGGGAATTCCCGCTCATTCTTCTGCTTTGAGAACAAAATGACTTTCCAGACAGACGGGCGCCTCTTTTTCGAGAAAGGTGCTTTTTACTTTCCGAACACTATAGTGAGGAAAGTATTGTAATCATGTCAAAAATTCGAATTCGAGATTTTGATGTTTCTATACGTTTCGAGGTCCAACGAGTCCGTTTTCACTATTTTTACGATGATGTATGTATGTGTGTGTGTATGTATGCGTGTATGTATGTGTGTATGTATGTGTGTATGTGTGTGCGTATGTATGTGTGTATGTCTGTGAGTGAACACGCTAGCGTCTAAACGCTTTGTTCGAATAAGCTGAAAGTTGGTACGTATATTGTAAGTCACCATAGTACGAACCCTATAGATTTTGGTGAATCTAGCACTTATAGTTTTTTTTACAGGGACACAAAGAAAAATTCTTTATCATTATGGCCAAGGGACCAAAATCTTAAAAGTGCGATAGCATCTAAACGCCTCATTCAATTGAGCAAAAACTTTATACACATATTATAGGTCACAGATACTCAATCTGTATAGATTTTGGAGAATCTAGCACTTATAGTTTTTTTACAGGGACACAAAGAAAAATTCTTTGCCAAATTTTTAAAAGTGTGATAGCGTCTAAACGCCTTATTAATCTCAGCAAAGAATTTGTACACATGTTATAGGTCACATTTGAACCAACTGTATAGATTTTGGTGAATATAGCACTTACAGTTTTTTTACAGGGACACAAAGAAAAATTCTTTATCTTTATGGTCTATGAGACCAGCGATAGCATCTAAACGCCTTATTCAATTGAGCTGAAAATTTGTATGAATATTATAAATCATTGTTGCACTAACTATAAGCATTTTGGTGAATCTAGCATTTATAGATTTTTACAGGGACACAACGAAAAATTCTTTATCATTATGATCTAAGGGCTCAAAGTTCAGTAGCGTTAAATAAAACCTCGTGTGATATATGGAGAAAATTACTCAAACACTCTATTATGGTTTTCTCTTTTTTGTTTGTTTAGCAACTCCTCTTTCTTTATTTTATCTACAAAACTGTTAGTTACTCAATGTTCGGAAAGTCGAGTGGAGTCACTCCAGATTTTTTAGAATCAAAAGCAGAACAAAAAGGACCTCGAACTGAGTTGGGGCTACGTTAAGATCGTTGGGTTTACAGACGCCCGCACCGGTCCTAAAACAGAACAATTATAACCTTTAAGAATTAGAATTAATATTTAAGAACTAATGACAATCTAAGAACGTTAATATTAAGATTTAATTTAATATTTAATTGTAAATACTGTAGATAGTTTCTGTTTTCGTTTTCATTTTACATGTATGCTAACAAAGCATTAAAATTATGTTTTCTCATCTAAGAAGTGCTACGTTCATCGAGTTTAGTTTCTTTAATGGATCAATAGTTGCCCCATCCACATCCGGACTTTTGGGTTAGAAGTTTTCAGGTGAGACCCATCCATATTTTATTATTTAGAAGAATAAATATTTTATTAGAAAATTTATGAATGTAAGAAAAGATAAGATTTGAAATATGCTGTATCGGGTCAGTAAGAATAATTAAGTTTTAGATCAGAAATCTGGTACAGCCATAATTGTAAAGAAAAAGTTACTTTACAAAGTGTTAATAATACTCGCTATAAAAAATACTATACCGGTTAAGTATTAAAAGTGCAGAAACATATTTATTGCACTCGGTAAGTATAAGGGTGAGTAAGTTTATAAAATCTACAGCTAAACATATAAAGAAAAAAAAATGTTGTGTTGAGAAAATCAAATTCATTTTGTTGACGGATTTTGCAAATTTATTTTGTAAAGTTTAGCAAACTAACTGGTTCCGGTTCACCAAATTGAATATTGCTCATAGAAGAATCACTGTCACTAGTTAATTCGAAAACCTACATTCATAGAATCTCTCTGAGCGGTTATTCATAGAATAACCAGAATAATCAGAAATCTGGTACAGCCATATTTTGTGGCATCCCATACACGGGATGTGGGCAGCTATATAGATCCATTATTTATAATTGAAAGCTATATCCATTATTTATATTTGAAAAGATAGATAATATTTATAAAATTTTAAATTTTTGTATTTATTATGGCTAATTTAGTAATAGCCAAAAAAGAGAGAGCTGTCATAAGAGACAGTATTAATAAATTTATAGAGAAATTAAAAACTTTATGTGATGATATAGATCCAGATGCTGTAGATTTCGAAGAAACTATTGAATTATTAAATGAAACTACTATAGATTTAAAGAATAAAGATGCAGAGATTAAAAATTTAACTCAAGAACTCCAATTAGAAGCCGAATTAGAAACGGCAAATGAATATCGTGAAAAAATAATTACTTGGCGATTTCGAGCCAACAGAAAATTAAAAGAACTAAAGAAAAATGAAACAAGTGTTTCATCAATAGAAAGACCTATTTCAAAAGAAGCAATGCACATCAAATTACCACAGCTAGATCCAGTTAAATTTAACGGGAATGCAGCCGAATGGCTGACTTTTTGGTCGTCATTCGAAACGGCTATTCATAATAATGAAAATTTAGATCCTGTAGATAAATTTAATTATTTGAAATCATTTTTGGCACCTGACCCCTTAAAATGTATAGAAGGATTCTCTGTCACCGCGAGTAATTACATAAAAGTAGTAGATATTTTAAAAGAAAAATATGGCAAACAAGACCTCTTAGTAAATGTACATTTGAATAAATTATTAAATATTGCCCCACTAAAACATTCAAGTAACATTAAATCGCTCAGGAAAATTTACGATGAAATCCAAACTAACATTAGAAGTTTAGAATCATTAGATGTTTCTTTGGATAGCTACGGCAGTTTATTGTCACGGATATTACTAAAAATATTACCTAAAGATTTAGCATTACAATTTAATATGGAATTTCACGGTGTTAATTATGGCGTGAAAGATATATTATCTTTCTTAAATAAACAACTCGTATCGCGAGAATGCTTAATAACTACCAGACAAGATGACAGCAGCGCTAGTGCCAGTCATTTCTCTCACCGAGTTCAAAGATTAGATAATCAAAATCGTAGAGATGTTCGCCCCCCCCCCCCGCGTTAATAAACTTGATACTCAGAACCGGAAATTCCCTACTGCTTGTGATTTATTAAATGAGAATAAAAGTGATAGGTGTAATTTTTGCTCAGAATCGCATTTAAGTAACAAATGTGTCAAAACTCGTAATTTACCATTTGATGAAAGAGTTAATCTATTGCGTAAGAAAGGATTGTGTTATTTATGTCTCCAACCTCCGCATTTAGCTAGACACTGTGTCTCAAAAACTTTATGCAAGTTATGTAATCGTAGACATTCAGACATAATGTGTAATGGAAATAAAGATTTGAAACAGGAAATAAGTAATTACAAAAGAAATGATCAATCTAAATTGGCGTTATCGAATCATAATTTACAAGCGAATGTTTATTTGCAGACGTTAATAGTAGCAATTTCTAACAGAGATGATAGTAAATCATCATATATTCGGTTAATTATTGACTCCGGATCTCATAATAGTTACATCAGTAAGTTTGCAGCTGATAAGTTAAAATTAAAAAGAATGAAAAAAGAAACATTCAGACACTGTCTTTTTGGGGGCATGGAAATGTCAGCTGAACATAATCGTTATGAATTTACGATCGGGAGTTTAGATAATAAGTTTAAGTGTAAAATACAAGCACTAGATCAAGAGAAAATATGCACAGGCGTGAATTTATGTCGCGATGATAAATTAGTAAAACTCTTAGAAAAGGAAGGTGTATATTTATCAGATGTCCCTAGAAATAATAAATCCTGTTTATACCAGAAAAATGCAGACGAAGTACATATACTTTTTGGAGCTGATATGTCCGCTAAACTGTTCACAAATGACATAAAATATTTTCCAAAATTGGGATTAACTACATTCAGAACTAAATTGGGTTGGACCATTTTGGGCAAGACTGAGCAGCAGGCCTGTCACAAGAGTGAGCAGGACAATTCTTTGGCGGGTCTATCGTTGTCATTACACGTGTCAAACGCCAGTTTATCAGATTTATGGCGCCTTGACACTCTAGGAATTACTAATGAAGATAATAAATCGAAACAGGATTTAGAACAAGAAACTAAGAATCATTTTCTAGAAACTGTTAAACGAGATAAAAGCGGTCGATATGAAGTCAATTTACCATGGACAGTTGATCATTCGATTTTATCAGATAATTACTCGTTGGCAGAAAAGTGCCTGTACAGGACGGAAAATAAATTAATCAAATCTGATGGGAAAAAGGAATATGGGGAAATTTTTGATTTCTGGGAAAACAATCAGATTATAGAAGAGGTATTGGACCAGAAAAGGGACAAGGTACATTATTTAGCACACAGACCGGTGGTTAAAGAATCTAGTGAAACCACTAAAATTCGTCCAGTATTTAATGCCTCAGCGCACACTAGAAACAGTCCCTCCCTTAATGATTGTTTAACAAAAGGACCTAATCTTGTAGAAATTATACCTAGCATTTTGAATAGATTTCGCAGATACAAAATAGGAATTTCGTCCGATATAGAGAAAGCATTCCTGCAAATTAAAATAACAGAGAAAGATCGCGACTTTTTGAGATTTTTTTGGTTTAATAGCGAAAATAAATTGAAAATTTATAGACATTGTTGTGTGGTTTTCGGCCTAACTTCAAGCCCTTTTTTGCTTATGGCAACATTAAATGACCTTTTAGAAAATGTTCCCGAACAATGGCGAGAGACAGCTAGGCTCTTAAGAGATTCCTTCTATTTAGATAATTCCCTCATCAGCCTGAATTCGATTCAAGAAACAGAAAAATTCATATCAGAATCTCAAGGAATTTTGGCTTCGGCACATTTCAATTTGAGATGCTGGCGATCGAATTGGCCCCAAGCTATGATCGACAAAACTGAAGATGAACCGAGGTTTGCTCCCGTGTTAGGATTACTCTGGGATTTGAAAAATGACAGTTTAGTTTGTAAAATTGAAGAACCCCTAAAGATAAGTGAACCCTTACAAAAAGAAAACTTTTATTAGTTACCCAAATAATTTTTGATCCTGTGGGATTCACAGCACCTGTTAGTTTAGTTCCCAGACTAATCCTTCAAGAAACGTGGATTCAGAAGGTGAAGTGGGACTGAAACTTTAAAACAACAATCTTCTAATTGGCTGAAAGGAATAAATTTTTTATCCCAAATTAAAATACCTCGGTGGCTTAACATTTTCCCAGAGAAAGAAAAGAAAACATCATTACATGTTTTTTCTGATGCAAGCAAGCGAGCATATGCCACTTGCGTATTCATAAGAGTAGAGACCTCAGAAGGAATCAAGATCCAGTTAATCAATGCTAAAAGTCGAGTTGCACCTGTTAAGGAATTGACCATACCCCGCCTTGAACTGTTATCTTGTCTTATTGGCGCTAGGTTGGCCAAAAATGTACAAAACGATTTAAATTTACATGTAAATACCATATTTTGGTCAGATTCAACCACTGCTTTAGGTTGGGTAAGAAGAAAACAAGAATGGGGTACATTTGTACACAACAGAGTATTAGAAATCCGAAATCTGACCGAAGTTTGCAATTGGAGACATGTACCCGGAAATTTGAATCCCGCGGACCTCCCGTCTAGAGGATGCTCTTTTGAACAACTACAGAAATCGAGATGGTGGGAGGGTCCGAGTTGGCTTTATTTACATGAAAATGAATGGCCTCAAATAGAAGAAGACCCAAACGAAGGACTCATAAACAGCGAAAAAAGGAAGACAATCCTAAATCTTTTAGATAAAAAAGAAGATAATTTCAGTCGATTTTATCAGTATTTTTCCTCTTACAAGAAAACTGTCAGAAACATTGCCTGGATATATAGATTTTATCATAATTCGAAGACTACTGGGAAAATGTCCGAATTAGATATTTCAGTTGAAGAATTTTCAAAAGCAGAAAATGTACTTCTACGATTAGTACAACAAGAATCTTTTTCAGGGAGAACAGATCCAAAATTACGAAATTTAAGGCCTGTCGAAGATAAGGCTGGTCTCTTAAGAGTAAAGACCAACATAATTCAAAGAAACGACAGTGAAAACTTCAGATATCCTGTGATCTTACCTTACAAGCATCCCGTCGTCCAAAGATTGGTATTCGAGAGGCATTTAGAGAATCAGCACGCTGGAGTCAGCACTCTAATGACACTACTTAGAGAAAATTTCTGGATAATGAAGTCTAGAAAATCCATTAGAAATTCAATAAGAAAATGCGTGATTTGCAGAAAACTTAAGACTTCCAAAATAGATGTTGAACCTGGAGTACCACCCGAAGACAGAGTACGAGAAGCAGCCATCTTTGAAGTGGTAGGCGTAGATCTAGCCGGTCCTCTACATCTTTCTGATGGATCAAAAGCGTGGATAGCCTTATTTACTTGCGCTGTCTACCGAGCCATACATCTTGAAGCCATTACGTCTCTGTCTACAGAAAGTTTTATTCAGTCTGTGAGAAGGTTCATAGCAAGGCGAGACAGACCCTACATCATCTATTCAGACAACGGGAAGAACTTCCTTGGAACAAGCAATGCTCTCTCGAGTGTAGATTGGGAAACCATCTGCAAGGTAGCTACCACCCAGAAGATCAGATGGAAATTCAACCCTCCTGCAGCACCATGGTGGGAAGGCTGGTGGGAGAGGCTTGTTGGAATGGTTAAAGGAATCCTGAAAAGAAACTTAGGTCATGCATCTTTGAATTACGAAGAACTTTGCACCATACTGTGTGACTGTAACAAGTGATTAATTCACGGCCTATAACCTATGTTTCCGAAGATAACACAGATCCCTTACCTTTAACCCCAATGATGTTCCTAAGAGAACTACCAACATCAGGAATACCTGACCTAGATGCTTTGGATTCTAAAGATCTTAACCGCAGAGCCAGATATAGGCAAATAATCAGAGAAAACCTAAGAAACAGATTCAGAGCTGAATATTTAGGACAATTACGACAACATGCATCTAAGACCAAAAGATTCAAACAATTGAAAGTCGGCGATGTTGTCCTATTAGAAGATTTCAATAAGAAACGTGTTCACTGGCCTTTGGCAAGAGTGATAGAAATTTACCCAGGCAAAGATAATGTGATACGCCTAAAAAGATTAGGTGAATCACTTTGAGTAAGGTCATGCTATTCTTAGCTCCCATTGCGGGCTAATTTTCACCTGGAACGGGGTAAGTACCAGTCGCACTTTATGTCTCATTTTATTTACGAATGTCTGAGCTCTTTTTTGATACCTTGTTTCTGTAATTAAGATAATTAGAACCAAAGAAATTAATAAAAATGTAACTGCTAAGAACACAACTTAAAAACAACACGTTTCCCTAATCTTCCCTAACATGGCCGATGGAGACCGCTCACTTAGGTCATGTTTTTCAATAATTTTAAGTATTTAATGATTTTCTCAAAGTTCTTCTGCGATTGGTGTTGATGCTACTAACCTAGATCTAACTTTTAAAACTAACCTCATGCAATTAGCACAATTAAAACAAAAGTTATTAAAGTTTAAAAAATTAAAAGTTTCCCTACCAGTTTCCCTTATCTGATAGCTCTACGTTCAGCACAAGTCACTTTTCCCTTCCTCCAGCAATGATTTTCCCTCCTTTCTCAAATTTAAATCAATACTCTTGGGTGGTTGCCACTGATTTTATAACAAATCTTTTCCTGATATTTTAACTAATTTTAACCAAAACAGAAATGTTTTAAAACGCAGTTTAAAACATCAAACCACTCATGATAAATTAATCAAACTTAATAAAAGAATAAATAAGTGAATAAATAAATAAATAAATAATAATAATAATAATTCTCAGTAATTAGAAACAGTCATCCAAAGAAAATAATTTATTACAACTAACTGCAACTAACTACTTAGACAAATGGTGTTTGTGTTGGGAGCGTTTACGTACTCACCGCAACAACGGGCACTTTCACTCACCATAGTAAAATGTTAAGTTAGTACTATGTTTAAGAAAAATGTACATTCTCATATTGCAGATTTTCATACTTGCCTTAACTAATATAATGTACATACATCTTTTTACTCACAGACAATAATCAACTCAGCGCACACATTAACACTCAACCAACGCTCCAAATCTTTAACTGAATAATTCAAAGGTAAATCCTTTCTTACACACACATGGTTGCAGTGTGAACATCAACACAATTACAAAAGAAACATTTACTCTTAAAAGATTAGCAAACAGTAATTTCTAAACATAAAAATTAAGTACAAAATTCATTCTGGTGAAACAAAAAAAAAAAAAAAAAAAAAAAAAAAAAAAATCGCTTAACGTCAAGGTGAAACATCTACGTGCTTGTAGAATTTAATCACCTCAGCGCTCTCCGCGACCTTCGGCATGCATTCCCTTTCTAGATAAACTTTTCAAGGGTTTTAGGTTTAGGTTTTAGGTTTAGAAATTAAACTTGGCAGTATTCAAAAATGTTATAGACATCATCAAATCAAACAAACACCATCTTTTTCGCATTTGAAATTCAAGGTAGCGAACAATTAAACTAATAATCCTACGCTCTAAAACTTTTCGAGCTAAAATAACTACGCAAAGCCTCTAGAACACTTACGCTTAGTTGTTGTAAGAAACTTCTACCCACTCACCGCAATTTCCGACACACTTTCCCTACATTCATTCTAGCTCAGTGTTTCTAGGAAAACTTTTCAAGGGTCATAGGTTTAAGATTCAAGTTTAGAAAATTAAACTTTGCAGAAATCAAAATTATTATAGACAGCACCAAAACAAACAAACACTATCTTACTCGCAGTTAAAAATCAAGGTAGCGCGCAATTAAACTAAAAACCCTACGGCCCAAAACTTTTCCAGCTAAAATAACAACGTAAAGCCTCTATAACACTCACGCTTAGTCATTGTAAAGCATATCTACTTACTCACCGTAACTTTCGCCTCGCTTTTCCCATCTAGGTCAACTTAACAAGGGTTTTAGGTTTATGAATTAAGTTTAGTTAACTAAACTTGGTGGAAATGAAAATTATCTTTCACATCACGAAAACAAATAAACACCATCTTACTCAAAGTGGTAAATTAATTTACTGCAAATTTCAACTTTAACCTAATGTTCCAAAACTTTTTTTAGCAAAACTAATCAAACGTTAAGCCTTTATAACACTCACACTTAGTCGTTGTAAGAAACATCTACATATCTGCGGAGCTTTCGGCACGCTTTCCCTACATTCATTCTAGCTCAGTGTTTCTAGGTAAAATTATTAAAGGTCTTAGGATTAAGATTTAAGTTTTGAAATCAAAACTGTTACAGACATCACCAAATTAAACGAACACCATCTTTCTCGCAGTTTAAAATCAACTTAGCGAACAATTAAACTAATTTCACTATACTCCAATACTTTTCCACCTAAAATAACAACGTGAAGCTTCTAGAACACTCAAGCTTAGTCGTTTTAAGGAACGTCTTCCTACTTACTGCACGTTTTTCCTTTCTTTTTCTTTCCTAAAATCTATGAAAAGTCTTAGGATAAAGTTTTAAGTTTAGGCGATAATCAAAATTATTATAGACACCACGAATTGAAACAAACACCATCCTAATCGCAGTTGAAATTCAAGGTAGCGCACATTTAAATTAAAAACCTCAAGCTCCAGAACTTTTCGAGCAATTTAACAACGTAAAGCCTCTATAACATTCACGCTTATTCGTTGCAAGGAATATCTACTTACTCACCGCAATTTTCGGCTTGCTCTACCTATCTACGTAAACTTATCAAATGTTTTAAGTTTAAGTTTAGTAAATTAAACTTAGCGGCATTCAAAATGATCTTTGACATCTCCAAAACAAATAAACACCATCCTACTCACAGAGGTAAATTGATTTACAGCATAATTCAACTTTACTAACGTTTCAAAACTTTTTCAGCAAAACTAACCAAACGTAAAACCTCTATAAAACTCACACTTAGACGATGTAAGGAGCATCTACATACTCTCCGCAGTTTTCGGCACGCTTTCCCTACATCCATTCTAGCTCTATGTTTCTAGGTAAACTGATCAAGGGTCTTAGGATTAAGAATTAAGTTTTAAATTAAAGTTGGTTGAAATCAAAATTATTATAGACAGCACCAAAACAAGCAAACACTTTCTTACTCACAATTATAAAAATCACGGTAGCGCGCAATTAAACTAAAAACCCTACGCGCCAAAACCTTTCCAACTAAAATAACAGCGTAATGCCTCTATGACACTCCCGCATAGTTATTGTAAGGCTTCTACTTACTCACCGCAACTTTCGCTTCGCATTTCCTACCTAAGTTAACTTATCAAGGGTTTTAGGATTCAGTATTAAGTTTAGAAATTTAAACTTGGCGGAATTCAAAATTATCTTTCACATTACCAAAACAAATAAACACCATCTTACTCAAAGTGGTAAATTAATTTACAGCACAATTCAACTATAACCCAATGTTCCAAAACTTTTTCAGCAAAACTAATCAAACGTTAAGCCTTTATAACACTCACACTTAGTAGTTGTAAGTAGTGTTGCAAAGGCTGGAAAAAACCCGTTTCTTCCCTGGAAATAAACCGGGTTTTTTGGGAAGGAAATTTTGAAAATTCCTGGGAATTTTGAAATAATTTGATGTATAGACACATTTTTTCCATTTTTATTATCTTTAATGATTTCCTATTTAGCATTTTTAACTGTAACTGTGAATAGCTACTCAACTTTTCTTTCTTTTGCAGATACAAAGTCAGTTATTATTATTATTTCGTAAATTGACATTAAAATAGAAAGACTATTTCTAATAAATTTCAGAATAAAATATTTCTTCAATGTCAGTAGAATGGTGCATTCGTAAAGTAAATAATTTAAGCATACTCAAATAATACATAGCAATAAAATATAAATATACACATTTATTTTAAAAATACAAAGGACATTCTTTTTAAGTGCAGAACTGAATATTCATAATTGTTTATTTTTATTTTTGTTAAATACAGATGTAATAGTAGTTTCTCTCGCTCTCTCTTTTTTTTTACAAAAAAAAATTTAATTGCAGATTAAAGAGAGTTGACTGTACTTGTTTCGGAAACATTCAAAATGAATATTTATTGAAAAAAACCTGATAAAAAAAAAGGAATTACTCAAAATCATTGCAGTTAAATGATAATTTTAGTTGAGTAATCTTTTAAAAACCTTTCTGATCAAGTAATATTACTTAAACTTTACTTTAAGTTTAAAACAGAACGTACACAATTTAAATTTATTTGCTTTGCTTGAAATAATTAAAAAAAAAAAACCAAAATTAAAAAAAATTGTCAGTTTGTTTATCTTTTGGAAATATATTAAAAAGTATTATGTAATGGTTGCAATGAACCGAAGCAGTATTGCCTGAAAATAAAATTACTCTTGCATTTAAAACTAGTTTATGCAATACTCATTGACATTTTCAGTATTAAGTATATGTATGTTCAATGCGTCAGCCCTAACTTCCATTTTGAAAGTGACTGGTTTTGTTTACTTTTAAAATTCCCAATATTCCCCAAAGTTCCGGGTTTATTCCCCAAAATTCCCGGGTTTATTCCCATCTTTCAAAAACTGTGGGTTTTTTGCAACACTGGTTGTAAGGAACGTCTACATATCTCCTCAGCTTTTGGCACGCTTTCCCTAAATTCATTCTTTGTTTATAGATAAAATTATTAAAGGTCTTAGGATTAAGATTTAAGTTTTGAAATCAAAACTGTTATAGACATCACCAAATTAAACGAACACCATCTTTCTCGCAGTTTAAAATCAATTTAGCGAACAATGAAACTAATTCCCCTATACTCCAAATCTTTTCCACTTAAAATAACAACGTAAAGCCTCTAGAACACTCACGCGTAGTCGTTTTAAGGAACGTCTTCCTACCTACTGCACGTTCTTCCTTTCTTTTTCTTTCCTAAAATCTATGAAAAGTCTTAGGAACAAGATTTAAGTTTAGGCGATAATCAAAATTGTTATAGACACCACCAAATGAAACAAACACCATCTTACTCGCAGTTGAAAATCAAGGTAGCGCACATTTAAACTAAAAACCTTAAGCTCCAGAACTTTTCCAGCAAATTAACAACGTAAAGCCTGTATAACATTCACGCTTAATCGTTGCAAGGAATATCTACTTACTCACCGCAATTTTCGGCTTGCTTTTCCTATCTACGTAAACTTATCAAATGTTTTAGGTTTATGTTTAGAAATTTAAACTAAGCGGGTATCAAAATGATCTTTGACATCTCCCAAAAACATGAAAAAAAAAAAAAACTTCATCTTACTCACAGAGGTAAATTTATTTATAGCATAATTCAACTTTACCTAACGTTTCAAAACTTTTTCAGCAAAACTAACCAAACGTAAAACCTCTATAACACTCACACTTAGTCGTTGTAAGGAACATCTACATACTCTCCGCAGCTTTCGGTACGCTTTTCCTACATTCATTCTAGCTCAGTCGTTGTAAGGAACATCCATGAAGGTAGAATGAGAAGGAGGTATATCTCATATGGTGTTTCAGAATCAAAACCGGTCCTAAAATTCTTTTCGCCGCATCGTGACGCTAGTATCGGTACCTGCGTCCATTTAACATTGTTGGAATACGAAATCTTTATTATTTTGTTTATTAAATTAATATTTTTAAGTAATATCAGCTCACAAATGCTAAAAAATTATTCACAGAAGTTAAGTGCAGACAGGCAAGTCATAAACACTTTCAATTCCGTTAGAAAATATTAAAAAAAAAAAAAAAAAAGTTTTATTAAGGGGGGAAAAATTGTATAAAATATTGTTTAACTGATTTTTTATTAACTTTTTTTTTTTTTTTCTTGTGTGCATGTGTGTGGACATACGTTTTAATAATTATTTAATTTTAATACATTATTTAATTTTGAACATAATTATTTTAATTTAATTTGATTTAAATTAATTTAAAACATGTTTAATTTATATTAAACATAAGTAAACGATTTATTCTCTTATTTAAAATATATTAAAAAAAAAAAAAAAAAAAAAAAGTTAAAATGCTTTTTAAATTACCACAAACTAATAATAATTACTATCAGAATGATATGAATAAACAATGTAAATTTGAATAATTAAAATAATTTAGAATTGTTTTCCAGAACTACGATTTTTTCTATTAAAAGGCCACTTTGTAAAAGTCCAATACTTGAAGGTATAGTTGGTATCCTTTTTAGAAAGGTTTCTCTGTATTTTGTTGCCTAGTGATATAGTAAAAAAAAAAAAAGAAAGTTTTTAGTCCCCTCCAATAGCCGAGGAGTTTTGCTCTCGAAGCTAGAAGACGGGAAGTGCCAGGTGCGATCCCATGTAGCACTTGCCAATCTAGCCGTTCGGAGTTTTCCGTGGTTTTCTCCTAAATTCACGGATGATAACCACCTAGAAAGACCACCACCAGAATCCATCTTCCCTTATGCACAAGTCCCTAGTGCAGACAATAGGTCTTAACCTATATACCATACCATACTTGTAATTTTTATCAAAATATTTTCACATTTAAATTGAACATAAAAAAAAATGATTTATTCTCATATTTAAAATATTTTTTTTTTAAACTTAAAAAGCTTTCAAAATTATCATACACTAATAATAATAATTATCAGAATGCTATATTCATAAACAATGTGAATTTGAATAATTAAAATCATTTCGAATTTGTTTCCAGAATTCCTATTTTGTCTATTAAGAGATAATCTTTGTAAAGGTACAATATTTCAAAGTACGGCTGGTGGCCTTCTTAGGAAGGTTTCGATGTATTTTATTGCCTGCCAATAATTTTTGTGATAATTTTACACGAGAGGTTCTGCTATCGAAGCTGGAAAACGGGAAGTACCGGGTTCGATTCCATGTAGCATATGTCAACCTAGCCTTTGTGAGTTTTCCGTGGTTTTCTTAGAAATTCGCATTAATGCGAGCTAGAACCATACAAAAATACCCCAATCAGAAAGCATCTTCCCTTATGCCCAGGTCCCTAATGCAGACAAGTGGCCTTAACCCGAATTGTATCCTGTATTTTTTATCAAAATACTTTTACATTTGAATAAAACATAAGTACTTCAAAAAGGAATATAAAAAATGTATATATATATATTATCAATAACTTATCATAGAAATAATACTGAAATGAAAATAAAACTGAATATGATACAAATAATATTGAAAGTTGAACAATTTGTTCTAGTACGAAAAATGGTTTTTGAAAAACAAAATTATTCTTGAAAAGCTTTTATGATTAAAACAAATTAATATTAATGATTGTTAGAGAAATATATAGAAAAATTATGCAAACTTCAATAGTTAAAATCATTTAGAATTTGTTTTATAAATTAAGATTTTTTGAATCTATATTAAAAGGCCTCTGTATAGGTACAATATTTAAAGGTATAATGGATGGCCTTTTTGAGACATTTTATTGTATTCCATTTCTAATCAATAATTTTTGTGATAACTGTAATTCTTTCACCCCACCAGTGGTCGAGAGGTTCTGCTCTCGAAGATGGAAGTCAGGAAGTGCCGGGTTCGATCGCAAATAGTGCTCATCCATTTAGCCGTTCGGTTTTTCTCGTGGTTTTCTCTGAAACTCAAATAAATACGTGAAACTTAGAAAACTAACTAATTCAAAAAACTAACTAGATAAACTATCAGCATTTTAAGTAATTGCAGTTTATGTACAACATTTACGTATATGTTATATGTGTAAATAAGTTAAAAATGACATCTTAGTAAACATAATTGCAACTTATGCATAACTAAAAGAACAATGTTAGTTGCCATTTGTCATTCAACTTGCTGATTCTAATTTCGACCCCTGTTTAGATGCTATCGCAGTTAAAAAAAAAAAAAAATTGGCTTATATAGACCATAATCATAAAGAATTATTCTTTGTGTCCCTGTAAAAAAAACTATAAACTCTAGATTCACCAAAATTTATAGAGTTCGTGTGACGGTGACTCGTAATACGTGTATAAATTTTCATCTCAAATGAATAAGATGTTTAGACACTATCACACTTTACAAAATTTGGGCCCATAAACCATAAAGATAAAGAATTTTTTTTTTTTTTTTTTTTTTTTTTTTTTGTGTGTGTGTCCCTATTAAAAAAAAAAAAAAAAAAAAAAAAACTATAAGTGCTAAATTCATCAAAATCAATAGGGTTTATGCTATGGGAACCTATAACATATGTACCAATTTTCAGCTCATTCAAACAAAGCCTTTACAAGCTATCGTCTTCACTCACATACATCATAAAAAAAAAAATATGAATTCAGGAGACCTCAAAAAGTGTAGATCACACCAAAATCTCAAACTTTTTTTTTTTTTTTTTTTTTTTTTTTTTTTTTTTTTTACATGATTACAATGCATTTCTCTCTATAGCGATTTGAATTATTTTGTCTGTCTGGGTATAGAAACCAATTTTTCTACAACTTTCAACAAGCAACATTTTGCAATAAAGCTGAAAATTTTAAATAACATAATATATGTGACTCATAATATGTGTATAAATGTTCATCTCAAACAAATAAGGCATTTAGACATTATCACACTTTGCAAAATTTGGGCACTCAGACTATAATCACAAAGAATATTTCTTTGTGTCCCTGTAAAAAAACTATGTACTAGATTCACCAAAATCAAAATGTTTTGTGCTATGGGGAACTGTAACATGTGTACCAATTTTCAGCCATTTGAACAGGGCGTTTAGACGCTATTGTGTTCATCATTTTCAAAATAGTAAACATGAATTCAGGAGACCTCAAAAGTGTAGAAACACTAAAATCTCAAACTCGTATTTGTGAAATGATTAAAATACTTTCCTCCTGATAGTTTTCTGAAAGTAACAAAGTGTTGAAATGTGATCAAGAGAAATATCTTTCCCAGTCCATAATGTATTTGAATTATTTTATCTGTCTAGATGTAGAAACCAATTTTACTACGACTTTCAACAGACAACATTTTACAATAAAGTTGTAAAATTTAAATAACATACAATTTTTTTAAAAATTCTAATAAAACTTGGAGGCACGTGAATGCCTTTGCAGGGAGATTTCACTCTCTTCTATTTCCTACAGATAATTATAATTTTTTAGCCCCCACCAGTGGCTGATCCAGTGATTCTGTTCTTTGAGCTGGAAGACGAGAAGTACCAGGTCTGATCCCAGATCATGCTTGTCGACCTAGTGATTCGAAGTTTTCTGCATTTCCCCCCCCCTTTAATTTGCATGAATATGAGCTAGAATTCTTTTGAAAGATCCCCACTGAGGCCATCTTTTCTTAGGTCCAGGTCCCTACTATAGACAGTCTTCCTTAATTCAAATACCATATCATGCTTGTAATTTTTATCAGAGTATTTTCAAATTTAAACAAAACATTAGCATTTCAAAAATGAATTCAGAAATCTACGTTATCAATATCTTATGATAGAAATAATACTCAGCTGAACTGTTGTTCTGGTATATAAAATATTTTTTGAAAAACAAAAGTGTTCCTGAAAAGATTTCAAGATTAAAAGAATATTAATGATTAACAGGAAGCTATATTGACAAATTATGTAAATTTGAATTAAATTAATTATAGTTAAAATCATTTAGAATTTATTTCCTAAATTAAGATTTTTATTAATGTAGAAGTCCACCACTATAAAGGTCTAATATTTAAAGGTACAGTGGGTCGGCCTTTTTACAGAGGTTTTACTGTATTTCATTTTTAATCAATAATTTTTGCATTCCACCAGTGGTTTAGAGGTTCTTTTCTTGAAGCTGGATAACTGGAAGTGCCGGGTTCAATTCCAGGTTGCGCTTATCCCTATAGCCATTCGAATTTTGCCACGGTTTTCTCCGAAACCCATGTACACCCCCACATAGGATATCTTCTTTAAAGAATTCTCTACTATACACAATTGGTAGTAATCCGAATAACATGCCTACCTAGAACTTTTATTGAAATATTTTCACATTTAAGTGGAACATAAGTACTTCAAAAAGGCATCCAAAAAACCTTACATTATAAATAACTTAGGAGAGAAATAATACAAAGCTAAGCAATTTTGTTATGTTTGGTATAAAAAAAAAAAAAAAAAAAAAAATCCCTAAAAGCTTTCAAGATTAAAATAATATTAATGATTATCAGAAAGCTATACAGACAAATTATTTATAGAGCTAAAGTCTTTTAGAATTGGTTTTTTGCATTTATGATTTTTTGAACCTCAATTTAACGACCACCTATGTAACCGTCCAAAATTTAAAGCTACAGTTTGTAGTTTTTAACAAAATATTTTCACATTTACATAACAGATAAATACATTAAAAAATTAAAAAAAAAAAAAAAGCTTTATTTCTTTTATAACTGATGTTTTTGTTAAATAAATTTATAATAAAAACCTCTTGAATAATATAGCATAAAAATTTTTGTTACTTATAAACTATAATTTTTGCTAAATTAATTTTACGTGAAAAGAAGATATTTTAATTTGTATTCTGTATTAAAAGCAAGATATTAATATTTTAATCTTATTTAACAAATATAATAAGCAGAATAATTAATAGGAGGAGGTATATAATTCCAACAAAATTTCTTCTCCTCATAACAACATGAGTTGAAAGAAAATAAAATAATATTCAATATTGCTATTTTAAATTATGAAAACGAAAATCGAAATATTTACATTCATGTACGTTCGTGCGCATGCCTGAATCAAATAAATAAATAAATAAATAATACTTTCTATTTGCGATAACAGATGGCAGCAGCACTGATATATGCGTCCCGAATAGTTCGTATTGGGACCGGATTTTACACTACGCCGTTATCGTACCTGAGGATTGTATTACCATGGGAACATCTACATAATCTCCACAGCTTGCGGCACGCTTTCCCTACATCCATTCTAGCTCTGTGTTCCTAGGCAAACTTATCAAAGGTCTTACGATTAGGATTTAAGTTTTGAAATTAAAGTTGGCTGAATTCAAATTTATTATAGACAGCACCAAAACAAACATACACTATCTTACTCGCAGTTAAAAATCAAGGTAGCGCGCAATTAAACTTAAAACCATACGCTCCAAAACTTTTCCAGCTAATATAACAACGTAATGCCTCTATAATACTCACGCTTAGTTCTTGTAAGGCTTCTACTTACTCACCGCAACTTTTGCCACGCATTTCCTATCTAGGTTAACTTATCAATGGTTTTAGGATTAAGTATTAAGTTTAGAATACTAAACTTGGCGGAATTCAAAATTATCTTTAACATCACCAAAACAAATAAACACCGTCTTACTTACAGTGGTAAATTAATTTACTGCAAAATTCAATCTTAACCTAACGTTCCAAAACTTTTTCAGCAAAACTAATGAAACGTAAAGCCTCTAAAACACTCACACTTAGTCGTTGTAAGGAACATCTACATACTCTTCGCAGCTTTCGGTACGCTTTTCCTACATTCATTCTAGCTCAGTGTGTCTAGGATAAATTATCAAAAGTCCTAGGTTTAAGATGTAAGTTTTGAAATCAAAATTGTTATAGACATCACCAAATTAAATGAACACCATCTTTCTCGGAGTTTAAAATCACTTTAGCGAACAATTGAACTATTTCCTTATACTCCAAAACTTTTCCAACTAAAATAACAACGTAAAGCCTCTAGAACACTCACGCTTAGTCGTTATAAAGAACTTCTACCTACTCACCGAAACTCTCGGCACGCGCTTCTTTTCTTTTCCTCTCCTATAATACATCAAAAGTATAGGATGAACTTTTGAGATTAGAAATTTAAACTTGGCGGTAATCAAAATTGTTATACTAGTCATCACCAAATCAAACAAACACCTTCTTACTCGCAGTTGAAAATCAAAATAGCGTACAATTAAACTACAAGTCATAACAGTACGCTCCAAAAAATTTTCCAGCTAAAATAAGAACGTAAAGCCACTAGAACACCCAGACTTAGTCGTTGTACAAAACATCTACCTACTCACTGCTACTTTCGACATACTTTTCCTTTCTAGATAAACCTACCAAAGGTTTTAGGAATAATATTTAAGTTTAGAAATTTAAATTTGATCGAATTCAAAATTGTTATAGTCATCACAAAATCATACAAACACCCTCTTACTCGCAGTCGAAAATCAAGGTAGCGCACAATTAAACTATTAATCCTACACTCCAAAACTGTTCCAGCTAAAATAACGAAACGTTTAGCCCCTATAACACTCACATTTAGTTGTTTTAAGGAACGTTTACTTACTCACCATCCCTTTGGGCACACTCTCTCCATTTAGGTTAACTTATCGTAGGTTAAGATTTCATCTTAAGTTAATACTCTAGACAAATCTTAATTTTTTATTTTTATTTTCTTTTTTCTTTTTTTCTCTTTTTGACGCCACCAAAATAAACAAACACCCTCTTGCTCACAGCTGTAAATTAATTTAACGCACAATTAAACAATTAACACTACGTTAAAAGACTTAAAAACGAAAATAAGCAAACGTAAAACTTCAATAACAGTCACACTCAGCTGTTGGAAGGTTCATCCATTTACTAACTGTGGGTTTGAGGTTTCAGTACTAAGTTAAGAAATTTACTCATGGCGAAATTCAAATTTAATTTATTTATCTTTAATTTAATCTAGTTTATTATCTTGCTTAATTACATCACTAAAACAATATTCACCTTCTCGCTAGCAGTAGAAAATCAATTTAGCGCTTCCATAATTTCTTCAGTTAAAATAACTAAACGTTAAGCCTCTTAAATACTCACACTTAGTTACTGCAGAGAACATCTACACATTCACAGCAACTTTGGCCACAATAACTCCTTTTAGAACGACTTATCGTGGGTTTAAGGTTTTAGGGTAAAAGGGAGGGGAAATATTAAATAAAAATAAAGGAAAAGGGAAAGGGAAATAAAAAAAGGGAAAAAAAAAAAGAGGAAAGGGAGATAGAGAGGTAAAACTAAAAGTTTTAAATTTAATTCATATATATACATACATATTTTTTTTTCCTTCTTCTCACCACTCACAAAAGTCATCCTACTAACGCCTGATACCTAACAAACCAAATAAATCCAATCTCTTCAAATTCTAAGTACTCAATCTGCTAAATTTTATTTCTTATTTATTTATTTTTTTTTCCTAAATACTCATTCTGCTTCTTGCCTATTTGTGCGGGGGGGGGGGGGGGGTGAGTGAATGGTCCCAGCATAGGTGGGAGGGAAGAAGTTAAAAAAAATAAAAAAATAAAAAAATAAATAAAAAATAAATAAAAAATAAATAAATAAATAAATAAATAAAATAATAATAATAATAATATATAAATGAATATATAAAAAATAAAATGAAATAAAAATATAAAATAAAATATAATAAAATAAATGAATTACATGAATGAATAGATAAATATAAATATAAAATGAAATGAAATTAAGAATAATTAAATAAACAGATAAAAGTGAATTAATAAATAATAATAATAATAATAATAATAATAATAATAATATATTAAGGAAGAAGGGAAATGGTGTGTTATGGGAAAGGTGGAGTTAAGGAGGGTAGATTAAGGGAAAGGATAGGGGAAGAAATAGGGGGAAGGGAAGAGGAAAAAGGGAGATATAGGGAGTGGCCTTCCTTTTTTTTTTTTTTTTTTTTTTTCCAAATTCTTCCTAATTATCACAATAACAAACTCTTATCTAAAGCACCAACATCAATAAACTCTTCACAGCCCAGAGCTACTGTTACCGTTTTCCAACAAGAAATCTACTTTACAACTCCATCTCAAATCCTACTTAAACTCATACATCCCCCTTTTCTTTTCTTTTCTTTTTTTTTCCTTTTCTTTTTGATTGTTTAAATAAATAAAATTAACATTCCTCGTACTTCTTGAGCTCAGACCTTATCTACTTTAAATAACCAACCAAAAAACAAATTTTATCTTATTTTTTATTTATTTTTTATCTTACTTTATCTATTGTTTACTTATTTATTTATTTATTAATTATCTATTTATTTTTATTTATTTATTTATTTTCTTTAATGAGACTTTGTGCGGCTGGGAAAGCCCCATCCACTCTCTCTGGGCGACACTGTATAAATTTTCAAAAAGTGTATATTAATATTTTCAGTGCAAATTGTGATTCTCACATAGCTAAAAGGGATTTTTCCTTTTTAAAGTGTTACTCTAATCCAACCCTTTTAGTGAATTTCCAATTAATCATAAAAAAGAAAAGAAAAAGATTAACAAAAGCTACTCAAGCAAAATGCCACAAACTGAAAAATCTCAAGAGACGCTCGACGTCCAATCATCAAGCGATGAATTCTGTCAGTTCCACATATCAAACAGATCACCGGTCTCAACCAGATCACTAAGATCAGCCAACAAAGCAAACATCGAACGAAAGTCCCCGTCCCCTCGGAATCCAAGAGCTTCCCAGGCTCTCTTAAAACGTAATGAAAGCTTCAGAGGATACACCTCGATCTCTGAAATTGCCTCTGTAGCCATAGACATCATCAAACTGTCAGGTAAGGGGAACAACAAGGCCCCCTTCAAGCTGCTTAAAAACGCCTTTCTTCAAATACGTGCCCTCTCAGACAGCAAAATCTCTTCACCATTTCCAGTAAAAATGCAACCATCAACAGAGGACTCTTGTAACAACTCCAAAGAACTACAAAATCTAAGCACCAGCATCAACGACAAATTTGAAAAAACAGACTCTATACTAAAAGAAATACAGACATCGCAGGGCACCATTCTAACAATATTGGAGAAAAACGCAGCCCCTATTAATACAGAAGCAGAAGGATGTTCTGACTCAACATCAAGAAAAAACAATGCCATCCCAATCTCAGCAGCGCAGAGCGAAGTCAACAAGGTTCATACAGCTTCACCCACCCCTCTACACTCACAGGCGGAGGCTATCTTGCAATGGCAAGAAAGAACTTTAGTCTTAACATCACGCAAAGACACACACAGAGGAGTCGACATATTAAAACAACTCAAAGAATGCTCTATTGCCGCTCCCTTAACAGAGATAGAGACAAAAATAGGGAGGAAGCACATAGAACTCATTTGTAATACACCCTCTGCTGCAAAAATTTTGAAAGAAGAACTCCAGAAGAATCAAAAATTTATCATGAATTTAAACGTGGTATCGAAAAGGCCACGCAATTTAAAAATTATAGTTCTAGGATTTCCTGAAGGTATTCAAGACGCTCAGTTATTATCCAATATTTCCACGGTACTGAACATCTCAAAAAAACATGCAACAAGTTTCAAAGTACTCAAAACAAAAAAATCAAGAAATTCAGGACAATTTAACAAAATTCTACTCATACAGGAACCAATCTCCGAAATTCTACTTCGGGAAGGCTTTATTAACTTCGGCATTATAAAATCCAGGGTTAGACCCTTTACATCAATTCCCAGATGTACCCATTGCCAGGAATTCTGGCACACTTCAGGCACCTGTAACAACAGTTCTTATTGTGCCCACTGCGGAGGCAATCACTCTTCGAGTTCTCAGTGCACCAATTCTCCTGGTTGTGTCAATTGCATGCGGGTAAATTTTGAGAGCAACAACAGACGCCTCAAAACAGATCATCCGGCGTACTCTTCGGCCTGCCCCACATATCAAAAGCACTATGAAAAAGAAAGGAAATATCTTGAAGAAAGATTCCCACCTCCCTTTACGTATCAAGGTCTTCCTCCACTGTTCGACAAGCACAGTTCCCCCTTGGGAGAGCAGCTACCGCACCTGTCCCCTCCTTTTCTCCCACCGTGTGCACCTTGGCAGTTTCCACCATTTCCGCAGTGGTACCAGAATGAACATTTCCTGCCACCAAATCTCAGTAACTTTTCTCCTCAAGAACCTAACGTACAGGAAGGTTGGTCTCCCCATCAGCCCTCATATCATTAAGGTAACTGCCAATCCAAATATCTCCCATAACAAAAACATTAACTCTCATAAATTATTTAAATAATGCATGAAAATAAATTTTCTAATAATACTAACCTAGTTCCTCCATCAAACATCAAAATCATGCAGATCAACCTGAACAATTGCAAAGCGGCTAACTCAGCAGCAAAAGATTTTTTGGAGAAAAACTCCTTTGATATTGGGCTGCTGCAGGACGCTTATAGCACTGCAGATGGTCGTCTGTATGATTTTCCAGCATCCTGGGCAGTTTTCTCTTCACGCAACAAAAATGCACACATTGTCTTAAGGTCATCACATTTTATTTACACTCACCTGTTCACCGGAGACAATTGCATATTCATTACACTGACGTCAAGTGAAGGCGAGGTATTCTTAGGCAGCGCATACGCAGCCCCGTCGTCTGACTTTGATCTTTGTCTGGAAGAATGGCAACATCTTATTACACACAAGGCACTCTTCCTCTGCGGCTGTGACTTAAATGCAAACTCCCCTCTTTGGTGCTCGCCTCGTGAGGACACTAGGGGAAGCCGCTTAATAGAACATATTATTACACACAACTTATGTCTAGCAAACATCGAATATTCATCACCGACATTCCAAAAACACGGAGCTTTGGGCTGGCCAGACTTTACTCTAGTCAACCCAGAAACCTTCAGTAAGATTAACGACAGGTCAGTGCTAGATGTCTTCAATAACTCTGATCACAATTACATAACATATTCAATAAACACAACTCCACAATTAAAAACCGGGCTCGTGTCTCGGCCCGGTCCTGTGGACACTCATTGCTAATAACATACTGAATTCTATGAGCTCACAAGGCTTTGAATTATTTGCATTTGCGGATGACTTCACGTTAATTCTCTCGGGCAAACGCAGAAAAGATCTGGAGACCTTAGCTCAGGATGCCTTCACTGCTTTTTCCCAGCTGCTCAAAGACCTAAACCTTGAACTTTCACCCAATAAAACTCAATCTTTAACTTTCTCCAAACCACGTATACTGAAGAGAAAGCCGACGATGAGGTATGAGGGCAAAAGTGTAAAACATGTCGATCACTTGAAAATTTTAGGACTAACAATAGACAAAATCCTTAACTGGATTGAACATTTAAACTCACTTAAAATTAAACTTCTTATACATTATCATAACTCGTGCAAATTAATGGGTAAACAATGGGGTATAAGCACCAAAATGTTAAAAACATGGTATCTAACAATAGTGGAAAAAATCGTTACTTATGGGGCGGGAATCTGGGGAGGTAATCTTTCAAAAACAGCTATAGGAAAATTAAGTTCATTGCAAAGGATGTTCCTCTTGCAACTGTCACGGGGTTATAAAACCATCTCCACTGATGCCCTCCACGTCATCACTGGTGTTCCTCCTTTACACCTCACTCTGAATTACGAACACAACAGAATAAACGTACTACAACTAAGAAACAAAGCCCTACAGAAAATTCTATTTCCAAATGAAGAAATTCAACTCAAAATGGGCAGCTGGTTCATACACCCAGCAGACGACTTTACGCATGCATTAATTAATACTAATATTAACTCCTTCTCTCCTACAGCCCCTGTGGCGATATATACAGATGGATCTAAGACAGACCATGGTGTGGGTGCCGCATTTTGCGCCTTTGTTGACGGGGTCTTGGTTCATCAGTGGTATTGTAGGCTTGGGGACTGTAACACTGTTTTCCAGGCTGAGATTTTCTCTATCAGCCAAGCAATTTCTTGGTCAATTTCTTATTTTACCAATTCGAAAATTTTTATCTACAGTGGCAGTCTCTCAGGTCTTCAGGCTCTGGCTCGCCACAGGAGTAACCATCCTATTATTCAGAAAATCAAATTAGATCTCCTGTCTAAGCCCGAGACTTTCTCTTTAGCTCATGTCTCCGCTCACAGGGGTGTCGCGGGCAATGAAATGGCAGATCTCTTAGCAAAAACTGCCACTAAAAAGGAAGCAGTGGATTTCGTTCTGGCCCTTCCCCCCTCTTACATCAAAAGATGTCTTAAAGGACGACTAAAGAAAGAATGGCAGCTATACTGGGATACATCTCCTAAAGGTAGATTTACGTTTAACCTCCTCCCAAAAGTGTCAAATTATAACTTTGACCTTTCCCCAGCCATAACAGCCTTCTTAACGGGCCATGGCCCGTTCAAATCACATCTCTTCAAGTTTCATTGCTCGCGCACTCCACAATGTGAGTGCGGCGCTGAGGGTAATGCAAATCATTACTTTTTCTCATGCCCACTAACTCTTGATTGGCGTATCCTTAACCCACCTAATAAACCTAACGACTGGCTTTTTAATATCGTTACCCGGCTTCCCCTACGTCAGAAACTAACCAGAATCTATAACTTCTTAATGCATCTTTCCAATTTGACCAACTAATTTTTCAATCTTCCAAGGCAGTTAACAAGTTTTCTCTTGGAGGACCATACAATTTTTCTTCACAAGCTTTTCCATGCGAGGGATCAAGGCTCCGTTCTTCTTTTCATATTCTTGTTACTTGTCGCCCTCTGTCGTGTGAAAGCTCCGCTTTGGCGACCTCTGTAACCTTTTTTTTTTTTTTTTTTTTTTTTTTCTGTTTATGCAATAAACAACGGAGGGGGTTTAACCTTTAGACACGGGCTCTTTTGAATCACCACAGTGCCATCGGAGCCCCTCTCTAAAGGTTGAAATCGCTCAAAACCGCTGCATAGTGGTGAGCGGCCACCTTCCGTCTTAGAATCTTAGAATCTTAGAATGTGATACGCCTAGCTAAGGTGAAGACAGAAAATGGAATTTTTCTGCGTCTATTACAAAGATTGTTTCCTTTAGAAATTGACAGTACCGAACTTAAGAATCACCCCACTTTACATAAATATGTTCAAGAAAATTTAAGTCCTTCGACTTCCGAAAACAAGAACCTCTCACAGAAACTGATACTCAACCCCAGAGAAAAGGAATCTGTGAAAGACCCTCCAGAACCTACCAGTTCCAGAACCCATGATCCCACTTCCAATTCCCCGGTGGTCTCCCGAATTGGCCGTGTGGCGAAACCCCCTCAACGACTTCAACTTGGATTGTTGAGTTCCTCCGATTAGTCGCAACTCAAGGTGGGAGGATGTAGGGAATTCCCGCTCATTCTTCTGCTTTGAGAACAAAATGACTTTCCAGACAGACGGACGCCTCTTTTTCGAGAAAGGTGCTTTTTTAGAATCAGAAGCAGAACAAAAAGGACCTCGAACTGAGTTGGGGCTACGTTAAGATCGTTGTGTTTACAGACGCCCGCCCCGGTCCTAAAACAGAACAATTATAACCTTTAAGAATTAGAATTAATATTTAAGAACTAATGACAATCTAAGAACGTTAATATTAAGATTTAATTTAATATTTAATTGTAAATACTGTAGATAGTTTCTGTTTTCGTTTTCATTTTACATGTATGCTAACAAAGCATTAAAATTATGTTTTCTCATCTAAGAAGTGCTACGTTCATCGAGTTTAGTTTCTTTAATGGATCAATAGTTGCCCCATCCACATCCGGACTTTTGGATTAGAAGTTTTCAGGTGAGACCCATCCATATTTTATTATTTAGAAGAATAAATATTTTATTAGAAAATTTAAGAATGTAAGAAAAGATAAGATTTGAAATATGCTGTATCGGGTCAGTAAGAATAATTAAGTTTTAGATCAGAAATCTGGTACAGCCATAATTGTAAAGTAAAAGTTACTTTACAAAGTGTTAATAATACTCGCTATAAAAAATACTATACCGGTTAAGTATTAAAAGTGCAGAAACATATTTATTGCACTCGGTAAGTATAAGGGTGGGTAAGTTTATAAAATCTACAGCTAAACATATAAAGAAAAAAAAATGTTGTGTTGAGAAAATCAAATTCATTTTGTTGACGGATTTTGCAAATTTATTTTGTAAAGTTTAGCAAACTAACTGGTTCCGGTTCACCAAATTGAATATTGCTCATAGAAGAATCACTGTCACTAGTTAATTCGAAAACCTACATTCATAGAATCTCTCTGAGCGGTTATTCATAGAATAACCAATGAGCGAGCGATGTGCTCTTTTCGAGACTAGTAACAAAATTTGTGTTGCTAGATCAAGAAAACTAGCATGCTGTGGCTATCACAAATCATTATTTATATTTTCCTATACAAATTCATGCAGTACATTTTTTTTTTCAATTATGAATGCAGACGATTTTTATCTCATGGAAAAATTACACCAATTTTTTTTTTTTCTTTTTACCATGGAGATGACATTTTTCCCGTTTTAGAGTAAAGTTGCAATATACTAGCGCCGCCTATCACCCGATAGGCACCCAAACTGAATCAGCATAATAACTCATAATGGTATTTTCACACATCAAGTTTTCTTCGATTACAAGCAATAGAAACTGAGATATGTAGCGTTCCATTAAACTGCGAAAATCGCTGTACAGCAGCACCATCTGTTAATAGTTAGGCAACAATGTATGCAGGCACTAATTTATGTCAAGGTACATCTGCATATAAATTTATATGTAATTCTGTGACGTAGTTGATGAGGTTGTTCGAAATTGCGAATATCACTGTATAGAAACACTACCTGTTGAGTGATTTCCCCCATAAGTTGGTAGGAACTAACTTATATCAAGGTGCATCTTAATATACATTTATTTGCAATTCTGTGCAGTAGTTGAAGAGATATAGCCTTCCCTGTAATTGTGTACATCAGTGTATAGCAGCACCACCTGTTGAGCGATTGGCATTAATCTATCTCAAGGTACATTTGTATAAGTTTTTATGTAATTATGTACAGAAGATCCTGCAATACAGTCGCCACAAAATTTTTGTCACATACATAGAGACAGACAAACAAACTCACAGACGGCTGGACTGACAGACATTTTCTGAAAATGGTCGAATCGTGTTATGGACCTCCCAAAACGTGCAAACCGAAAACCGGAATTCGAAAATATTTACGAATCTAATTCTTTCTTTTATTGAATATAGAAAAGAACTGCCATAGGTGACTTTTTTATATTCTTTTCGTACCACTATTTCCAAAAAATAAAATTTGCAATATATTTTCACAGGTACATGTGCACTTTGCCTGCATAAATTTATTATAAGCTTTATGTTACAGTAATTGTGATACGAAAATAATAATAAAAAAAGTCACTTTTAGCAGCAATATGGAAGAATGTAAAAGTTTGGTTGATTTAAAAAAAGAAAAAAAAAGGTTGTTGTTCGAGCGAAACATTTTTTTCTGCGACGCTATGCATGCAGTATAAATCTATCTCTATTCAAAAGACTGCTTCTCTCAGTAATAAATAATATAATACGGCTAGAAATCAAGACGAATACAAAATAGGTAACAGTGGGTTATATAGTTGTCTCCTACGTTTCTACTTTATGCCACAGTTCATGTATCGAAAAGTGTTGAGCAACCACTAGCAGGTCACTGATTCTCCACAGTAAATAACGTTAATATTCAAAGATTAAGGTGTCTGCTACCAACACAATGGGTAAGCGCACTTTGTATCTAGAGTGATGGGGAAAACATACATTGTGTGTGGTTGAGAAGTTGTAGGAGAATATAGAATGTCTGTGGTAAAAAATTGTTTGATAATATGCACGTTTTGAGGTGCCCCGAATACGAAAATCATGTTTTTAACGGTTGATCTGTATGTCAGTGGATCTCTGTTTGTGTGTGTCTGTTATTAGCGTATCTCAAGAAGGAATAATAGCAGAAAGTCCAAACGTGCTATTCTAAATGTGTATCATATAGGGATGCTACACTAAAATTTTCGTGGCTATCAAGCAGATGGTTCATGTACAGGGACATCCAAGAGAATTCAAACACATTATGTCTATGGGGAAATTTTTCGTAAGTACAGTGTAACATCCATAGGCTGACTTTTAGAAAACGGAACGAACAAAATTTATTATATGCATAAAAGTACGTTTTGTGAAGATTGTTGTATGGAAACCATTCATCATTTATTTATACGGCTACCCAAAGTATTTGGAAATATTGTGGCTATACTTCTAAATTGCTGGAATTGCAATTACTTTTGTGTTAAATGTTTTTCAAGTAAGACTAAATTTAAGTACCCAATATTGTTTATAGTGCATATTGTTTACAGAAAATGCACAGAACTTTATTATCTTACGCTATTAATCTTAACATTTAATGTGCAATCTATCTTTATAGTATTGAAATGCAGAGTAAGAGAAAGTCGTGTGAGAAAAACACCAAATTATTTTTTTTTTATTTTACAGCTCTCTCTCTCTCTTTTTTATTAACACATTATATACATTTAGGAAGACAATTTTTAAAATTTTTAAGATTTCTAAACCATATCAAATATATTTTTATAGTGTGCGGTCCGTGTGAATCTCAGACCACAGCAAGATATATTTTGATAGGATGTAGTGATAGGTTTAAGGAACAGTGATAGAAACAATTCAAGTTTTAAACCTTTTAAAGTTATTACTATATACTCAGAATTTAATTTCTCACTGTTTATTTATATGTATACTTCAAAAGACTACATTTTATTTTTGAATTTTTATTATTATATTGATGTTACATTTTCTTAAAATAAAGATTAGTATTCCTGTCGCTAATACTGTAAACGATATTAAAGTGTTTCAAGAGTTAACTGATCTATAAATTATATTTTTAAAGATATTCTAATAAAAGTTTTCATTTTATACAGTATAATTTTGATGGTTATGCAAATATATTAATGCAACAACAACAATAACAACACTCGTATGAGAAAAATCAAAATTTAATTTAACAATTTATAAATATCTCTACTGAATTTGTTTCCTCAATTTTAAAAATTGCAAGCAAATTTATGTCAAAAATTAAAATACTAAGACCGATAAAGATAAAATGTGATTAAAATATTATTCCAAGAACACAAATATTTTTAAACGAAATATTTCCTGAGACACAAGTTCCAAGCATATACGTAAGACCCCAGAGGTTATTATGGTATAGCAAAATGTATTTCAAATTTCTTTTATTCTTCTAAAATAATAAATTTGAAAAGTAGATTGGAATTTATGATCCACGGAGTCCTTTTGAGAATTTGAATCTCGAATGTAATTTAGAATAAAATTTTGCTATGATAATAGTAATAATAATAATATTTAAAGAAAAAAAAGACAAGAGGGATTTATTATCACTATAGAAAATTAAAAAATGTAAAGTTGGATTTAAACTAATTTTAGTGCGTCAGTTTTTTCTTCTTTTCTTTTTAAATGACGTCAGTGATTATTTCTCATCAAGATTACAGTTGATAATTAAATTTTAATACTTTCTACCAAAGTTAAAGATGTCTATAATTATAATTTGTAATGCTGCCTTGTATGTGTATGTTATGGTTAAAGTAATAAATCCAATTATTATTAATAATGGCTGGTGATTACTAATAATAACCGCCTCTTTTGGTAGATGGATTAGTTAATGGACATTAATCACTTTAACCGGTTATTTTAAATAATTACCAAAGGAGCTGGGTGAATGTAATTAAATAATGGACAGTAATCACATTAACCGTTTATTATTAATAATTATCAAAGAGTTTTTTCAATATAATAAATTAGTCATACTTTAGTAATAGATATCTCTAGATAAATACATAGAAAATAATTACATTAATAATTAATAATAACCGGTGAAGGTGATAAATTCTCAAAAAATGTTCACTTTAACCAAATTTCATTGGTTACAAATTATTACAAATTTTTCTTCTCAATTGAAAAAATAAAAAAGGATAAAACACACATGTGGATTAGATATTTAAAGAAACATTTTTACAAACGTAAAAAAAATGTTTTTTTATTAATTTAAAATTATAATTCACTCGAAAACACATACGAAGTTTTTCTCTCTACAATAGCATTTTTAGGTATGAATGTCGATAGCACTCAACAATACATACATATATAGCTAAAAGTCCACTTTGCAGTTAAATGATAAAGACTTCTTCCAAGAAGGCAAAAACAGTTTGGAAACAAAGTTGTGGAAAACGAAGCTTCTTTTAAACATTGGAATCTATGTGGGAAAGGGGAAAGGTTGGGATGAGTTAACATGTGAGGAAAACTCAGGGTAATATTGAAAGACGAAACATTGAACCTAGGAGAATCTTGAAAAAAAAAAAAAAAATAGGAAGGACCGTTAATAGAAATTTACGGAGATGTCAGAAGATGAACTTGTTACAACATCCGTAGCAAGTGTTGGTGGGAAAACGTGTTTTGCTTAAGGAACTTCAATTTGGTACGTATGGGGAACTGGATCAGAAACAGAGTGGATCTTGAAAGACGTAAACTGGGAAAGACTACGGATAGATCCTCACGGAAACGTCAGTAGCTGAACTTGTAATGGCTTTCGTACTAACATTTTATAGACATAAAAAAATATATTTCTAAAAGAATAAAATTAAATATTACTTCAAGTAGACTATACCAAATTTTAGGTAGAATGACAGAATAATTATGGAGATTGGAGGTTTTGCAATTGATTTTATTGACTGCTTCAGAGAAAAAAAACAAAAAAAAAAAAACAATTCAGAAATTTTCGATGGTGAAAAAATCGCATGTGACAGGGACAAGCACAGTGTAGCGCCAGAATTATGATTATAAAATTAAGATTTTCATAGTAATCCTGGCGCTACATCTATCTGGTTCATGACACAGGCAAGTTTTGCGCCGTCGAACTTTTCTCAATTGTTTTTCTCTGAAACAGCCAATATAATCAAATGTAAAACATACATTAACCATAAAGATTCCGCTGTATCTATCTTATGGTGCGTATGCCTGTGGGTTAGTTGGCATAACTGAAACATAGCGATGGCATAGCATAACGATAGTTTAAAGGCTGAAAAACCTCTTGAAGATGAAGAGTTATCATTCTCAGTCTCCTGCCAAGACGATGTTGAGTTTTACGTTCGATGATTTCTACAAACCTGGAAGAATCTCAAACAGATACCAAAAGATTACATTAAACAAGACCATCAATGTATCCTCTTTAAAATGAAGGGTCTCATGATCACCCTGAATAAAATTAATGACTTTATTTTAGTCAAATATTAATCCTATTTGTACCTTAGGAAAATTAGCAAAATCGTGGGCAATGAAATTCGCATGACCATTATAATCAAAAGGGAGTAAAACGAAGATGGTGAGATAAGAATGACTCATTTTTGTAGCTTCAAAGAAAAATTGTGCAGAAATGGAACCTAACTGCTTAAAATAGAACCTAACTGTTTGAACCTAGCTTACAAACCCTACATTTGTGACTGATTTCAAACATTGAGCTGATTCTATTTCAATAACTATAGGTAGCTATATTAATAAGCAGAATTAAATTTTCTTGGTGAATTCATCCTTTTTTACACATTTAAGCAGAAAATTTTGGACAAATATATCAAAATAGGATGTTTTGAAAAAATAAAATGTAGCGTATATACACATCGGTAGCATATAAAGTGTTAAACAAGAGCACATAAAATAGCTTTTTAAAATGAAATATATATATATATATATTGGGGACCGGAAAGTAATGTCGTTTTCTTAAGTTAAATTCACACGACTACATTTTTAACAAGTTTTTATTTTTAATCAACAATATATTCACCTTCGTTATCAACAACCTTTTGCCATCTAGTATACAAATTTTCAATGCCGGAGCGGTAAGAATCAATCGGTTTTTCTGTAAAATATGTCGAGATAGCATTTTGGACATCATCAAAATTTTCTAATTTTTTGCCACTAAGACAACGTTGCAGTGATCGGAATAAATAGTAATCCGAGGGTGCAATATCGGGCGAGTATGGCGGGTGAGGCAGTACCTCCCACCCCAATTTTTTCTAAGGTCCGTTTTGCACAGTGCGGTCTTGCATTGTCATGTTGCAGAATAACTCCTTTTCTGACAATTGCCGGATACTTTTCAGTCAAAGACTGGTTTACTCGTTCCAATTGTTCACAATAGACATCTGCATTAACAGTTTGTCCAGGTTTTAACACTTCAAAGTGAACAACTCCTCGTGTATTCCACCAAACACACAGAAGTGCCTTTTTGGGGTGTAAACCCGGCTTTGCAGTAGTTCGTGGTAATTCATTTCGGCTGAGCCACTGCCTACAGGACCCATTTTTCGTCTCCAGCGATCAAGCGATCAAAACACGGATCTGTACGGTGCCGTTGAAGCAATACATTGCATGTGATGGACCGGTTGGCTTTATTCTGTTCGGACAGATTATGGGGGACCCAAACACCAGCTCTGCTTATTTTTCCAATCTGTATCAAATGTTCTTGGAGGGTTGAGCAAGGTTGGTTAAGGCTGTTTGAGAGTTCCTCAATTGTTTGACATGGATTTGCTTCCACTTCTGCCCTTAGCACGTCGTTATCTAATGTTGTTGGTCTTCCTGATCGATGGGCGTCCGAGAGATCAAAATTGCCTGATCTGAACTTGAAGAACCATCTTTGGCATTTTCGAACGTTCAATGCGCTTGGATAAACATCGCAAATGTTTTTAGTCGCAGCAGTTGCGGTATTACCCTTGCGAAACTCAAAAAGCATACAGTGCCGGATATGCTCTTCTGGTATTTGTCTGGCCATTTCACCCCAAATTGCAAAAAGAAAGTCTAATACTTCATTATTCAGAAGCAAATATGATACAATAACCTCAAAATCTCATTCACACGCCTTCCAAGTACGTAATGAGCTACGAAATGACAATCAAATATCGACATGCACAGAAACGACATTACTTTCCGGTCCCCCTAAATATATAAAGACTGCCTAAAAGCACGGCTCCCTCTTTTTAAAAATAGATTTAGATTACTCTAAAGCATAATATTTTTTGTTTAAAATAGCAAAAGAAAAATGCTTTAAAAAATAAGTAAAAATATTTTAACTAATTATGTCACATAATCCGGTGTCATTATATAAAGACAGCAAATTTTAAAATTGAAATATTTAAAATAAAAAGGAGACATTATAAAAGTAACAGACATTAAAAACCAAGATGAAAAGCGAAAACAAATCTCTGTTTATGTTTCCGCATATTAGAAAATTTTTTGAATGTCATTCGGGGAATTTCATTTCATTGTTTTTTATGAATCTTTTAAAAAGCGAAATTTGTCGTATGTTTTAGAAATCAGTTAAAAAAACTGATTCTAATAAATTATTTTATTTTCTTGTATCACTCTTTGCAACACGAGAAAATATCATAAATTGAAACAATCTCCAGGGATATGACAAAAATTCAATTTTATGATCTGATACATGCCTTTTAATAGATACTTTTTATTACTTTAGAAAATACACAGAAATTAAATTACAAAGTAATATAATGAATTCTAAAATATAATAAAAATAGTTTTAAACAATGATCTTAGGGATTAAATGTGTTTTACATTAAATATCTATTTAGACACAAGAGAATAACAATTATAAAACAAAAGAGAGATTTTTTTGAAATATCAAATTACTTGTCAGCTTTTTTACAGTTTTTCTATATTTTATAAAAACAATCTTGTAATAATGTAGCTTAAGGTCGATTCACAACACTTGGTTCCTAAACCAAAGGGGGGAATGCCCTCCGTAGGGGGTCTTTCTGAAGGCTAAGGCGAATTGCTATACTGATTCAATTTACTGACTAAATAAAAGGAGCTACAATGTTGCTATTTTCTTCGGTCATGGATAGGCTATATCTCAGCTTCTTTTGTAAATAATTGCACGAAACTCAGACATATATCACATGAACACTATAAAAACGAATGTTCATTAAGTTTTCGTCTGTACACTAAGAGGTGACATTGCTATCATTCACTTTTTGTGACTTTTAAGCATAACTACATTTCAGCATCTATTGGATAAAATTGCACCAAACTGTATTTGTAAAATCTTTCTTGTGAGAAACAATGTTTATGTTAAAAAGCAATGTCCAAAATTATGTGCATGCTAACAAATAGGTAGGAAAGTACACAGGAAATACAGGATATACAGGAAAGTTTTGTAATGGTGCTTAGAAATAAAATGTCCCATGTATATTTTACAATTTATTTTTTGTGACATTATATTGACAATTAAATCTTTTAGAAATTTAAATATAAAATATTTTAAAAAAGCTTTGGATTGGCCTAAATAAATATAAAAATAATAATATGGTGTGTCACATACACGACTTTCTCTTACCCTCAAATTTAATACTATACAGATTGGAGATTAAGGGATAAGATTACGAGTACTGTTATATAAAACTATGTTAAAACAATTCAAATAAGGCTTCGAAACAGCTTTATTTGGCAAATAATTCTGTATGAGGGAGCAGTAGCCCCCTCAACCCCCATTTCATTACTGTACCTACATTTATATAGAATCCAAATCAGTTATTAAATTTAAATGTTCGTTTAAAATTATTTAGACACCTTTCGCACGCAAAAATCCTTGAAAATTGTCAATCTTCATAATTTTTTTCTAGAAGCAAATGTATTAACTTTAAAATAGAACATTTGGACCGCCTGAAATTATTTGTTTTTGATTTTATCTTAGAGACATAGACAAAAATCAAACGTTAAAAACTTGACTTCCATATTCAAGAAGCCTCAAAACGTGTAAATATACAAAAAATGAAGCAATGAATATTTAGTTTAAAAGATACATTATTTATCATATAGATTTGAGGAATTAATATCAATTCCTGAGCAGCTTTCCTGGACATAGTAAAATATTATAGTTATAAGCACTTCCACTAACAATAAAAAAGAATATTATGGCCTAAATATCGGCAGCCCTGTACAACTTTTGAAGGTTATACACACACCATATGGTGTACATAAATTTAATCTTATATCAATAACACGTGGCACAACCTGAAATACACTTTCACCAATTTTCAAGTATTGTCGCACTATTATCAAGTTCTTTTGTGTAGCCCTGTAAGCGAACAGTGAATGACTTCCATACCATGTTCTACATGAAACATGCTTTTATGTATATCAATAATCTGGTGTGTCACTCACACGACTTTCTTTTACCCTGAAATTTAATACTGTAAATACAGAGGTTGGAAATTAAGAGGTAACATAACGAGTACTGTTGTGTAAAATTATGTTAAAATAAATCAGTTTAGGCTTCGGAGAAATTTTATATGATATTTAGTTCTGTGTGAGGGGGCTACCGTCCTCGCAACACCCGTCCCCCGTTTCATTACTGCACCTACATTTATATAGAATTTAAATCTGTCATTAAAATTAAAAGTTCACTTAAAATTATTCAGACAACTTTCACACGCAACATTCCTTGAAACTTATCAGTCTTAATCAAACTTTTGCAGCAAAAAATTCATATTAATTTGAATATACAACTTTTGGTTCTCCTAAAATTATTCGTTTTTAAGTTACTCTAAGAGACACAGACAATAATCAAACCTTAAAATACTTGATTTTAGTAATCAGGAAATCTCAAAACATATAAATACACACACACACACACACACACAAAAAAAAGGATGAATATTTAGGTTTAAAACATATATTATTTATAATATGTCTATGAGGAATTCATTTCTATTCCTGAGCAGCCTTCCTGCACATGGTAAAATATTATAGTAAACCACTTCCACTAACAATAAAAAAAAGTAATCGCTTAAATATTTGCAACCCTGTATACCTTTTGAAGAATATGTAGAAACAATATACTGCACCTAAATACAATCCTATAGTAATAACTTAAAATTCACTTCCATCAATTTTCAGCTGTTGTCGCACTATAATCTAGTTCTTTTGTATAGCCCTGTAAATGAATAGTGAATGATTTCGCTGCCATATTCTACATGAGGCATGTTTTTATGCATATATATATATACCGTTGAGTGTCCCTGTACATAAACCATTTTCTTCATCTCAACGAAAAGCTTGGTATAGCATCCCTATATGATACAGATTTAGAATACCAAGGTTGGGATCTCTGCTGTTATTTTTTCTTCAGATATGCTGATAACACACACACTCACACAGAGAGACACACGCAGAGACCAACTGCTAAAAACACGATTTTCAGATTCAGTTATCGCAAAACGTGTAAAACAAAAACTCACGTTCAAAAATATGACCCTAAAACAATATTTGCTCTACTTTATGGGTAAGAGAAAGCAAAAAATATGTATTCATTTCATATGTTTTAGAGCAGTATATAGATATTAAACTCTACATACCTGCAACTTTTCCCATAGGCGTAATATATTTGATTTCTCTTGGTTGACATTGTACACGAACTATTTGCTTGATCTCAACGAAAAGTTTAGTGTAGCATCCCAGACAGCACAGAGAACTTGCATTAAGCTATCGTCAACATTGACAACTCAAGTCAAGAAACTTGCATTGAGCTTGACATCTCAAGCCTGTAATTTTAATGCAAGTCAAGATCAAGAATCCTAGTTTACACTTGTCCCACTTGCTTTAGACTTGATAGTTCAATCATGAATCAAGTAATATGTATCAAGCATGAACTAAGTTTGCCACAGCTCATACGAATCAAGTAATACACATCAAGTATGAATTATACTTGCTGCACAAAGTATGAATTATACTTGCTGCATCAAATATGAATTATACTTGATGCAGCAAAAGTGAATCAAATTTTACTTGCCAAGCATGTTTTTAACATGATACAGTCGGCAGCAAAAGTGTCCGAGCACTAGCAAAAATTCCTATGTAAAAAAAAAAAAAAAAAAAAAAAAATCACTTAATACTGTTTTGTTAAATAAATTCTTGTCGAATCATGTTCATAGACAGACTAAGAACAGAACTCGACAAGGATTTATTTAACAAAACTGTATTAAGTGTCATTTTTTTTACATAGGAATTTTTGGTAGTGCTCGGACACTTTTACAGCCGACTGTACATCAAACGCAAAGGAACTTTCTACTTATCGTCGCCGGAAGCCAGCTGCGGAGAAATAATTCTCTTCTCTACTCTACAGCATACATGAAGCAAATATTGTTTATCAAGCATGCTTTTAATGGCATGCATTCCTCGCCGACAGCTAAAGCTCATGTTATTCTATACAGAAATTTATTTACAGAATGACTCATAACCTAATGTATTTATTTAAATTCGATTTTTCACTTTTGGAAAAAACACAACCGTTAAATACATTCTCGTTTTCCAAAAATTTATCTTTTAAATTTCAATAACTCCTCGTACAGAAAAAAAAAGCAAAAAATGCAGTTGCTTAATTTTTCGTATTTTTAAAATCAAAAATAAATACTTTATGGAACTACTTTTAGAAAACATATACAAATTTAAATATTGTGAATTTTTCCACTATTAAAATGGATTTAAAAAAAAAAAATGCATAAAGTAATAATTAATTCTATAAATAAATTTCCCCATAAAATATGGGTTTTGGCTGTCGGAGAAGATAGTTATTCGACGCTCTTAACCTGATGTAGATAACTTAATACATTCTTATTTCTGGGACGATCAATCACATTTTATGAAGATTTTTGGTGAGTTATCCAAATTAATTTTTACAAGAACAGAAAATGATTTTGTCCAGAATTTGAACTTGGGCACTTATGTTAACTTCCAACCCTCTTTCAACTCAGTTCTAGGATGATAACTCACATGGCTCGTTCATGTGAAAGTTAAAAATTTTCAATTTATCTGTTCTGGGAATATGAACTCAGTCTTAGAAGAAAATTATTTATTTTAACTCCATAGCTGTTTGATGGCAATTAGGTTTTTAGGATAATAATTTCCACCATTTATACAATAATTTTTTGGTGTATTGAATAAATAAATTTTTACAGGAGCGAAAAGTGAGACAGCGTTAGGACGTTAACTAAGAGGATCTAGGTCTGAACTTGGCCTAATCCCTTTTCGTTGTTGTAAAACATCGACCAATATATTAAAAATTTATTGCATAAATGATCAAAGCTATTTTTCTAATTACACTGCTCGGCAGGAAAATTGCCTCTGGCACAATTTCAGCATATTCTTATGCAAAATGACCTCCTGAATAAGAATAAGACGCCCATTTTGCCCTATCACCCACAATTTTTTAGGAATGGACCCCTATTTTTAGGATTTTTGGTGATTTTGTGGCTATAAATTTGATTTTTAGGAGGTGGGAGCATTATTTTAACCGTTAAATATCTTCTGAGGGGCTACAGAGTTGGAAAATTCTAAAACCTGGACATTTGCACAAAGGGATTTTTTTTTTTTTTTGGGGGGGGGGATTTGCCACTGAAATTATGTATTACATATCTTATATTTTTTAAATCTGTTATTAATGTTATTTTTTAAACTTTATATATTTTTCGTTTTTAGGTGTTAAATTAATTCTTTTTCATTCTTCAAATCAAATTCATGGTCATAAAATTATCGAACAGGGAAAGAAATCGAGGGGGGAATCATGTATTTAGAAAACTGTGGGTGATTGGGCAAAATGGGGGTCATATTCGGATTCAGGAGGTCATTTTACATAAGAATCAGCAAAAATGGTATCAGATCTCGATTTTTTTTTTTTTTTCAGAGCAGTGTTATTTATTACTATCCAGTAATTATGGAATTAAAATTAAATGAATTCTATCATGGTACTGTGTTTGTATTGGTAGAACAAATGTAGAAAAATAAATAAATAAATAAAATCAACTGTCTTATCAGCAAATCATGCAGGTCCGTTCTCATTCACGCATGGATGCATTCACGATTCTTCAGTTGGTACAGCGTTTGAATCGTTAATGCAAAAGTCTTAGATTCAAATCCGGACCTAGACGCTATTCATTCTCGTAAATTTTAATTAGATAAATCCATTAAAAACCTATTGCATAAATTGTCGAAGTTATCATAGTAGTTGGACTGGCAACATAAATTTAAGTTGAACTTCTAGATTAAAGTTTTTAACGTCACTCACTGATGTTAACATAATTACTTTTCATATTTTATATACCTAATAATATAAATTTTATGAATTAGTAGCCAAATTAAACCTAAAAGTTGCATGTGTCTAATATATATATATATATATATATTAATAATGAAAAGAGAGTGATGGGATAGAGCAGTTCATGGAGGGATGGGACATGTAAGAAAAGGAAGAAGAATGAAGATTCTGATACTCCATAAACAGAGAATATCAATAGGCAAATTTATGAATAGATGGAAGAGAAAATGCAACAAACAAATTCAAAATCATGGAAAATTACTGGTGTGGCACTCACACGAGTTTTGTTTACCTTTTTAACTTTTAAAAATACTTTATTTACCATACATGTATGAGGAATTAATTTTCATTCCTGAGCAGTTTTCCTGGATATGGTAAAACCAAAGCACGTACAATAGTACACGTACAATATTGTACTCGCTTTGGGTAAAACATAGAAAAGAAATTACATTCATCAATTACAGTTAGGATTTCTTGGTAATATTTGTTCTTGAGATATGCTGATAACACACGCAGACTGGCCACTAAAAACCTTGTTAATGTTCAGGGAACCACAAAACATGTAAATATAACAAAAACTTAATTTTGAATATTTGAACTAAAAACAATACTTTCTCTGCTAGAAGTAAAAAAAAAAAAAAAAAAATGATGACCTAATCGAGCATTTGAAAATTTTATTTAAGTGGTACATTATATTCTAATGTTGGATAAAATAGATGTTATTAATAATTAATTAATCTTACATACATAGTGACCCACTGTTTTTGTCATTTTTCATAGTATGCCTGTATATGATGTACTTATTTTAACTTTATAAACCTGCCATAAGGGAGGGATGGGAAAATTTTGACTATGTTAATTGGCTTATGAAATAATAATTATCATCAAATTTATATTTTAAAAATATGTTAAAGTGTTTCAATTTGTTTCACGGAAACTTATAGTGTTGTACCAGTAAAAGTAAATTTGTAAAATTATGTTTGTCAAAAGTCTCTCATCTGTCCGTACTCTCCCTTATATATATATGGGATTTGTTGTGTTACTTTATTGATTCATATGTTTTGCAGGCTGTTGATTAGTGGATCTGGTTTCTTTACATTAGTGTATTTCATCCACTAATAAATTTTTTTAAATCTTATTGGTCATTGGTGTTTCAGTGACCTTGTATCTGTTGCTTGGCTTCTACTATGCTTAATAGATCATCTTTATTATATATATATATATATATATATATATATATATATATAATATATATTAATAGTAAAAGCCGAGAAATATCTATACAATATAAAAATAATATTTTAAAACATATTTAAATTTCAAAACCTCTTCACACACCATAAATTTTAAGCCAGAATAACCGTTGCTTTTGCCTCCAAAGCAGTAGCACGTGTTTTTTTTTTGCACCTGATGAAGAAAGGCTACATTCTTTCGAAACCGGTTGTGCTGGCTTAAAATTTATAGTGTGTGAAGAAGTTTTAAAATTTAAATATTGGTTGCACACCAGTTTGTGATTTTAAAACATAGTGAAAGCCGAGGAATAGAAACAAAATCACTGAATATATCCTTTTATTATCAAAAGGATTATATGTAGTATATATTGTATTTTTTCAGGAGTTACAAGACAAATTAGCTAGTATTTATAATAACTTTTACTGGATTCATACCTTTACTAGTTTTTTAATTACTATCCTTTTTTTTTTTTTTTTTTTTTTTTTGTAATTCATGTTTTACTCTTTTAGTTGATATTCTAATCGTAGTTTCTATGAATGAAGCATACAGCAGGGTTCTCAGCAATCACTATTTTGAATACCTTTTTTCTATAAGGCAATCTATGCGAAGATATATCATGAAAAACGGCAGTTTTTCGAGTGACGCAAGCGGAAGCCCAAACTGACGCTGCGAACTCATATATACGGCTAGTTCGACTTCAAAGAGATTTGTAAAAGCCGACACTTAATATCTCAGCAAATATGCCATATTTTGTTCTGATCTTTTCAAAATAGTCTTTTATCTTCGGTCTTAATCTATCCTGAAATTTTTACATTTCTACATGCAGTATGTTTTGAGATCTGAATCTCAATTTAAAGCCAAAATGGGAAAACGGTTGGAGTAATGGACTCAAATTCTGAAAAATATCTCTAAAACGGCTCGAAGGATTTTCATATAATTAATATATGTTGTTAATAGGATCTTTATGAATCTAGTAACGTCTTCGTTTTTTTCAGGAAAACTCTTGTTTTTTATAAAAGTTATTTTAAAAATAGAACTATATTACTCCGCCAATTGCATGATTTTCTTCGGTTAAAAAGGACGTGATGCGGTTATTACTTCTTGCTTTCAAGGCTTCAGTTGCTCACGTTGGTTGGCTGACCAACGTAAATGCAGTCAATAAATTTTTGCTATGAAGAAAATATTTTTAATTTTAAAATTTCCCATTTCGTCAAAAAAGTATTTAGATAATATTTAAAATAAAAGAAATATTTTTTAGTTATAGATATTCTATTTCATCGTTATTCATACTAAATAAAAAAAATTTAAAGCGAAAAAATTTAAAGTACTCATGAATACGAATTTATACCATGGTCCTTGGTCTTTGAAGCGCATGCGTACTACATCCGGATGCGTAGATCATTCGCGCTTGCTGTAGACACTACGCTAATGTCGCTGCTAATTGTTTACACTGTATTAATCCGCAGTGTGTTGTTAATGTTGTTGCGATTGCTGTCATAAGCAATAGATTACTATATCAGGAATTGCTTTTTTTTTAAAAAGGATTAAATCGTGGACTATTGGATGAATGCGAGTCTTCAAAAGCCATGTATTGAAAGGAAGCGTGAAGATTCGTCGGCAGACAGTTCTTCAGACTCATTTTGTGATTTTAATAATATGCCTCCGTCTGTTCAGCAAGAAAGCAATGCAAGAAATAAAAGCTTCATTGAAAATGTTTTAAGTAGAAAAAAAGATGAAATGAGACTTTTGAAAAGCTGCTTTTTTAAAAAAAGGATTAAATCGTCGACTATTGGATAAAAATGCAAGCCCAAGTATGTTCGAAAATTACCCAAAACAGGGGTTAATACAGGTCGAGTTTACTACCTTTTATGGGTACCTTCACAAAAATCAACCTGGCAAAAAAGGTATTTTCACAAAAATCAATCTGGCAAAAAAGGTATCTTCACAAAAATCAATCTGGCAAAAAAGGTACCTTCACAAAAATCATTCAGCTAAAATTGGTACCTTCACAAAAATCTTAGTCATCCCAGCAAAATCTGTCATCTTAAATGAGCACATTTTCAAAGAAGAGTAACTTATTTGTGCATTCCTGTTGATGCAATTCACAAAGCAAGAAACATACACAATGTTGGTTTTAATCTACACACAAGTGTTTTCTACGGGTGAGAAATGGTGTAGCATAAGTAAACAAAACGATCCTCGCATGTATCTGTACAGACGACACGCTTTGGAGTTGTGGCCATAATGTACTGTTTGCTGATTCGTCAGGTGGTTTGACGCTTTGATGACTGTATGGTGATGTGTGTATCCTCCCTTGTACAATTCATGTGTAGTGCAGTGATAATAGCACAAATAAAAACAACTCGTACTTACATTCTCTCTACTGAACTGTTTACTTCAGAGAGAAATGGGTTTTGATTCCTGTTCTGCTATAAGCCTCACACCAACTGTTAATCGTTATTTTTATTATTTTACTTAGTTTAAACTTGCAGATATACCTGCGTCCCTTTAGTGGTGAACTTGGTGTTACTAATTTAATAGAAGAAAGACTGATGGAAGAATCGAACAATCTAAATAGCTTCGAAAAATTCTCGTCATCTTTAATAGATGAGATGGCAATCAAGCAAAATTTGATATGTGATGCAAAATCCGATAGTTTCTTTTGTTTTAAAACAAACAGTGAAGAAAAAAGTACTAGTCAGCTAGTTTGCTTTGTTTTCTAATTAGAGGGATTTCAACAACTTTCCATGGGAAAATGTGGTCTTTTAGACCGATACCCGGCATAAAACGAATGTTGCTATGTTTTGTCTGGAGTTGGAAAACTTAACCCCAATGATAAAGAAAGGTACATTTTTCTCAGCTTTGACCAAAATCACGTAATTTACTCCCGATTTAGTATATCGAGATTGATACTTTTTAATAGTAACCTTTTTGTATCGAAACTTTGTTTTTCTTTTTGTGCCGAAAGCTCATGTGTGTTTATCGTAATGCGTCTCAGCTGAATGATTTTTTTTAACGTGTTTTTAAGATTTAAAAATTAGTTTTTCAAGTGTATTTTATTATTATTTTTAAATAAATGGAATTAGTATTTAGGGAAAAAATAGTGCGTGTTAGTAATTGATGCAGTACAGATTTTCATGCATTTTCTGATTCATGCGCTACAAATTAGGGGTATCCAGTGATTTTTTTTTTTTTTTTTTAATATCGGGATCCTGACTGCTGCAGTACAGATTTTTATACATCTTCTGATTCATGCGCTACAAATTAGGGGTATCCAGTGATGTTTTTTTGGTTTTAATATCGGGATACTGACCACTGCAGCACAAAATTTCATGCAAGCCTGTAATTTTAAAAAATTGTAGAAAATATTCGAGTTATATATTTAACATCATTATTTCCACTGAATATTATGTGCTTGTCATTATCAACAGCCCAGTGGCAGAAACACGGCGACATAGTCGCGGACACAGAAAAACGGCTTGTGGACAGTTTTTGTCCGCACTGATAAAAAAATTTGTCTGCAACTTTCGAATAACAATTCACTTAAAAAAAAAATTCTGTATCAAAACTACAACTAATACTTTTATTATTTATAATTATTTATATTGTGTTGTGTCAAACATTGCTATAAAATATATAATTGAATGAATACACACAATTGTTTATACTATATTGTTCTGCAGTAAAATTGTATTCGTGTATTGTTGCACGAGATCCCTACTGATGTTAAGCCCCCCCCCCCCTCCAATCAGCTTTCAGGCTTTTTGAGTGTAAGCCATTTTCTCCCCTGATTACACACAAATTTTGCAGACAGATTATGAAATTTTAAAAGCCTGTTGCAGACAGCTACAAAACGTTCTGCCACTGGGATCAACAGTGAATTTTATGTGCTAAGGATTGAAAGCCGTTCGAAATTTTTTTTGTGGTGAAGTAACTCAAATTTCTATTACTGTTTTATATGTTTGTTTTATTAATCTTAAAAATATGCTTAATTAATTTCAGTGAATTTCAAAACAAGCACCTGAGTGAAAAAATAATTTATTTTCTTAAAATGTATTTTTTAAGTTTTGTAATGATTCAGAGTATCGATTCATCCAGTGAGCTGTACATCGGCAACAGCAGTATGTGCCTAATAGTAAAGCTGTTCCACATTTCTTTTTTAATTCATCATTTGCCAATTTGTTTCAAGGTTGCCATGGGTACAGTAACAACATATGAGAGAATGAACCCATAGACCTATTATAAGAGTGGACGGGACAATGGCAGCCTTTTTTAGTGGCAAAGATAACTCATAAAAAAGGTCATGTGACTTTTGATCTACAGGACGCCAAACTGGCCAATATTGATATTTACTCGCCATGCTCTAAACTCTGCTTTTTATTAAGCAGGCGATATTTTTCCGTTTTCTTTGAAAATTATTTTTAAAATTTTTATTTCTCTTTAAAAGTTATATTGTTTTGAATGTAAAAAGAATTTTATACCAAGAAATTGTAATTAGATATTAAAAGCCCTAGAAATTATGTAAAACAAGGATTTTCACAGGTAAGATTCTTTTTAATATTTTATTATTTCGTTATTTTTAAGTAATTATTTTTATAAAATGTTTATAATTGCTATACTTAATTCTCTAAATTGAATTAGTTTGAATATATTATACTTTATATCATTTCAAAAATGTCAATGATTATTTATGAGCAGTGATAGAAATTGGAAAGAAAGGGAAGGCGTCATATGATGCCTGCTGTAAATATTTTAGGCGTCAAATTGAAATTTCTAGTTGCAATTTCTGAAATTCGCTTTTAACATGACTAATAGAGTGATTATGAGTAAAACAATATTTTCTGAACTACACGTCAAAATTTCTGGAACACAGTTTAATATAGTGCTGCACCGAGTAGCACTTTGGCCGAGTACCGAGTAGTTGTAAGAAATTATAATTGAAATTTACGTATATATGAAGAATTTTGCACATCTTGAAATTTTAAAAAGGCTTTTTGAACACAAAATTAAGTTAAATGGCAAACAGCATGTTTACATGAAATGTTTCAGAACTTTTGTAGTGTATATACACAATTAGGTTCATTGTTATATTTGATACTTCCAGCTTAGTAGATTATTAAAACCATAATAACTGATAACTTCATTCTTAATTATATAGTCTTTCTCAGATGCGAATCATTCTCGGATAATTCTTAGAGAATATAAAAGTTCTTTATAGGCTTAATAATTTAAGATGCATGAAATTTACATATGAAATAAGAACATTAAAATAAATATTTTATCATCATTTCAAACATGATAGACTTCATTAATCTTCAAATTCTAGAAGAGTAACAAGGTAGGTGGTTTCGGGCCATAATTTGCAGAACAACAAATTTGATAATATATTTTTAATAACATTTTAGTGTATTTACCTTTTTCATAATTATTTTTTAAATTAAAAATCAATATTTTTTTTACAGTTTTAAAAGTGTCTTACTTTTATTTTCACAAATACGTAACTAAAGTTTTATCTACTATAGTAGTATTATATAAGGGGTTCTTTTTTCTAAAATATTTTATTTTTGTCTGTTTTATAAATACAATTTTATGTACAAAGTTTTTGTAAAAAAAAAAAAAAAATGCATATTACACACATACAAGATGGTTATACTTAAAGTCTTGTAACTAAAATGGATAAGCTCAAATCATGAATCGTCTCTATATCGAGTTTAGTGGCAATCTACTTGCCTGTTTTAACTGCAGAAAGCTGTTTGCAGCAAAAGTTTAATAACTATGTTTATATTTTCATATTTTTTAAGTTTAGTTATTAAAAAACAACTCTTATGAATACATTTCTTTCAATAATACATAAAAACAATGAAATTCTTACAACTACTCGGTATTGGCCGAATACTTAGTCCATATTTGACCGAGTACACACATACAAGATGGTTATACTTAAAGTCTTGTAACTAAAATGGATAAGCTCAAATCATGAATCGTCTCTATATCGAGTTTAGTGGCAATCTACTTGCCTGTTTTAACTGCAGAAAGCTGTTTGCAGCAAAAGTTTAATAACTATGTTTATATTTTCATATTTTTTAAGTTTAGTTATTAAAAAACAACTCTTATGAATACATTTCTTTCAATAATACATAAAAATAATGAAATTCTTACAACTACTCGGTATTGGCCGAATACTTAGTCCATATTTGACCGAGTACCGAGTATATAATGAGTACTCGGTACAGCTCTAGTTTAATATATTATATGTATTTTTTAGAGCTGTACCGAGTACTTGGTATATACTCAGCACTCGGCTTACTTGGCCAAATTTAGGCTATGTATTCAGCCAATACTGAGTAGTTGTGGAAATTTCACTATTTTTATGCATTATTGATAGAAATGTGTTAATGAGAGATATTTATTTTACAACTGAACTAAAAAAATATGAAAATATAAATACAGAGTCTTTATAATTAAAATTTTTGCTATAACAGCTTTCTGCAGTTAAAATGGGCTGTTACCAAACTTAGTATAGAGATGATTCACGATCTGAGCTTTTAATTATAACTATCATGTAATATCAATATGCATTATTTTATAAATGCTTAGTACATGAAATTGTATCTATAAATCAGACAAAAATAAAATATTTTAGGAAAAAAATAACCTCTTTGTAATATTAACACAAAATTTTCGTTATACATTTGTGCAAATAAAACTAACACACTTTCAAATTGGTAAGAAAAGATTGATTTTGAATTTTATACTATAAAATAACATAAAAAACTATCACCTATTCGGATACAGTCTACCGTTGAGCAAAAGTTGCGTTTATTTAGTATTTTAAGAACAAAAAAATAATAAAAAAGAGTAGGGAGGGGGCATTTAACCAAATAAAGGCTTTTATGGCATTTTACGTTATATATAAAAAAGGGTAAATACACTAAAACGTTATTTAAAACTTATTTTCATTAACAAATCTGTTGTTCCCAAAACCACCTGTCATTTTACATTTCTACGATCTGAAGATTAAGAAGCCTATCATGTTTGAAATTATAAAATATTTTAATGTTACCCTTTCATATGTGAATTTCATGTATCTTAAATTAAGCCTTAGTGACTAGTAACTTTTATATTCTCTAAGAATTATCTGAGTATGATAATTTCGCATCTAAAAAAGATGTTAAGAGTAAAGTTATCAGTTATGGTTTTAGTAATCCACTATGCTGAAAGTATCAAAATATAGCAATGAACCTAATTATGTATGTACACTAAAAAGTTCTGCATGAAAGCATGCTGTTTACCATTTAACTAAATTTTATGTTCAAAAGCCTTTTTCTTTAATTTTAAGATGTGCAAATTTCTTCATATATGCATCAATTATTATTTCTTACAACTACTCGGTACTCGGCCGAGTAGTAAAAGGCTGAGTACCAGGGCTGTCTTCATACATTCGGGCGCCCTGGGCTAACATGTTCAGGCGCCCTTTACCTTTACCAAAAGTATCCTAATTTTAAGTTTAGTTCAATTTTTAAATGCAATTTAGTTTTTTAATTTAATAAATACTAATCTAATTAAAATTCAATAGCTATTTAAATCTAAAATTAAGATCTTTATTAAAATATTAATTTTTGATTACCTATAATAATTTTTTCATTTGAAATGATAAATGAAAATTCTTAGAAATTTAATTTGTAAAATTGTTCTTCAGTATATCTTGCATAAATGTGCAAGTAAAATTAAAAAAAAAATATATATATATATATATATATATATATATAAATACTTTTAATAAGCAAAATAACTTTCTTGTAAAATTATTTACATATTTCTTCCATTGTAACAATTCATTTTATCACTGTATCAATCCATTTTTACCTGTCTTGTTCCATTGTCAGAAGCTGGCAGACAAGAAATGCCGGGTTTGATCCCAGATTGCCCTCGTCGACCTAGCTGTTTGGAGTATTTCATTATTTTCATCTAAACTCGCCTAAATACAGCTAGAACCTCTCAAAAAGTCCCCCCACATAGGAAATTCCACCCAGACCTAGAACCTATGTGTAGTCAATCAAATTTAAACACTACAACATACCATATCATCCATTGCCAGAATGTTTGATTTCTTTTTTTTTTTAATCGAAATTCAAAACAAAATATTATTTCAATATAGAGTGGGTGGTCAAATTACTGGAAATTTTTTCTTCTATCGGTTTAATCACAACTGCAGTTAGGAGACCAACCGCAAATTGAAGAAAATCAGAAATACTTTAGATCCTTCTGTATTATAAAACTAGTTGGCATAGGTGGACTCTGCTCAGTTCCCCATCATATTTATGTTCTCATAAATTTGTAGTGCGAGACATATTATAATCATGTTAAATGAAATGAATTTGACCAAAGCTTGATACAGTGACAGAATGAAATCTCCACCTAATAGGCTATCCACCATTCACTTCGATATATTTATCTTATTCTAATCTATTAATTTATTTTATCAGGGTCAATTCTGTTGTTTAGTTTTCATGCTACTATTTCCAATGCAATAATCCTCAAAATTCATATTTATATGAAAATTTTACAATTTCGCTATGTTGATAAAACCGTAAATTACGAATAATTTACGAAATTTTCCTATTAGAATATTTGTATTCAATTATGTTCAAACAAATATCATAAATATAATTTTGAAGTTGTCTAATGTATTTATGATCCTCAAAATGGATGTTTATGCTCAATTTTGCCTTTTTCTGACATGTTAAGTAAATCGTAAATTCCAAATAACTTATGAATTTTTTTAAACTGGAAAAATCATAGTCTATGATATTCATGCCAGTATCCAAAATAATATTTAAAAAGTGGTTTGACATCTTGACGATGAAAATATCCCTCAAGATTGACGTTTATGTGAAAGTTTCCTCTATTCTGCCATGTTAAGAAATTCGTAATTTTCCAATAACTTGCGAAATTTTTATATTGGAAAATTCATAGTCATTAATATTCATGCCAGTGTTCTAAATAATATTTCAAAAGTAGTCTGACATCTTTACGATGAAAATATCTCTGAAAATAGACGTTTATGTGAAATTTTGCCCTATATTGCCATGTTAAGAAATTCGTAAATTTCTAACAACTTGCGAAATTTTCAAAGTAGCATATTTATAGTTACTGATGTTTATTCCGGCATCAAAACTGATATTTTAAAACTGGTCTAACATTTTTACAGTAAAAAGTTTCCATTTAATGCACGTTTAAGTGAATTTTTGTCCTATATTCCCATGTTAAGAAAATTGTAAATTTCTCATAACTTACGAAGTTTTTTAATTCGAATGTTGCAAATGAATAGGGTTCTTGCCAGTATCGAAAGTAATATTTTAAAACTGATCTGACCTCTCTGCGATCATTTGTTCGTGAGATATCATGTTAACAGGCTAACAAACTAACGGACTGACACACTAACGGACTAACACACTAACAGTCACCCTACAGACAGACACCATACAAATTTTGTCATTTTCGGATTCCTCACACCTGAAAACATTAAAAAAAGTAAAAAAACCTAGGTCGAAATTTTTCACGATTAGCTAAGTTCCCCATACCTGTAGTATGATGGGGAACTAAAACTACAAATTACTTGTAACTATAACACATGATTTCACTTAATATTTACAATATTTGTATGTTTTTTTTTTTTTTTTTTTTTTGTAACCACACGATTATTTAGACACTATATATATATATTAGTTTATTATATATATTAAATATATTATATGAATGTATTATAATAGTAAATTATTAATTTTTATAACAAGTTTCTTTTTTTACTTATAACAAGAATAGATTTTAGCAAAGTTTTACAAAACTTTCAGAAAAAATTATAAGACATTAGAGAAATATTATTCTGAAACTTAATATTCACACATGTAATTTTTGCTGAGGTATGAGCATTTGTAATAAATAATTTTTTTAAATATGCATGCACGAGAGATAGAATTTTTTTTATTACATAGGATAAAAGCTAGATATATTGTGCAAGTTATGTCAAAATTTCATTTGAATAGAGTAAAAATTAAGCAAATTATCGACAAAAGAATGAACAAGATTTTAGATGTTTCCAGAAGTGAAATTTCATAAGGTGTTTTTTCCAGGATACATATTTAATTTAGCTATCCAATTACGTATTGCAAAATTCTTCTTAAAACCATTTATGAACTCAGAAATCTTAGTATATAAATAAAATTTTGTTAGAGTTATAAGTCCAAGCACATTAAAAAATATTTATTACAAATGCTCAAAAAGTATTTACTCCAAATTATATGTGAGAAATTTATGGTTCTGAATAATATTTTACAATTTTTAGTGAATCTTTATGCAAGTTTTGTAAAATTTTATTTAAATCCATTCTTGATATAAGCAAAAAGTTTGCCAAAAAAATTATTAATTTTTGTTTAAAAAAAAGTAAAATAAATCCATCTAAATAATTGTGCGACTCACACGCACACACAAAAAAAAGTACATAGTAAGTGAAATTATGTGTTAAAGTTACAAGTCATTTGTAGCTTTTTATGATACAGGGTAATCAAAAGTATTTGTGGTTTTCTTCAATTTGTGGTTGGAAATCACTCCATTATTTAGCATATTTGTCTTGAAACATATTTCTTACTGTTAAGAAGCTGTTTCAATTCCCAAACTTAAAATGAAAAGCACTGTATTCAGTTAATTCTATGTAATACATTAATATATACATTTAACAAATAATAAAAAGATTTCAAATAATTAAAGACTCATTCTGGGTTGAATTCTGATTAATTATGGCAATTAAATCATTTTTTCCCTTTCTATTCGCTAGAGGTCATTAGCCCCTGTTCAAATTAAAAACTAGTGACTAGTCTGCTATATGGAACTCTCCTAGAGGGACTCTTCTTTGTACTTTGCGAGAGTTCTGTTTTTTGGCCACACCAATGACCAAAAGGTTCTGCTATCAAAGTTGTAGATTAGAGGTGCAGGAAGATTCAATTCAGGTCTCTTTCGTCGGAATAACTATTCAGAATTTTAGTTGATTTTCTCTAAATCTCGCGTGAAATCGGGCTAAGATTCGATAAAAAGACCACCGATGGAGGCAGGTCTACGTATTAGCGTAAACAATCAGCCTTTAGAATCTCTTACCTTCCATTTCATCTCCCCCCCCCCCCCAAAAAAAAAGGATAAGAAACAGTTGGATTTTATTAAAAGTGCGACTCATGCCACCAAAATTTGAAATTGTTTGTGGAAATAGAGGTTGATCTATTAATTTTGAGTTAGACCAGAAAAATGTCATCTTTATGCATTTATATTACAAAAAAAAAAAAAAAAAAAAAAAAAAAAAGGTGAAAAACGCCCTTAAACATGTGGCGCCCTTGGGCTGCAGCCCAGTTAGCCCAATGGATAAGGTGGGCCTGCTGAGTACTCGGTATTCGGCTACTCGGCCAAAGTGCTACTTGGTGCAGCACTAGTATTTTTCTTACACATTACATCAGTATGTGCACACAGATAAATGTGTTGGTTCCATAGGTTATTTGTATGCATGTGTGGCGAGAGCGTTGCAAATTGCAGTTTTAAAAATTGATAAGATTAAAAGGGATTAAAGGAAACTTTTTCTTTTTTATCTCTGTGAGGGGGTCAGGGGTGAAATATGCTGGAAATGCCCAGGTGTCTAAACGACATAGTCCCTGTGCGGTAGGGGGGAAAATATGATATGGACTTGGACCTTTCAAAGTTAAACAAAAATAAGTCTTTAAAAAAAAGCTAGGCATTAAATTTGACGACTGGAAATAATTTTATAGTCGTCAAATGCAATAATTTAGTCATATTTGACAACTAATGACTGCTAATTTCGGACACTGTTTATGAGAGTTAAAGCGAGTATAGACAAAATGAAGTTATAAACGCTTTTGAACTTTTTGGAGAGTGTTAATAACAAGGTAAAAATAAATTTCAGCAGCTGTTTCATTTTACGCAAGTTTTTCTTGCTGTATCTTTTAATAATAATAATATTTATGTTCAGAACAAAAAATCACCAATAACGCGATAAATGCCAAAAAAGGTAACCTTTTTCAACAGTAACATGGTTTCATCTTTGCACCTTTTCTTATATTCCTTTAATAATAGAATGCTCTGTCCACTCTTATAATAGGTCTATGAATGAACTACCAAAAAAAAAAAGTTGATAGGCCTATTACAACCGGTGCTATGTTCAGCTAAAGTCAAATTATGCCGATAAGGGGTCCCACTACCCCACCTTACCCTAAGTAATTTTTTTTTTTTTTTAAGCAACAATATTTTTGTTTGAACAAAAAAAAAAAAAAAAAATAATAATAATGACTATAAAAATCAAGAAAAAATTCTAAGCATAAAAAAAGTCAGTTATATCTATATTTGTCAATTATAATAAAACTGTAAATTTATATATAATTATATATATTGCATTAAATATTTTTATACTTCATTTTATAATTTGGATTTGTGGGGTAAATTTTAATTTGCAGATATAAACTTTATATTTTTACTGCATTTATTACCTACTCTTAATTTGCCTGAAAAAAATAAAATATATTTATTTACAGATATTCATTCTGGGAGTGTACTGCATTAATTTTTTTTTTTTTTTTTTTTTATTAAAAATGACTTCATCAAATATCAATTCAAGATAATGTGCAACTTTTTATGTTGATTTATAATATTAAGAGAAAAATCCTTCATATGAAATTTACATTGAAATCTATGTGAAAAATTGTGGGAGAAAGGTTTCTACATTTCTAGTGTTTGCTTGTAAATATTTATCTATTATTACTCGTCACAGTTATAAAAGTAATAAACTGATCTGTCAAAGAGAATCTGTCAAAGTTCAATACATGCATCTTCATATACACTGATTTTCAAAAGATTACATTGATTAAATTGTTATTTAGTATTTTGAATAAAATATGTATTTATTATATACAATTGTTATAAAAAAGCTGCCAATTGTTACAAAAAAGCAGTGAAATCTCTCTTCAGTTATGATATCTCTTTCTGTTTTCTATTTCAAAAGCAAATTATTCTCACTTTTGCAATTGCATAGAAAATCTTGTGAAAAATTGTATGAGAAAAATTTCCAGATATTAAATGTTATTTTTGTTTTGTAAATATCTGTATTGATTATTTGTCACTGTTATATTAAGCATTGAAAGATTGAACTGATCAAATATCTGCCAAATTTAGTGTGCCTCTTAATTTATTAGCTTTCCAAAAATACTTTATAACATCACATTTAGTTTTATAAGTAGAATGTGTGATATTTGTAAATATTCATAGATTATTAAATAAATAAGTAAAAAAAATTCTCTCTTGTAAAATTGCATATTGCATTTAAAATTTTGTGAAAATCTGCATGATAAAATTTACCAAATATTGAATTTTTGTTTTATTATTATCAGTATTAATTATTTGTCACTCTTACAAAAGCAGTAAATTGATCACATATCTGCCAAATTGAATGTGCATCTTCATGTATGTTGCTTTTTAAAAATATTTTAGTATACACTAGCAGGCTACACCCGCTTTGCTGGTCACTATTTTTAAATGAATCACTATAATTAACGAATTCTCAAAATTGCATTAATTTTTATCATGTGATAAAAAAAGAGAAAAAAAAATTCTAATCAAGAAAAATGTCACATCGGGTCCCCACTGCCTTCGGCAGCGTGGACCCGTGCACAATGCATGCAAACGAATGCATATATATGAGCGCTGTGCTCGTGTATTCCTTCACCACCCTTATGATTTCTCAAAATTCCATGTTATTTCTCATAAACTTTCATTCTTAAGAAAAGGAATTAATAAAACAATCAATGCGGAAAACGATGGATGCGTGAACGATAGATTGGGGTTTCACTGTATGTATATGTATATATATATATCGTAAAAGTGCCTTTACTCTATTTAATTCCCCCCCCCTCCCCCTTTCTGCTTTTCACATTTTGTTTGTTCTTAAAATACCAGATAAACAGCGATAGGCTGTATCCGAATAAGTGATAGTTTAACATTATTTATTCACCTTTGTATACCTATATAAACATTGACTTGTATTATATAAAATCGGACACTGGTTATATGAAAATGGAAACCGTAAGCTTCCTAAAATAGCATGAAATCACCTTCAGGCATCATTTTTTATTCCTAACTTTTGATCAGATTTTAAAAAATCTATTTTGTCATAATAAACATTTTATTTATGATTTACAAAATGCTAGTTTTTATCATCTTAAAAAAAATCTTACATTGTTAGTTACATGGTATTTGACTTATTTCAAAAATCAGTTTGCCAGCAGATAATTAAAAACTTTTTTCTACTGTTTGTTCTGTTTTAAGTAAGTTTTTATTTTTTGATTAATTTATTATTATTATTATTTTAAGTATAAATGCATAAAATTGTATTTATAAAATAGACAAAAATAAAATATTTTAGAAGAAAGAACCCTTATATAATAAATACTAAAATAGTAGATAAAACATTAGTTACATATTTGTGCAAATAAAAGTAAGACGCTTTTAAAACTGTAAGAAAAGATTGATTTTTAATTTAAAAAATAATTATGAAAAATATAAATACCCTGAAATATTATTAAAAATATATTTTAATAATCAAATTTGTTGTTTTGCAAATTATGGCCCAAAACACCTATTTTTTTTACTCTTCTAGAATTTGAAGATTAATGAAGTCTATCATGTTTGAAATGATAAAATATTTATTTTAATATTCTCATTTCATACATCTTAAATATGCCTGAGTATATAGGAACTTATATTCTCTAAGAATTATCTAAGAATGATTTGCATCTGAGAAAGACTATATAATAAAGAATGAAATTATCAATTATTATGGTTTTAATAATCCACTAAGCTGGACGTATCAAATATAACATTGAACCTAATTGTGTATACTATACACTACAAAAGTTCTGGAACATTTCATGAAAACATGCTGTTTGCCATTTAACTTAATTTTGTGTTCAAAAGGCTTTTTTTCAATTTCAACATGTGAAAAATTCTTCATATATACATCAATTATTCTTTCTTCGGTACTCAGTCGAGTAGTAAAAGGCCGAGTACTCGGTACTCGGCCAAAGTGCTACTCGGTGCAGCACTAATTGTGAATATTCTAAAACTAAACAGAATTAAAAAAAAAAAAAAAGAGGTAATTATCATAACGAATTTCTTTTTAGAATAATGTGAGGTTTGGCTGCTAGTAGCAGCAAAATTATTGAAACACACATTCATATTTTTCTTTTTCTTTAGTTTGATCGCTAATTTTTATCATGAACTTAATTTTTTTATAAACAGTATAAGACTAAGATCATGACTCGATAAATAATATTTACTTAACAAAATTGTATTAGGTGTACATCTTTTAAATAGAAATTATTGCTAGCGCATCAATAATTTTGCTGCCGACTGTACAAGGTAATTAATAAGGTATGGCTCAGACCATGAAAGGGTTCATTTCATCAAAATTCTTTTGATTTTTACTTTTTTCGATTTCTTCTATTTTTAAGCACAGTTTGCGAACACGAAATCATATTTTTTAATAGTTGGTGGTATTGGATAATGGATGTAATCCTCTATTCAAAAAAATTAATCTGGAAGTTTGAGATTTTATTATTATTATTATTGTTGTTATTATTTAACTTTAAATGTAACACCTTTATGAGATTTTTCAAGTACAATTCAATTTTGGATATTTTAAGCAAATAAAGAAATATTGAGTTATTTCAACTAAACCTCCAATTACAAGATATGATGTGATTCATTTTATCTATTTGATTTCCTTAAATTTTAATCAAAATATTGCTGTTTATATTTAGGCAATTAATTGTATTTCCTGTTGTTTGCATAAAAAAACATTTTTTTTCCACATTAGAAATTAGTTTTAAAAAGTTATTTTAAAAAATATGTTTTTATATAAGATTTTTCTCTAAAATTTCAACAATGCCAATTTTGTAATTAAAGCAATTTTTTTTTTTTATTATTATATTATTATTGAATTTTTAACGAAGATTATGACAATGTCGTAACTTTCTGAGTCACTCTCAGAATCAGAGACCATAAATAAGGTGACTTAAGAGAATTGCTGCCTGAGTTTGAAAAACATCGTCGTATCATCATTTACCAAATGAATATTTTGAAAAATAGATACACATGCTCAGCAGTATAGTAGTGCATTAATTTATCAATATATTCTTTTTTTGTTATGTTGCCAAATGCTTTATAATTATGTTCTTACAAACTTATTGAATAGAAATTTAAAATTCTGATTAGCAACCATAGATCTCTTGTATTATAATAAATAACCTATTTCTCATTCAAGTTGCTCAAAACATATATATCTGGTAACTTTCAAAATGATGACTTTAATCAGAAACTTTTGTTTTTCACACTGTATATAGCATTACTATGACTAATAAAAGAAAATTTAAATATATCATGCAAAAGATTTACTAAAAAAATTGTTTTTTTGGTTGGAAAATTTTCCGGAAAAACATGGTAGAAAATTTTCCAAAAAAGAAAATTTTCCAACCCACATCACTACATATAAAAAAGTTTTTTTTTTCTATCTTATAATTATTTTTAAAATTATGTTAAATGCTGAAATTTCAATGAAATTTTTAGCAATATTAAAAGAAAAAAAAAAAAAAAAAACTGGAGTGACTCCACTTGAAATTTTAATATATTAAATTTCAATGCATATAAATGCAAATTTTCATACCTTTATGGCAGTAATTTAAAAGAGATATATACTGTCCATCATCTCTTTAATTAAAAATAGAATTGCATTATGTAATTCATATTAAAATTTAGTTCAACAAGTCATGCAATACCTCTAAGTTTTAATCGTACAACATTAAAACATGCTATTGACTATAACCCAAAACTAGTATGTTGTGGCCACCACATGACTTTCTTCTATCTTTTCCTATACATATTCACTCAGCAACAATAAAAATAAAAATAAAATAAAAATAAAAAAAAAGTGGGACTTTGACAAAATTTTGGGTAAAATATGAAAATTATTCTAAGTTTGTCAAAACACGGAAACCGTGGGCCTTTGACAAAATTAGGGGAAAAAAGCAAAAATTAGTTTAAGTTTGTCAGAACACGGAAACCGTGGGAGTTTGATAGAATTAAGGGGAGAGGAAAAAAAAAAAGTGGGACTTTAACAAATTTTCACATTTTACCCAAAATTTTGTCAAAGTCCCACTTTTTTTTTTTTTTTTTTCCTCTCCCCTTAATTCTATCAAACTCCCACGGTTTCCGTGTTCTGACAAACTTAAACAAATTTTTGCATTTTCCCCCCAATTTTGTCAAAGTTCCACGGTTTCCGTGTTTTGACAAATTTAGAATAATTTTCACATTTTATCCAAAAGTTTGTCAAAACACGGAAACCGTGGAACTTTGGCAAAATTAGGGGAAAAATGCAAAAACATGTTAAAGTTTGTCAAAACACGGAAACCGTAGGACTTTGACAAAATTAGGGAAAAAAAGCAAAAATTAGTTTAAGTTTGTCAGAACACGGAAACCGTGGGAGTTTGATAAAATTAAGGGGAGAGAAAAAAAAAAAAAGATTTTTTTTCTAAGTTTTTTTTTCGTAAAAAGTAAAGAAAATCGATAACTTTGTTTTAAATTATCACAGATTTATAGTTCAACCATTCGTTTTAAAGGTACTGACGAGACCTTTCGAAAGATACCCATCTTGAAAATTTTTGCCTTTATCACCCTGTTGAAAATTTAGAAAAAGCGGGATGGCAACGCAACCTGTAAGACGATTTTTACCAAAAGTTGATAGGCACTAATTTATGTCAAGGTGCAACTACATACCAATTTGTATGAAATTTTGTGCAGTAGTTCCAGAGATACAGTTGCCACAAAATTTTGTCACACACACACACACAGACAGACAGACAGACAGACAGACAGACAGACAGACATTTTCTAAAAATGGTAAAATCGTGTTCTACATCTCTCAAAACGTGTAAATCCATCAAAAACCCGAAATCGAAAATTTTTACGAATCCAATACTTTCTTCTATTGAAGATAGAAGAAAGTAATGAAAGAACATAATGCATTATTTAATAGCACAGTAATTTCATTCATTGAGGTAAAATACTTACGGTATCTTTTAATTATCAATCAGTATATAATTTAATAGAACTTTTTTTTTTTTTTATTAATAAGACTTTATAAAATTTTTATAACTTAAAAGGCAATAAGTGGTTCACCTTAGAATATACAAATTCCTATATTTGAATTTTTGTGTTTTGTAAAGATAATAAATATCTGTTTTTTATACTTAAATAGAAATCATTAGCACTCATAAGAAACAGATAATACACTTCTAAGAATTATTTTTAACCATGGGAGGCATATAAACTAAGCACTTTTTTATTAGTTTTTTATTTCTATAAATATGACTACTTCATTGTTAAAATATACCAAAAAGTGTCAAATTTAACGTTTTTGATGTGGCAGTTTAAACTGTGGTTTAAACCGTCAAAAACCTGCCAACCCTGATATTATTTATTAAATTTAGTTTATTCCAGTTACTGCACTTCTGTCAAGCACTCTTTCAGTGCTCAAAATGAAATTGAAAATAAATTTTAAAACAGATTATTGTTAGCAAGCACATTTTTTAAAAACCATTTTCATATTCAGAAAATTCAAAATCGTTAAATTAGTACCCATTTTTCAAAAATTGATTTTTTAAATTTTTAGTATTTCATTTTGTGGTTAAAAAAAGCAATTTGTGTGAAAATTCGCATTTTTGAACTAAAAAAATATATACATTTTTTAAAAAACCAATATCTTCGAAAATGAGTACCAATTTAATGGTTGTGAATTTTCTGAAAGTGGAAACGGAATTTAAAAAATACGTTTGGTACTGAGTAATTATGAAAATAAATCTTCCCATAACATAGGCCATAGCTGTTGCCAAGATTAGGTATTGTCCTCTCTTAAGAATAACTTCTTCACATCCCACATCATTATCACTTAAATTAGCATTAAACAATTTGTTTTTAATTAGTTAATAGATTGTGAATAGCTCCGAAGTCATGATATTGATATCAAAGTTCACATACTCATCAAAATTTATATTTAGAATGGTTATAAGAATGACCGGTCAAGAAATTTTGTAATTATTAGAAAAGTGAAAAGACATAACTAATATTGTGTAACTTATAAACAAAGATATTTTTATGAATAGGAATGAATCAGGACTTCACTAAAAGCACGTATAAATTTAAAAGATGTATAAATTGGATTTTTTTGTATATATAATGGAAATTTTGTGATTACGATAACTCTCGACATAATACTCAAAATTGAATTGAACCAAAGTTTTACAGCTAACTTATCTTACAAATATCTTTGATGAGTTCGTTAACTAAGTTGCTCTGCTGTTTGTTTTCAAGTGGCAGCTACATGAAAATTTCAAATCTACATTGAAAAAGCTTAGTTAAGACTATAATTTGCTTGAATTTTGATGTTTACATTGACCACATAAAAGTCTCAATCAAGTATTTATTAATGAATTTTATCTGTCATTTTTAACAAAATGACCAATATCTTAAGTACGGCCATTTCAAATCAGGATACCACTTGTAAATTTATCATCAGAATAACTTTTGAAATACCGAATCAGTTCAAGTTGGACATGGAACTTATCACACAAATATCTTGGATGAATTTTCTTCCAACATTGTTTCCAAGTTGCAGCCACTTGAAATCAGGCTGGTATATGAAAATGTGCCACCACAATAACTTTTAGAATACTAAACTGGTTCAAATCAAAGTTGGGAAGTGAACTTACAATTAAAATATCTTGGATAAGTTTGCTAGGCAACTTGCTCCACCATTTTGTTTCCAAGTGGCGGCCACTTAATTTTTTTTTTTATTACAATAACTTTTCTAATACTGAATCAGTTCGAATCATATTTGCACAGTTGACATATCATTCAAGTATCTTTGATAAGTTCACTGGGCATTTCAGTCACTCTGTCCTTTTGTTTCTAAATGGTGACCACTTGAAAATTATCACAATAACTTTTGCTTAAAACTCCATATATACATAGCCCTCAATAAATCCACGAAATTGATTAATAAAATGTAGCTGCCATTTTGAAAAAAATGGTGGCGACTTCATAAGAAAAGATAAATCAACCTAACCTTCCTATGAGCCGGAAGGACTTGTTTTAATTTTTTGATCAATAACCTCTAAAAAGTAATGATATCAGTACAAAAACCCTTAACGGGTTAAAAGTTTGTGACGCAGCTACTTCATCGCTATAAGAATTTGAAGTATGGGTCTTAAAAATAATGATATCAAATTTTAAGTGACGCTTTACTGTTAGTTAAAATATACATAGATATTCTTATTTGATCATTTGCTTTTTTCTTTTATTTATATTTACAATGCAAACATAATATTTTTAACTTCAAGATAAGACAAATATATAAAATATACTCACTGATGATTTTCATTTGCACTTCAATTTCAAAATAACAGTTTCAAAAGGAATGATATAAAAATTCCAGTGACACCTCGGTGTCATTTTAAACGATTTGTCTTTAGATTCCATTAAAATTACCTTTGCTTTGTCTAATAAAGTATATTTACAGATTGAAACAGTGCTTTTAATTTTCAAATATACTGTCAAATAATCACACTTTCACTGAGTTTGCATTATAAATTGAAATTATTTATTTCAATAAATTGATTTGTCTTTTGCGTCACGCTATCCAAAACTGCAAGTAAAATTTATGTAAATGTTACTTTGTATCATAGTATCCAACTAAGTGAAAATTTGGGCAAAGAGATAGTGTGATGCAAAGAAAACATTTGTGCAAATTTCACTTGCAGTTTTGGATAGCGTGACGCAAAAGACAAATCAATTTATTGAAATAAATAATTTCAATTTATAATGCAAACTCAGTGAAAGTGTGATTATTTGACAGTATATTTGAAAATTAAAAGCACTGTTTCAATCTGTAAATATACTTTATTAGACAAAGCAAAGGTAATTTTAATGGAATCTAAAGACAAATCGTTTAAAATGACACCGAGGTGTCACTGGAATTTTTATATCATTCCTTTTGAAACTGTTATTTTGAAATTGAAGTGCAAATGAAAATCATCAGTGAGTATATTTTATATATTTGTCTTATCTTGAAGTTAAAAATATTATGTTTGCATTGTAAATATAAATAAAAGAAAAAAGCAAATGATCAAATAAGAAAATCTATGTATATTTTAACTAATAGTAAAGCGTCACTTAAAATTTGATATCATTATTTTTAAGACCCATACTTCAAATTCTTATAGCGATGAAGTAGCTGCGTCACAAACTTTTAACCCGTTAAGGGTTTTTGTACTGATATACTATTACGGGTACCGGAAAGTTATGTCGTTTTGAATTAATAAAATGAAACCGGAAATTTTTGTTTAACAGTGTTTACATGATACTTTACAAATAATCATCTTATAAGTTACCTAAGAATATCTTAAATTTTATCTAGGATAAATTTCCGATGTCAGTATTTTAATTCAAAACGACATTATTTTCCGGTCCCCCTAATACAAATGATTAATAATAATTACTTTAAAAAAAAAAAGTGGTAATCAAAATAGTGACTGCTGAGAGCCCTGCATAGGGAAAATGGCTATCAGATTATTTGTATTTGCTCAGGATTACATTACATCGCACATCGGACAAGTTGCATCGAAAAATCAGCCTAAAGATAAGAATAAAGCATTGATTAGACTACAATAAAACTGACATAAATGTATCTCATGTGGGTAAATTGCGAGATAAAGCTATGATGCTTTTCGTGCCCATTGGGGTACCTCATACACATTTTTCAGTTAAAGGAACTCAATTTTGTTATTTTTGTCTTACTATGTCCCTTTTCTTGCCAATATCTCAATCCAAGGTAATTTTTGCACTTTGAATAGGTTTTAACGTCAACTTAAAGAAAACATTTCCTTTTGTTTGAAGTAAAAACTGCATTAAGGTCATCTTTTCTTCCTTAAAAAATTAACACGCACGCTTTTACTTGTATCCTTAATATAAAATTAGTAATTTTAAATGAGAATTTAAGATGATACAATATTATCTAAAGATTACATTGCTTGGCATGAAAATTGCCTTTAACACCATTTCAACATATTCTTATGTAAAATGACCTCCTGAATCCGAATATGACACCCATTTTACCCTATCACCCACCGATGTGTAGGAATGGCCCCCTATTTTTATCGTTTTTCGGTGATTTTATGGCTATAAATGTGATACATAATGCATAATTTCATTGGTAACCCCCCCCCCCCCACACACCACCACCACCAATGAAATTATGCATTATGTATCACATTTTTTTTTTTTTTTAATCTATTATTAATGTTATTTTTTTAACTTTACCTATATATTTTTTGTTTTTAGGTGTTCAATTAATTATTTTTCATTCTTAAATCAAATTCATGGTCATAAAATTATTGAAGAGGGAAAGAAATTGAGGGAGGGGATGGTATTTCTAGAAAACGGTGACTGGACAGAATGGGAGTCATATTCGGATTCAGGAGGTCATTTTACATAAAAATCAGAAAGAATGGTATCAGAATTCTTTTTTTTTTTTTTTTTTTTCAGAGCAGTGTTATTGATAGTTTTACATAACAACTTTACTGTTTCAATATTTCTGGGTGTTAAGAAATTAGCAATTAATTAGTTCAAGTTATTTAAGTTTGTGTAAAATTTTATTTCCATATTAATGACATTGCATAGACTTTATAATTAAAAATACATTTTAATAGCACAATAAAATGTATAAAATTGAAATCCCTCAATATTTTTAGAATTTTAATCTCATGTACCGGACTTGATACAGAGAAAGAAAATAGTTCACAACTCTTGGTCGTCATTTCATTTCGCTTTAATCTAGAAAAAGAAAGGGATGAATAGCGTACATTTATAAATTTCTAAAAACTAAAACACCATTTTGAAAAATAAAAAATACTTAAAGTTCGCATTTCATATTGTACTTCATATTGTACTTTTTTTTTTTTTTTTTTTTTTTTTTTTTTTGTTCTGTTAAATATATATAATATATTCGTAAGTGTACACTTTTTTCCACAAGTATTATATTGTTGCAAGTTTCAAAAATATGTTTGATTTTCTTTCTGTATGTTTATGTTTTAGTTTATCAAAGCACAATTCAAAAACGTACTAAATGTTGACCATTATATCAGGGATGGAACACGGGTGCAGAATTCCTACCACTATCAATGAAATAAAATTTTCTACTTCGTAAATCAACTATATTATAGGCATAGAAATTTCTTGAACAAATACCGGCATGAATTCTGAGCCAGCGTTCCATCCCTGTTATATAAATCAGGCTATTTTATTGGTGCTAAAAAAAAAAAAAAAAAAAAAAAAGTTAGTGATATATAGGAGAGTTCTGTTCTGAATCTTCATAATGTATTAGAATTTTATGACAATTCAAACATATTCAGAGTTGACGTTGCCCTACTTTTCACCACTACAATTTATAAATTTACATATATTTACTATCAATATATTACATATCTTTTGTAATATGTTTATTCTATTGAAAATGTCAGATTTTTTTACTAAAATAGTAGCGGAAGGAATAAGGGCAGCAGAACTCTGTATATATACAAACAAAAGCTGGATGGGACAGTGGAATGAGCGAAGAATCACAAATAAAATGAATTGATAAAAAATATTCAACAATGTTGGGAAGTGTAAAATTAAATTTTCATTCAGTACACTACAAAAGTTATAATTCTGTAGAGTTTTATTTATATAGAGTAAGAAGAGAGAGAATTTTCGAGGGGTAACGTCCCGGTAATTGCGTATTCACGATTCATGATTCTGCCCCTCCCTTCCTCTCTCCGTTACTAAAGAAAATTTAGTCTTTTTTTTTAATTCAAGAAGATTTCTATGGGGAAAACTCACCTGTGCATCAGAAAAACGTTTACCTTCTTACTTACCGAAAGGGGGGGGGGGGGCATGCCTGAAAGAAATTAATTTAAAATTAAAGAATGTATTAAGAATCCAACAATAAATTGACATTTAAACAATTATTTCTAATTCAGAACCTGCCGGACACACGAAGATTTTTCTCTCTTATTTTAAACAGAATCTCTCTCTCCCCCCTCCCCTTTTTTTATCTTATGAATAATTAAGTTGAGTTAAAATTATTTGTAAACTATTAAAAACCACCCTAAAAGGAATACATTTAATAAAATGGCATCTGTTAACGTAAAAGTAAAGTAAAACTGTAATATTTGATTCCTCGAAATACACTACACACTGTGTCCCAAAAATTTAGACAATCAATAAAATTCGCATTAACATAAAAAGTAATAAGATACAATTAAAATTCGTGGGATAGGTAATAAACAAAAACAGTTTTGCTGATATACACATATAAATTATGATCAAAGGCTTGAAATTATAAAATGTACATTAATTATATAAAAATGTGCTGTTCCAAAAGTATAGACACCTGTAAGTGTTTTCGGCTTTACATTTATAAAAGTAACTAAAAACTTACTTTTAATATTGAACTGTATTGCCACGACACTTTATAACATGAAATACACGTTATTCCATAGAATTAATTAAGCATTGAATTACAGAAGGAGATATTTCATACCACATTCTGTCAATTGCAGTTTTTAAGTCATTTACGCATGTATATTGCTTTCCATTTTCATATATTTTACGAGATAAGATTTTTGAAATTCTGGAAGTTGATGCAATTGCACGCACAGATAAATTATCAACTGAAGCTTTATTTAATAACATTCTATCATCACGTAACGTGGTTTTCTTTGGTTTCCGACTCGCTTTCGAGTATTCCATGTTCCACCTGATCTTTTGTCTCTATAAATACTGCTCAAGGATCTGTTTGTTCTTCTCAATATTTGTACAGGATTTTGTCCTTGTGCTTTTAATTGTAAAATCTTAATAATTTCATCTTTAGAAATTTCTTTACAACGTGGCATTTTTTATCAGAATACGCAGGAAACCTCTTTTCCGAATCACAAACAAAACAATACATTGAACTCATTAAATTATAATGCTAATTATATAGCAGACGATATTTCAATTAAAGGGAAAAAATTATTCTGCCTTTATAGAAGCAGACGACAGTAAAAATATTTTATTTTGTGAACAAGAATGTAAAAGAAAACATGCAATGCTGTATTGTGTCTATACTTTTGGGGTAGCACATTTTTATATCATTTAATATACATTTTATAATTTCAAACATTTGATCATAATTCATATGTTTATATCAGCAAAACTGTTTTTATTTGTTGCTTATCTCACAAATTTTAATTGTACCTTATTACTTTTTATGTTAATGCAAATTTTATTGATTGTCTAAACTTTTGGGAAATGGTGTACACATTGAAACGTTACTGCTTGCTTTATTTTATTTAGACAAATTATTATAAAAATAAATCATTTACCTTCACTTTAATGTCACCCGCACTTGCGTCGTATTTCGCGAGATGACAACAATATGATACAACCCTTCCAGCAAGGCTACTATATGCAAATAAGAAGAGCATGCGCAGACCGTTACTTGACGTCAAGGAAATTTTAAGCCAGTAATATGCTTGATTTGGCATATGTAATTTTCCAAACTTGAAGTTGGTCTGAGATATCCTTGAATTAGCAACTTTGCTCTGTCATGGTAAATTCACTTGAAAGCCAACCTTGTTTCAAGGAAGTGTGCTGTGTGGGATCCCTATATGATAGACATTTATAATACCAAGTTTGGAATTTCTATTATTATGTGCTTTTGAGATATGCTGATAACACACATACGCACACAGACACACGGACCAACGTTAAAAATATGGTTTTTGGATTTAGGGGTCCTAAAAAAGTATATATAACAAAAACTCGATTTCGAAAATTTGACTATAAAACAATACTTTCACTACCATTTATACATGTAATGGAAAGTAATAATTATTAAAAGCATATCCAAGAAATCAAGGATCAAAATATTGAGAAATAAAATTGCAGCAAATATAATAAAATTCAACAGATGTTAATTTGCATGGTCACACGAGCTGCGACAATAAATGCTAGTCCATGTTTCAACAACTTGTCTCTGAAGGTGAGGAAGTGGTTTAACCCTCTGCCAGTCTTAACGCTCTAGAACCGTTCTATGCAGTGTTGTCAAATTTGAAGGACATTTTTATTCAACTACCACCAATAATTTTGAGGAGTGTAATTTTATATATATAACGGACGAATAACCTTCGAAATGATTAGGCAACCGTTACAGTTAAAATTTAGTGGTGGATATTGAATAAAAAAGTCCCTGAATTTGGTAACTCTGACCAGACGAATGGTATTTAATAGGATGGCAATGTGTTAATTTTAAGAGAAATCTTTGATTTCTACATTAAATATTTTTTAATATTTCGTGCTCATAATATTATGTGTTATAAATGATAAATTGCTATTCCTAAGTTAATTAATATAAAATAAATCAAATCAAATCAAAATAAAATAAATAAATATTTTTACATGTATAAAAGCATGCATCGTACACAGTGCAGTATGAAAAGTATTTTTAATTCACACAAACGAAATTGAATTCATTAGACTCTATATCACGAAGTATCTTGATCTTTATTTCTAGAAGAGTTCTATTTTTCTTTCTATGCTACATTGAATTACACTATTTAGTGAGTATACCGTTAAAATTAAGCGATTGCGTCCTTTCTTATAGGATGTAATCGGGAAATGTGCTCTAGCAAATTATGCCATGTCCAGGGATATTGTTAAGAATGTTATTATAAGGATATGATTAAGAATGGTAATTACTTTCTCATAATGATATGGTAGAAAAGGTATTGTTTGGAATCCAATTTTAAACCTTGGTTCTGTACTATACGTTCGCATTTTCAGATTCTATAAATACGGAAATCAAGTTTCTATCATTTAGTCTGTGTGACTAAATGTAAAGGAACTGAATGAAGGAAGTTCAAATTAAGTTTTTTTATGACCATACAGAGGTTTTAATTTATAAATATTTCCAAAATCATTCTAAGAGTAGTGTTTATAAAAGTTCTCTGAATAATTTATAACATACATATTTTTTAAATTAATAGCAAACATATATGTTATACGAATATAATGAGGCTAGAGGAATTAAGTCTATATCACCATCCCGGAAGTGTAATAAATATAAAACTGTTTCTAGAATTATCAAGATACGACTAAGAAGCGCAAGTGCAATACTAGATTATTAATTTTGTTTTGAAAGCACGGGGGAAGAGGAAATATATAACAAAATATATTGAGAGAACTTATAAAATAAAAAAGCATATAAGACGATATAATTATAATGTAATACAATTAAGATGGCACTTTAGAATATCATAAATACAAACTCATATTACGTTAATAAAGTAATTAAAGCAACAATAAAATGTTAGTTTATTGTATAGATTGCTCACATATTAAAAATAATCACTTTTGTATACATTATATAAGATTAAAACCGAAATTTTCAAGACACAATTTTTGAATATTACCTCCTCATTATAATTACATTCATTACGATTAAAACCTAATTTTTAAATACCCAATTTACGGAAATTACCTCTTCATTATAATTTCTAACCAGAACAGCATTTTTACATAGTATTATGCTGCATATTAATTAATTTCTTTTTTAAGAATTTTTCATATACACACTATTTCATTAATAATGCATTTCTAATATAAATCAACATACTTCTTTGCATTCTTCTCACAGTGTCAGAATAATGAGCATCGTATTCAAAAATAAAAAGCTAGAACAAACAGTTTCTTTATTCTGGGAAAAGAATAGAATAAATTGTATTTCTTTAGTTTTTCTCATTAAATGTTCAATCGTGTTGAGTTTTAAGGAGTTTTCCCGAACAATTCCTTTATTTTAATCTTTAATAAAAAGGGATGCATTTCAAATATCGAAAATTTTAAAGTAAATAATGTTGAATAATTTAATACCAAATTTCTGAAAAATACTAGATAAAGTATTTTATTGAATATATATATTTTTTTTGAGAATAAAAATTATAAAAACAGATAGGAAGACAGATTTGATGCTTGAAATAAATGAATTTGTAAGATTCGTATTAATCGCAACAAAAATCAGAACGAAAAATTTGCAATTCTACTCTTATATTTTTAAAGTTAATTCTAATGTTATTTCACTTAAAGATATGTAATTTTGTTTTTCAGTATTGGAATATGAACCTCGGTAAATTTACTGAAAGATTAATATTATAGTGAACGTACTGTAAATAGAAGTGTCTTAAATTCAGACAGAAATGTGTCTCAAATACCAACTCAGACACATAAATGTCTGAAACACTTACGCATGCTAAATTTCAGACGCATGTGCTGTCTTAAATTAAGACACATAAGAGTTTTAATAAATTAACTGAGATAAGTGTCTGAATAATGTTGATATGTCTGAAATTAAGACATATTAAAGTTAGAAACATAAAAATTCTGACATTTTACAATTTAGGCACTTAGAAATTCAAACATTTCAAAGTTCCGACACTTAGAAATTCAGACATTCGTATTACTTAAAAAAAATTTCCTATGGAATCTACTTTAAGCAGCATACATATCCTGTTTTAATATTTTTTTAAACATTAAATGAATTTAATATTATTTTATACAGGGTGGTCCGAAAAACATGATAGAAAGTAAGCGATCATTGTGGAAAAAAGACAACATGCAAGAACATGAAACATATTTTATTGAATAAAGATATGAATGACATTTAATTTACAAGATGCTTAAAATGTCTACCGTCCCCGACTATAGTGTTATAAAGCCGGTTCCGAAACTCTGTCATAATGAGCTGCAGTGTGTCGTAATCAAGTGCATCAACCTCACTTCTGATAGCCAATTTTAGGTCCTCCAGTGAAACAAGGCTATTCCTATGGATTCTAACCTTGATGTAACCCCATAAGAATAAGTCGCACGGATTTGGGTCCGGACTGTATGGGGTCCACTCTATCCCGTGCCCCGTGAATTTCTCTGCATCCAATGCAATCAAACGCACACCAAATGTCGTTTCAAGCCACGTGAAGACGTCAGAAGTTTTTTGGGGACGAGCCCCATCTGGCTTGAACCAGTACCGGCGTGTCCTGTTGAGATGGCCCGCATCAGGGCCAAAGTGATGCTCTAGCAACTCTCGATACTTCACTCCTGTGACCACACCATCAATAAATATCGGACCAATTATCTGCTTCGACGATATGGCACACCACACCATGACCCTTTGTGGATGCAGTGAAGAGATGGCGCTGAGATGAGGATTTTCCGTACCTCAGTGGCGCCAGTTTTGTTTGTTCACGAAACCATTCAACTTAAAATGGGTCTCATCACTGAACCAGATCTTGTATTCACTGATGGAACCATTTTTAAGTTCCTCGCTTATGTGGTTTGCGAAATCTCTCCGCTGCACAGTATCCCCCCCCCCCTTTAGCGGCTGTCACATTTGGATCTTGTATGGACACAATCCTACTGCTTTCATTAGCCTTTGTAATGATGTTTTGGATATGCTTAATTGTTGGGCCGCCTGCCGAGTGGAATTGGTTGTCTGATCCTCAAAGTATGCGCGTGCAGACTCCCTGATGCCGTCAGTAACAACTGCTGGTTTTCGTCCCGACGCCTTTCTTTTTGCATCCTAAACATTTCCTGTAGATTCATATCTTTCCATCAACCTGTAAACAATGAAAATCAGTGGGAGATTAGGACCATTACATCAGTCATCTGAAGGCTTAAAAATCACTGCCACTTTAGAGTGCTATAACTTACTGCGCGATTATTTCTTCACTAAGCGTCCTTTTCTTTTTGAACTCTGAACGACATGCCCGTCGAACAGGGACATTACATCGGTTATTCTCATAAAATTTTCTTACGATATATAATCGATCTTAAAAGGTTTGTGATTCTATATTGCTTATTCTTTATTTCGGTAATTAAGCATTCAACTGAAATGTCACTATATGTGCTATTACAATATGGAAGAATTATATTTGCATCAATACATTTGAAATCCGAAACTTAAAATACTTTCTATCGTGTTTTTTGGGCCACCCTGTATAATAAGTAATTCACTTATTTAAAATACTTAGACTCGAAATTTATTCGATTAAAAAAAAAAAAGTTTCTCACATGTAATAAAAAAAAATATAAATAAATAAATAAAAATAAAAAATATATAAGATAAACGAAGCATATAACTTGTAGCTAAAAAAGCGAATTTGTAACTACAATTTGTGTATGATTGAGTTTTTTTTTTTTTTCTTTTTTTTTACCGTTTAAATTTTTTTTTTCTTCCGCAATGATTACCTACACTTCAAAATGTAAAAGAAATATTTTTTTGTTTTTCATGTACATATAGTTTGTTTTCTTGTAAATACCAATTTAAAAAAAATCGTTTAAGATCCATAGTCTACTACTTTCTCACATTTATTACACATTTTACAAAAAAAAAAAAAAAAAAAAAAAAAAAAAAAACTCAAAACCTCTACACATAAAATTTAAAATAATAATATATATTAAGCTTTAGTTATTATGGATAGTTTTATTGCAAAGACATCAAACTGCAATTTCTTTTACGGATACTAGAATATATTTTATTATACAAGCAACGTGCACTGTGTGTGTCCGGTGGCATGATTAGGAAAGAGTTCGCATTTGAATCCGTTGGTTCATGTTTCGATCCAGTTGCAAAGAGTAAATTAATGTCCCTTCTTCCTCGAAACAGCAGTTTAAGCTGTACAAGTGTACAAGCTGTACAAGCTGTACAATGTTTCTGCGTGTTTCCTATCTTCGTCCCTTCATTACCTACGACAATACGACATTTTCACGTGCAACAAAAAAATCATATCCTGTTACTGAAAACAGCTCAAAGTGCAACCATTCGGTAAATACTTGACATGCTCTGGTTTATTCGAAACTTTCACATTTGTAAAGAAATTTCCACTTTGAGGTTCAACAATTTTATATAAAACCTTAATACTGACTTTCATTTGGCTTTAGACTCAAATCTTGCTTTGAACACAAGAACTAACATATGACTATAATGATCATATTAATAGAGGTACACACAAGATGGGCTTACAACTCAACTTCCTTTTTTAAGATTATGCTTTCCTTTCTAATTATCTCTTCTATCACGTGGTGCATTTTATATTTATTTTTTATCTCTAAAATTTTAACTGTCAAGGAAAAAAAAAAAAAAAAGAGGAAAAGGAAAAACATAAGACGCTTCCTAAAGAATGCAAAAACTATCTATCTCTCCATGTTCTTTTCGTAAAAAAATATAATGCTAACTTTAAACTTTCTCTTTCTTAGTAAATTGCATTTCCATTTCTTATGAGATCAAAATTTTTATTATCTTATTTTTTCTGTTTATTACTTGTGTTGTTGCTTAACATCATTATTTTTGTTATTCCCCTTCTGGCAGATAATTAAATTCCCTATTTTCTCACCCCGTTATTTACTTATGTTATTGTGCAGAGAAAAATGCGTGGCACTGATCGTAGGTGTTTACAAACTCCAAAGTATTCGAAGTCAAGTAAAAATATTATGAACGACGATAATGATCTACTAAAAAAACACAAGAATGAAATCAGTATAGGGTATGCATATTTCTCAGAATTCGTCTTCATGGTAGGCATAGTAGTGTAACCCAGTAATAAAGTTTATCTTACTATGGTTTTTTTGCTTTTATCTCTTTCCAGAATTAAAAAAAAATATATATATATTACGTACACATACCAAACTTCATAAGCAGAAATGATCCACTAATTATTAGTGCTAATACTGAACTTTAAATTCTTATACAGAGGTTAATTTTAAACTAACTAATCACACTCGAACTAAAAAACTTTACAAGAGTTAAAAAAAAAAAAAAAAAGTAGAAATATGTTTATTTTGCTTGATAAGCATAGTTGCCAACTTGAACGCTTTTGTGCCACTGGAAAAAAAATAATAAAATTTTCTTTGTATATTTCCGTGACAGTTTTCACTGTTGGCGACTAAAATAAAAATTTCAATAAAAAATTTTCTGTATCCAGAAACCTTAAAAGTTAGACACTATGATTTAAATATACATAAAGGTGAGACTGGTTGAAATGATTAAATTTACAGCTAGCTACACCGATAGCAAGAAGCAATCTATAAATAAAAAAATGCTTCTCTTAATAATAATAATAATAATAGTAATAATAATAACTCTAATACGTCTAGAAGTCATGATCGACACAAATCAGATGACAGTGACACATAAATTTGTCTATGGGGTTTCAACTTCATGTTACAGTTTATATTTCATAAGCGTGAACGGAAAGGGATGAACAACCATACTGACAGAACGTTGATTATCCACAGCAGATAGCGTTAACCTTTAGAGGTTGAGATATATGCGGCTGGGACAACAATAAAATGCGTTTTATATAGAGAGAAATCGGTAGAATATAGATCGTGTGAAATCAAAAAGTTGTAGGACAATATAGATTGCATGTGGTAAAAAATTACATGTTGCAGAGCTTATTATAATTATATTTTCTATTTATAATTTTCTACAATAAAAAATAAAAATAAAAATAGTTTTTTTTTAATAAAAATAAATCTAAAAATAAAAGAAAATGTTTATCTAAATAAAAACAGAGGACTAACCCTCAGGTAACATCAAACTGGGAACCTCCACTCACTAGCCCCTCACACTATCAAGTACGTCACTGGGGTAAGGGCTTCCTGGCGGAATAATAACACTTAATTATTTACTTTATAGGCTTTTTTTCGCGAAATTGTCTTTACTACTTTAATACATTGTTCAAAGTATAATATAATTCTACTCAAACGCGTCCCCAACTGTATTACCATGTTGTGACCTCTTCTTATCAGTGTTAAAAAGGAAAATGACAACTATATAAAGTTCTTAACGAGTTAAAACGAAGTTTGTTTTTACAAATGCGAAATATCAAACTAAATAAGTATTTTATACTAAGATAAGAATATATGTATATATATATATATATATATATATTTTTTTTTTATAAAGTTGATAAAAATAAAATAATACTCTAAAAACTAAGTGTTCTGAGTTATTACCAGTTTACTTCCATGTTAATGCAGAAACTTACTCTTTTATTTATTTTTTACTTTTTATATGAAAACTTTTAAAATATCAATATCTTTAAGAATAATTAAAAACAATTTTCTTAAGAAATGAAACATTTTATTCTCTAAAAGTATTTTTTTTTAAATGTTTCTTTTCACTGTAAGATTTTTTCTCCACACTATTTCACCAGTTGCAGAGTGGTTCTTTTCTTTAAGCCAGCAGACGAGAGATGACAGTTTCGAACCTAGGTCACTCCCGTCGGCCTAGCCGAAGGAAATGTTCACGTGTAGTTATGTTTATTTCTCTAAAAACCTTCACAGAGGCATTGCATAAATCTAAGACCAAGAGTAGTCAATTGGTCTCAACTTTACAGCTCAAAAATTATTTACTGTGACAGTGGTGTAATTTTATATTATCTTCTGTTTTTAAACCTTAACATAAATAAATAAATAAACTTATAAACTTAAATGATTGCTTGTTAAAAAAAAAAAAAAAAAAAAAAAAAAAAAAAAAAATCGTATAAAATGTAGAAAAGGGTGGGGGGGGGGGGGAATATTTAATCTGCTGATATTCCTAAAACAAGATACATTTATACATCGCATTTTACATACTTGATGTGAGCCACGTGAGGTAAAAAATCAATTTAAAGTAGACAACTTAAAAATTTCATCTATATGTTTAATTAATATATGGAATTCATTAATTATTCTAATACTTAAAAAAAGCGTAGATTTAAAAAACTGACTAAAATGAATTGTTTTTCATTATTTTTGTATTTTGTCGTTAATAATACGGAAAAAAAATAGAAGAGGCATTAGTCTTTCATTAATTTACTTGTCGTATTAATAAGTTTCTTGGAAGTACTAATTCATGCTCGAATAATTTTCAGAATTTTATCCTTTTCATAGATTTTTTTTTCTTTTTCTCATTGCTAATATTTAATGAATTGGTTTATTATTATGTATTGTGTTCTTGAGTCTAGTTTATTGGAAATAAACATTGCAAAATGTCCATAAAAAAAAAAAAAAAAAAAAAAAAAAAAAAAAAAAATCCATTGAATTGTTTCGACATTTATGTTTCATACTATCGTTTTCTATGAAATTTAGAACAAATATCCAAAACTTGCTAATTTATTCTTAGAGTGTGAAATTAATATTTCAAAAAATTTTATGAGCATTATTTGATACGAATTACATTTTTTTTAGGACTGAGGGCCTATTAGTCTCAATCTGGGATTTTTGCATTGTCGATTTCGATAGTTGGATATTTGTCGAAATCTAAAATTTATCGAAAATATAATTGAATAATTTGAAAGCGATGTTATAATTTAAAAAAAGAAAAAAAAAAAAAAAAAAAACTAATAGTCCTCCATCCTAAACAAAATTCTGCTTTTGCCAGAATTTCATCAAAATCTTTATTATTATTATTATTATTATTATTATTGAAAGTAAAAGAAAAGAAAATTAATAATAATCAGTATCGTTACAAGCGATATCGAAAAAGTTTTTTTTTTTTAATAATTTTGAATTAGGAAATAAAAAGTGCGCGGGAAATAATATGAAATAAAAATAAGTAAAAAAATGAATTTAATGATTTAATGTTTTTGTTTTTCGGGTGCTGCTCATGCATATAAAAAATGCGTATTAAAACGAGTCGAAGAAGGAAGCGAAATACGTATTGAGTTATATTACGATAAATACGATATATAATATGGTACGATATATTAGACCTATCGTCCAGGGTTAGTAGGCATTTTCGTTAAAAGAAACAGTTTGTTCGTTCAGTGCAACTTGCACATTAGTTCCGTAAGGTACAACTTTCACATTAGTCCCTTGAGGTACAACTCTCACTTTAGTCCCGTCAGGTACAAATTGCACATTAGTCCCCTTTAAATATAGTGACCAGCGAAGCTGGCAAAGTATTCGTTGATTCACTACCTCAATTGATTTTTATTATTATTATTATTATTATTTTTAATATGCGTGTAGATTTGCAACATACTTTTAGATTTTCGATATCCAAACTAGACTTTTTAAAAACTTTATCTTTTATTCGTTTTTTTTTTTTTTTTTTTTTTTTAATTTAGGTAGCATTATTGCATATTTAAACCACAAGATAAGTATTATAATCGCTTCAAATGAGTGAAAATTGTGTAATTCGACACAATCTTGGAGAAGTTTGTCAGTGGATGAATGTACCAGTATTGTAGCCACATGCAATTAATTTATTTACTATCTACCAATATAAGATTTTTTTTTTTTTTTTTTTTTTTTTTTTTTTTAATTTGATTTTTGGGGAAAAAAAAATCCGAAGAAATTTTATGAACATGGGAGGATTTTGGCACTAGATTTATTATTACTATTTTTTTTAATGTTTGAAATAAAGTTTAATTTTAGACAAACGTGTTTTTAATCTAAAAAGCAAATGACACATGTTTTAACTTAACTCTCTCTTTTAAAGATGGTTTATAAATAAAATATATAAATAAATTCAGTTTTATGATATTAACAAAATAAAAAATATATATTAATAAAATCCAAATTATGACTTTTTAAAATTAATGTGTGAATATAAAATAAACTCATACGTTACACATGAAGTATCAATAAAAACGAAAAATGTATTTAATTGAATAAAAATTTCAAGCAAATGCCAAATATATAGAAAAAATTTATTTACACGCAAATTCATGATTAATAAATGTACTGATTTTCGAAGCGTATGTTTTATTATTATTATTATTATTTATTCGAAATTATTAAAAATATTTTTGTTTATGTCGGTTAAAAAAAAAAAAAAAAAAAGTATTTTTTTTTTTAAGTGCATTTTTATAAATTTCTTGTGAATATTACCTTTTAATAATTTTAGTATTGAAACAGTGAATGATTTTAATTGTCTTAAACTGTTTCACGAACGTCTTTTTAACTTAGTTTTTCTGTATTAGTCATAAGTCATATAGAAATTTATTTATTTATTTATTTTTAATTAAAACTTCCGTACATCCAGTTATTTAATTTACACATAACTTTCTGATTATTATTGTGATTTAACGTTTTATGCGCTGAAATCGTTTCTTGCGCTATTGTAAGAAAAACAATGAAAAGTATCACCGAGTAGTACTGCGGTTTCACATTACATTATTGAGCGATCTGCATATAGCGACGACCCTCTAACTTGAACTCAAAAACAAAATAAACACAGATATAGACAAGTAAATACATTCTACTTTGTATTATACATAAATTGCTGTACAAAATTTTCTGGTCTAAAACTTTATACAATATTTTATGCAATTATATTATATTTTCTTTTAACACTTTCGTGACCGCTGATGTTGATTCACGTCATTTGGAAGTCTGTCACTCCGCCAGTGGGCATTTCCTTCGCAGTTTGTAGGTTGAGAAGAATATACCCAATATGCATATTTTTACAATCAATATACTGTGGTTACAGATACCTTGATTAGAAAGAGTATAATTATGATAAAGAGTATAATCTCCATTTCTATTATAAATGTGAATACATTTTTTTTTTTCTGAAATATTGTAACTTGGGAGAATAACGCCCACGGGGGGACCTTACTATCAAAAAGGCAGAAACATGCTGTCGCGAAAGTGTTAAGGGGAGTTTCACAGGTATTTTCACGTTACACACTATGCTGTTTAAACAGGTTTATCCCCAATGTTTATATTTCTGTGATAAATAAAGAAAGAAAGAAAGAAAGAAAAATTCAACTTGCGAAGTTTTTTTTTTTTTTCTTTTCGAAAAAGCCTTTATATTGAATGCCCCTTAAAATTAACAGAATATGTTGGTTAAAAATTATTATCTATCGAAGTAAATGATATACAGGGTGTTTTTATTGTGTGAATGAATACATAGGTGTTATAAAAATCACATGTGAAACATAAATCAAAACAGAAACCTCTGGCCATTTTACAAGTAATTGAGAATATATAAAATAAAATAAACATCTTGCAAAAATATTCATTTCTGAAGTTTTTAAGTACGCTACATAAATCATAAGAAAAAAAATTAGAAAAAACACAGGAAAAAGAAAAAAAAAATATATATATATATATAAATTCACAGTGTTCATAACAGAATACCTAGATTTAACCCATTTTATCCCAATTTATTTATTTTGCTTAAATTTGAGAAAAATTCTATTTTTTAAGGTTAATTAAACCTAAATAAACTAAATACAACAAAATTTGAATATATATATATATATTCTGTATAAGAAATCTTATCCACCTTGTACGCAGGACATTAAAATAAAGCGGATGAAATTTGCATTTATACGTTTTAGTGTTCTCTTCAATAATCAAAAATACTTTCCGAGTATGAAGTTTTGATTTATCTGTATAATTTCTTTCTTATTTACATGATAGTTGTCCAGAAAGAATTTTCAACTGCAAAGAGAAGATAAACCACGCCCCCTAATGTAATGATTAAACAATGATTCCAGATGGAGGAGGAGGAGGAGATGAGACACATAACACGCTAGCAGAAGCTTATATATACCATTATATATTCCAGCTGACAAATTATTCGCACCAAGCAAATTCTGATTTCTATATGCTATTTTTCAGCTGTCCTTTAAATAGGACAATGGGATAAAATGGATTAATGATAAGGCGCTAAAACAATGACAAAACGAAAAATCAAATGTTCACTGAAATTTGTCAGCGGCATTTTAGCCAACATCGTTCTAGTTACAATTGGTAAAATTTACCATATTTTTTTTTTTTTTGTTCCAGTAGCATTCGAACATGCTTACAAAAATTTATTTCAGTTGCCTAGTTAAGGAGAAATTTAGATGGTTGTTTGCTACTGTTCACTCATTTTCACGTTTGAAGCAGTCCTATTTTCCGCCCTATTTTTAGGCAGGCACTTTTAAGTATAGCAAATTTCCAATTTTTTTGCTATCACTATTTTTACAAAGAAAACAAAAATAAAAATAAAAATAAAAATTACGGTATTTTTTAATTTACGTGCAGTGATTAAACAAGATAAAAAAATATCTGTTAAAAAAAGGGGAAATAAAAAAAAAAGTGGGAAATCTCTTATTCCCTAAAGGGCACTTAAGGAAAAAGAAAGAAAGAAGGAAAAGGCGGAGTCTGCGACCCCTATAAAGGAAATGTGAGGCTCCTCCCACTATTATTCAAACTCGACATATTAATTTCCATTTGCATTAATTTACAGCTTATTGTTACTTTCTCTTACGCATACATATAGCAGAGAAAGTATTGTTTTTGGGTCAAATTTCTGTAATATTTGCACATTTTGAGGCCCTCTGAATTCCAATTTTACCACTTTCGCGACCGCATGCTTTTGTCTGTTTGACAGTAAGATCCGATCCGCCTGTGGTGGTAATTCTTTTGAGTCACAATATTTTAGAACAATATTTTCTGTATTCAAATTTATATTACAAATGGATATTCGTTCTAAATTTCTTCTTTCTAATCAAAATACTTGTATCCGTAGTATATTGATAATACAAAAATGAATATTGGATGTGTTACCGCTAAAGTGCAGAAATCAGTTAATCTCCAGATTATCTGTAATTTGCACATTAACTAAGATGATCCGTTAAAGTAAGGAAAATTGTTTCATTTCTCAAATTACCTAGGTAATCTGCGAAATACCTAGATAATCTGCACATTACCTACTAGGCACTCGTTAAAGTGAAAATAAGATCTCTGGTGTTGTAATTTTACAGCACGCTGTGTGGTATTTTTTTTTTTTTTTTCATTCAGGAAAAAAAAAGAAGTAGAATAGTTTTCTTTTCTTTTTTTTTCTTTACTCATTTTAATCTGTATGTGCTTTAATTTTTATGTCTTTTAAAGTTATATTTGTTTTATTTTTTATTTATTTCATCTTTTTTATTCTGTCAATATAAGTTTAAAGATGTTATGCATTTTTAATATGAAATATAATAACTTTAATGGCTTTCAATAAATTCTATTTTATAAATGAATGTTAGAATTGTAATACAGTACCGATTTCTTTTCAAAATAAAAATATTTAACCATTTAAATAAATAAAAAAAAATATTTTATTAACAACTTATATTGCTATTACTATTCAAAAAAAAAAAAAAAAAAAAAAAAAAAAAGTTATGCACCAATTTTTAATTCGCTAAATAAATATTAAATTAGACAAATCAGAAGCATTATTTAAGAAGTACTTCAAATAATTAAAACTGCTTTAATAATTTTTAGAACGCATGAAAATTAAAATGACAGTCTTCTAATGCTTTATTAAACTATATTTTGTAGCATACATATATCTGTACAAGTTCAGCAAATATATTTATTAAAAAAAAAAAAAAAAAAAAAAAAAAAAATTCTTTATTAACACATTTTATGTGATAAACTACAACTATAAAATCATGATATATAAAATATATAAAGTAAACTTGAAATTGAAAGAAACAAAATAATAATAATAATAAATTGTAATGAAATGCTAAAAAAATGCATAAAAATTTCATATTAAGTATTTATAAAATAATGCCAAAATATTGAATACCATATTTTTCATACCTAAAAATTAATACATCTTAGAGCTTTTAAGATTAGATTTCATTAGCAAAATGCAGACCCTTATCAAACTTGTATTGAGAGAATTAAAAAAGAGAAGAAATAAAATCAAATTTAAAACTTACTTGTTACTTTAAATTTTGTGTTGGTCATAATAAGAAACCTAATTATGGTTTAGATGCTCAACGTTTTTCGTTTACGTTTACGCTGTTTACCGTTTATCATCATAGCGAAGTGGAAGGGATAAAGTTTTAGTTTGTGTTTGAAGGTCATTCGCGTATCTCTATCACATGATTGTTTGACGTCATAGTGAATGTAAAAAAAAAAAAAAAAAAAATCTAAGGCTCGAAACACACATTTGAACTTTAACGACAGAGTAGCCGCTAATGTGCAGATTACCTAGTTAAAATGCGGAAAACTCTTGATTCCACACTTTAACGGGTCGTTTAGTTAATCTGCAGATTAGCTAGGTAATCTACATATTAACGAATTTTGAGTTTCAACGGTAACAGATATATTCTTAAGAAATTAATAGAATAAAAGTTGCGAATGAAACGCCTACTGGTGAAGTTACAGATTTTTAAATGATTTGAATCTACGTCAGCGTTCGCGAAAGTGTTAATGCGTATTCAAAACTAAGATTTTTTTCGACAAGAAATAAAAAACTTCGTAAGTTGATTTTCTTTCTTTCTTCATTTATTTATCTTAGAATATCACATAAATATAAATATTGGGGTAAACCTATTTAAACATCATATTGTGTAATTTGAAAATAGTTATCAAATTCCTTTTAAAAGAAAATATAATACCATTGCATAAAATATTGTACAAAGTTGTTCCGAAATTTTTGTACGGCAATTTATGTATAATAATGAGTAGGGTGTAGTTGTCCACTGTTATGAACGTCTAGATTTTCGAGAGTTCAAGATAGAGGGTTGTCGCTGTACGCAGATGGCTCGATAATTTAAATCCAAACCAGAGTTCCCAACTTTTCTAATTTATTCACGAGCATTTTTAGCCCCGCCTCTTTTTCATACCGGAAATTTTGAAAAATAATTTCTTTCTTATTTAATCGTTGTCACATATTAAAGAGATCAGTCTCCCCTCTGGATCTTCTAGAGGAAAGACGTGTATTCAATGATCTTCGAGCAGCGCCATCTTCTGGCCTGCGCAGTAAATAATTGTTGTTTCACAAGTGAGTTGATTTTATGTAGTACATTTCGGCCTTTTTCAAGACCAAATTGAGCGGTGCTACAGTCATCTCTCACAGTGAGCGTGGGCTGCTCCCCTGTTCAGTCATCTCTCACAAGAAGACTTCCTTTCTCCTCATCACGGAAAACTCAAATCCTCATTCCTCAACCACTATCATTACAAACGATGAAATTAACGATATCCTCGATGTTGTTAGAACTCCATACTTAAAGGACTTAGTGGATGAAAGCGTCGATGTAAAGAATACCTTGAATAGCACTGCTATTGAACTTTTTAAGATGTTCGGCAAATACACTGACCAACAAATCACTTTTCTTCAACCTGCCATCAAAGATAACCCCAGCCTCAGACATGTTGCTAGCTCAGGTATCTATAGTTTTCTAACTGTTCTTCCGGAGCCCAAACTATTTCCCAACCTACTTTACAACACCCATTTTATCTAAATGTACGAAAAGTTTAAAGGATGTCATCCTTCTAAATGCAAAAATTTTGAGATTGCCTGCAACTTGCAAGAAAACACATTCACTCAGGTTAAAAAAAAGTCTAACGGCAGAAAAAGGAAAAATTCGCAAAAATCACAAAATTCTAAAATTAATGATACTCAGACTTCAAATTCCTTTCAGAGTTTAGAAAATCTCTCCAATAATAACTTAAATGCTATGGAGGAAGACTGCCCAATTAATCAGAATAATGATGACAAATAAAATCAGGATAAGAAAAATATTCCCCCCTTTTTCTTAGAAATTGATGAAAATTGGTCAAACATAGCCGAAATTCTTAAGGAAAAATGTACTGATGAACCCCTCATCAAACTTACAGGCGTCAGGCTAAAAATTCATTTCAAAAATATCTAGGATTTTAGGATCCTGCAAAACTGTATGCATTCCAGTGCGGTAAAATTCACCGCACTTAACCCCAAAAATCTTCGCCCTAAGAAAGTCTGCCTTAGAGGCATCCCACCCAACTCTGATCCAAACTTAATTATTCAAGCTTTATACGAAAAAAACTTCAACGTCATCCGTGCTGCGATGATGAAAAATCGTAGAACCGGGGACCCCATGCCTTTATACATGCCAAATGTAGCACCTCGCGATAAATTTGAGGAAAATTTTGACATCAGTAATTTATTACACACAAGCGTCCGTATCGAAGTCTTTCGAACTAAAAACCAATTTAAAAAGTGCCATTCCTGCCAAGGGTTTGGTCACGCATAGGAAGTCTGCGGCTTTACACCTAGATGTGTAAAATGCGCTCAAAATCATCTGACCAAAAACTGCCCAACAAAGAGTAAAATCAGGCCAACATGCGCAAACTGTGGCCTTGATCACCCAGCCAATTTTAGTGTTTGCATTAAGCATCCACTTTACAAAAATTTCAATCAAAAAACAAATGCAACTCTCATGTTAACGAGGAAACTAAACTCATCAAACTAAACTCATCGGTTCAGAAATCTTAGATAATTATAATTATATCACTAATCAAAATGAATATTCCTTGAACTTCCGAAAAATTTTCCTAGTGGTAGCACCACCTATAATAATCAAAATTCTAAAACGGATCTTAAGGAAATTCTAACTACTTTCAAAGATATACAGGAAATACTCAAATTTAGTAAACTTATAAACTGCCTAAAAAACATATCTAATAAAACCAAACAATTTAGATACCCAATAAATAAAATTGAATTTTTTATTTAGGAATTCGATCAAATCGCAAGTGAACTTACTCCCAATAGCGAAAATTAATCTCCAGGTTCTCTCCTGGTGAGGTGCCTCTAGTTCAAGACTTTCTTCTTTCCCTACATCATAAATTTTTTGCTAGATGAACTTAAATATATTTCTCGCCTTTCCTCTTATGGTTTTCTTAATTTTCTTGCATTTTGCTTCCAATCTTATTAATTCAAATGTCTATAATTTCAAAATTTAATTTAACTTAAAAAAAAAAAAAAAGAATTTAATTAAATTGTTTAATTAACCGGTTCCTCTTCTGAGGTCAATCTATGTCTTTATAGACTTCTTATATGCCTAAATTGTTCTTTTATTTCAATAGGAAAATTTAAATTTTCTAACGGCATTTTTTAAAATGTCCGTTTGTCTTTGATTATGACAAAAATTTTGTGGCAGCTATAGATTATGATTTAATTCACAGCAGTTCAAAAAATCTATACATATTTGCGCCATCATCACATAAAATAGTGCCTATCAGTTTCTTGTGCTTATCGCTAGAAAAGTGGTGATTGTTTTCTCTGATAACTCGCATTTACGGAAAATCTGTATTTAAACTTCTATAGTATATCAAAGTATACCACACAGTTTCTAAACAGTATTCTCTGTATAATATTAAGTGCAATATATTTAAATATATGTAATTAATTAATTATTTTATTATATATCTAATAAATCTCAAACCAGTTAAAGTAAAGATGCACTGTTTAGATAAATACACCTCTACAATTTTTTTAATTCTTTTAACTTTTTTTTTCTTTCACGAAACATTTCCGATGTTTAACAATATGATCTTGTTCTTTTTCTTGCATTATTTTCATTTTAATTTTATAGATTTCTGAATGATCCCCTAACACCTTTTCTGTTAAAACTCTGTGCATACTAAAGAACAAGTTTAAAAACTGTGTGCTGCCATAATCTCGGAAAATCAACTATAATGTCAAAATAAATTACTGTTAAAACATCAGTACTGGTGCCCATTTTAATATGTAGGTTATCGTTAATCCAAAATTTACCATTTTTGAAAAGTACACTTAATTTTCCGTTGAATGATATATATTAGATGAGGACCTCATTAAAACTGGAACAGACTTACACATTTTTTTTTAAAACAATTACAGTCATATAAAAACAGAAATTCCTTTTAATATCAGAAAACAATTATCTTTGAGAAATAAGGGTGCATAACTGGCGATCCATAAATTCTATTATCCCTTATAATTTCTTATGAAAATAATTTTCTGCTTAAAGCACGAAATTCCTATCAAGAATCGGTAAAAAAAAAAAAAAAAAAAAAAAAAAAAAAAAAAAATGCATTGAAAAAAATTTGGTGAGAGTGTACTCCGGCTTTAACAAGGCTTTGTATCAAATCTTTCTGCATCAATTAATAATGAAATAACCTTGTATTTTTCTTCTTTTTTTTTCTCCTTCGTGGCTGTACATCCGTATCTGTATTCTAGGAAAATCCGCTTTCTTTGCCTAAATTTCATCACTTAATATGGATTCACGAAATAATATTGTCTCCTCATTCAGACATTTAATCAAAACAACTTTATAATGCATCTCAGTAATATATATTTTATAATATTTACATATTTTACTGCTTTTTAATTCATTTAATTAATATGTTATGGCCATCACAAATTATTCTTCTGTGCCAACCTATATAGTAGGGCCACCTACCTGTGAGCAGTGCTGCCAGATTGAGGGAAATTTTTATGTAACTCCCACCACTAAATTTTATTTGAAACAGTTTGGTAATTAATTCGAAATATTTTTAACAGAAATCGTCTATGTAATTAGGTAACTGCTGCAAGTAAAATTTAACGGCGGCTGTTGAATAAAAATTTCCCTCAAATCTGGCAGCTCTGCCTGTGAGCATGCACAAAAAATACTCAACACAAATTCTCACAATAATGATCTTAAATATACCAATTAGTGCAATTTTAAAAATTAGACATTGAGATGTAGTCATGTATATAAAAGCAGAATGAGAATAATAGGAGCACCACCTGCCGAATGATATACACCTGAATTAACTCAGTGTTTTCCCCTTTATTTTTAATAATGGGTAACTTACGTCTGGTACATTTATATGTACTAAATTTTGTAAGTGTGATATCTATTATATAGACTGAAAAATATAGTTTTCCTGTACAGGAGAAAACTGTATTACAGCAGCGCCACGATTTAATCGATAAGTAATCAAATTAAACCAGCAAAATTGTTCTTACTTATCAAGTTTCGTACATTTAAAGTAAAGACACCAGTGTTCACCACCTCTAAAATTTTCACCAGTGTACGACAGCCTCACAGAAGACAGGTTGAAATTACTGTTAATTCACATCTATGAATTTGAATTCGTTCGAGCTCGATTCTTCGGTTCTAAGGAATCTGAGGCGAGCGGATTAAAATTCATAGATGTTATTAAACGCTTATTTTAAAATGTCTTTTGTGACGAAGGCTAACACAGGTGTCTTTGCCTTATGTTTTACTTATAACATGACAGTGTTAATCAGCAATGAAAATTTAAGTTAACTTTTCTTTAAATTAAATAAAAATTCTTCTTTTTGTTATACGCGGGACATAATAAAGAAAATGCAATAGTATGTATATACTCGTGCTGTATGATTATAAAGAAAAATTTGTAAGCAATCAATGCAAACTGCCAATATTTTAATTTATTCCGGAGTAATTTCAGCCCCGGCTCTATTTCGTACCACTTATTTTTTTAAAGTAATTTTTTCTTATTTTATCGAAGTTTTGTATTGAAGAAAAGTTTTCTGTAAATAAAGTGGTGCGAAATAAAGGCGGGGCTAAAAGTACTCCGGAATAAATTAAAATATTGGCAGCTATATCAATGTCATAAAAACAATAATAATGAAAAATTCGCATATTTTAAGTTAAATCACTTTAAGGTATCCTTTTAACACTTCTTACTTATATGATGTTTACCTAAAATATTTTTAACTGTAATCCTCAGTTTAAAACTAATTTGATTCTATTAAATTGTTTATACGAATTTTCTTATTTCTCAGAAAATAACTTTTCTGAATTAAAATAATTGAAAAATATATTTTTTAAGACAAACGTACGCTTAAAAAAATTATCCAAAATTTTGAGCAATATATATAAGTAAGGGAACATTATATTACGTAATGTTTTCAATATTCTTATGTAAGATAAATAGTACCTTACATTCTTCTAATGAAAAGCTCGAATCTTTAAATTCTGTAAGTTAAATTTAACAGCAACTTTGAACAATGCTTATAAAAACGTGATGTCAGTAGTTGCTTGAGTTTTAACAGTTGAGCGATAAGAACTATATATAGTGCGACCACGTTTCCTACGACTAGCAGTGAGGCCGAGTCCAAAAGTTTAGAGGGATGCAAAATTGGCCGAGAGATAGTTATTTGGCAAACATCCAGTAATTCGGTGTTCCCTTATCACTTGTTTTCTCTCAGTCACCCCTATTTTAACACTGGACTCGTTCAATCCGCACTTGCGCAGAGGCTTCCATGGTCGCAAGAAATGTGGTTAAAGAATATTCTTCTAGGCTTTTATCCAAGTACACAATGCCGATTGCAATCCGGCATACTGCAGGCAGAGAAGATGCTGCAGAAGACAGTTGCGACGCTGTCGCATGACGAATAAGATAGAATTAATTGGAATTTTGTTTCTTGTTTATATTGTTTGATTTTTTTTTTATAAGCGATTCATTTAAACACATTCAATAGCGAAGCGGACTAAGCCCGCAAGTTATTAATAAAACGCGTTGTCACACCTATCCACTTTTGCAGATGTATATATTATATACATTTGAAAATATGTACATATATACATATGTATGTATATATATATATATATATATATATATATATACAGGGTGACCAATTTAAAAGAGTACCCGTTTGTTTTCGTGGTTTAAACATATATAATAGTATATGTAGCAAGAATTTCAACATAACTAGTTATTTAGTATGTGTTTAATGTACGGGTATCGTTTTTACTTTCATTTTTTAAATTCGAAAACTTGTTTTTTAAACATAAGTTCGCGTGAACAGAACATCATTAATGATTTTTAATCTGATTCTATTCAAATTATTTGAGAAAATCGTTTGCTTCTTTCAACGTTTTTATTTTATTTATTTATTTTTATTTTTTATTTTTTTGAAAACTCATTGCGTAAGATTATCAATGGCAACAATAAAAATCGTCTGTATGAACTAATTCTTAATGGAAATGGCTCATTATTATGTGCAAGAACGTGTTTTTCTTTACGACAATTACGTTGTGTCTAAACCATTTAAAAAAATGAGAGATATATTTCATTTAAAGTTTCTATTTAGTCCAATACCTTAAAAATGCTGCATCTTTAAAATGGTTAAGAGATTTCTATGAACGGAAAGGATGTAGATAAACAGCGAATTCGAACTGTGTTAACACAGGGAAAGCTTAATAACATAAAAATTTCCTTGGAAGAAGATCCAGGTAAACCCTTACGAAAATTACATTTGGAGCAAAGGATATCTTGTGGCTCAGTGCATCAGGCTATGAGACACCATTTGAAATTTTACCCGTATCGTTTACAGTCCGTGCAGAAATTGCGTCCGAGTGATCCAGGAAACCGACAGCATTTTTGTGTTTGGTTTTGCCGATTCATTCGCAACAACATTCAAAAGCTGAATGATGTTTACTTCTCAGATGAAGCTTGGTTACTTTAATAGCTATGTAAATAGCAAAAATTTCCGCCTATGGAGTCAAGAGAATCCCCATGAGTAAGGTAATCGTCTTTAAACATCCAAAAGATTGGTGTGTGGTGTACGTTCTCAAGGCGAAAAGTTATAGGAGTCTTTTATTTTTTAACCCAAACCATTAATTCCGAAGTGTACTTGGACATGATTCAAGCTTTTATTGCTTCAATGGAGATGCAGGACCTTTTCTGTTGGTTTCAGTAAGACAGAGCCCCTTCACACACGTCAAACCTAACAATGGAAGTGCTTAAAGAATTCCTTGATGAACGTTTAATTTCAATATACCTCTGGCCACCAAGGTCACCAGACCTACCCCCGTTTTATATATATATACATATTGTAGGGTGATTTCAAAAATAGGGTTTTCCAGAGAATTCCTACAAACATCGATGAATTAAAACAAATCATAGCTGAAGAAATCTCGTTAATAACACCAACAATGTTGCGAAGTGTTTCGAAAAAATTGGTTCGACGTGTTCATGCTTGCATTTAGAATGCTGGCGAGCATTTTCAAAATTTGCTGTAAGGAATGATAATGTAAAAATATTGAATTAAATTGTGTTTTTCAAAAATAAAATTATCACAGGATTACGTAACATAGTGCGTCACTATTTCTGTTTTACCTCACAAATAAAGTTGTAACAGTCCAACAGTGTTGGAAAATAGCCTCCCACACTTAAAAAAGGTTCAAACGATTGTTCTTCAAACTTATAATATTTGCCAGATTTTTAAGATTTAAGGGCAATCAGAAAAACCAACTGGTATTCATTTAAATTTAATCACTCTGATATATATGATATTAAATATATTTTATTATTATGGAAATTTATTATTACTTTTTAACAAAATGTTCTATAATGTCACTATCAGCTAAAATGCAAGTGTTATTCATACTGTATAAAAGCATATATTATCAGCTTTGCAATAAAGTTGTTTAATTATTTAATTTTTCATGCAAACAATATGTTGAAATTAAATGAATATAAATGTATCATTTATACTTTATGATTAAAATAATTGGGGATTTTGGAAGATCTCTAAATAAAGTTTATATTTTGTAAGATAATTTATTATGAGAATTAATATTTGTAGATTATAAAATGTAAATTATAAAATTTAATATTATACTCCGGTTAGATAAATAAACATTATATAAACATGATTATTACACAACGTAATATCGAATGTATCCTAACTGCTTTTCATAGGGCAAAGTTTATATATCTGAGCGCTAGAAATAATTTAAATAATTAAATGTAATTTATCAATTTTGAAATACCAGGTAATTTCTATACCTCCCCCCCTCCCCCCCCCAAAAAAAAAATCTGATATCTGTGGTGTGGTCAACGTTTTAGGAACTTATCAATTTTTCCATATTCCAAATTATCTGAACCGCACATTAAAATAACGTTATATTCGATTACATTAAAAACACAATACCTATCCTCTGAGACAGAAAAAGAGCATGCTATTTTAATGGACATTTTTTTTATTGAATTAATGAATACCTAATATACATTGTAAAAAATAACGGTAGTTTTTACAACAGAATGTGCTGGCAAAAAGGAGTGTCAGCTCATTTTCCTGTTAAAAATAAATAATTTACAACAGAAACATCTGTAAAAGAGTCTCTCTTTACAAATGTTTCCTTTTAAAATTATCCTTTTTAACCGCAGAATGTGCTGGTCACAGAGTAACTATGTGGTGCTGGCAATAATGGGTGTCAGTAGATTCTGCAGTAAAAACTACCGTTATTTTGTGCAGTGAATATATATCAATTGCATTTTCATATCCAGAAGATTCACAACGATTAAATTTGTTCTCATTTACCAAAAAAATTCGTTTAGGGTAATTTACAGCGGGAACATCCTAAAGAGAGTCACTTTTACAGGTGTTTCTATTGTAAATCACATCTTTTCGACAATCATCTGCTCAAAACCCTTTTGCCAGTACATTTTGTTGTGAAAACAACCATTATTTTATACAGACACAAACAAATTTCCCTTTAGAATAACATGAGGTTACACTGTCAGTGAGATAAGCATTTTTTAAGCTTGTTTAACATTAAGAATATTTTAACTGTGATATAAATGTGCTGTAAAAAAAAGCAACTTTGCTGCCAGAAATTCCATTATGTTCATTATATTATATATTCCATTATATATATTCCATTATATTATGTATTCCGTCGTAAATTACGGAAAAATTACGTTGAAAAAACGTATTCTGTAATTACAGAGAATTTCTGGCAGTAAAGTTGCATTTTTTTTAACAGTGTATTATTTGTAGTTTAAAACAGCTTTTATTAAAATGATTCTGCGTAACAAAATTTTGATTTGTATTTAAAGTAAACGAACTTTTTTTCATTCCACTAGAATATGCCTTTCTTTTCCCTTTTAAATATCAATATGATTTCATAAAACATGTGTCATCATTTATTAGTAATCGTTACTTATTTTAATAAAGAGGTTTTTCTAATTTATATGTATATTATATTTAATAAAAATTACTATTCTCATGCACTTCGTCTACCATTTATACATTTATCCATTCAAACAGGATTTTAAGATTTTTTAAAAATAATTTTAATTAAATATATATGTATTTAAATTTTAATGGAGCAGTAAGGTCAATTTATCAGTTTTCTTTCTAGGAAACTTTCGAAAATAAAATATTCCTTGCGGAATTTTTCGTAAAGTAAAGCACGTACTTTACTTAAATACAGCACAGGTTGCTTTAAATTTTTACAGTCAAGCCTGTGAAAAAAAAAAAAAAAAATCAAGATTGTTTATTTTACATCATGCTGGAAAATGGTATCGAAAATTTCTGAATAAATTTTTTGTGCGTATTACGTGATTTATTAACCAATAAGTGTCTATCTTGAAAATTGGAAGTTGGAATCCCGGTCAGATCATGGATGGTTGCGCCTCGTATGTGTAAATACAAATGTGTCTAGTGATCGCAAGAAGAAATATTACAGGAAACTGTGAATATATAGGATAAGTGAGTAAAAATTGCAGCAAATTTATTTTACTGAATACTGTAAAAATACAGTACAGTAAGTAAACAATTTTACCAGACACTGTTCTGAAATCTTCCACAGAAAATTTTTACACTGTTTTTATGAAATATTATTTTTATATAACATTGAAAAATCACACCCTTTAAATACAAGGTGGTCATAATTAAATTGACAGTGCTCACAGAATTTCTGTAACGCGATCTAATTGAGAGATTATCACCAAATTTTGCTGGAAAGTTAAATAATGCAAGTGTTAAAGAATTCCATGAAAAAAAAAAAGTTCCAAAGGTTACCACAAGCAGAATATGTGGCGTTGTGTTATAGTAAAGAAAAGTTTTAAAAAATGGAAAAATGGGAACAAATTAGCGCGGTGTCTCCACTTTCAAAATAAGTGAGGTGGAGAAAAGCAGTACTTAAAAAAAGTGCACAGTCATCAAATTTAAATTAATAATTGGAACAACATGTTTATTTAGAAAAACAGCGCCACATATTCCCTTAGCGGTGACCTTTAGAACTTTTTTTTTTCTTTTTGCGGAGTCCTTCGTCTCCCCATAATGTGTAATCTTCCTACAAATTTTGGGGCAATTAGATCGCGTTACAGTACACCGTAAGCACCTTCAGTTCAATTGTGGCCTTCTTATATGTTAGTATTTTATTCAAAAGAACAAGAATTCAATTATCGTAACTTGTATCTTTTATTAAATAGTTGTTGTACAAGGAAAAGAAAATTTGATATCGAACTTCGTAAGAAATTCGTTTCCCTAAAATTGTTTCATTCTTCTATTCGTATATTGAACTCATGCATTTATTCATGCTCGTTGTTATACGCTTTAAAATTTCTTTTCTTTTTATCGTTCAATCTGAAATAACGTTACTAATGTGCTACTTTCTCGCCGTTAAGATATAATCTCATTTCCATTTTATTAAAGGTTTCTCAGGTTTCGTAAAAATAAAGTTTTAGCATATGAAATATAATACTTCCGCTTTATTTTAATTTCAAAATGTATTTCGAAGAAAGTTATTATAAATTGTGATATTATATACACGAAATATTACGTATCAGAAATACATAATGTAGTTATTCAGTGAACACGAAATTTAAATTCGTTCTCTGTTTAAGTATTTTAATCTTTATTTACTTAAGATTACTTTCTCTTACACATATATATGGTAGAGAAAATACTTTTTTTAGGTTAAATTTTCGAAATTAGGTTTTTGTTATATTTACACGTTTTAAGGTCCCTTGAATCCAAAAAATATGTTTTTAGCGGTTGGTCTGTGTGTCTGCCTGTGCGTGTGTGTGTGTCTCTGTGTGTGTCTGTCTGTCTCTTATCAGCATATCTCAAGAACAAATACTAGCAGAATGTACAAACTTGGTATTCTAAATGTGTAGGGGGATGCTGCAATAAACTTTTCGTTGAGATCAAGCAAATGGTTCGTGTACAGAGACATACAAGAAAATTCAAATATATTATGTCAATGAGGAAATTGCTGGTAAGTACAGTGCAACATCTATAAGCTGACATAAACAAAACGGAAACAATAAAATTTATTACATGCATAAGAGTATGGTTTGTGTAGATTGCTGTATGGAAATCATTCATCATTCATTTACAGTGCTAACTAAAGCATATTGATATATTGCGGCTGTACTTGAAACATGCTGGAATTGTAATTCCTTTTATGTTAGATGTTTTTAAAGTAAACCAAAATTATGTACACAATATTGTTTATAGTGCATATTGATTATAGACAATATGCATGTCTACACAAAATTAAGGTAAACGTTCTTTTCTATTGAATGTAATTGATTGAAGTTCTTTGCTATATTTTATTATGTAGACAAGCACTGCTGAGGAAGCAAACTTAATTTTTTATACGCATACTGCAAACAAAATTTTTTTTGAACTTTATAATTTGGTTTTCTGTATAAAATCAAGTGTTGAGCTACTTTGATTACGAAAGTTTAACTTTCAGCGGTTGATCTGTATGTATATCTTTAATCAGAATAACTTAAAAACAAATAACTGCAGAAAATTCAAATTTGCTATTTTGAAGTCCGTATTAGGTGTCTTCATAAGTTTGAAGGCAAATTAAAACAGCTTTGATTTTTTTTTTAATGACTATATGCACTATAATTGAACGGGAGGTTTAAGGCGCCAGTACCCCCCCCCCTCCCCACGCACACACAGAATTAAGTGTCAAATAAAACTGCACCTAAATCTATTTTATATTATTTTTAAAGTACATTGAAAAACATTATCTTACACTGTTATTCTTAAGACTAAATATGCAATCTATCTTTCTAATATTGAAATGAAGGGTAGCGTGAGTGACACGCCAGATTAACTTTAGTTAAAAATATGTGCTTATTCAAGTATATAACTTTCACATGAATAATAACATCATTCTTACATTCCTGAGGAAGAGATTAGCTTTTTTTAACCTATGCAATTTAATCATCTTTTATTATTATTATTATTATTTTTAAAAAAAATTTCGAAAAAGAAAAAAAAAGTATATGTTAGTGCAAATTGGGGAAAAAAGAAAAATTGAAAACCAAATTCATTTTAATGGAATTTGTATAAAATATTTTATTCTCTCAAATTAAAGTAACATCGATTTAAAATTATTTACATTCCTTGCATAAGCTTGCATTTATATGTATATACATCATATATACGGATATACGTCCTTATATATTATATGAATCTTATTTGAATAGGGCGATTGGGGTAAGATAGGTATCGTTAACAATTTATGAGCACTAGAATTTGCACTTGTTGGGAATTGTATGTATAACTTTTTGTAAAAATCTCTGATTAATTTGTTCTCAGTATTTTTCTTTTTGGAAAAACTTTCATCATATATTCCAGACTCTTAATTATATACTAGAAGCATTCAGTTTAAATGCATTTGAGTATGAGTTATGTACTGCTCCCAAGAGTAAGTCAACCTATTATAAAGTCATCTGCTTGTAAGTTCCTTTTGCAAAGTCCCAAGGAGTGACTTTATGTCGAGATCTAACTGCATCATTATTACAATTATAATGATAATAATAATAATGATTTTTTTTTTTTTTTTTTTTTTTTTTTTTTTAGTTTCTCAGATTTAATGATAGTTCAGGTTAATAATTGAGTACAAGCGAAATTCCGAAACTAAGATTCGCCGTTTTATTATCACAAAAAAACTTTATTACTAGCTTAAACATGCAATGCCATAGGAAAATACTAAAGTTTAGTTATTTCACTACATGAACGTCATTGACATTTTCACAAATGTTTACCTTAAAATCAGTTTCAAGGAGTCATCATGAAATAATCGATGTCCAACTATTCAAAGGAGTTTTTTAGAGACTGCTTTTAATATTTTTAGTGTTTTGAAATTGAGTCTATCTCCTCTGAATGAAATGGAAATATTCCAATTAATTTATAAGGAAAAATAAAGGTATCGTGTTCTATACGGGAGGTTATGCTAACAACATTCTGGGGCGATAAGTGTGTTAGTTTGGTTGATTTTCTAATTCCAGTACAATTAATTCATCACCATATTGCCATATTTCCACTGAAGTATAGGAGCATGTTGAAGTTCAAAGGCAGAACTGAAGTTCAAGATTCTTTGTAAGAAATTAGATCACTTGAGATGAGGAGTTTTTTTCTTGGACAGAAAGAAAAGACTCCACGCAGCAAGAGCTATAATATAACTTATCTGTCACCTAAGATTGGCGAGAACTTATTCTGATTATGTTCCCGAGCTTGCTGCATGAGTTATTCCCCCTTCACCTGCATTGAATCTATCACTATTGAGGCGTCACATCTGAAGCAATGAAAAAGTGTAGCAAGCTGTGACATTGCTTTAAAATATCGGGCGCTGTTTTTTACAGAATGTTTTCTTAAAAGCGATTTCACAGCACTACAAATGTATCAATATCGGTAGAAAGTATGTCAAAATTTCTCAAAAAATTATAATTTGTTATGCCATAGCTTCCTTGCTACATAGCATGACAAAACGAACATCCACAACATCCGTTGTACAAAGAGCTTAAATTCACACAATTATACGATCCATATTTTAAATATTTTTTTGTGATTTAGTATTTATAAAAGGTATATATAGTACATTTATTTAACTTTAAGCAAGATATTTTAATAAGATGAAACTACTATATAGTATTCTAAACACTGTTGATAATTGAACTTGTTAAACATTGAGGTCTATTAAAATTGTTCATTTTATATGTACAAGATGCAATAATATTCGTAGTCATATATTTTTTTCTTAACATATGTCTCCAACGTAATTTTACTCAAACAATGAAAATAAATTATTTACTTTCAAACCCTTGTTATGTTATAAAAAATGTGCATAAAACATTTAATTAAATTTATAGTTATTATATTAATTAAAAGAAAAATATAAAGGAAGTTTCTCAAATTAATATATACTTAAAAGAGTTTTCTTTTAAACTTTGGATTGTCATAATTTATTTTAATTAGCGTAAGTAAAAGCAAAAAACATTATTTTCTTAAATTAATACACATCAGAAATTAAATTAGTTTTCGTAAAATGATTCACTGGTGTCGTGAATGTTGCATATTAAGATGATAATTAAATTTATCGTCATTTTCTAAAAATTTTATTTTTGCTTAGAATTGAATAAGAACACACGTCTTAAAATTATAATTTTGATTAAGCTTGGGTGGGGAGGGGGTGTAGCCCAATAGCCCCCTCCGGGATTCACCATTGCTGGGATTGTATATCTTTAAGACTTCTATTTGTTGAATGATTATGAGCTTGAATTAAAAAAAAAAAAATTGAAGCATTTACAGACCAATAAATCTAAAATTTTAATCCTTAAAATTTTAAGTAGATTGAATAAAATCCTTTTTTAGCTGAAAATTAAATTTCTTGAAAACAGAATAGCGACGTAAATAATGCAACGTGTGGGAACAAAGCCATTGGCTAAGTATTAATACATATGTAAAATTTCTTTACATTTGTAACATTAACGTAAAGGAATCTACCTTTGCCTTTAAGCTCGCCGAAAAGGGATTTTTTTTTTTCCTGTGAAGTTGATTTACCTCCTTTTCAAACAAATTAGATTATCAGCTCCAGAAATATTTTAAAGAGCTCTATTTCACATGATTAAATAAGTATTTCAAGTATTAAATAATATACAATTATTCGTAAACTTACTTTTCAGCATTACGTCTCCTATTAATTATTTTTGTTTACAAAAGTCGCTACTATCAAAAGTATTCTTTGTTTATATTTTAAGAGACTTTAAATAATAAAAAAAAACAAAACAACGTTTCTTTGTTCATTTTAATTTAATTAATAATAACATATTGTCATTGCGATTTAAAATAACGGTAAAAAATATTTGTATTACTAATTATTCCAGTTTAACTGTTTCTTTCTTTTTTTTTTTTTTTAATTGTTGAAAACATTATGTCTATTTAAGATACCGAAATATTCCTGGAAATAAAAAATTCTTTTAAAAGTCTGTATATGTATAATCTAATTCCTTTTATAATAACGCGATATATATATATATATATATTATATATTATTATTATTAGAAATATCATATTGACGATATGCTAATTTTATGTATCACCCTGTATTGTAATGACAATGACATTTGTCTTCACTTAGACACTTGGTATCAAACCCATGTATAGGAAATTTGAGCGTCACGTTTAAATCGTTATATTTCTTTTAGTAATATTTCGACAATATTCTTGTACTCGAATTACTTTCGACGTTTTCTTCGCATTTCTTACATTTTAAATGCATGTATAAATTTTATTTTGTGAATACCTTTGGCGTTTAATGCATAAATCCACTACAATTTAGAATGAAAAGGACGGGGAACGAAAGAAAAATTCCACAAAAAATAGCACGGAAAGAAAGAAAAAAAAAAAAAACCTTACACTATGTCTAAATATGCAGTAAAAAATTGACTAGAAAAAGAAACCGAAGCTCAGAATTGATGGGTGCATTTTAAAACGAAAAAAAAATATATATAATAAAGTCAATTCTGCGTAGTAAGAAGAAAAAAAAAAGGGTGGGGGGACGCAGAATCACAAGTGTGCAAAAAAAGACCAGAGTAAATATGCAGTAAAAATTGACTAGAAAAAGAAACGGAAACTCGGTTAAGAGGGAGGAGCATATGGTCACTGAAAATTTCGTCCAAGTTTAGGTAGGTCTCGCCTTATATATGACTTTCTGATGGGAATCTGTGCACTATAGAATAAAAAGAACTACATCGAACAGAACAAGGGGGGGGGGGGGGGAGGAGGTCAAAAGTTCATAGAAAATAGCATCATAGGAAAAGGGAAAAATGCAAAATCACAAATGTGTGGAAAAAAAAAAAAAACCTATACCAGTCTGACGTCTGACTATGCAGTAAAAATTATTTATTGTTGAGGCTTAGCTATGTCTCGCCTGATATGTTAATAATTAATTTTACTTGTTCTAACGCTAATTTAATAAAATAATAGCAATCTGCAATATGTGCAATTAATGCTGCATATAATTCTAGTTATATAAATATTTTTATGCGCTAATAGTAAAAGACACGATAAATTGTGTGTCGAGCATAATCTATATGTACATATTACAAAAATAAATAAATAAATAAATAAATAAAATACTAATTTTGGATAGTAATGTTTTCAAAACTTGTTACATACTTGTGTAAAGTATATATAACGGTACGTACACTAATTCAAAGAAAAATATTTTTCTGCATATATATATAACATGTATGAGTTTCATTCCATCTAAAATAATTTAATGTGATGCACATTCAAGCATCTTTGCTGCTAGAAAATAATGTAACTGAATCCTTCTATATGTTACTGTTAAAATTTTTAATATATACGTGAATCGTTTTATTTATCTTTCAGTGCAGTTTTAATAACCTATTTTGTTTCATAAGAACCGAAATATAAGGCAAAATTCTTTCAAAAAACCAGACAATACACGATTTTTTTTTTTTTTTTATCAATTAGATAACAGTTAGAAATTTTGCCGATATTGAACTAAAAATTATTTCTAATACGATAGAAAACAGACAGATACAGCAAATAATTTATATTCAGACGCAATAAAATTCAGTCGTTGAATTAATTATTTTCATTTAAATCACGAATATACATTTGTAGTTTGCCAAAAATATGTAAACATATTTTACTGTTTGTAGATTAAGTCCATAATACTTTACATCGTTATTTCATCATACAAATTTACAGTAACATTATTTGATAATTTTGTTCATTTATTGATAATTAAAAAAAAAAAAAAAAAAAAAAAAAAAGAATCTAACAGTAGTTAATAAGATATGACATATATTCAACTCCGAGCAAATGAAATATTTATTGTTAAATTATACTTGTACATAACTATTTTTATCCAAAAGAAGATTTATTGTTGATTTATGAAAAAATAATTTTTTCTGTGTCCAGGAAAATTTGCCCAGTCATGAAGATTAATTCCTCATACTCATACGGCAAATGATTTTTTTAAATTAAATTTTTTGCGCTTGTTTTTTGTATAATTATGCATTTTGAGGTTACCTAAATCAAGTTTTAATTGGCTGTTCTTTGTGTATGTCTGTTATAAAGGTAACTTATAATTGTAAAACTCAAATGTTCTATTTTGACGTCCGTATGAGTTTGATACAGGAACAGTTTGCACAAGATTGATAAGTTTCAAAGAGTTTCAAACTGATGAAAGTTGTCTGAATAATTTGGAATAAACTTTTATATTGAATAACAGCTTTAAATTCTATGTAAATGTAGGTACCTTCTATGTAAACGTAGGCAGATGGGAATTGAAGGGGCAATAGGCTCGCATTCACACTGAACTATTTGTAAAATAAAACTGTTCCTAAATCTAGTTTCAATTCTTTTTAACGTAGGTTTAAATACAGTACTGGTTATGTTGCACCACAACCAGCAATCTGTCTTTATAAAATTCAAATGTTGGATAAAGTAAGTCGTGTTTGTATCACCGCAAACTATTTTCGGAAAAAAAAAGTTTTCTAATACTATTTTCTATATTCTTTACAAAAATTACCGCTTCGATTTTGTCTGGTGTATCAAAAAATTTGTAACATTTAAGAAAATATATTTTACCATGAATATTTTTCTTTTCTTTTAATTTAAAAGCTTTAAGAAATTCTGTTAAATAGACACATTCATGAGATCGAAAATAAAATCATTATCCATATTTCATCTGAAATGTGGTGTATAGATGGCGCCAGCAATTTCTCACTCCACAGAAATTTGATGTTGCAGAGGAGATAAATGATGGTTTCACTTTTCATGACAGAGTAAACAAACATCACCCTTTCAAGAAAAGTGGGAAAAATTACATTTTTTGACAACGAGAATGGTGTTTTCTATACTTAATTGTTGTTAGAAGAGTGTCTCTTTTATAAGAAGTGTGATTTTAATTCTAGATATCCAGTCCAAGCTTTTCAAAATATATACATTGTATCTATAATATATAATTCAGTATTATATTTCGAAGTGAATTGTATAAAATTGTATAATAAATAAAATTTAAATGTTTCTGAAAATGATATATAGAAAATATTCGTGTGACAAAATTCTTGCGAGATTATTGAAAAATGTTTTGAATTACGAAAAAATATATATATATAACGAATATTCAGAGCATATAATTTTCCACATGATACAGACAAACAGACAAAATAATTGAGTGATATAAATTATGTAAGACCATGGAAAGATTTGGTAATTTGTTAAATAAGAAAACCTATTGAATGTTTAAGTAATGTTTTTCTTTTAAACCTATTATAATTATTTATTTATTTATTTTTACTGAGAATGTACAGTCGGTAACAAAAGTGACCGAACACTAGCAAAAATTTCTATGTAAACAAAAGGTTTCATACGGTTCATACGGTTTTGTTAAATAAATCCTTATCGAATCATGTTCTTACACTGACTAAGAACAGGATTCGACAAGGATTTATTTAACAAAACCGTATGAAGTGTACTTTTATACTTAGGAATTTTTGCTAGTGTTCGGACACTTTTGTTACCGACTGTATCATATTTCAAATTGAATTAAGTATGCATGAACAGAAATGGATGTAGTAAAAAATACATTATCAAACAAATCGTCATGAGTTATATGAGTTAAGAAATATGAGTTAAGAAAAATTTAATGAATTTAAAATAAAAATTTAAAATTTCTTTATTCTATATTTTAGAATATTTCATATCTAGAAAATATCATGAAGATTATATTTTTCAATATAAATTGAAATATATTTGAAATATATTTCCGTAAAAAGGTATCTGAAAGGATTTTTAAATAAAATTACAAGAAAAACTAACTTCTACGAAACATTGAAATAAACTAAAAATGAACTATGTGTTAACGTTTTAGTATGTTAGTAATTTATCAGATGGATAACCATTTTTCATATTTGAAAATTATATTTTGAAATTCAATTTCTTTAAAATATAGAATATTCCGAAATTATTTTCACATTTTAGAGATTAAAAATGGATTATAGAAAATGTACAATTTGAAAAATGATTTTCAATCAGAACTGCATTTTTTAAAGGAGTTGAAAAATTTTTTGGCACTTTAGAGCATTATTTAGTTTATTTTGTAATGCAGTAAAATCTCAAGAAAGAAACATTTTAATATAAAAATAAGTACTATCTGTAAAATTAACGTGTTAGTGTATTATAAAATTTATTCTGATCAGGTCAACAGAACTTAATAAAAAAATATATATATATGCTTTTATCAGGAATTAGGAACGGGATTTTTATCTTAAATTCGTACAGACGTAAATCGATATTAATTAAACATTTCAAAATATACAGTCGGTAACAAAAGTGTCCGAACATTAGCGAAAATTCCTATGTAAAAAAAGTACACTCCATATGGCTTTGTTAAATAAATCCTTGTCGAATCATGTTTTTACACTGACTAAGAACAGGATTCGACAAGGATTTATTTAACAAAACCGCACAAAGTGTATTTTTTTTACATAGGAATTTTTGCCAGTGTTCGGACACTTTTGTTACCGACTGTACGGTAGATAAATATATAAGTTGTTGTTGTTGTTGGGTTTTAATCATAGTTAATAAGATTTCCTATTTTAAGCAGAGCAAAATGAAATGCGCTGTATAATATAGTATTGAAATATTGAAATGTTTATAAAAGATGAGTTTTACACATTTTAATCAAGCTTAATTTAAAGATTTTTTTTTTTTTTGGTAACTTTCAATTCTTGATAATTTAAAATATTATTTTAAGTTTTTTTTTCCTTGATATTTTAAGATATTACTCTAAGTTGAAACAATATATATATATATATATAGAAAAGAAAAGAAACAAAAGAAATTACTTTAAATTTACATTTCATAAATAGCATATTGAACTGTCAGATAGAAAGTTCGTTTGTAATAACCGTGAACCTTAACATAAGTAATTGTTCAGAATTGTTGTCCTATTAAATCTTATATAATTGAACTAACAAAATTGTCAAAGGTTATCAAAATATTAATTTTGCATATGTTGCAGGAAATACAACTTATAAAAGCAAAACTACAACTTACCTGACAAAAAGCGCAGCTGAGTAATTGAATTTAAGCATGAGTATATCCATGCTTAAATTCAATAACGACTGACATGAAAGACGGAATAAAAGTCCAGATGTACTAGACAGAAGTTGAAAAAAATCTTTTTGTTATCTTTATCTTTAGCAAAAAAAAAAAAAAAAAAAAAAAAAAAAAAAAAGTAACAATGGAATAATTTAATGAAGGTCATCACATTTCAGAAGCGAAAGTAGAGAATTCATCTAACCACGTATATCATTATAGATTCCTAAATATTAAACTAAAACCTCCTGTCATGAATTTCAGACAATATTGCACATAGCTTACGCATAATCGATACACGCTCAATAAATGAAATACAGGGTGGTTAAAAAGGAACTGTTGATGAGCTCCAGTTGTGCATATTGGTCTTGTGTGCCTTCTTCATACCTTTCCATACTTGCTGTGTGATCGATAAATAAAGAACAGAAACTGTTTTAATACTTAACAGAAACACTTTAATTGAAAGTTTTAATTAAAGGAATAAATTAAAGTTCTTAGACGTCTCATAAAATATAAATGTCCTATATTCTCGACTTAAATATAAACAATAAATGATCTCTAAAGAAAAATGTTTGAGATGCATACAGTTGTTTCGGTAGCCTTAAGCGTACCGTCTTCAGTGCAATTAATTGAGGAAAAGAAGGAGGTTTAGGAATGGCAAAATTTGAATTGAGTTTGAGGATAGAATATTGACTGTTGGAAAATTCAGCATTGGAAAGATTATTCTCAAATTCAATTAAAATTTTGTCATTTCTGAACCTTGTTCTTTTCCTCAGTTAATTGCACCGGTTGAAAAAGCTTTCAAAAATTCTCGACTAACTGACCAACAGAAAGAAAATCTCCATCTATTAATCCTTAATAATGCCAATTTCAAATCTAAAAATTTTAAATCAAATCTCAACCCTGCAGAAAAAAACGCCTTGAAGGAATTAAAATCTAATGAAAATATCATCATTAAAAAAGCTGATAAAGGTGGTCAGATTGTTATTTTGGATAAAAAACAATACATCGAAAGTGTTACCGAACTATTTAATGATGGACCATATATTCCTCTGTCCTGTGATCCCTCTCCTCAAGAATTAAATAAAATTAAATCTGCTATAAAATCTTGCCCCTTGTCATTAAACTCGACTAAATCTCAACTTATCCCTTCTATTGCTAATTGTGCCAGATTTTATGCTTTACCTAAAGTTCACAATCCCAATATTCCATTTCGTCCAATAGTCTCTAATATCGGCACTGCTTCCTATAATTTAGCTAAATTTCTCACCACAGTTTTTGCTCTCCTTCTTGCTGCTAATTGTTATACTGTTAAGAATTTCATAAAATTTGCAAAAAATATTCAAAACTGCCCTCACACTAATCTCACTATGTTTTTTTTTTTTTTTTTTTTTTTATGTAAAATCTCTTTTCACTAATGTTCCAATAAGTGGCGCCCTCTGCTGTCTCGAAAATAGATTAAAAGAGTTTCATTTCACATCTTTTGGAATACGAGAATTAATTTCTCTTACCCGCATTTGTTTATCACAAATCACTTTTTCTTTCGAAAATAAATTCTTTCGTCAGTCTGAAGGCTTAGCCATAGGGTCCCTTGTCTCCCCAATTCTCGCAGATATGTAAATGCACTATTTCGAAAACAAGCTTTTTAAGAAAATATCGTTTCCTTTTAGGACCCTTTACGTTGACGACACCTTCACGCTTATTGACATATCTCGCCACAATATTGGCCATGTCTTAGAAACTTTAAATTCATGAATTGACAGTAATATCCAGTTTACATATGAAATAGAAAATAATGACTCCATTCCATTTCTTGATACCCTCGTCTCTCGCACTGTAAATGGATTTTCAACCACCGTCTATCGTAAAAAAATTTTCAGTCTCCCTTCCTCCTCATGCGCGTACATGTCACCCACCTAACCAAAAAAATGGCTGCTTTTTATACTTTTGTAAACCGTGCCCTTAATATTTGTTCAAATCCTATTTTATTAAAATCATAAATTAAATCTCTGAAAGCCACTGCAATTGACAGAGGTTATGACCCTTCCATTATAGACAAAGCTATCCGAAAATTACAACTCCCTCGTATTTCGTCTACTAAATCAGTCTCTTCTAATATCAGTATTGTTTTACCCTATTTTCCTAAATCCAGTCAAACCATAGCTAAAATTCTCAAACATTATGATTTTAAAATAATATATTCGCCTTCCAATAAACTCACCTTTTCTCAGTTAAAAGATCCCATTGATATGCATAATTCTTGGGGCATTTATAGTATTTCCTGTCAGTGTAGTTTATCCTATATTGGTCAGACTAAACGTAGTCTTAAATTGTGTCTAAAAGACCATATGAATTACGTCCGCAAACAAGAAACCAATTAATTGGCTATTTCTAAACATTGCTATTAGGAAAATCATAATTTTTAAATTTAATTCAGCTAAAATAATTTGCAGACCTAAATCCATTCATGAACTCGATTTCTTTGAAGCTTTTCATATTTATAAAAGTTTTAAAAGCCTTGTATATTGTGATTTCGCTGTTCCCTATTTGTCTGATTGTTGGAAATTTTACATTCAGTCCACATTTTCTTAATTTTCTACTGTTTACACAGCTACACATTCCTAAATTCCTATTGGCCACACTTCCCACCTTTTCCGTAATCCTATTGGTTGAACTAAATTCGGTCCCTCTCCTATATATACGGGCACTTCTCCAGATTCAGAATTCTTTTCGCACTGAAGACGGTACGCTTAAGGCTACCGAAACAGCTGTATGCTTTTTCCAATATTTTTCTTTGGCGTTTCTGACGCAGTAGTTTATTCGGGTTTTAATATTCCAACGACAAGTCACCTGTTATTTTTAATAAATGATCTCATTCTCTAGCAGCTTACTAAAAGTCATTTTCATTTAATTATAAAACACTAATTGAATTGATATTATCCATTCTAGAAAGCAAAATAACAGGCTTCAAAGTTGTCTATGCTCCGCAATACTATACTTCAGATACCTTAACTCCCAGAACTATCACGAACGGAAACCCCTCTATCTTTAGCCCTTCTTCAGGATTGCTCACAAATCAGAACAAAGTCAGAAAGGAACAGAACATGATCAGAACCCTGAGCGCGATTAACATTGCCCAAACAATTTTCATATTTATAGACAATCCCGTTTTTAACAAACACTTTCCTTTTAAACATGCACGGCTAGTTATTTATCGTAGAGTAGTAAATAAACCGAGTAAAAGTACTAACCCCAGATTCGACTATTTCGCAACTCCCGATTTGTGAACTTATTAAAAGATTCATTGCACCCTCACACAATTCCAGTGATCAGATCAGAATGAAACTTAGGTATATGTTATATAGATCAGATAACCAAGAACCATGTGACCCAAAACACACGTGGAGGTTTATTCGATTGTGACCAATAAAACCGGTCACTGAGTACCACCAATATATATGTTATCATATTGCATTTCATTTATTTCCAAAATTCATAATACTTATATGTTATAGGGTTAATGTGGATAATTATACGCTGTTTTAAGGTGAATGTTAAGAGATTTGTAGATAAAATTAATGTAATATATTTGTCAAATTCAAAATGTCAGTGTGTGTGAGTGGGGGGGGGGGGGAATTTTTCCTATTATGAGTCAAGATGGTTTCATGCGTGTGTGCGGTAAAAAAGAAAAAAAAAAGAAACCTTCCGATATTTAAAAATGCAGTAAATCCGAAAAAAAGAAAAAAAAATCCTATTTAAAAATCCGGCAGAACTGTTTATATATTAAGGCAAACGCATCAATAGTGGACACTTTAAGAACATCTTCCGGCTATTTTTTGTGTAATTTCCTAAATTTTAGAGTTTCAAAAAATAATTAATATTCCACACCTTTACTAACTGTTTCTTAACCAGACTGTATTATGAAAATTACTAATTGTAGCATTTATATATGTAAAAAAAAAAAAAAAAAAAAAAAAAAATCCGGAGAGCTTAAAATGAGCCAGTAGTGGACACCCTAAATCCCAGTAGTGGACCCTTTTTTGTTCTAGTAGTGGACTCCTTTGAATTTTTGCTTTAAAATTAAGGTAAACGTTTCTATGTCTTGGGGACAGACCCGTTTTAGCAGTTTGTCCTCACATACATGAATCTCCGTTGGGGCCGACATTTAGGACTGAAATTTGAGTGAATTTTAAGTCGCATTTTTGCTACACTATTGGCTATTGGAGGCAGTCTGGATTGGTTGTGTTTTACGTCGCACTAGTGCTGCGCCGATTGTGCTGCGCAGACTAGTGCTGCGACGGTCTGGGACACACGCGGAGTGGTCCGGGGACATGCCATTACAATCTTGATCCTTCACGAAGGGATGGCTCTCCCGCTTTGGTGACCCCCATAGGTATAATTTTTTATGGGAACATTGAGGACATCGCGGTCACGACAGATTTTACGTGCACCAGCTACCCTTAGTGTACACGACGGCCTTTGGCCGGCTCGAGTACCGAACCCGCAATCTTCCAATTACGAGGTTAGTGCTCTACCGACTGGGCTACCGCGGCCTGGAGACAGTCTGGGAATCACTCATAAGGCTTGTCAGGAGACATCCCATCACAATTTTCTCCTCGTGGCCGCCATGTCCTCCATGTTCCCATCAAAGTTAAACCTTTGAAAATTATCAAATTTCTCCGGACTATCCTTAGGGGTAAGTTTCAGGCCGTCGTTAACTGCCCATGGTGTAGCACTAGTGCGACATAAAATCTTATGCTCAACCCTATAAATACTGACCGCAGTTATGCTATTCCAATGTCGATGTTTCAATGGGAACCGAACTTAAACAACAAGTCCAATATTAACCCCCCCCCCAAAAAAAAAAAAAAAAAAAAAAAAAATGCGTATAAAAATATTAAAATGTCCCAAGATTATCTGATGATTGAATTTTCATTTTGTTCAATTTTCTATATTCGGGAAAGCCTAGGATCCACTTTCTCCGCAGAAGATAAAAATTGTGATTTCATGTTTCCTTACTCTCCTAGGCGTGAGTCCCAAACCGGCGGCAATTACTAAATGCGTAGCTTTAGTGTGACGTTTAACATGTACAATATGTAACATGTATTTTTAAAATGCTTAAATAAAAAAATGTGTAAAACATGGTGCGTATAAATTTACAATTAGCTTGCAAGGCTGCACAAAAGTACATTGTATAGTAATTCCTAAATATGTCTGTTAAAGTAGACTAAAATAGTTCAAATAATAATAATAATAATAAAAAAACAGCTTTAAAAGGTTAATGAATATCGCTACATTATTCGAACGTGCGGGGGTCGGTAGAGGTCGATAACCCTACTCACTTAGCGACTTAGCAATGTACGCTAAATAAAAATATTTTTAGCTGTTGTTTACACTACATTGAAAAAGAAACAAAAAAAAAAACATAGTGCATGAATTATTCTACTTTGAACTGTAAAAATATATTTTTAGTAAAAATAAATTAAAGAAAGTAATTTTTAGTTTTGCTTTCATTTTGAGAGAACTGAAATTCTGATCATTCTACCTCTCATAACATTTTGAATTTAGATGATAATTCTTTGGGGTTTTCATATAAGTTGATCAATACTTTTGGCTGTTAAATTATGCAATTTGGATTTTTTAAAGCTATCACATACGTACTTAAAAATTATTTAGTAAATGTGCTTATATTTCGAAAGATATTTAATAATTTTGCATTCTGAGGACAGTATGCTGTGTCTCATGCAGCATGCTAAATTTTCTAAAAATGTCTTTGCACTGGATTTAATACCCTACGTGTGTTAATTGAATAATCTGGTTTGTCACTCACACGACTTTCTCTTACCCTGAAATTTAATACTATAAATACCGTTTGGAGATTAAGAGGTAAGATAACGAGTACTGTTATGTAAACCTATGTTAAACAATTCAAATTAGACTTAGGAAAAGTTTTATATGATAATTAGTTCTGTGTGAGGGGGCTACCGCCCCCTCAACCCCCGTTTCATTAATGCACCTACATTTATATAGAATTTAAATCTGTTATTAAAATTAAAAATTCACTTAAAACTATACAGACAACTTTCACTTCCAACATTCCTTGACACTTATCAGTCTTGGTCAAACGTTTCCAGCAACAAACTTATATATTGACTTGAAAATACAACTTTTGGATCTCTTAAATTATTCGTTTTTAAGTTATTCTAAGAGACACAGACAAACATCAAACGTTAAAAAACTTGATTTCGGTCTTCAGAAAGCCTCAAAACATGTAAATATGCAAAAAAAAAAAAAAAAAAAAAAAAAAAACAGTGGTGGATATTTACTTTAAAAACATACATTATTTACCATATGTCTACGAGGAATTCATTTCAATTCCTGAGCTGTTTTCCTGGAAATGGTAAAATATTATAGTAAAGCACTTAAACTAACAGTAAGAAAGAAGGTTATCGTTTAAATGTTTGAAGATTATGTACAGACCACATGGTGCACCTAAATATAATCCTATAGTAATAATACACGGCATAACCTGAAATACACTTTTATTATTTTTCAGCTACTGTCGCACTATAATCTCGCTCTTTTTTGTAGCTCTGTAAATGAACAGTGGATGATTACCCTACCATATACTACATGAGACATGTGTTTACGCATATAAAAAATATATATTCATTTCATTTTTTTAGTGCAGTCTATAGATGTTAAACTTCCAGATGTTACCTGCTCTTTCTTCCATGGACGTAATGTATTTGAATTATCTTGGGTGTCCTGTACACGAACCATTTGCTTCATCTCAACGAAAAGCTTAATGTAGCATTCCTATATCATACACATTTAGAATATCAAGTTTGGACTTTCTGCTACTATTTGTTCTTGATTTATGATGATAACAGACACACACACAGACAGCCAAACCGCTAAAAACATGATTTTCGGATTCAGGGCACCTCAAAACATGTAAATATAAGAAAAACGCACGTTCGAAAATTTGACCCTAAAACAATATTTTCTCTACCTTATGGGTAAGGGAAAGTAAAAAGTGATTTTTTTTTTTTTTTTTTTTTCAAAAAAAAAAAAAAAAAAAAAAAAGAGAAAAGAAAAAAAAAAAAAGAACACCGTTATATCTCCATGAAATTATGTGGTAGCCTCATAAAAAGTTATACAGATAATGAGAAAAATTCTTATAATCACATGATACAGATAAAACGCTTTTCAAGAATTACTTTTTACAGGATGATCCAAAACAATTTCATTTAAATTGTATTTTTTACTGGTCCCTTTTCCCTCTTCAGGACACAAATTTTGCTGAAATATATAAGGTGTAACATGATCTTTACACTACCAAAATTTCAAGACGATTTTTGAAGAACTTTTGTAAATATTTGACAAAACATGTAAATTGGAACGTGTCCAAATACTTATTGGTAGATAATGTAATACAGATCATTTATTGTCAGCAACTTGATCAAATATGTGAATTTGACAAATTTATAATAAGTAAATTTCTGTCCATTGACATTTTTTATCGATCTCTGTATGTAAGTCAATGACATTTAGAACTACTTGTGAAGATATATATATATATATATATATATATTCCGATTTATTTATTATTTAACTGCATATTCAATATTTTTGTAAATTTTATTTGCATGAAATTTTTTTCAAAATATTTAATTGTGTATCTAAGTTTTCACCATGAAAATAAATAAACAAATAAATAAATAAAAAATACTTAATACATTCAAGAAACTTCTATAAGGAAAAATAAGATTCCATGAATGTATAAATTATACAGATCTTAATTCCAAAAATCAATAACCATCATGAGATTTATTCATTCCCTGTATAAATATCCTTAGAAAAAAATGTTGCAACCATTTATTTTAATAAGGCGAGATTCTTCGCAAGAAATAACTTATTAAAAAAAAAAAAAATTAAAGACACCTTTTTTCCCCGTCTTTTCTGATGTAGGTTATTATTATTCTGACATTCGAAACAATTAATTCTAATTATTTCAAGAAGATAAATAGGTTGGAAATGATTTATCCGAAAGAATGTACAATTTATAAAAACTTAATTGAAACAGGTTTCTTGTCTGCTCTTGCATTGAATTATCTTTATTTATTTATTTATTTATTTTTCTTAACGTACGCATTTGCGAGTAATATGCAGTATTGTTGTCAATAAATATTTTTTTCTTCATATTTGATTTTTTTTCTTTACTTGTTAAATGTTTGAATATGCTCATGTTTGGAAAAAACAATAACGCACCTATAATACCAGCTAAATGATGCTGTTATATATCTGTATTTAAGATAAATATGCTTAAATATATTTTATTTATTTGTATTTAAGATAAATATAATTAAATATATTATTAATTTAAGACTCATGATTAAGCATCTTAATCACTTAAACTGATGAGTAAATTTTTGTTATAATTATATGGACAATAGCTAAAAAAGAAAAAAAGCTTTTTTTTAATGAATAATTCCATTTCCAACAATAATTCCAATTTCATTATTAATAAATAAATATATATAAAAATTTAAAATATTGTCTTTTCCATTACATATTTTCTAGATTTAACTACGAATTTTTGTTGCATAATTCGCTGTAGTAATTATATGCAGCAATTTAAATGAATAGGAACTTTTACAATTTAAAACAAGTTTTAAACAGTTTAATAGATTAATAAGGAACAATATATGATTGAAATCAGATTTTTAAAATCCATAATGTGCATATATTGAGACAATTAAGAAAGATATTGATTAAAAACACAAAGAAATCCTGAAATTCTAATACCTATTTAGAATGTTGGAATGTAAGTTGAATTTTCATACCAATTATGCGAAAAATACGAGAGTCGGGATTCGAGCACGGGTACTACGCTTACCGTGCGCACAATCTACCAATTGATACTGTCTGATTATATATATATATGTATATATATATATATATATATATATATATATATATATATATATATATATATATATAATAAATAAAAATAAATAAATCTAATCTTACCCCTGAAAAAAAAAAAAAAAAAAAAAAAAAAAGTCTTGAAAGTTTTAAAATTTAAAGACAGTATCATCATCAGTGAAATTGATAAAGCTGGTGAAATTATCCTTTTGGATAAGAAACATACATCGATAGTACTACGAAATTAACCAATTATGGTCCATATATTCCTTTTTCCTGTGACCCTTTCCCACAAGAATTAACTACAGTTAAATCTGCTATAAAATCGTACCCTTCTTTTTGGATTCAACTAAATCTCCCCTTATCCCTTCTGTAGCTAATTGTGCCAGATTTTATGCTCTATCAAAAGTTCACAAATCCAACTTTTCTTTTTATACAAATGTCTCTAATATCGATATTGCTTCTTATTGCTGATATTGCTTCAGTTTTTTTTTTTTTTTTTCAAGAATTCATGATCCTCAAAACACTAAGCCTTCTGCAGATATTTAAATAAAGACTTAATACATTTTTTTTTTTTTTTTTTAATTCTAATAGAACAATTTAAAAGAATTAGAGATGGATTTTTCAATACCTTTAAAATAACAAAATATTAAAAATAAAAATATAATGAAAATCATGTTTTATTGCAATTTTTTACTTAACATTGCATTTTTTACCACATTTTTATTAACTCGCTTTCTTGTTAGTTTGTCCAACTTGCTTTCTTACTTGTTTGTCCAGTATAAACCTCGCAATCGATTTTTAACTAACTTCCCGATTAAAAAGTGTATTGTTCAAAATTCCCATTTAGCATTTTTTTTTTTTATCGCGTAATATTTATATTTTCTTAAGTCATCTGTATATATAAAATCGTTCTTCCTGACTGAGTGGGTGAGGGGGTGATTCATCATCGCCCAGACCAAACCCTTAGACCTAGAAGCATGAAATTTTGTGACAATGTTCCTTCTATGACGTAGGCATCCACTTGGAAGCGATTTTACAAAATTCGCCCCCAAGGGGGGGGGGGAAACGTGATTTCACAAAATCCTTCATATCTCAAACAAAAAAAAAAAAACAGATATCCGTAAAATTTTTGCTTTAAAATATAGCTAACACAAATGTCTAAAAACAAATTTCTGGAATTTTTAAAATTCTGTCCCGAAGGTGGGCGCGGGGGCAAAACGTGATTTCACATGAGTAAAACATGATTTCGCACAATCCCATATATCTCAAACAAAAAAATGGATATACGTGAAATTTTTGCTCTAAAATATAGCTAATGCAACTATCAATTTCTGGAATTTTAGAAATTCAGCCCCCAGGTGGGGCAGCAAGGGTGGGGGGCTATGGAGCAAAAACAAATAAAAATACATTTAGGCCGTTCAAAATTGGTACAGATAGGTTTAAGAGGCCTGCAAGTCGAATGGGGATATTTTCGAAAGTGTAAAGTTATTAGGACTGCCGGGAAGGGGGAGGGGAGAGGGGGGGCAACAAAAATAGAATTAGATCATTCAAAATTGGTACATAGAGGTTTTTGATACCAAAAAATCGATTGCGGATATTTTCGAATTTTTAAAATTATTGGGAGGGGCAAGAAGGGAGGGAGTGGACGGGCAAAAAAATAAAAATAGAGATAGATCGTTCAAAACTGGTGCATTGAGGTTTTTGATACTTACAAATCGATTGCGGATATTTTCGAATTTGTAAAATTATTAGGATAGGCGGGAGGGGGGGGGGCGAAGGGGTAGAATAATAGAAATAAGAGTTAGAGCATTCTGGGAATTTTTTCCGAAGGCAGTGAGAACCCGGTGCGACATTTTTCCTAAACAGATTTTGTCTTTTTCTTTTCTTTTTTTTTTTTTTTTTTTTTCACCTGATAAAAATTAATACAATTTTGAGAATTCAGTAATTATAGTGATTCATTTAAAAATAGGGACCAGCGAAGCGGGCGTTGCCTGCTAGTATCTAATAAAGAAGAAGGGGGAAAAAACAGAAGGAAAAAAAAACATACAAAAATGTTTATTTTTTAGATAAAAGACATTTTAAATTGTTTAAATAATAGTTGTTTTACAACGCAATTGTTTTACAGTGAGTCTTTACAGAATATATAAAAGGCCATGCGCTATTTTAATGCCGATAAACTAGTTATGCTACTATTTAGTTCTATTTTAAAATTAATATGTTATATATAAAAAAAAAAAAAAAAAAAAAAAAATCAGAATGTACCTTGCAAATAAAGGTGTCTTAAAGTTAGACAAAAAAAATCTGAAAATACATTTCAGACACCTAAATGCCTGAATATGAAGCTCAGACATAATAGACATATTAATGTAAGACACTTTTGTGTTTTAATAAAATGGTGGGGCAATTGAACTGATATAAAGTGTCTTAAAAAAGGAACATGTCTTAAAATAAGACATTTTAAAATGCCATAAAATAAATCATTTTACATTTCATCGTTGATTGTTAGTAGTAGCGCCATCTGTCAATGGAAATCAAAATGATCTTCGTCGTCTCATTTTTCTTATACCAAGATACATTTTTAAGACAATGATAATTTCTTTTAAGAATTTTTAACTTTGCAGCGAAATAAATATATAAATACATAAATAAATAATTGAAATTATAATGCATATTTCAAAAATTTAAATCTCTTTTTTTGAAACAGAAAATAAACAAATAGATAAATTTTTTCTGTAAGTGTTTCTATTTATGAGATTTTTCTAAAAATCATGTCAAGTGAGAAAGTCTAGTCGCTCTTATTTTACTACTACTTTGAGTTTATTTCAATTCTATTAAGTGAAATAATTTAAATATATCAATTTTCATTAAATAAAAGATGAAAACACTTATTTTAATTACTATTGTTTAATTAAATATGTTATCTACATTTTTGTTCATATATAGCTTAAAATAATGAAATTAATTACAAAAATTGCGTAATTAAAAAAAAATATATATATTTGTGAAATTTAAATACGTTTATTAGAAATATTTTAGATTTAACATAACAAATATGCATAAATATTAAATGACGTTACCTTATTTGCGTGGAATTATGTTTGAAATACTTAATAAAAAACATTTTTAGGAGCAAAAATAATTTGGTTAAAAAATAAATAAATATGCAAATAAAAAAGTTACTTTTTATTTAAAGCTCGTTCATTTAATTAAATGATAAACATTAAGATGAACTTGCAGCGAAGAATAACTTATAGCTAAGAAAACGAATTTCTAACTAATCTTACACAATGTGTAAACAGATGCTTATATATATATATATATATATATATATATATATATATTTTTAATTCTCTTTTCTTTAATATTTTTACCTGTACGTGGATGTAAAACAAAACTTTTCTGATTTTTACATTTATATGTATTTTTATTTTCTTTGAAATAACAGTTTATAAAAAGAAATCGTTTTCAAAATATTACAGTCTAAGGTTTTGATATATTTGTTTATATTTTGCAAAATTTTAAACTTCTATACATAAAATTCCTAATCTCCATAGTTTTAAGAAAGAAAATACTAATTATATTACAACACTACTATTCATTTCGTGATTATTATTGAGTATATTACCAAAACATTTCGTGTAAGGTTGTGGCATGATCGTTAGGAGCGCTTGTCTGTGGTATCGAATATACTGGGGTCAACTCTAGCCGCTGGTAGTATTTTTTCAATTATTTTATTTTACTAATGCTCTATAAAATTCTAAAATACGTTCAAACTGAAAAGCAGAACCACACGCCCCCATTATTTATTTTATTTATAAAAAAGCCTTAAAAATGGCAGATTTTTTTGCCTAACATGGCGGTGTTTTTAAACCTAAAAAAGATGGTGGTGTTTTAAGACATTTGCAATGCCTTAATTTCAGATGCAGAAAGTTATCTTAAAAAGTAAGACTTTTTTTTCGCTTAAAAAAAGACCATCCGTTTAAGACACTTTTTAAACTGAATTTATGACGTTTTCATTTACAGTGTAAGTATTGAGCGAGTACAAAAAAAGTATAAAAGCCAGAGATTTGTATTTCAACCTTGTATTATTTTTCACGAAAATATTTGAGTGTGAATCCTTGTACACACACTCACACACACACACACACACACACACACACACACACACACACACACACACACATATATATATATATATATATATATACATATATCTGTGATTTACACCAAGTAAAATAATATTACCAATAAATAACTAATTTTGATGGAAATAAGTGCGATTAGTGCGATTTTCATCCATAACGCATTTAATTAATTTTCGTAGACCTCTGTGAAAATAAATTTTGTGAAAAAAGAACTGTAAGGGAAGATTAAAAAAACTATTTTTTGGATAATATTCTAATTAGTAATGTAAATTAGTTTTAGAAAGGAAAAAAAAAATGTAAGATCCAGAAGATTTGAAGTTAAAGAAATACAAGAAATTTTACTAATTATGGATAAGATCCAGAAGAATGTTTCATTATACATCATTGCATATTAAACTCTAGACTTTTAAAGGTAACTTATCTAACAATATATTTTTTGTCCTTTTAATTATCATTTATGCACATGATTAACTTCGTCTTAACTATTCGGAAACATAAAATGTTTTTGGTTGATAAATTTTTTTCTGAAACTTTTTCAATATCATTACATGAATCCTCTATATACACTAATTTGTTTTCTTTCTTTTTTTTTCGGATTTTATCGAGTTATATTTACATACATTTTTTAATAGATAAAAGAAGTCGTGTATTTTAATGTGATTTTTTTTAATAGATTTTTTCTACTCTAATATTGTGCTTATAATATAGAATGTTAGGTAACATATTCTGATTAAGACAAAAAGATACTTTAAATCAGTTTTTAGTAAGATTGATTAAAATTGATATAAATATAGGATAATAATAATAATAATAATAATAATAATAAAACATTTAGAAAAATTCTTTGAAATTTGAACAGACTTAAATCTCTATAGCATCATTTATTAAAAATTACATGTTAGTATGACGGATTTCGTGCACTCAAAAGAGTGACAACTTAAATGCTGTAATCAATAAATGAGGTAATTTCATTTCGAAAAATAAGTATGTAGACTTGTGGTAATCTGTAAATGCATGATCATAATCAAATGAAATATCAAAATTGTATCCATGAAAAACTAATGTTATTGCATATTGATAAATAAAACTTTTAAAGATTACATTAAAAAAATATCTTTGTAAAATAAATTATGTGTATACATATTTTTTTTTTATAATTTTAGCAATTTTGAGAGACATTCTAAAAATGAATATCAGTTATCAAAGATACGATTTTATAAATATCACATATGAAATGAAAACTATTAAGCATCGTAGAAAAATGATGGTAACTTCGTTATTTCTTAGAAAAATGAACACATAATTTTATATTTTTTATATTTAACACATATTTTTTTAAGTTGAAATATGTAAGAATTTTATCCATATATTTTTAATTAATATAATTTTGTTTCATATTTTAATTCTATCATTTCTGAGCTCTTAAAACCGGATGTTTAATAATGTTCTTTATTTAGGCGTTTGATATTTAACATTTTACGCAAAATAAAAAGTACAGTGATGTAGTGTATAGTTATGCATTTAATACATTCTGAAGAATTTTTTCATTTTTTATTATTTTACTAAACATCAAAACGAGAAACACCGTATTCAGTTGCTTGCATTTAAGAATTGAAAGAAAAAAATTTCCACGCCAGAATTTTAATTGCTGAGCCGAAATATAAGTAACTTTAAATAAACAATGAAAATGCTGTTTTATATAAATCTTTATTGAAAGACTTTGAAAATTAACTTTATAAATTTGGGTGTTAGTGCATGAAACTAGTGAAGCTGTAGAAAAATATATTGTTTGTGCTCTGAAAATTAATCCGAATGTATGTACGATACATAAAAAGTGTCTAAAAATGTAAATAAATATATCTATTCTTAATAGTCACTTTTATTTGTGTTTAATTTATTCAATAAATAAACAAATAAATAACTAATTGAAAACAAAAGAAGAAATTAATTGTGTTAAATTGTATTCTTAATTCAAATTATAATATTTCAGGTGAGTGATCAATTTTCATGTTTTTTATCTAGTCAGAAATATAAGATTTTCTTTTTTTCTGTAAAAGCACTTGCTTCTACATCATAGGCTCGCATGTATCGCAGATACATAAGATTGGAGCTCAAAAGTTGAAAGGGAAAGTAATAACAAATTAAAAAATATATAGAACAGTAAAATTAGCAATGTTAAAACAATAAAAATACAACAATTCAAAAGAGAAAAATTGCGTATAAATAGATGAACTATAAAATAATTCAGTCACAAAATGTCAGCATCATCATCTCCCTGGCACGCCAATATCGGTCATATAGATTTTCCTCATTCAACGAAGAATACTTGCGAAGATGTTCTTTATCCATCTCTGTATTTTCATTACATAAAGTGCAGAGGGGACTATTATATATGCACATGCGATGCAGGTGTTTAGCGAGGCAATCGTGTCCGGTTTCTACACGAACTGCTGCAACTGCAATAGATCTGGGAGAATCTGGAATTTTGTAAATAGTCTCCATTTCTTATTTTTGATTTCTTCCTGAAATTTGATGTTGTAATTTTTCTTTGTAGTATTTTTAATTATTCTTTTGGTTGATTTAAATGATACTTCGCAGTTATTTGATTCTAAAATTTTTGTTCCCTTTTTTGCCAATTTGACGGCGCATTCATTTCCTGCGATTCCAACATGAGATGGAATCCATTGTAAGATGACATTCATTCCCTTTAAGGCTAAGAGTCGAAGATTCTGTCTACATGATTCAATAATTTTTTAATATAAGATAAAAAATAAAAATACAATAATTTGAAAATATTTGAACTAGTTCAAAGAAATGAAAGAAATTGTAAACCTCCATTCAGAAATTGCTCAAAATCAAAATATGTCTATCTAGTACAGTTAAACATATAAAAAGGGGGCAGGAAGGTAAAATTGCAAAGTCAGATGCACTTTTAATTTTTACTTTCTTCTATATGTAATATAGAGAAAGTATTGGATTCGTAAAAATTTTCGACCTCGGGTTTTTGATGGATTTACACGTTTTGAGAGCTGTAGAATACGATTTGACTATTTTTAGAAAATGTCTGTCTGTCTGTCTGTCTGTCTGTCTGTCTGTCTGTGTGTGTGTGTGTGTGTGTGACAAAATTTTGTGGCAACTGTATCTCAGGAACTACTCCACAGAATTTCATACAAATTGGTATGTAGTTGCACCTTGACATAAATTAGTGCCTATCAACTTTTGGTAAAAATTGTCTCACAGGTTGCGTTGCCATCCCGCTTTTTCTAAATTTTTAACATGGTGATATAGGACAAAATTTTGTATAAATGTGCTTAAAGAGAATTATTTTTTAGTAATCATTATGAAATTTACAGTAATTATTTATAATAGAGATAGTCAACTGGGAAAAATTTTTTGTACGTGTAGGAGCCTCGCCACCCCCCCCCCCTAGGGGGGAAGTCCCCCCCTCGAGGGGAGTAAATTTTCAAGATGGGTATCTTTCGAAAGGTCTCATCAATACCTTTAAAACGAATGGTTGAACTATAAATCTGTGATAATTTAAAACAAAGTTATCGTTTAAAACAGGAATAAACTACTACGTCAGAAACGCCAAAGAAAAAATATTGAGGTGCATACAGCTGTTTCGGTAGCCTAAAGCATACCGTCATCAGTGCAAAAAGAATTCTGAATCTTGAGAAGTGCTCGTATATATAGGAGAGGGACCGGATTTAGTTCAACCAATAGGAACACGGAAGAGGTGGGGAGTGCGGCCAATAGGAATTAAGGAATGTGTAGCTGTGTAAACAGTAGAAAAATTAAGGAAATGTGAACTGAATGTAAAATTTCCAACAATCAGATAAATAGGGAACAGCGAAATCACAATTAACAAGGTTTTTAAAGTTTTTATAAATATGAAAAGCTTCAAAGAAATCGAGTTCATGAATGGATTTAGGTCTGCAAATTATTTTAGCTGAATTAAATTTAAAATTATGATTTTCCTCCCAGCAATGTTTAGAAATAGCCGATTTATTGGTAGAAAAAAAATCGTATTTTTTTTTTTTTTTTTTTTTTTTTAACGAAACTTAACCAAACTTGGTATTTAGTTGGTCCCCGACATAATTTGGTGCGGATTACATTTAGGGATCAATAGCTCAACAGGTGGCGCTGTGATCGCATTTTTTCTAAATTTTTAACATGGCAATATAGGACAAAATTTCGTATAAATGTACATAATGAGCGTTATTTTAAACTTGTGATTGTAAAATTAATATGAATTATTGATAATAGTAGTAGTTAACTATGAAAAAAATTTTGTGGATGTGGGGGCACCGGTTCCCCCCCTGGGGGAAAGTACCCCCCGGGGGGGGTGTAAATTTTCAAGATGGGTATCTTTCGAAAGATCTCGTCAATACCTTTAAAACGAATGGTTGAACTATAAATCTGTGATAATTTAAAACAAAGTTATCGATTTTTTTTACTTTTAACAAAAAAAAAACTTAGAAAAAAAATCGTTTTTTTTTTTTTTTTTTTAATATTGTTACTGGTTCAATATGCATTACTTTTAACAAAAAAAAAAAAAAAGAAAAAAAAGAAAAAAGAAAAAGAAAAAAATCGTATTTTTTTTTTTCTAATATTGTTACTGGTTCAATATGTATTACTTTTAACAAAAAAAAAAAAAAAAAGAAAAAGAAAAAAATCGTATTATTATTTTTTTTTTATCTTGTTACTGGTTGAATATGTATTACTTTTAACAAAAAAAAAGAAAAGAAAAAAATCGTAATTTTTTTTTTTTTTTTTTTTTTTTTAAATATTGTTACTGATTGAATATGTATATAGGAAAATATAGAAGAAAGTCTTGTGGTGGCCACAACATACTAGTTTAATATGTTGTTAGGACCAGTTCGAGGAGTGGAAATCTACATTTACTAAATTTGCAGCTTCGAAAAATCTGTACTCGTTGTGTAATGCGAAAAATTAAAAGTTTTTCAGATTTTTTTTTTTTTCAGTTTTTATCTTTTAAATCGTAAACTGTGCGTTTTTTTACATTAGTTATTATGATGATTTTTCAAGTACGTTAAATATGAAACAATACGTTAAATCGAACCACAGCTTTCTATGCTCCATATTGAAATATTGCACTTTTAAAATTGGCTTTTTTTTCTTAATATGGAAACTTTACGTTTCGCTTTCGTTTCTGGCCGAATATCGACATGATCTCTCATCGTACGGGAAAAGACATACGTTTAAAAGTTGTAGAAAATGTAATTTACTTTCTTTTAAGCAAAATTGTAGTCTGTAGACTTGATAGTTCATTTGCAATCGTAAAGAAAAAAATGTAAAATAGGGAAATTGAATGTTTTGTAGAATCTCAGGCCATTTTTTGTAGGCCATATCTCAGAAATTGATGAACGTGGTTGATTTTAAATTGTTGACGAATTAACGTTCCTTAAAAATTGTAGTAGCTTTGATTTTGAAAAATCAAGTAGTGTATGATTTATAAAAGAAAAACTGAAAATAGTGCGGATTTTTTTAATTTTTGATGTATTACACAGCGAGCACAGTTCGAAGCTGAAAATTTGGATTCACATTACCGAAACTGATAAAACAACATATCACATATTCAAAACTACATCACGATATGCGATTTTAATGTCTAATTTGAGTGAACTAATCTTACAATAATTAAAAATTTACAGAGGAAATACGTACATGTGCCAGATTAAAATTTATCTAGTTTAAAAAAATAAAAAAAAAAATAAAATAAAATAAAAAAAATAAAAAAAAAATAATATATATTTTCTTGCTCCGTTTAGGAAATGGCCTTAATTAAAATTTATAAAGACTATTTTAATATTAGTGCAAAGATTTATTTACTCTTTGATAAATATATATATATATATATTTATTTATCTCAAACAATTTTCTTCTATGGAAATTTTATTTTAAATACAATTAATGAATCCAGAACATTTCTTTGTCGCTAGTTTCTCTAAAAATCGATATACAATGAAAGTTAAAACAAGGTTATTATTTTCTAAATGAAACATGAATAATCTTTTTTAATTGATAATTATTGTCAATTACATGTAAAAATATATATTATATGAATATTCAAAAAATTTACTTGATTAATGTGAGATTAATGCTATTGCTCTAGCAGAGCTAATTACATGAGGTATAAATAAAAAAAATTTTGTACCAGCATTTATTTCAGAAGATGTCATTTCTATTAATATAATGTAAGTAATAACAAAAGAGTTTAAAAGTTCTATTTCATAATTAATGTAGTTAAACAATTTATTGAGCATACATTTTCCACTTTTTCATGAAGCATACACCTTTGTTTGGCCTCGAATTCTTAATGATTAGTTATAAATCTACCCTTTATAGATGCTATTTTATTATTTTGTTCCCCATAAAATAATCAAAAGTGAATGTAACTTTTATTATTTTTGTACACTACTCATATTCTCAAAGAACTATTCTAAAAAATTTATTAGAAGCGTAACGATTTAAATTTCTTTCCGAGAAAATAAATTAGTTGTAAATTAACGTAGAACTGCATCTTTGAAATGTACAACATATATATAAAAAATATTTCATAAAGACGTTTTGTTGTGATGTTGGACAAAGCGTTTCTTAAAGTTACGTATTCACAAGGAATGTTAACTGCAAGGAAAGCAGATTAACAAACAATGACTCTATCTTCGGTTTGAAATGAGGAAAAATATGTATATATTCTCAAAATGTTCTCCACAAAACTATATGGTTTATTACGGTAGGATCAATAAAGTACATATGGATATAAATCCTTTTTTTTCCTATATTGAATAACAGAAGCGTTAATTGAATAATTAATGAGGCATAAATAATTCTTTCAAGGTAAGAGAAAAAAGTTTGTTATCGGCGAAATTAGAAAACAACAACAATCATAATTATTATTATTATTATTATTATTATTATTAATTATACTTCATCAATAAATTGTATAGAAACTCTTATATTGTGCCCAAATATATTTTTTAATATATTTTTAATACATTTGTAATACATTTTTTTTCCAGTAGAATAGCATAGACAATTATACAAAAACAGAGAATAAATAATGTTACAGTTTACATTTCTTCAATTATATTTTTACAACTTTTTCTACACAAACTATTAAAAAAAAAGAAATTTCATTAAAATTAATCAGATTATGAAAAATAAAAAATATTTTTTTGTGTAATTTTATGTATAGTCGGTAACAAAAGTGTCCGAACACTAGCAAAAATTCCTATGTAAACAAAGTATACTTCATACGGTTTTGTTAAATAAATCCTTGTCGAATCCTGTTCTTAGACAGTCTAAGAACAGGATTCGATAAAGATTTATTTAACAAAAGCATATGAAGTGTACTTTTTTTAAATAGGAATTTTTGCTAGTGTTCGGACACTTTTGCTACCTACTTTACCCTCAGTATTCCCAAAAAATAGCAGGGCTAAATCAGATCCATGAAATTGTGCATCCTAATCAAATCGAGAATCAATGGAGGATTGTTAGTTAGATCCTTACTAGAAAGCCCCAGGCATGCAAGAATATGATCAGGGGAAACCTGCTCAATAAAACATTTCTAACGGACTTCAAAACGCTTGGAACTGCCTGCACTGTAAAAAATGTCTGTAAATTTACTGAAATAATTATCGAGATTCTCTGTAAATTTACAATAATTCTTAGTTAAAATAAATAATCGAGATTCTCAATCTTTATTCTGTATTTTTATCTATTTTTATTACTTAATACTTTTAAAACGAATGTTTCTACTTTAGAAAAAAGCATTCTAAGTTTCAAATATATTCCAGCCAATAATTAATAAAGTTAATATTAGTCATGGAAAAGCATATATAAAATAGTTTGTTTAACATCTTCGTTTATTTTTTCTCTATCATTTCACATAATACTTAAGATAAATGATTACCAATAGTTTTTGTTGAAATTTTTAACAGTGTAAAAATGTCAGAGATCTGAGATAACCATTGAGTAAGGGTAAGTAAGGATGGTTTTATCGTGCCTGTTACAATCAAGTGCCAGAGAGCCACCCAGCAGGTTACTCAGATACCAATGGTGCACTGGGGGAAAACGCCAAGAGGATTTATTCCTGTTCTTGACCCTTGAAAAAAACTTCATATATAAAATACATTTTATGTCCTATGCATTTATACCCTATCACATTTTATAGGTGAAAGGCGAGGAAGGCATGAAGGCTTTTCCAGCACCGGCCTTGGCTAGGGTGTCAGCAATCTCACTGCCCTTGATATCAACGTGGATGGGAATCCGCTGTAGGTGAATCTGACAAGACAAGGAAAGGGCTCGTATTCTTTATATTGGATACATTTTGAGATAATTTGAGATCCAGGTACATTCTTTTAAGTTTAATAATAATAATAATATATATACAAATATTTTCTGATATAAATGTTTCCGGAAAAAAGGGGTTTCCAAAATGTTTCGCAATTTTCTGGTTTTTCCGAGAAATTGATATATTTAGCTCTATTTTAAGTAACTCTCTTTTAGCTCTTTTTAAAAATTTTGTTTTTAGTGTTTTTTTGTCTTTAGTGTAGGGCGACTAGACATTTTAATTTGAATTCGAGGACAAATTACCTTAGTGGCCCTGAAGTCAGAATCAAAAGAAATAAATCAACTTAAGTTGCAAAATTTTAGTAATATTTTATATAGGCAGTAATAGTACTTATTTCATCTTATTTCATCTTATTTATTTTACATATAACAAATTAATAAATATAAACTTTTGAATAAATACCATAAAACACCATATTTATTTTACATCTAACAAATTAGTAAGTATAATATTTTTAATAAACACCATAAAATGCAAGAAATCACAACCGTTGTTCGGGTCGAAAGAAGACGTGACCTTTAATCAGGCGAACAATGTTGGCACGAGTGCTGCAAACAAAGCGGTGAAGGGTCATATTTTCTTTCGAAACAGTTGTTGAGAGTTCTTACAGTTTATAGTGTTTATTCAAAGTTTTGTACTCATTACTTTCAAACGCCAATTCTGTCAATTCATTACTTTAAAATATTATAAATTACTATAGTAAAACATTAATACAGGATTATTTAAATGTACCATTTCAAAACGCCATAACTTTAAAACTACGGTTTGATATTTTACCAGAACAATCATGAGACAATGAAATTTTGTTTGGTTAAGGAAAAAGTAGTTCCAAAATGCGCCTATAGGTGACGCTATCAGGGTATTATCAGGGAAAACGCCTACATGGATTCATTATACACAGGAATGTTGTTAGCAATAGAACGGAATAGAAGTGAATAACATACAACAAGGGTTTATGATAACATTTGAAGCAAAAAGACGTGTTTACAGTGAAAACAGTGACAGTGACTGGGAAAAAAAAAAAGGCTTCATGAATCAAATACCTTACGGATGATTAACAGTAAATTTTGGAACTACATTTCTTTTCTTTTGCCAAAGAAAATTCTTTTGCTTCATGATTGTTATGGTAAAGTATTAAGTCATTCCGACCGGTAGTTTTAAAACTATAGGATTTTGAAATAGTAACTTTTATAGTCACTCTGTATTTTTTCAAACGGCGTACTGAAATGTGTTCTAAATTTTTGGGACTACGGGTAGATTTTGAGGACTGCTTTCGTGATTCGAAGACATCTAATCACCCTACTTTAAGATATAATTATTTATTTATTACAAATGCCTAGGTAGACGGTTTTGAAGCCGTTAGTTCTATTGTCTCCAACAACTATAGAGTATGAATGAACATATACGGCGTCAAAGATTTCATCTTACCCACACAAGAAAAAGAGAGGGCAATTCCATAATATGATTTGTGTTGTGGTTTTTTGGGTAAATCCTCAGTATCTATGGGAGACAAAGTTGGACGAGATTTACAGTCGGCAGCAAAATTATTAAAGCACACATCCAAATTTTCCATATATTTTTTATTAGTTTGATCACTGACTTTTATCACCATCTTACTTTTTTATAAACAGCATAAGACTAAGATCGTGATTCGACAAATATCTACTTAAAAAAAAAAAAAAAAACAGTATTAGATGCTTATCTTTTAACTAGGAATTATTGCTAGTGCTTCACGAGTGAAGCCCACGAGGAGGTGGTGCACACGAGGAGGCCAGCAGCATTACACACCACGGTTTGCTCGAGGTCTGAAAAATAATTCGAGGTAAGGAAGTCCGTGTTGCCGATAAACAGATAACTGAAGTGCCAAATAAAATTTGTCGACTTAATATGATTTCAGCCATTGGTTCTTACCTGAGGGAAAACATCTTCACCAATAACGCTTTATTCACCAAGTCAGCATCGCAATTAAAACTTCATGTATGCACAAGTAGGAGTCGAAATAAGAAATAAACTGTCCTTATTGCAATATTCAGCAATGTATAGGGTTTTCATTTGCATATTTTTCTGCGAAAAATTTAACTATATGTTTAAATGTCGTCGACAAAAAAATGTAACTATATTTTTTTTTTCTTCACCAAAAAAAAAAAAAAAAAAAAAAAAAAAAAAAAAAAAAAACCTTTCCCGAGAATTATTTTTTCGCAAACCACGATGAATTTTATCAATTCATTCATTAGTTATGAATTTTTAAAATGTCTCAGACGTATGGCACACCCTGTATATATAATTATATGTATGTATATATATATATGTATATATATATATATATACATAATACATATATATATACATGCATGTTTTGTCTTTTCCTCAAATCATGAATTTTACATGAACTTTAAATGCCAATCATAAAGGATGTTAATGCATTTATTTATGAGATGAAATAAAGTGACTTATCTCTTTTTTATTCAAAATATTTATGAAAAGGCAAGAAAGACTTAGCGTAATGTAGTTGGGAAATGACTCGTCTATTTAATGAAAGTTGTTTGTAATACAGGGCCCAGTCAAAGAAAAAAAAACACTGATTTTAATGCATATATGTTTTTTAATAAATGTTATTTACATAAAAAAATTACAAAAGTGGAAACGGATAAAGGATTACAATAATGGATTCTAAGTTTGTAGTCGAGAATGGAGGTTTATTTATGATATTTTTAACGATTTAAAATATTTTTATGGAGTTTTTATTTTTACCGCCAATGAAATGTAGAAAGAATTAAGTTAAAAAAAAAAAAAATAGAGACTTAATTTTCAAATATTCAAAAAAGAGAGACTTAATTTTCAATCCAAAGATTTTTTTAAAAGATACAGATTGTTTTGCAACCATAAAAACTTTACAAACGAAAATCATGGATATAAAGAATTGAACATGATTAAAAAACTATTGTGTAAAAATAAAAGTTTAAAGATACATTTGTTACCATTAATCCTTGTACACATTCGTTTAAGAATGTCACCGTGCTTTACTATACAGCCGGCAGCAAACTTATTCGAGAGCTAATAATAATTCCTAAATAAAAAAGTACACTTAATACTGATTTGTTAAATATATCCTTGTCGAATCATGTTCTTAGACTGACTAAAAACATGACTTGACGAGGATTTACTTAACAAAGCAGTATTAAGCGTAGTTTTTTTTTTACATAGGAATTATTGCTAGCGCTCGAATAATTTTGCTACAGACTGTAATTGGTTATTTCATTTGTAAAAACTTAACCATATATATTTATAGAACTTTAAATTCAAGAAACATTGTTTGTTACAAAATTGAAGTGTATTAATGGATTTTTCAATTATATAAACTATACATTATTACATATATATGTATAAGCATAAACCAATATTATTATGAAAAAAATTCAACTTGAATAACGGGGTGAACTTGTGTGGATTTCCCCTGAGTGTTTGAATTTTTTTCTATTGTCACTATCTGTCTTTAGATGGCAAGTTTTGTGGTGGTAACTAATGTTGAAAAAAAAATCAATTGAGGTAGTGAATCAACGAATGCTTTGCCAGCTGCTGCTGGTCACTATATTTAAAGGGGACTAATGTGCAAGTTGTACCTGATGTGACTAAGGTGAAAGTTGTACCTCAAGGGACTAATGTGCAAGTTGTACCTGACGGGACTAAAGTGAAAGTTTTACCTCAAGGGACTAATGTGAAAGTTGTACCTCACGGGACTAATGTTCAAGTTGCACCGAACGAACAAACTATTTCTTTCAACGAAAATGCCTACTAACCCTGGATGATAGGTCTAATATATCGTATCATATTATATATCGTATTTATCGTAATATAACTCAATACTTATTTCGCTTCCTTCTTCGACTCGTTTTAATACGCATTTTTTATATGCATGAGCAGCCCCCGAAAAACAAAAACATTAAATCATTAAATTCATTTTTATACTTATTTTTATTTCATATTATTTCACGCGCACTTTTTATTTCCTAATTCAAAATTATAAAAAAAAAAACTTTTTCGATATCGCTTGTAACAATACTGATTATTATTAATTTTCTTTTCTTTTTCTTTCAATAATAATAATAATAATAAAAAGATTTTGATGAAATTCTGGCAAAAGCAGAATTTAGTTTAGGACGGAGGACTATTTTTTTTTTTTTTTTTTTTTTTTTTTTTTTTCAAATTGTAACATCGCTTTCAAATTATTCAATTATATTTTCAATAAATTTTAGATTTCGACAAATGTCCAACTATCGAAATCGACAACGCAAAAATCCCAGATTGAGACTAATAGGCCCTCAGTCCTAATAATAGATAAATATAAATGTACAATGAAGGTCTAAATGTCATATCTTGAGGGAGTTTCACTCTCGTCAAAGTAAAGCAATGCGGACGTTGCATCAAATTGACTCAAAATCTTGTCAAATATCTCCTGAAAAAAAATACAGATGTTTTTGAATTTACGGAATTCAAATTAAGTTATTCAAATTATTAATTTTAAGCAAAGAAATTGTAAAATTTTATTATTATTCTTTAGAAGTACCTTTTTAGAAAAGCATCCAATCATAAAATGTGAGTTTATAGCAATTTCAGTATTTTTTAGAAAATTTTAAACCTTAAAATCGTCATTTTCGTGACTGTCTTCAAGACCAAATGTTTACATACAAAGTATGTTTTTTACTAAGAAAAATAAAATGATAATTAGAATAATTGTTAATTATTGTAAAAAAAAACTATTTGTTTTTAAAGGAAATCTTTTTTTTCTTTTTAATTACGTTAATTTTCATGCATGAGTAATTAAAATGCTTGTATGCAAGTCTTGACGTCATTTTCGTGACGCGTGAAAATAACTCTTCATATATCATCAAGGGATGGTGCCACCATTCACTTTTTTTAAAGTTTAAGATCAGAAATCAACATTGACGATATGTGGGGAAAATAAATCTCAAGAAAATTAAAAACAGGTAAGAGTTAACATTATTTTTATTGTTTACATGCTGTGCGTATTTTTATTGCTTGTCATTTTCGAGATGCATAAAAAATAAAAAAATATTATTATAAAATTTAGAACAAAGTTTTATTTTAATATAGAATGACGACCAGAAGAAGAAAATGTGACGATATCGGCTTAGTGAAAGCATGTTTTTCAGTACAGAACGAATTATTGACGATTTGTCATTTTCGTGACGGTCATTTTTGTGACGTCACGAAAATGACATTTGTTGCAGATTTACTATTTTGTAAGCCCTGGATTTAAATAATTTTTTATTTTGAGTTAAAAGATTTGTTGGTGTAGGATAAGCTTTATATTTAAATATTTAAAGTACTTTCCGGTATCCAGGTAAATATAAAAAAATTACATACGACATTAATATTAAGATACAATTAAAAAAGCAAACTTTTAATTTTTTTTTTTTTTTTTTTTTTTTTTTGCCCCCTTTAAGGTGTCATTGAGAATGTTACTCAAAATATTTTACTTGTGTCATTTATGGCAAGATGCAGAAAAAATAAGTTTGCATGGCCTGAGAAAGAGGATGTCCATGAAATTCAAGTGCCACATATTCTGTGCAAAATTAGGAATTCTCCTGAACCTGCTTCAAATAGATATTTTAAACTTCAGGATGAAGATTTTAATAATGTTCAAAATTCTTTTTCTGAATTTAATTCAGTTAATCATTAAAATTGTAACTACAAGGATTTTAATACAATAAAATTGCTATATAATCTCATTATTGCTCTTTCTTTTCCCTTCACAATCTTTTCTCTATTGTTCTAATATGTCCCATTTTTAATATTATATGGTCCTATTGCATTGACAAACAATGTTATTTCAGTGAAAAATAGTCATTTTGACAAATATTGTCATTTCAGTGACAAACAGTCGTTTCAGTGACAAACATTGTCATTTCAGTGACAAACCAGTCATTTCAGTGACATCATTTTTTGACATCTTTAAATGCTATAATTAAAAATTTAATGCAAGTAAACTAATTATTTCCAGTTTAGAGTCAAGAGGTATGCAGTCTATGATATTTCCCATTGATATAATTTATGTTTATAAAAAATTAAATTTAATTTTTTTTATTTATTTTTTTATTTTTTTTAATTTAAAAATTTTGGGTTTTTTTATTTTATTTTATTTTTTAAAATGGGAAGAACTTTTTAGAAAAGCCTAAGTCTTGTATTTTTTTAATGAATCTGAACAACAACAAAAAAAAATTAAATGGTAATTTTGATTTTATAAGATAATTAAAATTATAAATTTTTATTGAAAAATTTCAATAAAATTTTCAAAAATTATGATCGATCTCTGTCAAACTCAGAATTTATTTAAGATGTACTTACGAACTTATTTTAAAAAATTAAAATTAAAATACAAAGTTTGAAAAAAAAGTTTTAAAAAATCCAAAATGCACACTTATGTGATATTCAGCCATATACAGATTTAATACACAGATTTTCCAACATTTCAACCTTTCGATTTTTCTTCTATTACTATTATTATTATTATTTCTTAAATCACATAACTTATTTAAAAAAAAAAAATCGATGTATGTTTATTACTACATATTCCGTTCTCACTCTTGGTAATTGGGGATATTAGATATATATATATGCTTTATGTAATTGTTAAATTTAAAATTTAAACCAATGAAATTGAATAGAATTTACGTTCAGGAAATATACGCAAGTAATCAGCTGTATCGTCTTTAAAATTTATGCATATATAAAATTATAATGTATCGCTTTTTGAATGCCGATGCCATCCTGGTCACCTATATCTTTTGTGAATTATAAAAGTCGCGATCAAAAGTAGCAGTATTAATAAATACATACGCAAAAAGAAAAAAAAATAAGCGACAACAAGTAAAATATATTTTAAAATATTATTTTCCAATGTATTTTTAAAAAATAATTTTTCTTAAATTTTAAAATCAAACATTCTTTATTATATGTCCTATCATGTGCTTTCAACAAGGAAAATTATTATATTTTCATAACTAAAAACAAATGGTACTTGGAAGAACTATTTAATATGTTAAAATATATATATATCGATTTAAACTATATTTAAAAGTAATTCTAGTTAAAAATGCAGAGTGTTGCTACATCGATATACAGCTTAATGTGATATTTAATCCATAAATAAATGTTTATAATTATACATAAAGTTAATAATGACAAATTTGCTATATCCACATAATAGCCTTTATATCCAGTAATTAATACCGTTGGGAAATTATTAATAATCCATCATAGCATGAACGTGGAAGTTTTAATGAATTTCCGTAGTTAATTAAGCCGTCATAGATAAAGGCTTTCACCACATTGATGATTACAAATCCCTCACGTGCTTTGAAATAATTATTTAAATTATAAAGGAATAAGATAATTTAATATTGATGATGAATGTTAATTTTTAACACGTTTTTATTAGCTTCACCTGTATGTATGTTTGCATGTTTGTTTGTAACCGCTCTGGGAGAAAACAAAAAATCTATATTGTAAAAAAAAAAGACTTTCTCTACGTGAACTCCGTGGCTGTGAGGTAAAGCTCCGCGCTACGAATCTAGAGGTCTAGCGTTCGATCCCAGTCAAGGGAGATTTTTTTTTTTTTTTTTTTTGTTTAATTCTAAATTATTTTAATTAAAGATTTAAATGTATGTAAGTATTATGGTGTGTCACTCACACTAATTTCTCTTGCCCTGCATTTTAATACTAAAATAGATATTTTGTGCTTTTTAGTTCACATTTCTATAAAAGCGTGTTCTTTAATTTTTTAAACTATAATATTATTTTAAATATTAACAAAATGTCAGTCTGGCTGTTACTTATTTCAACAACTTATATTTAAAAAAAATTTATTTTATTAAATTTAAAAATTATTTGCCAGAAATATTTTTTTTTAAATTATTAATATTGCTGTTACTTTTCTATTAAATGGTCAACGTTAAAATAAAAACTAATTGAAATATTAAGCTAGAAGATGACTTCTGCATTTGTTTGAATGATTATACAGTTTGGTAGAAGTGATTGCTACTTTCCCATATTTGAGATTAACATTACAGGTTTAAACACACGCTGATAAAACAATTATTGATATTTTTACATAATTAATAATTAATTAAAAAATTTCTACTGATTTAAACAGGTTATATAATTCATTATATTTTAATATAGTAATACCATACTCACTTAAACGTATTTATTAACATAACATTCTTGAAATGTTATACGTAAAATAAAATATGCAAAATATATAATATACGTAAAATAAAATATTATGGTTGACAGGATAAATAAAATAAATTATACGAAATAACATGGCGGTAAATATAGCACGTAGAGTATCGCTTATATAAAGATTTTATCGATTACTTTACTTATTTTTATTTAAAGATCATTTAAAGATAGTGACTAGCGGAACGAGCAAAAGATGCTAGTTATTTAATAAAATATATGTTTACTAGAAGGCAACGCCCGCTTCGCTGGTCCCTATTTTTAAATGAATCACTATAACTACTGAATTCTCAAAATTGCATTAATTTTTATCACGTGAAAAAAAAAAAAAAAAAAAAAAAAAAAAGATAAACAAAATCTGATTAGGAAAAATGTCGCACTGGGTTCCCACTGCATCCGGAAAAAATTCCCAAAATGCTCTAACTCTTATTTCTATTATTTTCCCCCTTCGCCTACCCCCACCCGTCTATCCTAATAATTTTACAAATTCGAAAATATCCGCAATCGATTTGTAAGTATCAAAAACCTCTATGCACCAGTTTCTAACAATCTATCTCTATTTTTATTTTTTTGCCCCTCCGCTCCCCCCTTCCTACCCCTCCCAATAATTTTACAAATTCGAAATTATCCGCAATCGATTTGTAGGTATCGAAAACCTTTATGTACCAATTTTGAATGAACTAACTATATATATTGTTTTCTGTCCCTCCGCTCCCCCCTTCCCGGCCCTCCTAATAACTTTAAACTTTCGAAAATATCCACATTCGACTTGCAGACCTCTAAGACCTATCTGTACCAATTTTGAACGGCCTAACTGTATTTCTATTTGTTTCTGCCCATAGTTCCCCCTTCTCACCCCCCCCTCTCACCCCCCCTTCCCGCCCCTCCTAATAATTTTACAAATTCGAAAATATTCGCAATCGATTTGTAAGTATCGAAAACCACAATATATCAATATTGAACGATCTAACTGTATTTTTGTTTTTTTGCCCCCCCCCTCTCCCCTCCTCCTTTTCGCCCCTCCTAATAACTTTACACTTTCGAAAATATCTCCATTCGACTTACAGGCCTTTAAAACCTATCTGTACCAATTTTGAACGGCCTAACTGTACTTCTATTTGTTTTTGCCCCATGGCCCGCCCCCTTTGCTGCCTCACCTGGGGGGCTGAATTTCTAAAATTCCAGAAATTAGTTTTTAGATATTTTCATTAGCTATATTTTAGAGGAAAAATTTCACGTATATCTGTTTTTTTTGTTTGAGATATACAGGATTATGTGAAATCACGTTTAACGCATGTGAAATTTAACGCATGTGAAATCGCGTTTAACGCATGTGAAACCACGTTTCGCCCCATCCCCCCCCCCTTGGGGACTGAATTTCTAAAATTCCAGAAATCGATTTTTAGACATTTGTATTAGCTATATTTTAAAGCAAAAATTTTACGGATATTTTTTTTTTGTTTGAGATATGAAGGATTTTGTGAAATCACGTTTCCCCCCCCCTACCCCTCCTGGGGAGCTAATTTTGTAAAATCGCTTCTTAGTGGATGCCTACGTCATAGAAAGAACATTGTCACAAAATGTCATGCTTCTAGTTCCAGGGGTTTGGTCTGGGCGATGATGAATCACCCCCTCACTCAGTCAGTCAAGAAGAACGATTTTGTGTATATAGATTTAAGATTATGAAATAGTGTTAGTCACTTGGATGATGAATACTATTCATTATATGGTATTTCCTTTAGGAATAAAAAATAACATTATCTCAAAAGAAAAAAAAAAAAAAAAAAAAAAAAAAAAAAAAAAAAAAAAGATGTGTCAATTTTATGGTGATATATTCCATAGTAAAATATTAGGGAAAAAAAATAAACGCAGTTTAAAATAATAATAATAATAATAATAATATATCTATATATATATATTTCCTGCTTAAATCATATTATGAATGATACCATGATTTAATGTTGAATTTTTGCATTTAACATTACGGTATCCAGGTCTGTCGGTGTCGAATGTTTTTTTTCCCCCTTTAGTCGCAGAATTATATTTTAACATGCAGAATTGTTTAAATGTTAAAATATTACAACTAAGAAGCCGTTAAAGTCAACACATGCATTTTCATTTAATTTACAAAATTATATATATATATATATGAACTCAATATTATATAAAATACATCCGAAAAGATTGAAAACAGCAGATTAAGAAAGATGCATTGGATTGAAATGAAATTTAATACACGTAATAATATAGGTCAGAAATCCACTTGATCTCAAAATAAAGAAACAAATAAAGTGTGTGCATATAGACACATACAGTGCGACTTCAATAGCGCATGTGACCGTCTATTTCTACAATACAAGCCGGCATTGATATGTTCAGATATCTGATGTCGTCCTAAGGCAAATGGATCCTCAAATCGTGACAGTGACATCTAAATCTTTCAGAAAGCGACATGGCATCATATGGAGTTTCAGCAAATCCTACAGATTCTCTATGGGGGATAAGTCCAGGGAGCAGGCCGACCATAGTAGAATCTGAACATGATGTAGGGAGTCTTGCGCAACTCGAACAATATGCAGACAAGCATTATCTTGCTAGAAAATTGCGCCTGAAAGATTCTTCAGGTAAGGTCACAAGTGGGTTCAAAAAATGTCATTAACATAATACCGGCCTGCTAAGTTTCCATGTACCACAATTAGAATGGGCTGGTTATCATAGGCTATGGCGCCCAGACTCTTATGTCTGCTATACGGGCATGTCGCGCATTAGCGAGGGTGAAATTTTACCGTTCACCAGGAATCTTTCATACCCGTACGCAATTTTCCCAAAACGATCTGGGATTCATCAGTAAATCTACGTTTTGCCAATCTGTGGCATTTTACGTCCTCCGGATTGGCACCTCTGACTATAGACAGAGTCACCAATGTTTCAGTGTTAAAAGCAGTACATGAAAAAGGCGTTTGGACTGCAGAGAATCAGTGTTACGAAAAATGGTCTATAGATCAACTGGCTTCCCCACATCTGACTGTATCATGGAATGAATGATTGTGGGCTTGACGAACGGTTGCCGCACGAACCTTCGATCTTTTCATCTCATCGTATTCCTGATCTTTCCAGAGTCGGAACGCCAGATGTGGGTACCATCTTGTGTTCAACATGTTCTGATAACTCACTACAAAATATCTACCTGGCAAGCAACATAGCGCGACGACTAATCTGCGGTTCTCATGCTGATGATTAGGTCTCTCTCAAACTCGCTTAACTTTTAGAAATGTCTCTTTATGCGTCTACCTGGAATTCTTCGTAATTATTTATATTCTGAAATATTCCTCACGTTTATAAATTATCATTCCGTTTAGGAATTTGCACTATGAGCCGATTTATATAGGGCCCACTTCCTCATTTTAGCACCACTGCAGAATGTGTGGACATGCACATTGTCAGTGAACTTGGACCATTTGATCATCGGATCTCATTGTATTTATTTGCAAAGTTTTGCGACTGTACCTTTCTTCATTCTGAGCGTGGTGTTTTCAGAGTTCTTTTGTGTATGTTTTTGTAACGACAAAAAGTATTCTTCGACCACATTTCCTGAAACGATGGAAGCCTCTGCGCAAGCGGTAATTCAACGAGTCCACTGTTAAAATAGGGGTGACAGTCATCTGGCTCAGAGAAAATGAATAATAACACAGAGCAAATTATTGGATGTTTTCAAAATCACAACTTGCCGGTCAAGCTGTCACCCCTCCAACATTTTCGACGCGTCGTCGCTGGTAGTTTTAGGAAACTTGCTGCACTATAAAAAAGATTTGTTTAACAAAAGTTTCTACATATAAGTACAACCTATCAGAACCATTCTAATTAAATTGCTGCTTTTGTTTATGTCCTCTGTCGCGAGGGGACCGCTTTCGGCAGTCAAGTAAATCTTCCTGTCCACTGTCACGCAGGAGCTGTCCCGGAAGGTCATTGCTTATTTGTTTCTTCTTTTCTTTATGTAATAAACAACGGGAGAGGTTTACCATTTTTCCAAATCACTCTATAGTGGTGATTCCATCCTTTAAACTTATCAGAACAAAACTAATTTTATAAATAAACATTAATAAATTATAGCACAAAATTAAACGAATGAATGAATTCTTTGAAATATTACCGGTATCTAAAAATCGGAACAGTAGTAGCTATGGAATAAACAAAGATTCAATGATTAATTACTGATGCTCCAGCTAGTCTAAAGATTATAATAGTATTAGAAGAAAGGAGAATATTCCTATAGCACAAATACCATCGAATGCGCTTCCGTGAGTTTACAGAGATTGTACCAAAACCCAGCGGAAGGTTTTATAAGCGGATGCCACCATTATGAGAGGACGCCCTGCGGGACTAAAGTAGGTAACATGTTTAAATTGCAGAAATTTTTGATGCTTTAATCGGGATATTATTATTATTGGAATATAACAGATAAACAAAAGCCATACCGAGCGTCAAGAAGGTAGCGAATGACAGAAAACAACGACGTGCTGCGTGAACAGAGTGCTCATTCAAGCGTCACTCACACCTCCTAATGAATCCTTATCAATGGTCTCTTAGGATTAAGACACCTGTAAGTATCATGGATAAGCTATTTATCGAACAAAGATTGAGGTATTAGAGGCCAATGCTTCGGCTGTCCTTGGGATTCTTTAATAGTTCCCTAGCCGGTGCTGATACTGAAGTGTATAGATCTTCGAAAAAAGACACTCTTGAGCTCTGATTAAAAATAATTTATGACAGTCTTTATATTCTGCAGATATAAATCGCGCATTTGAATGTGTTGTGTACAGTACGTAGTTCTGCGAAATTGCATTTGCAGTCGCCACGAATGAATGCCCAGATAAGATAACAATTTGAATCAGGGTAGAATGGGACTCTCTGTCTCTTTTTTGGTCTTATATTGTTTGCTAGTACGTCGATTTTTTTTTTTTTTTCGTTATAGAGTATATTTCCTTGAATTTATATTTTTTTCCTGCAAAATTTATTTTATAAGTATTATTAAAATTACAAATGCTTTCAGCGCATAGAAATTTATCAAAAATATAGGTATGAAACTGAAACAAAATATTTTGTCAAATCATAAATATTCTGAAACTTTAAGTTTATACCTAGAAAAAAGCGATTTATGATGCAGTTAAGTGTCTCATAGCTGGGTAAATTCTGTCCATAAAAGAATAATTTTACAATTCGTTTTACGCAAAATTATATGCGGGAAATTTCCATAAATATCACTAATCTAACCAGCGAAAAGTATGAAAATAAACATTACGCATTTTCTACAGAATTCTATTTAATCACTTAAATTGTTTCCAAATTAATATATATTAGTAACTGAAACATTTGTGTAACTGGAAATATATCTTTGACCCTAATAGTAGAGGAAATAACCAGAGAACAGATAATGCTGGTCAATCTTTAAAGGTTATAGGCTAAAAGTAAACGATTAAATAAGGTAAACTTTAGTGAAAGCAATTACATATCGCATAAAATGAATATTTTAAATTGAACTTAGTACTATATTGTTAAGTGAAATTAGTTGTAGTACATTTAAACTTAAAAGGTTCGAAAACGTATAGTGATATTACAAATTATAAATTTTATATCTTATGTAGTCCGTTCCTAAGTCTCGAAATAAACATAACAGCAAATATTGAAAACATTGAAATATAAAATTTATGAAATAAATAATAATAACAATTTTCTTAAACGTACAAAGTGTAATCTTTGCAAGTAATATACTTTTATACTTTCTGTATTTTTAAAACTATTTATTCAATATAATTTTAATTAAAGAATAAAAAATAACTTTTTTTTCAAACATTTGTTGTGCTGATACAAAATACGCACATGAAAGCGTGAAATAAAATTTCTCTTCTTTTAATTCATTGAAAATTCTAAACAATGTTTCACACGTCAGTGAAATATAGATTTTTTTTTCTTTTTATGCAACACGTATAATATTGTTTTATTTGTTAGTTTAAGTATGAAAGCAAAATGTTATACTCTTAAATTAATACACTTTAACAAGTAAATTAAATTCTGTAAAAAAAGATTCTCCTGAGGATGTTGAATTTTGTGATAACAATTGAACATTCAGCTTCTTTTAATTATTATTATTATATAATATAAATTTATATAAATTTTTCTGTCATTAATAATTTTGCTTTTCTAAAACAAAAGATAAGTTTTGTTTGTTGTTTAAAAAACTTAGTACTTAAGAACTTAGTACTATATTGTTAAGTGAAATTAGTTGTAGTACATTTAAACTTAAAAGATTCAAAAACGTATAATGATATTACAAATTATAAATTTTAAATCTTATGTAGTACCGTTCCTAAGTTTTGAAATAAACATAACAGCAAATATTAAGAACATTGAATTATAAAATTTATAAAATAAATAATAATAACAATTTTCTTAAACGTACAAAGTGTAATCTTTGCAAGTAATTTACTTTCTATATTTTTAAAACTATTTCTTCAATAAAATTTTAATTAACGTATAAAAAGTAACTTTTTTTTCAAACATTTGTTGTGTTGATAAAAAATACGCACATGAAAGCATGAAATAAAATTTCTCTTATTTTAATTCATTGAAAATTCTAAACAATGTTTCACACGTCGGTGAAATATAGATTTTTTTTTTTAATTTTTTTTAATACAACACTTATAATATTTTTTTATTTGTTAGTTTAAGTATGAAAGCAAAATGTTATACTCTTAAATTAATACACTTTAGCAAGTAAATTAAATTCTGTAAAAAAAAAAAAAAAAAAGATTCTCCTGTGGATGTTGAATTTTTTGATAATAATTGAACATTCAGTTTCTTTTAATTATTATTATTATATAATATAAAATTATATAAATTTTTCTGTCATAAATAATTTTGCTTTTCTAAAACAAAAGATAAGTTTTGTTTGTTGTTTAAGAAAGTTTCCATTTAACACATGAGAATATATACAGGTGGACAATTGCTAAGGACGACTTACAACAGTTCTTTTTTTTTTTTTTTTTTCTTTTGGAATATCTAAACAAATATTTCACGGATTTTTTTGAAATTTTAGGGAGAGACAGAACATTTTACACCACATATGTTCTAGTGAAAGCTTTGTCCAGAAGATTAAAACGGGATCAGGTATGTATTAACCAAAATATATATAATATTTATGATCACCTTGGAAAAGATAATGCTTAAAAATGAGTTCTAGATACAGTATATGACTATGATCTTTCTTTTAATTACATATATAAGTTAATATGAGCATTTAACTTGCATTAATGGATATATTAAGTTTTTTTTTTTTTTTTTTTTTTTTTTAATGTTAACAATTTTTCTATTGATTTTTGTTTATAATATGCATGTGTTTATAAACAAAGCAATTTCACCTTTAGAAAACATGACTTACTACTTTAGATACATCATACTGCAAATAGAATATGAAAATATCAAGTATGTGATAAAATATGAGCATTTCTATTAAATAATTTTTAATTGCGCACTCACCAGCGATAGCAGAATCTTTCAATGTAAAACTCTACATGTTATAAACTAAAAACGTACAGGAAATTATCGATGTTATTAAAAAAAGACTTTTTTTTTGTCTTCGTTAATATAAGTACAATTCTCATATAAATTTATATCTTTAATTAAAAAAAAAAAAAAAAAAAAAAGTCTCATAATAATATAGTACAACTCCTTTCAAACATTACTTTTATAGATGATCTCAAAGATCATATATATTTATTAATATGTGGCGTGTCCCCTTTTAGCCTTCACGACAGAACTTTTGCTGGAATATATGTGGTATAACATGATCTTTTTACCCCTAAAGTTTCAATAGAATCCATGAAGTACATATTCAGATATTCAGATATTCGGAATAACTAGTATCTTCTATAGATATCTCAGTTATTGCCATCCGTCCCTAAAAATTGTCCAGCAGTGTATTTCATGATTATTTCTATAATTATTAATTACAGCGAATTTATTTAAAGCGAAACCATAAAATTTTGCAATTTACAAAACGTGTATTTAAAACATACAGACTGTAGATACGAAAACTTATCAGTAAAATTCTGCATGTATATTATATAAATTTGTTTAAAGAAGCCAATGCTGTGCATTTACTTTCTATAAAAATATTTCTCAGAAGTGTTAACTGTCGCAAAATACCAAGTCGCCATAAAATAAGTATCTATATATTTAACCTATAACTTTATTTTATAACCAAAATAAAACTAATTTGATTTTGGCCGAGGTAGCATTGGTCGGTAAGAGCAGCGAGTTCGTGATCGAAAGATTGAGGGTTTGGTCCTCGAGCCGGCCGAAAACCGTCGTGTACGCTAATGGCGACTGGTGCACGTTAAATTCCAACGTGGTTGCAAAGTCCTCCAAGTTCCCTTAAAAAATTATACCTCTGGGGGTACCGGAACATGGGTTTAACTCGTCCCTGATTCGGATCAAAATTCGAGTTCCTGTTGTTTGGCTGGTGCTGCCATCTTTCACCAGCTTCTGGAGATAAAGTTGTTCTTCCTCCCTAAAAACGGAAGGCACACCCCTCTTGCCTTAAATCCGGATAGTCCCACTACCGGGGCTCGGGATTTTCGAGTGGCATAAGACAACAACAACAACCAAATTGGTACAGCATTTTTGTAAGGAGGAGGGAAGAAAACTGATTAAAGGAAAAAAAAAAATGTAGTTTGAAAATTACCAATAAGTGGCGTTTTAAGGACTTTCACTTAAATAATCTTTGAAAATTCTATAGTAAAAGCAATAGATAGCTAGCTTTCATACCTGGAAGCAACATGTCTAACATGGTTTTATTAGTAAAATGACAGAGCTTTTGGTATAGAGGAAAATGTTACTGAGATGTTTGAGCCTACATTGACTCCAAAGTTTGTCTAAGAGCACATTCATTTGATAGCAGGATACTTGGCGTTGGAATATTAAAACAGGAATAAACTACTACGTCAGAAACGCCAAAGAAAAATTATTGAGGTGCATACATCTGTTTCGGTAGCCTAAAGCGTACCGTCTTCACTTTGCTCAGATGTTAAATCTTTCCTATTCTACTTTCAAAAAACTTTAAAGAATAACTCTATTTTAACTTAATAAGATTAGTTTCCTTAAGAAATTGTTAGCAGAAAATATCGGAGAATGAATGCCAAGTTCAATATTTTAGAACTGATGGATGCCGTTAATACATTTCAATGAAAAAATTTATGGAGATATGTAACATATTTTCATTTGAATGGTATAGGAAGTACAGTAAAATGTGCAACATTGGGGTGAGTGCTAACAATTGTAATTTAAGCAATCTCACATCACTCTTTCATTTGTGTGGTTTGGTTCCAATTCAAATTTCATCGTCTGCTCTTTTTTTTTTTTTTTTTTTTTGCAAGGGTTCGATCTACAACGTATTCTGTAAGGAAAATTATGAAGCAGGAAAATGATGGAGCTCCCCCATCTTGAACGGAAAGTACACATACCCTTACGAATGTGTTTTATATAAGTTCTTTTAACAAGACCGTGTTTTCTTAGAGTTTTGCCTCCATAATCTCAAAAAATTATACTGTGTAACTTTTAGCTATGTAAAAAATCACATCTCTTGTGTATACTGGAGGTGTCTCCTACATTAGTAGTACCTGAACCCTATTGTACCTGAATTTGATCGCTAATGTTTTACGAGAGCATAGTCATATTATACTTTACGACAATGTTTAACGACAGTATAATCATATTTCATTTTTTAAATTAAAATTACATTAGTTATTGAGTCTTAATTATTACTTTTCCTAAAACGTTAGATTTCGTTCTTTAGAGCATGTTCTATCGTAAATTGTTAGATCTTTTTTCTTTGTACCATTTTTCTTCCTAATATTGTTGACATTCGGGTCATTTGATCAATCTATAGGCATTTCTAAATGAGGAACTATTTCATAGTCTCCCGTATATGTATATATAATACATAAATCAAAATTTTAAATCATATTTACTACCACTTTTTTAGAAAAAAAACTGTCATATTTATTTTTCTCCGATTAAATAAATTAAAACTATTACATAATTAAAATAATTATTGTTATAGAATTGAAATTTTTAAATAAGTGATTTTATGAAACTGAAACTGTTATACAACTGTTATGGAATATATTTGGTAGGAAGTCTCCCGGATAAAAGGGAGTTTTTGAACACATATAGAAGAAGCTAAAAATAGAAGAAAGAAACTTGTAGCAGTATATTTAAACTTAGTTTAGCAGACAGTAGTTATGTCTGTATTGGTTGTAAGATGGAAATCTTGTTAAAATATTACATGACATTTATAAAGTGTGTCCAAATGAAAAGGAAACTAAAGTTATGTGTGAAAACATTTTAATAACAATATTATAATTACACTTCATGTGGAATAGTACAACTATAACTAATTGCTATTGACATTGATACACTGATCCCAGCGTGTAGGAAGGGAGTGGATGGCTCAACACATGGGTCAGGCAAACACCTATTCTCTTCGTCTTGTGATTCTCAGACAGATGCTTGGTCACCCATTGTGCAAAAACTTTGCGATAACTAAGCTTTTTGTGGATTATATGATGCGCAGTTCCTTCAACAGCAATTTCACGTGTTGTTATCCGACGATTCTGCCGTATGAGCTCATCCACATCCGAACAATTTGGACCGATCTGGAGGAATCCATCATGCAACGAACTGCGAAAATGATTCTCCAGCAATGAGTATATTGATGCGAAGCCTTTAACTACGCACGTGCATCTCGAAATACCACCACGCCATCTATCGGCTAACACATTAACTCATTGGGATTTGATATAACGCCTCTACAGCTAAGGTCTATTTTTCATTTGGACACACCCTATAATAAAGGCATAGTTGAAAAACAAACACACAGTAGAAAAACAAGCTGCAAATCTTTTTCACTTATCTTGAATTCTCGAAAGGTAACAAAAAAATATTTGCAGCTTGTTGCTTCAGAGTCTCTGTGATAGCAATATGCTTAATCTCAACTACCAAAGCGCAAAAATATCAAATGGAAATAAGCAGCATTTGGAAAAAATAGTGGAACCTTACTTATTCGTCTCGAGTTTAATATAATTTGATTTTTTAATTCCGATTCTTTTCTCCCTGTGTTACAAAGCTCTAAACAAATGAGATATTGTTTTCATTTATGACCCCATGAGACATCAAATTCTCTAAATAGTTCGCTAAAACATCATATTAAAAAAAAAAAATAATAATAATGTCGAATCCTGCGTAATTTTGACACTTTAAAAGCGAGAGGAAAAACAGAAGGTATGAGATAAAAGATGAAGGGATAAAAAATATAAAAAAGTGACAACAAGCTCAAAAAATTTATTCTAGCGAAGAATCAGGAGGAAATATTGTAACCATGATGCGGTTAGCCTAACGGTTAGCCGCTTAAACATCATTGGTTTATGGTTCTTCTGTACCTGGCATTGCACGTAATTTCAGCTGCTTGGGTTGTATTTTAAGTTCTTATTGATTTTAATTTTAATAATTTCCTGGTTTCTGCGCACTGTTGTGCTGATATATATATATATATATATATATATATATACTTTTTTTTTTTTTAAACAAAAGTGAAAAATGATTTTTATGAGAAATTTCTCCCTTTTATGCTAACATTAATTTGAAACCACAATATCTATCTTATTTAATCACCATACTTATTGTAAAAACCGAATAATAATTTATGTATGAAAATATTAGTAGCAAAATGACTGGAAATTTCCCATGTGTTAAAGTGTCCTGAAATGTAGGCGGGATGTACGACACCTGTAAGGAGCATACTGACATATATATACCAAAACAATTTTAATTTACATATCTACATCTCACAAAAATTTTGAAAAATACTTTTAACATTTTAGAAAATAGATGTTAGATTTTTCAGTTATAATAATAGAGAATTTAAAATTTTTAATAGAAACATGCCTGTGATAATATTTTTTGTTCTATTGCGTGCTAAGTATCCTTTCTCTGAATATTGAACAGAATATAAAGCACATAAATTTGTATAATGCAACAATAATTTGATACAGACCAAAAAATTTCGAGTGGCATAATTTATACAAGACATCAGATAAAAGACTTAAAAAAAAAAAAAAAAAAGTATTTCTCTATGAAAAACTCAATTTATATTAATTTTAATAAATCTCTTATGTTCTTTTCGAACTCTCGATATATTACTTGGAAGTGAATTCGAAATCTCTTAAACATAATTTATAAAATGAAAACTGTCACATCAAAGAAATCTTTATCGGAAATTTGAGTTTAGCAAACTTTAATAAAATTCAAATTGGGAATTCAAAATTTCTCTTCTTAAATATTTTAAAAGGTTCTATCTCCAGAAAATTATATTACAGGAAAAGTATTTTTAAATATATAAGTATTTCTAATATACATCGAGGAAGATATATTCAAAGTGATAAAAAAGTGCCAGAAATATTACCATATGTTATAGCGTATAATTCACAGGTCAGGTAATTTAGTTTTACATTGGAAATTTTAATTTACCGACAAAGATGTACTAAAATAAAAGTAGTGAAGCAGTGTTGATATGTTTCATTGCTTAAGTATGAGCGACTTTGATAACATTTTATTAAATATAATTTCTGGTGTAAAACGCGCGTATCTGCGAAAAAATGAGGTATATTTATTTAACATTAAACATAAAATATAGATTAACGATTTTCAAATTTGTAAAATGGATAAGACTTGGAAACTGCAAAAAAATTCAAAGTTTTTTTTTTTTTTACATCATAAAATTCTAATTATAAAATTATTATTCAAATTCTGAATCATTCCACGTAAAGATTTATAATTAAGAAAAAAAAATCTTCGAATACATTTCGATAAATTATTTAAAATAATAGCTGCACGTAATCCTAAATTTTTGTTATTGGACTTTATAATATAATTTTATTTCTCCTGTAATTCAAAAGAAACGGAATTAAGACACAACTAAATATGGAAAACTATATTATAAGCAAAATAAAAACTTATAAATTTTAGTTTAAAATGTTTAAATTTTTAATAAAGACAGCAACATAGTTTTTTTTATTTAATTTCTTGCAAACAATTACAATCCTAATATTATCTTTATTAATTAAACATGTAAACATTTATAGAATTAAAGACCAAGGTGGAGGTTCATACTATTATTGAACTTTAACGTGGGATAAATAGGGAACAATGGAATAAAATTAACCCCCAGGAAAGTATAACTTTGGCTTATAACTAACTCATGAAGTTCATCATGTATCATCTTTATCCGTACATGTCATCCAATCGCTGTTCGATTCAATGCCTAGGCAAATAAGAGCTATTATTGATCACAGAGGTCGCTGCTTTATATACATTTTTCTCAGTACACATTACTCCAAATTTCCTGAAATCTTAATCAATTGTTCTTCCTACTATAATATATATGTCCAACAAATTTCATTCCGTTACTATTATTCCTTCTTTGTGTAGCAATTTTAATGGCCAGTAGTGTATATATATATATATATATACTTTTATTTTCAGTTCTGTCTTTTAAATTTCAATAAAAAGCAATACCGTTAACTCCATTTTAGGTTTCAGTGGAGTGTTAAATAGTTTAAAAAGTGAGATGTACAGAAAAGTGTAGTTTGAGACGTACAGAAAACTTATTAACTCTGTAACGTGTTAAAATATTTTAAAATATTTAAAAATACCATAATTCAAGAAGGCGTTCACTATCTGTAAACATGTGTGGCTTACATATATCTAAATACAATGTATATGGGTCTAATAGAACGAGACTACACGTGCCCCAACCCATGTGGCAAGTGTATACAGAAGAAAACAAAATTTTCATCATTTATTTTCTTTAAGGGGACTTCACACATTTCACGGCATCACTAAGGTTTCATACAAAAGCTTATATTTCCATTTAATCTATACAATATTTCTCTAACGTGGACCAGTTTCAATTGCTTTTTGATACGATACGCGAGATAAAAAAATAATATTTATACATGAACAATATTTAAGAACGCGGACTTAAGCTCAATGGAATGCTAAGAAAAAATGACGACATTTGTCTGATCAAATTATTTTACGAGAAAAATGTATTTTTAACAGTTGTTTCTTCAGAATTTTTGCAAACGTTATTTTAGACTAAGCAATATTTTAAAGATATATACAGAATATGAACCTTTGTGTCATAAATTGACTAAAAAATACGATCATAAAAAATATAATCAAAATAGGAATTATTTTATTTATTTATTTATTTAAATAAAATAACAACAAAATTAATAAAAAGTCAACGCCAACATGACAACAAAAATTTAAAAGGCGTCGTGAGAGTCCCATATTAAAATTGTACTAGCTGTGGAAGTATGAAAATTCGTTCGTTTGAAATCTCCTGTACATTATAAACAAAAAAGATTAAAAGAAAACATCCCACTGTTGTTAAATAAAACTCCATGAATATACGAAAAACTAATACAGATAATTTAAAAAAGGAGTATTACTACATGTTTCAGCCACATCGACTTTAAGGCATTGCTTTTTATTATTTTAATTGATCTCAATTTTTTTTTTTAATTTCATACTGGTTCTCTATCTGCCTTCGGAACAAAATTTTCACGAAATATATGCGGTATAACATGATCTTTAACACGCCATAAATTTGTAAACTGAAATAGGGAAATGTAAACGCAAAAGGTAAGGAACTGTGTAATTTTTGATATGAATCAAAATTTGCTTAAAATCGAATCTAATTTTTTTTTTAATTAGTACATCACTCTATGTTAGAAATTTTAATTATCAGAGTGTTGAAAAAAAATGAATTGGGTCTATTGCACTCAAATATTTTTGAAATATATAAAAGTGAAATATAGTGAATTTACATGTAATATATGTTTTTATTTATATAGAACAAAAAAAACTACTGAATTGCTTTTAATTTTAGTGTCGGAACGTAAAATCTGTTACTTTACGAAATCTAAAACAATAATTAAAGACTTTTAAATAAATAAATAAATAAAAATTTATTTATTTATTTATTTTAATTTAATTTTAATTTTTTTATAATTTTCTTTGTTATTTTAGACTATTTCACATGCGGATTTTGAAAATGTTTCAATATATCTATTTTATTTCAAATATTCAACAATTTTAAATTATTAACAAGAGAACTAAATGACATTCCTATTAAGAATGCACTTTTAATAAATATAATTGTTTTTCACATATAAAAAATTTATCCATGTAAATTATTTTTTATTGATATTTATTATGAATATAACAACTGCTAAATAGTTAAACTTTAAATGCAAAAGCTGTTTCTGAAAAAAAAAAGAATAATAATAATTAAAAAAAATCAAGAAATATATAACTTTCAAGCCCCGTTTTTTTTTTTTTTTTTTTTTTTTTTTTTTTTTTTAAATTCTTATTTTGTATATGAAAAACAGATTTTACAGATTTATAATAAAGTATTATTGCCAATGTATAAACCTTAAATTTAATTTTGTTTTAAATATTTCCTTATTTGATAATTATTGTTCGAATAAACTGCTTTCTGTTCCTATTTTCGAAAATATTGAAGAGAGATTGTTTTTCTAAAGTTATAACAATACTGCATTTTACCAAAACTTTTTCAATGTAAAGCCTATATCCTCATTTTTTGTGCATATACATTTAAATCTGAATACTAATCTTCATTTTATTTAATTAGATATATATAAAAAAATTAAAAGAACAGAACAAAATAGGAACTTATGATATTCATTTTTTTAATGAAAATGAAGGTACTTATATCTCTACTGTTTTTAAATCATTTATTTACCAAAAGAGAAGATCTACTGAGGAACATTCGTAATGTATTAACATGTTTCCCCGGAATCTAGAAACATTTCAGGATTCTTACATGAGAATTCCCTAAAAGGGAGATCATTACAAGGAAAATTTATACAATGTATTTTCAAAATTTAAAGTTCTTATGTAAAAAAAATCTATAACGTGGCAAAATCTACCGCTCATGTTTTCGAACTATTATTTTATTATTATTATTTTTTAATCATAATGTTTTATGATTTACAATCCTAGGTTTGCTTTAGAACTATACAAATATTTCTGGTATTAATTTTTTTCTTGCCTTTTTTTCTCTTTTTTCTCATCATTTCTCTTATTCATATCGAATTTCTATAATACCAGATGTCTTGTTAAAGCAATTACTTTTTATCCAGATAAAAATTGAATAGCAAAGGAGAACTCTATAAGGTGAAAACAATTCAAATTCATTCTAATTCAAATCAATACCTTATTATATCTCTACAATAAAAATCAAATCAATGTAATCAGTAGAATAAAATCTTTTTAATGCAGTTTTTTAAAATTAATTTGCTGTTCCCAGTTCATTGATAAGAGGAAATGAATTTTATTACGACAAAAATTAAGAAATAATATGAGGGAAATTTCAGGAATAAAAGCGAAGCATAAGTGAAAAGCTATTTTAACTTTTCCTTCACCCAAATTACTGTGCCAATTTTTTCGATCGTTGAAATAAATTCTCAGTTTTTTTATTCATTTTTAATTAAATACTTTCCAAATGAATTTTTTGCTGTTTTCTGTAGCATTAAAAATATGCAATAAAAGACATAGAATATTATTTTCCTAAAAGAAAAAATACAAATTACCAATGTTTTCTCCAGCAAAAGTACTATGACTAAACAATTATATCAAAATATAATAATGAAAGGTAATTCATAAAACAATAATTAGGGAAAGTGAAATTATTTGAAAATATCTCTATTATTTATAAATCCATACTTGGATGTGAAATGCAATTTTTTCATAATATTTTTGTACACATATTTATTAATAATTATAAAAACAAATTACTGATAAATATTTGTTTTAAAAATTCTTGTTAATATGAAAATGAAATTAAATAAATATTTTCATTTCTGAAATTAAATAAATATTTTTCCTTTTAGAACATAAATAATTTAAAATACTGGATTATATTCACTGTTAAGATTTCAGTTTTCAATGTATTTATACGGCTGGTATAAAACCATGCAACAATTTAACTATTTAGTACTTTTTATGCGTTCGTATAAAACTGTGTTACAGAATTTTTGTGGAAGGAACAATGAATTCACATGAACAATGAGCTCTGTATACCAGTGGTGCACTAAACTACCACCTCGCAAATTGATCATTAATTGTTGTGATGCTTGATATTCATAATCTTTATTGAATATATCTGTAAAAAATACTCTTAAATAACTAAAAAAAAAAATATGTTTCAAATACTTTTTATTGTCTGTTTCCTAATGCAGTAGATAAAGGGTTAATGCAATTATATGGGCAAATCTGTTTGGATATTTTCAAATGTAGACAATTTGTGGAATATTTAGAGACACGCTGAATGCCATTGAAACTTCAAAAGTGTAAAAATTATATGTTTCAGTTATGGAACATATAATATTTAAAACATTTTACATATATTTAAACATATAGCATACAGAATGAAACATATAGCATTTGAACAATTAAGAAAATAATTGCAAACAAAACTTGAAAAAAAAATCTTTTATGGATCATCACTCAAAACTATTACTAGTGAAGCATTGCAAATTCTAGCATCTAAGCATATATTGTTTTTTTATAAATTATATATTTATTTGTGAGAGAATACTACGTAATAATATCTCAATATTACCTTAAAAAAAGAATTAAAAATTTTTACATGGTTTTTGCGTATAACATGGAATAATTATCAACTAAATATAGAATAACTTTTGAAAAAAAAAAAAAAAAAAAAATAGGAAAACAGTGCAAAACCTATATCTTCGAATTAAAATATAAAGCTGTGACGAAATATGAGTATTTGTATTAAACAATTTTAACTTTGCTTGTGGAAACGATATCTAAATTAGTTTTGTATTATTTATTAGTTAAATGTATAGAGAAACTTCCATGAATGGGTTCGCAGAATAACGTGAGAATTCAGAAAGATCGATAGAATGAGCTGAAAATATATCGCATTCTATATAGAATTGCTGAATAAGGAATTCTATAGTATGTGCACAATGTGTAAGCTGTTCAGAGATGGCTTTCTAAAATAAGCGTTCTAAAATTGCGTTGGTCTGCTCTAACCCTGGTTCTTAATAACATGTAACACAATTAGATAAATTTGGAATGACGACTGCATGCTAGTTGTCCATACAGATAACCGTGTCGTTTCTCATTCATATCAATAAATGACGTACACAAAACTCATAAGAACTTTAAAGCGTTATAAAAATCTAAAATTATCCAAACTAATATTAAAAAGTGAAAATGAATTAACAAGCGAAATTTTGTTCACGAATTTCACTATGTATTTAATAAAATAATTTTGAGTGATTTTACAGGGCTTTTCGAAACTGCAATATGGTTTACTAGACTTTTAAAGAATTTGCAATCAATGAAAAAATCGGAGAATAAGCAAAAAGAAAAAGTATAATGGGTTGTTTGAGTATTTTGCCTCAAGTACATACACATTGTTAAAAATTTAGTGTTAGTTTGAACCAAGATTTGGTACTGAAGTAGCTGAAACCAGCTGATGGTTTAAAGTTTTACCATGACTTGGTAATTTTACGTTGAACTAAATGTTGGTAATATGTTTTAAATAAAAAATAAAAAATAAAAAGAACTTCAAAATTCTACTGTACTGTAAAAATCAGGTTCTTAAAAATAAGTATATATTTTCTCAAAATAAACCCGAAACAATATATACTTAAATTTGACAACCCATGTTCTCATTTTTGAGTACATTGACATGTCAAATATGGGGATATTGTGATTGTTATTGGTCAACTCCATTTTTGAGTATGTCAATATACAAAAACTAGTACATAGGTTTTCAAATTTAAGTGTGTATTGTTTCGGGGCTATTTTGAGACAATAAATACTTATTTTTAAGAACCTATTTTTTACAGTGTGAGTTGGGAATTGAACTGAAGATCTTCTTGTCTCAAGCCTCACATTCTGGCGCGGGTTTCTTCACCGATTATTCTGTTTAGATGATTTTCATAAAAAGGGCTAAATTTTCTAGGGTCTTATCTTGACTCATGGATGAGTTCTTGAACAAAATTTGCACTTTACCGTATGTTTTCGACCCCGTTTTTTAATTTAAGCTTGGTTTGGTTTTAAAAAGAATTTTACTGATTCATACTTCCTGGATTGCACAATAAATTTCCCCCTCTTCTTAAAGGAATATATTTCAGTAAACTTGTTTTTTAATAGTAATATCTGGTTAGTGATCAAATGCATAAAAAAACTCCTATTTTCTTGTAATGCCTGTTGGTTTTGAGTGACATCACACGCGATTTCAATTTACAAATTTCATTTTCATTCTCCGGTTTACAGCTGGTGATTTTCAGCGCACTAGTGGCTCCATCTGCTGAATACAAAAGGAATTAAAAATTGCATGTACGCCGAAACATTTCTCCAACATTTTGTGAACAGAAATTCAATCGTAAGAAGTGGAAAACTAATAAATGAGGTTAAAACATATTATGGTATTACTTATAATTTTACTCCATAAAGTGGTTCAAGTTTGGACTGAAATTTTTAATAGCGTATTTTTTGAATTTGGTCGTTATATAATCTTTTGTGCATCCCTATTGGAAGAATTGTACAAGGTAAAAACGCAATTTCTAACAACGACCGTGTTATAGCAAAATTCTAATTTACGAATCAAATTCATACTCTTTTAAAAAACATTAATGCACTTTACATAATCTGCCTATAAAACACGTGATATAAAAGTATGTATTCTTTTTTTCATGTTCCCTGTAAATGAACAATGAGTAAAAATCACATCTTCTTCCGATTTATCATACGTTTTTAAAGAAATGTAGAGCATATAATAACAGGGGACTTGGCGTTGTAATATTAAAAAAACCGGAAAAACTACTACGTCAGAAACGCCAAAGAAAAATATTTGAGATGGATACAGCTGTTTCTTTGGCCTTAAGCATTAAATTCGGTCCTTTTCCTATATATATATACGAGCACTTTTCCAGATTCAGAATACTTTTTGCACTGAAGACGGTACGCTTAAGGCTACCGAAACAGCTGTATGCATCTCAAATATTTTTCTTTGGCGTTTTTGACATAGTAGTTTTTCCGGGTTTTTAAATGTAGTGCATAACAACTTATTTTTGATTTTTAATTATTTTTTATTTATTTTTACAATTTTAAAGAATTTAAGTACTAAAACTAACTGAAATAATCAGAATACGTAAATCGAATTAATGGAAATTCTTCTGTGGCCCTTCATATCTTTTCTTTAAACACAATAAAAAAATTCCCATGGTTCTATTTACATTTTAAACCGTAAAAAAGGGAATGTTAATTATATCTTAGAAATATATGGAGAATTAAAACTTTGATAGTCCAAATTTTAAGAATATAACGGGTGATATTATCCCTCATCTCAGTATGTTCTTAAAAGGTTCATTTTAAAAAAACACAGTCATACAAACCAAATATTATATACATTGGATTCATTTGATAAACAGTTTCGTCACACAAAACACAAATATATTTTACTTCATCAAAATATGATATACGTAGTCTGTCATACCGAATGAGTGATGAGTTAACTTCAGTGTATTACCTTCTCGTACAATCCCTTCCCCCTCGGTTTTGTATTTTTATTCCTTTTTTTATTCATCCAACTCTGGCATTATTTTCTGTTTTCCCTGACAGCTACTTATCACTTTCAAAGAAAGTGAAATTTTTGTTAGAGAATGGAATTATGAATTTGAAGTGGAAGTATCTTTTCTCCAGGAGCAGAGATAACTGGAACTACTTCTCCTACTATTTAGTATTTTTCGCGCTGCTTTATTTGTTACAACAGATGAAAAAATACTTATAAGCAAAAAGTATATTGAAGAGAAATTTATATCCTTTTCACCATCATTTTAAGATACGAAAAATACATAACACAGCTAATATTCTTCTAAAAGTTTCCCTTAACGAATTAGAAAAAATGTTTGTGCCCCTGTTTACAAATGATTAATGTTAATTGCATCAAAAAATTGCATCATAATGTTAATTGCCTAAGAAACATTCTTTTATGCATCTCAAAAATAGTATGTTGTTTTATTATGTGTAATGATTTTGAAGATTATCTAAAATAAACCTCAGTCATACACTGACATATATCCTCACTTTTACGTGTCCTGTAGTGCAAACCATTTGTACCACGATAATTTGGAAGATTGTGAAAAAAAAAAAAACATTAACGCATATCATATTTTTATTGTTCTAAAAATAATTGTCTAAATGAACCGTGAATTGACGAGTAGATGAAACGATGACATAAATTCTTTCTACAGTTGTTGTCAAGTGCTCGAAACGCAAAAGAAATGAAAAATGTAATACATGACATATAATTTCTTTTTCGCTTTTTTAAACAATCTAACATTGTTGGAAAGAAATCAAATAAGCAGAGTCTAATAAGCAGTAAACAATAAAATATTCTGTGTCCCTTTATATATTTTCATTAAAAACAATAAAAAAATCCATAGGATCCTACTTAGATTTCTATGATTAAGGATTTTTTTTAAGTTATTTAATATCTATAGAGGTATATGAAAAACTAAAATTTTGATATACCAATTTCATAGCTGCCAAATATTCCGATTTTTAGATCCGAAAATTTTCAACTATGTAATTTTTACGAATAATTATCGAGAGATTTACCTTCATCTCATTATGTTTTCTAAAAATTCGTTTTTAAATACAACTAGTTGGCATAGATGGACTCTGCTCAGTTCCCCATCATATGTAAGTTCTCATAAATTTCTTGTACAGGACTTATTATATACATGTTAAGAGAAATGAATTTGACCAAACGCTTGACACAGTGACAGAACGAAATCCTCGCCTAATAGGCTACCCACCATTCAGTTCGATATCTTATTCTAATCTATTAATTTATTTTACTGGGATCAACTTCGTAGTTTATTTTCATGCTACTATTTCCAATGCAACTTTCCTAAAAATGCGTATTTTTATGAAATATCTCCCCATTTTGCAAGGTTGATAAAATCTTAAATTTCGAATAACTTACGAAATTTTCCTATTAGAACATTTGCAGTCAATCATGTTCATACAAGTATCATAAATGTTATTTAGAAATTGTCTGATATATTTATGATCCTTAAAATGGACGTTTATGCTCGATTTTGCCTTATTCTGCCATTTTAAGTAAATCGTAAATTCCAAATAGCTTACGAATTTTTTAAATTTTAAAATTCATACTCTAATGTATTCATGCTAGTATCCTAAATAATATTTCGAAAGTGGTTTGACATCTTTAAGATGAAAATATCCCTCAAGATTTACGTTTATGTGAAATTTTGTTCTATTCTGCCATGTTAAGAAATTCGTAAATTTCCAATAACTTACGAAATTTTTATACTGGAAAATTCATAGTCATTAATGTTCATGCCAGTGTCCGGAATAATATTTCAAAAGTAGTCTGACATCTTTACGATGAAAATATCTCCCAAAATTGACGTTTATGTGAAATTTTGCCCTAGACTGCCATGTTAAGAAATTGGTAAATGTCTAATAACTTGCGAAATTTTCAAAGTAGCATATTTATAGTTTCTGATGTTCATTCCGGCATCAAAACTGATATTTTAAAACTGGTCTGACATTTTTACAGTAAAAAGATTCCATTTAATGCACGTTTAAGTGAATTTTTGTCCTATTCTCCCATGTTAAGAAAATCGTAAATTTCGAATAACTTACGAAGTTTTTTAATTCGAATGTTGCAAATGAATAGGATTCTTACCAGTGTCGAAAGTAATATTTTAAAACTGATCTGACCTCTCTTCGACAATTTGTTCGTGAGATATCGTGTACACAGACTAAAAAACTAACGGACTTACACACTAACCCACTAACAGACTAACACACTAACACACTAACAGACACCCTACAGACAGACACCATACAAATTTTGTCATTTTGGGATTCCTCACACCTGAAAACGTATAAAAAAGTAAAAAAACCGAGGTCAAAAATACCTATAGTCTGATGGGGAACTAAAAATACTTAGAAAATATTAGTAATTACTTTGTATTCATTTGAGAAAAGATTTCTTTCCATAAACGCTAACTACATTGTACTTCATGAAATTATTATTTCCTTAGTCTACTAGTAATTTTCTGTCTGTCATACCGAATGAGTGATCAGTTGGCTTGGAATTATCTTCTAGGTTACGTGAACTAGGTTACTGACTTGGAGTTATCTTCTACCTTTTCATGCAGTCGTTTTCCCTTGCAATTATATTGTTAGATCTTTTTATATTTATCGAACTTTGGCACTATTTTTGGCTTCATGTGACAACTTCTGATTAACTTCATGGAAAATGACATTTTGTTATGGAATGGAATTCTAAATCTGAAATTAAAGTAAGCTTTTTTCAATCTTTTATTTAGGAATCCAGATTACTAGATCCACATTTTCTATTTTCTATTTATTGCATTGTTCTACTTGCAATAACAAATGATAATAGAGTCTTTAGCAAGAAGTATGCAAAAAATAAGATAAATAATTATATATATTCTTCAAGTAAATGAGAAGAAAATAAAAATTTGTTTCAAATTACCCCCCCCCCCCCACCACCCCCTTTTTTTTTTTTTTTTTTTTTTTTTTTGTTGAAAAGTTTTCAAGACATTGAATAAATCTTTTCTTACTTGTTATTAATTGAAAAACATAAAATCCATTAAGTAATTTTTCATTTGATGTTTAAATATTAGTATTAAGTTGAAAGACTATTGAACGAAAACTGCTTATTTTAATAGAATATATGATTGTAACCTGTAAATTTTAAATGGAATAATAAGGCGCGACTATATAAAATTTACATTGCATGAAAAGTTTAATTAATATCCTTGCACGTAAGAAAGACTTAAATTCACTAACTTCATTTTTTATAAAAATTTTTACTTTAATTTGCTTGTTATGATACATCTTTTCACCCTGTTATAATAAAAGTCTCAGAATTAAAGGATACATTTTAATAATCTGACATGATTTAAAAACATTAATTGCGGCAAAGAAATTAATATGTCATAAAATACAAAAACGTCTTTTGAATTGTTTTATCGTCAAATTTACTTTTCAAGTAATTTCATTTTCATTAGAAATATTACGTTAATTTAAAACACCATGAAATTGCTGTTTTTCTTTTTTTTTTTTTTTTTTTTTTTTAAGGACTGAGAGCCTATTAGTCTAAATCTGGGATTTTTGCGTTGTCGTTTTCGATAGTTTGGACATTTATCGAAAGCTAAAATTTATCGAAAATATAATTGAATAATTTGAAAGCGATGTTATAATTGGGTAGAAAAAAAAAACTAATAGTCCTCCGTCCTAAACTAAATTCTGCTTTTGCCAGAATTTCATCAAAATCTTTTTTATTATTATGATTATTATTATTGAAAGAGAAAGAAAAGAAAATTAATAATAATCAGTATCGTTACAAGTGATATCGAAAAAGTTTTTTTTTATAATTTTGAATTAGGAAATAAAAAGTGCGCGTGAAATAATATGAAATAAAAATAAGTAAAAAAGGAATTTAATGATTTAATGTTTTTGTTTTTCGGGGACTGCTCATGCATATAAAAAATGCGTATTAAAACGAGTCTAAGAAGGAAGCGAAATAAGTATTCAGTTATATTACGATAAATGCGATATATAATATGATACGATATATTAGACCTATCGTCCAGGGTTAGTAGGCATTTTCGTTCAAAGAAATAGTTTGTTCGTTCGGTCCCTTGAGGTACAACTTTCACTTTAGTCCCGTCAGGTACAACTTGCACATTAGTCCCCTTTAATTTCCTTTTTTTTTCCATTTAGTTACATAAAAAAAAAAAAAAATCGTGTATTCAATGTTATGTATCGCATTAAATTATTACAGTAATTTTTATTTATTTATTTTTTTAAAGTTGTAAAAATATTTTTATTATTGCTTTATTTCTAGAAGAATAAGCCTTAGTAAACCTAATAGTTTCTTTCAATGTTTTTTTAGAGGCTGGTGTGTATCATTTCAGTATTTCTTTAGTTATAGGGTAATTATAATTGATTTTATATTTTGTTTTTATTAATATAGGTGTTGAGCAAATTGTTTTTACAAAATAAGGATTTAAGTACCCATCCATACGAGTAATAATTATTATGGAACATAGGGTCATATTCCACCGTGAAACACATAAAAGAGTAAAATTAGAATTTCAACATAAACTTGCAATAGTTTTGGAAAGAGAATAAGCGATACCAAAACTTGCATAATCTGATTTATTGATAAGAGAGAAACTGTCAGCAGGAGTTGAAAATGTCTGCCACACATGTCGCGAAGGGATGTCTGGTACACCTTTTCGATGTTTCCTCCTATTGTGTTAATTCTGTCTTCATAAAAATGATTTTTGCAACGACAGCTTTATCCAAGTCCACATTCGTCTCATTTGCTAAAGATTTTGTGGACCTATAGTAAAAAACGTCCAGTGCATCCCCAGTAGCACATAATGTTGTTAAAACGTTGTTATAACTAATTTTTCACTGTTCAGACTTATTTGCAACGCTATAACAACGTTACGTGCTCCCTGGGATTGAGTTCAGTTGAGCAAGGACGACAAGCCATAGGTACGCCACGTTCGATCTGACTTGTATGATAGGTGACATTGAAGAAGTACCGGACTTTGCTGGTTCATTGATTGATTGGATCGATTTTACACTAGTGCTGTGCAAATGGGCAATCTGGACTGTTCTGTAAAAATATCTTAGGGAACAATCATGCAAAAATAACATGTCTCATTTTTAGGGGGAACAGAATAACCTGCGACAACTGGAAATAAATTGTTCTTAGAAGATACGGTATGTTGCGCCCATCAAACAATCTGACAAGATGTAAAAGCCTATCACGTGACCACCAAGGTTACCTGCCCAGATGTTTACGGAATTTTTTTTATTATGTTTCGAGGGATAGTGCAGTTGGGATTGTTCTAAGACCAAAGTGCTTATTGCTAAGATTCAAAATGCCTTCTTCAAATGCTGAATATTCCCTCATCACTAAATAACACTGACGTAGGAAATCATAGATCATTATTTCTTATCCCGAACATTCAATGCACTATATCTGCCTGCCTGGGATAATAAACTTGTTATAAACGTTTTACCTTTCACGCGTAGTAGGGGTATGCGTTTCTCGTCTAAAATACGTCCCGCCACATTCTGAGAAATTACCAATTCGTATGCCACCGCTCGCGTACTTGTGGAATAAGTTGTAATTTTTGCGAAGAAGCGGTCTTTCTTTTCTGCTATTCACGCATTTCACAAATTGTATACATTGTGGTTTGAGATGACAAACGATCTAATCGGCTTTTTGCAGTTATCGGTCTACTTTGCCGAATATAAGATGATTAGGAATACGACATGTTTGAAATCGCCGCTCGCACAATCTTCGTGATTTATATCTCCGTTGTCTTCGCAATATGTGAGATGCATATCTGATAATTAATCGTATGCATACATCCCCATTGCCATTACGAAACGTACGAATGATGTAAGAAGGTGCATTGATGGTGTTTCCTTTCAATTCCAACGTTCCATCAATGTTTCATCTGATTGGGTATATACGAAACATATCGTGCTGCTTCTCTCTAGAAATCTGCATATGATTTGGTTCTTTCGCACTGAGTTTATGTCAGCACAAGTGGTCTATTAGATTAATACATGAAACGGATTCCAAACCACAACGAACATCCACGCCAACACAGGGATTTCATCCCGGAACATCTGGAATGGAGGATAGTGCGCTACCAACCAGGCAATTTTTCTTAGGAGATATGTTACGTAGGTAGGTATAAAACAGTCTGAGAGTTGATGACCTGTTCGTGCACTGTTAAAAATTTCAACAAAAAACTCTGTGTAATCTATTATCTTAAGTCTTTCGTAAAATTACAGAGAAAAATAAACGGAGATGTTAAAAAATTTATTTTATGCATTCATTTTAATAACTAATATTAATTATTTAATTATTCGTGAGAATATATTTCGGACATAGAATGCTTTTTCTAGAGTCGAAACAGTCATTTTTAATTTTAATTAAAAAATTACATAAGAAAATTAGGTAAAAATACAGAGTAAAGATTGAGAATCTCGATTATTCACTAAGAATTACTGTAAATTTACAACGAATCTGGATAACATTAAATTTACTGGAATGTTTAACAGTGATGCTGGACGTGTTTCGATTTTACTCTTTTCTGTCTCTCAGTATGGAAATGCAACCCTTTGTATAATGGTAGTTATTACTTTCCTGAATGGGTACTATCAACACTATTATTTTGTAAAAACAACTTAAACTTACCTGTATAGTAATAATAATAATAATAACTAACTGGAACCCGTCGAATTCGACGGTCACTTAATTGAACGTAATGTTTCAAAAATCGTCGCATCATTATTTAAATTTATTTAAAGTTACAACATCTAATATAATTTACGGTATTTCACTTAAAAAAAAAAAGAAATTCGGAAATATGCTTATAGAAATACTATATATGACATCACTTTCTAAAAAGTACTGTCAATGTGACGTCAAACTGGCTCCAAATAAACAGTTGCTATCTTTTATTCTCTATTTCGTTTAATACTGAGACTACATGTCAGCTCACCCGTCCGACGTTGCCCGGGCCTATGATAATAACCTTAAATGAACCTTAAATTTGTATTATTTTATACCTTTAACTCGATTTTGTTTGAATTTCTATTTTTAAATAAAAACATCGCGAAGAGAAAAACAATCAGAGGTAACAAAAAAATTACCTCGAATCGAACGAAACTCTGCCTTGTGACCCCGGTGGTTGCGGCAGCGCATACACGGGCCGCTAACAACATAAAAAAATTCCCAAAAATTAACCTGGAACCGAACGAACCCGCCCGGCAATGCCCGGGCCCGTGATAATAACCTTAAATGAACCTTAAATTTGTATGATTTTATTTCTTTAACTCGATTTTGTTTGAATTTCTATTTTCAAATAAAAGCATTGCGAAAAAAAATCAGCTGTAAAAAAAAAATTACCTCGAACCGAACGAAACTCTGCCTTGTGACCGCGGTGCCTGCGGCAGCGCATGCGCGAGCCGCTAATACCATGAAAAAATTCCAAAAAAAAAAAAAAAAAAAAAAAAACCTGGAACGGAACGAACCCACCCAGCATTGCCCGGGCCCATGATAATAGCCTTAAATGCACCTTAAATTTGTATGGTTTTATATCTTTAACTCGATTTTGTTTGAAATTCAATTTATAAATGAAAACATCACAAAAAAAAATAATAATAATCATCTGTAACAAAAAAAAAAAAAAAAATACCTCAAACAGAACGGAACTCGGGTTCGTGACCCAGTGCCTGCGGCACGTATATGCAGGCCGCTAATAACATGAAAAAATTCTCAAAAAATATCCTTGAACCGAACGAACCTCTGACTCGTGTTACCGCTGCCTGTGGCTTCGGAACCATATAGCAGGCATGCTACGCATGCACTGCAAAATCCCCTTTCCTACACCAGGGAGCGCAGTATGTTGTATACGAACATCACCAACCGACTTGAAGTTCCAAGACCTTTCAAATAAGGAGTCACGTGGTGGTGTCAGCTGCAAAGTCCTTTAGTTACACTTTCCAACGCCAGGGGGCACACGTACTCCATACGAACAACACCAACGGTCAGGAAATATCAAGACCTTTAAAATAAGTTGTAACATGATAGGGTCTACTGCAAAATCACCATTTCCATTTTTAACCACCAGGGGGCGCACTATATTGTATACAAACATCCCCAATCAGCATGAAATTTCAAGACCTTTATCACCAAGCGCCTTGGATTTCCAAGACCTTTCAAATAAGGCGTCACGCGGTGGTATCAACTGCAAAATCATTTAGTTGCACTTTCCACCGCCAGGATGCAGCGTGTTCTGTACGAACATCACCAACGGTCAGGAAATACCAGTACCTTTCAAATAAGGTGTAACATGATAGGGTCAACAACAAAATCACCTAGTTCATTTTTCACCACCAGGGGGCGCACTATATTGTATACAAATATCCCCAATCGACATGAAATTTCAAGACCTTTAAAGTGAGGCGCTACATGTGTGGGTCTAGAACGGATTTCCCTCTCAAACTAATTTCCCCCTCCCCCCCCTCCAAATATATTTTTCCCCCCTTCAAAATCGAAAATTCCAAATTCGCAGAAGTGATTTTTTAGTATTCGACTTTTTTTTTATTTTTCTCTTTTCATAACATATCTACAGACCGAGACCTTTTTTTAGACACCTCAACCAAATTTTTACACCAAGCTGTTCTTTCAATTTAGTGGAGACAGACAAAAACATGTTTCAAATTAATATATAGATTAAATATATAAATTAAAATTCTAGATTCTTTTTGAGAAATCTAAAACTCGTTTAATTAAAAATTAAATTTTCTTCAAATTAATTTTTTTTTTCAAATAATTGATTTACACCAAACGCAGGAAAATCTTGAAAAAATCTTGAAAAAATTGAATGTAAAGTTGATTGTGCACGCATAACTTTCTTCAAACTCAACGAATTTAAGCAGTTAATAGCTCAAAAGAAAGAACTTGATCCACTGAGTGTTCTTAGACTTGCGTCAACAGCCTACGTTAATTAGAACTCTAGTTGTAGAGGTTTGAGTGAAGGAAAATCTTGAAAAATTCTTGAAAAAATTGAATGTAAAGTTGATTGTGCACGCATAATTTTCCTCAAACTCAACGAATTTAAGCAGTTAATAGCTCAAAAGAAAGAGCTTGATCCACTGAGTGTTCTGAGAGTGAAACGATCAAGATCCATTCATTAGAAGAGGAGCTGAGAGAATTCGAATTGCTTGAGTGAATGTGTCCCATAAGAAATGTACAGGGAAGAATCGTGTTTGAGTATAACTTGAGTAAGGTGGGAGTTGAGTAAATTTCAATGATTGATGACATATCTGTGTCTAAATACCTTTCATTTAAAAAAAAAAAAAATGAAGGAAATCGGCCGGATAGAACGGCCAGACGGACTGACTTTAGTTTTCATAATTTTTTTTAATATATAAGATAATAAACTGAAAAAAAATTAGTTTTAAATATTTAGTTATAAATATTTTAGAAATTTGCAAAAAAGAAATAAAAAGAGAAAATTAAAAAAAGCAATAAAAATTTGTTTAGGGCTAAAGCTACTGATATGCAATTTAAAATAAGCAATGTTGAGAATCTCCTTATATTATTAAAATCTGTACGCATCTGTCTGTCTGTTTGTCTGTCTGTCTGTTTGTCTGTCTGTCTTTCTGTCTGTCTGTGAGAAATGCCTTGTGACTGCTAAAGCTCCGGCGCTAATGGTCGCAGCGTCTGGAAACCGTTGTCGACAGACGCAGAATTTCTTCATCTCGACATCGCGATAATTCGCTAAGCGATGCGACCCTAATTAGCGGAGATATTAATTAACACGTCGACCCGTGTCTACCGAAAAATGACCCCGAATTCATGATTAAATGCTTAAAAATGGACATTTTTACGGAAAAAATGGAAAATAAATTAGAAATATCAGTCGTATTGTTACAAACAAGATACCATTGGAAAGGGCTTTTTTTTCTTAATCCGATGGTTTAAACGGCTTATCGATCGGACAATTAGATTTTTTTAATTAACTAAACTACAAAAAAATGTTGGCAACAAATCACAAGAGTTTTATTAATTTCGCAGATGACTGTATAGACGTATTTCGGTTACCATGGCGCGGGGCGAAAGAAAATAATTATAAGATAAAAAAAATTTTATAAACCATGTTTTTTAATTTTCTGTTGAATCATATAAACGCTACTGAAGGCAGCCGGAACCCCAGCAACTGGATAAAAGTATTAAAAAAATTCCTTGCTATCGTCTTTTGAGCTATTATAAAAGTTTCAAATGGCTATCTAGCCGGGAAGTTAGTTAAAAGTTGATTGCAAGCTTTGTACTGGAAACGCTGCCGAAGGCAGCAGGGTCCCGAAGCAATCGGATTAAAATATTTTTAAAAAGCATTTTCACCGTACTCTGAACTGTTCCGAAAGTTTCAAATGTCTAGCTACTCGGGAAGTTAGTTTAATAAATTTTCTGTTGAATCATATGAACGCTGCCGAAGGCAGTAGTGACCTGAAACAGTTGACTAAAAGTATTAAAAAAATATATTGCCACCGTGTTCTGAGCTATCCAAAAAGTTTCAAATATCTAGCTAGTCGGGAAGTTAGTGAAAAATCGATTGCAAGCTTTGTACTGGTAACGCTGCCGAAGGCAGCAGAACCCGAAACAGTTGGCTAAAGGTATTTAAGAAATGCATTTTCACCGTGTTCTGAACTATTCTGAAAATTTTAAATGTCTAGCTAGTCGGGAAGTTAGTTAAATAAATGTTCTGTCGAATTATATAAGCGCTGCCGAAGGCAGCGGGACCTGAAATAGTTGACTAAAATTATTAGAAAAATGTATTGTCACCGCGTTGTGAGCTGTCCTAAAAGTTTCAAATGTCTAGCTAGTCGGAAAGTTAGTGAAAAATCGATTGCAAGCTTTGTACTGATAACGCTGCCGAAGGCAGCAGGAACCCGAAACAGTTGGCTAAAGGTTTTAAGAAAATGCATTTTCACCGTGTTCTGAACTATTCTGAAAGTTTCAAATGTCTAGCTAGTCGGGAAGTTGGTTAAATAAATTTTCTGTCGAATCATATAAGCGCTGCCGAATGCAGCGGGACTTGAAATAGTAGACTAAAATTATTAGAAAAATGTATTGTCACCGTGTTGTGAGCTGTCCTGAAAATTTCAAATGTCTAGCTAGTCGGAAAGTTAGTGAAAAATCGATTGCAAGGTTTGTACTGATAACGCTGCCGTAGGCAGCGGGAACCCGAAACAGTTGGCTAAAGGTTTTAAGAAATGCATTTTTACCCTGTTCTGAACTATTCTGAAAGTTTCAAATGTCTAGCTAGTCGGGAAGTTAGTTAAATAAATTTTCTGTCGAATCATATAAGCGCTGCCGAAGGCAGCGGGACTTGAAATAGCTGACTAAAATTATTAGTAAAATGTATTCTCACCGTGTTGTGAGCTGTCCTGAAAATTTCAAATATCTAGCTAGTCGGGAAGTTAGTTAAAAATCGATTGCAAGATTTGTCCCTGACAAACACACAAACCCACAAACCCACAAACCCACAAACAAACAAGAATCGAAGTTAAAAATAAAATAAAATAAAATAAAATAAAATAAAATAAAAACATGGTAAAAAAAAATAAAAAATAGATTTTACTTCCTGCTTTCTGATTTTGTACTGGGAATAAAAATTGCAAATTTCAAAATGCTTAAATTTTCTTCAAAATTATTTCAAACTTGCTACACACTGTTAACATCACAAGACGAAGTTGCAGTTCAAATTTCATCGGGTTTCGAGATTAAACAAAAAATTTACAATTTAATTGCAAATTAAATTTTATTCTAATACGCGTATTTCAAATTCTAACTATGATTAAATTATTTTTAATACATCATTCGAAAAATACTTTAAAGTACTTTTATATTATCGAAAGTGGGATTCAAGATTTCGCTTCATTTACACGTTTTGAGGTCTCCTAATTCTGTTTTCTTTTGTATCTCAGCTACTAATTAAAATAATTTCATAAGTAATACATCATTAGAAAGCTTTTTTGATTTGGAATGGAACAATGGAATACAGAAATTTCTACCGCCAGATGGCGCTGTAATATTTTCAAATTTCGATATTTCAACGCGTATTTCAATTTCTAATTACGATTAAATTATTTTGAATGCATCATTCGAAAGATATTTTAAAGTTCTTTTAAATTATCGAAAGTTTTCACCAGATTTACACGTTTTGAGGTCTCCTGAATCAGTTTTCTTTTATGGCGCTGTAATATTTTCAAATTTCAATATTTCAATTTCTAATTATGATTAAATTATTTTTAATACAGCATTCGAAAAATATTTTTAAGTTCTTTTAAATTATCGAAAGTTTTCACCAGATTTACACGTTTTGAGGTGTCCTGAATCAGTTTTCTTTTGTATCTCAGCTACTAATTAAAATAATTTCATAAGTAATACATCATTAGAAAGCTTTTTTGAATTGGAATCGAACAGTGGAATACAGAAATTTCTACCGCCTGATGGCGCTATAATATTTTCAAATTTCAATATTTCTATTTCTAATTATGATTAAATTATTTTTAATACATCATTCGAAAGATATTTTAAAGTTCTTTTAAATTATCGAAAGTTTTCAACAGATTTACACGTTTTGAGGTGTCCTGATTACGTTTTCTTTTATGGCGCTGTAATATTTTCAAATTTCAATATTTCAATTTCTAATTATGATTAAATTTTCTTTAAAACATCATTCGAAAGATATTTTAAAGTTCTTTTATTTTTATCGAAAGTTTTCCCCAGATTTATACGTTTTGAGGTGTCCTGAATCAGTTTTATTTTGTATCTCAGCTACTAATTAAAATAATTTCATAAGTAATACATCATTAGAAAGCTTTTTTGATTTGGAATCGAGCAGCGGAATACAGAAATTTCTACCGCCAGATGGCGCTGTAATATTTTCAAATTTCGATATTTCAACGCGTATTTCAATTTCTAATTACGATTAAATTATTTTGAATGCATCAGTCGAAAGATATTTTAAAGTTCTTTTAAATTATCGAAAGTTTTCACCAGATTTACACGTTTTGAGGTCTCCTGAATCAGTTTTCTTTTATGGCGCTGTAATATTTTCAAATTTCAATATTTCAATTTCTAATTATGATTAAATTATTTTTAATACAGCATTCGAAAAATATTTTTAAGTTCTTTTAAATTATCGAAAGTTTTCACCAGATTTACACGTTTTGAGGTGTCCTGAATCAGTTTTCTTTTGTATCTCAGCTACTAATTAAAATAATTTCATAAGTAATACATCATTAGAAAGCTTTTTTGAATTGGAATCGAACAGTGGAATACAGAAATTTCTACCGCCTGATGGCGCTATAATATTTTCAAATTTCAATATTTCTATTTCTAATTATGATTAAATTATTTTTAATACATCATTCGAAAGATATTTTAAAGTTCTTTTAAATTATCGAAAGTTTTCAACAGATTTACACGTTTTGAGGTGTCCTGATTACGTTTTCTTTTATGGCGCTGTAATATTTTCAAATTTCAATATTTCAATTTCTAATTATGATTAAATTTTCTTTAAAACATCATTCGAAAGATATTTTAAAGTTCTTTTATTTTTATCGAAAGTTTTCCCCAGATTTATACGTTTTGAGGTGTCCTGAATCAGTTTTATTTTGTATCTCAGCTACTAATTAAAATAATTTCATAAATAATACATCATTAGAAAGCTTTTTTGATTTGGAATCGAGCAGCGGAATACAGAAATTTCTACCGCCAGATGGCGCTGTAATAATTTCAAATTTCAATATTTCAATTTCTAATTAGGTTTAAATTATTTTTAATACATCATTCGAAAGATATTTTAAAGTTCTTTTAAATTATCGAAAGTTTTCACCAGATTTACACGTTTTGAGGTGTCCTGAATCAGTTTTCTTTTGTATCTCAGCTACTAATTAAAATAATATCATAAGTAATACATCATTAGAAAGCTTTTTTGATTTCGAATTGAACAGTGGAATACAGAAATTTCTACCGCCAGATAGCGATGTAATATTTTAAAATTTCAATATTTCAATTTCTAATTATGATTAAATTATTTTTAATGCATCATTCGAAAGATATTTTAAAGTTCATTTATATTATCGAAAGTTTTCAGCAGATTTACACGTTTTGAGGTGTCCTGATTACGTTTTCTTTTGTATGTCAGCCAATTAAGTTTGATCTTTCAAAATTGGTATACGTAGGTTAATTAAGAGGGCCTGAAAGGGTGGGGAAGAAATAGGCGTGCACCGCGCGCGTATCCCCTAACTTGAGCGCGCGCAGCACGCACGGGACTGCGCTGCCGAATGGGGTTTCACCTGCAGAGGATGTGGAGGATGTAGGATGCGTCGATGCGTTGATGCGCTTTGCGTCAGAGGATGCGCACATCGATCGCACCACCCTCAATCACTACTACCGTTTCGACAGATATAAGCTTGAAATTAACCTTCTATAGTACTAAACATAGGGTTTTAGGTATTGTATTATCTTATTATAAGTTTTTGTATAATACAAAATAATCATGTTTTCTCAAAACCTTCGTTTAAGTTTAGTTAGAAAAGTTTGTAATATTAAAATTAGGTCGTGAAATTTACTTTTCATACTTAGAATAAGCAATCTTTAGAAAAAAATTTAAAACAATTTTCCCTTTAATACATTCCTGTGTTTTTAAATAACATAAATTTATAAAAATGTTAATTTTTTCCTTTTAATAATTTAATTTTTGTAATAATCATGCTTTTCTTAAAATGTGTATTTAGTATTAGTGTTAAAGTTAGTAATGTTTAAATTAAATCATCAAATTACTTTATATTATATTTTCTTTTAATAAAACAGTTTTCTTTTTCTTTTCTTCTTCGCCTTTTTTCTTTTAACCTATTAGTAAAATTCACAAACATTCTAAATGTAACAATTCTGAAATAAAACAGACACGGTTAACAGTTAATTAAAAACTTTATTGCAACATTATTTCCACATGGTGTTTCTAAAATTCATTAAACTTGCTTGCATCACAAAATTAGTATACACATATAATTTATCAAATACAACAAAATTTGCAACAATCATTTTTTTACAAGTATTCATCTAGTAAGTTGTCATTACAATAATTAGTATATACAATTTCGCCAACAATAACGAAGGTTACAATCCTGAACAATTTTTACACTATTTATAAATATTTTCAAAGTTTCTATGTATTAAGATAACATCATAATTATTATATACATATAATTACAAGACTTATAACGAAGTTTGCAGTAGAGTTAATTACAGTATAGGTTACAATATCTTCATCAATTTTTACAATATTTAAGCTTAAAGTTCTACATTTTGATCAATTTCGCAATATCCATAAGCTAAACTTGTTATACCATCATCTAAGATGAATCTTTTATCATCGAAGGGACTTAGACTTATTTTATTTTAGTGGATTGTGTACAGTTTATGATTTTCTTGGCCTACTTTTATTTGTTTTTCAATACTTGCTTTTTGCTGTTGTAAACACTGTAAATAATCTTCATGAGTAATTTTATGTCGCACAACCTGAGTGGATACGCCTTTCGCTCTCTTTTTTTCATCTTTGCACGACTTTATAGAATACATTTTCGCCTTCAATCCGACAAACTCTAGAGCTATTTCACCACTTAATTCGTCTTTAAATTTCCCAATGACTTTTTTGTTTTCATTAGAATAAAGAGGATGATCTATAGGATAATCAGAAAAATCAAAGATAGATGTATTACTTTGCATATCTTGATATATATCATCTGTCGTAATATGATACGTTAGTGAATCAGTATCAGTAAATAAGAGCGTCGCTCGGTCGTTATATAGTGGCTTTATGTAATTATAGTGAAAATTATACATTAGGAGTTTAGAAAGTTCAAGAATGCAAAACCCAACATAAATAGGACGATTCATCAGAATGCTTGTTTTAAGTCTTTCGACAGCAGTTAGATCTTCGTCATAAGTTTTAAATGATTTAAAGGTGGGAGATGCTACTAATTTTACTACTCTTTTGGAGGTGTTACTACAAAGTTCAATATTACGTCTTTTTCGTAAGTTTTCCATGGTTTTCCCATACACACTATTGTTTAAAAGTTTAAAAAAATCTTTTTCAAAGGATGATGAAGCTTGTTTACGTTTTTCGGTGTTGAATAATATATATTTTTCCAACCAAGGAGCTTGTTTAAATTCAATGGCTTTATGCACTGCTGAAACTTTCAATCCTAATTGAAGATAGAGTTTTAAATTTCGATAATGCACCACATAATTTTTCTTGTTTTGAAGGTTAGGTATTAATTTTGGTGTCCCAACATATTTTCTATTGTGAAGTAAACTTTTAGCATAAGGTGACAGCATTTCTTCGGTTAAGGTTAATCTTTCAGGTGCAAGTGGATAATCGTTATGGGTATGATGAAGGTGCTGAGGGTAATCGAGATCAACTTCAAAAATATAACCATTATCAGAATCATCTCGAAGAGATAGAATCCAGTCTTCAGTTATATCATTTATGTCGATCCATTTGAAGTTTCCATAGGGTAAGTACTGGGACATAGCCCAACCGTAAAGGTTATTGGCATCCCAGTACATTATATAACTATTGGGTTCATCTGGATTATAATCATTCATATAAGGATTGTTTGCTCTGGCCAGTCTTCTGCTAATCATGCTAATTCCACCTGGAATCCCTTTTTCTATTAACAACAACATATTAATGTCTGTTAAGAGCTCTAGAGATGTTTCAGTCATTTTTAGGCATGCTTGCCATGCAAGTCCAGGAGTGATGAAAAGGTGTGCACAATCAATTTTATAATAACGCATGCAAAGTTCTCTGAAATTCTGAAATACGTCAGCAAGCAATAAAACGTCTGTTTTTATATATAAATTATGGTAATCACCAAGATTTTTCATATTGAGTGTACTCCAAATTTTTTGCGCATGTTCGTAATCATCCTCAGAAATAGCCTCTTCTGTCAATGAATTATAAAATGCAGAAGGAGGAGGGAGTGATGATTCTTCGAATTTATTAAAACAGTTAAAATAGTCGTAGGGATAAACACCTTTGCGTGTTAGTAAATCTAAACATGTGTTAACGGGAAAATTACCTTTCAAAATCTTAAACTGGGAAGAATCAAGATTTTTTACAAGTTTTTCGAGTGATGTAGGTAGGAATTGAAAGCTGTCTAAAAAGACTAATTGTACTGGGTCCTTAGGTTTCTTCAATCTGAATGTAATATAGTTTTCCAAACTTGTAGCAATAACCTCTATCTGATGATTGTTATACTTGCCTAGTTTCGTCATAATATGATGACCGTCATAGTTTTTTAAATTATGAAAGATAATCGGTATTTTTTTAGATAATTTGAAATTCAAGTTACAGGCGTTATGGGCTGCACCTCTAAATTCTCCTGAAATGTGACAATGATCTCTTCGACGATCCTCAGCTAACTGTTTATGGCATATATGACATACTTCAGCATCTTGAAACTCCCTTTCCTGAGCTTCCGTTAAGACTAAAGGCTTGACTTGTGATAAAATCTTGGTGAGTTCTTCCTTTTGAGTCATCATCTTTTCTAAAAAGTGTTCCACAGCGTCTTCTCCTCTATATACTTGAATCGGTTTAACGGAGTGTCCATCTGGCCCGATAATAACATATGCATATCTACAAGGCACATGAAATGCAATTTTTTCACTATGCGAAATATCAGATGACGGGGAAGCCGAAGTAACAGGAACAAGAAGGCTTTCAAAATCTGCATAAATATAGTAAGCAACAGGATGTTGCAAGTGTGTACCTATAAATTTTAAAATGTTATTTTCCTCAGAAGGCATTTTAACAACTTCTACTTCATGTTCTTGACAGTACTGAATGTGGGTTTTCAATAAATCTTCTCTAGTGAAACGATGCAGACACCTAAAACAGTAATATGCAGCAGTCTTGTGTTCCGTTAAATCACCAAGGAGACGTGAAAAGTTTCGAATCAGGCGATAGTGTTGTCTTTCATCATCAGAAATTAGTAATAAGTTGATTGTATCAGTGTCATTTTTTGGTGAAATGTACAGAGGACACACTTTATCGTCTTCATACCCGAAGACATTAATCCGCAAATCATTCATCTTTTCAATCTGCGGTATCTTTGTCAGAGGCACAGGACATGTTATATTACCTAGTTTAATCGAATTTTCATAAGATGTGTAATGAGATACGCGTTCAGGATTGTCACTAAAATGCAAATTCAGTTTATAGGCGTATATGCACCAAATTAGACATTTTTGGTCTTCATTTTGAATGTTTAACACAGCTTTTTTCGCAGCAAGTTTTGATGGTAACTTAATATAGCTGCTAGCGGCTAGGGGATGGTATTTAGCTATTTTCAGTTCCAGATACTGAATTTTTTTAAAAATCCATCCGGATCCTCGCTGGATGAATTCATCTAGTGACTTAAGGATTTTTGCATATCCTTCGCTAATATGCTGTTCAACTGAATCTTCAATAAGTTCTGTAAAACAGGAACTTCTAAAATATGTTTGAATTTCCTCCATATCTTCATTAGGTCTTTTACGCTCTAGCGAAACTTTCATGATCATATACCACTTCAAGGCATTTTGCTCCTTTAACTAACATTTTAGTTTTTCAAGTACTTGAGACTGTATATAAGACTGAAATACTTCTAAATCACACCCATTATTCTCATCGGGATAAAACATCAGGGTTTTAAACACGCTAGAAGCTTCCGCTTGTCTTTTACCCCTTTTAGACTTTACAGCAGGTGCAGTTATCTTCCGTTTTCTAGTAACGAGTTCATGCTCTTGGCGCTTGTGAGAAATCAGTTCAGATTTTAGATCGAACATTTTATCACAGTCACTGCATGGATATCGTGAAATTTCATGAAATTTTAAATGTCTTTGAAAATTATCAAAGCGGGAAAAAACTAGATTACATTGTTGACACTTTATCGAAGCTACTTCATCTTTGCTTTTATGAAGTAGCATGTGACGAATCAAGTTTGACTTTACGCTGAACATCTTTTCGCATTCTTCGCACTTAAACAACTTTTCTTTCAGATGACTTTTCTCATGCCGATTCAGCAACCATCTCTGAGAAAATTCTTTTTCACAAAAGGGGCAACTGAAACTTTGTAATGCTTTCTGAACATTCTTGTCAGCAGATAGAGATTGTATTTCACCATTATGAGTCATTAAATGTCTTTTCGAATTGAATTTTAGGCCAAATGCTTTTCCACAGTCATCACACTTGAATAACTTCTCTTTCAAATGTAGCTTTTCATGGCGATGCAAATCATATCTCCTTGAAAATGTCTTGTGACAAGTTGAACAACTCTGAAAAAAATTAATAAAAGGTTTGTTTTAGAATTTTTATACTCATAAAAAGTAATTATAAAAAGTTTTCTTATCATAGTTTTATTAAACATGATTCTATAATTTTTACTAATGCAATGGAAAAAATACATTTGCACAAAATATTTACTATCTTAAGCAATTTTCCTAACACAGTTTTACTAAGACATTGTAAAAAAATACATTTGCATAAAAATATTTACATTCATAGACAATTTTCTTAACATAATGTTGTAAATTTTTACTCATGGAATTTTTAATTCTATTTAAAAAAAGTTTCTTTACAAAGGTAAAAAAAATTTAATTTTATTAAACTTGATTTTATTATTTTTACTAATGCAATGCAAAAAAAAAAAAAAAAAAATACATTTACATAAAAATATTTACTATCTTAAGCAATTTACCTAACATAGTTTTACAAATTTGCACTAATGTAATGTAAAAAATACATTTGCATAAAAATACTTGTTACCTTAAACAATTTTTCTTAACATAATGTTGTAAATTTTTACTCATGCATTGTTTAATTCTATTTTGAAAAAAAGTTTCTTTACAAGCGTGAAAAATTTTCCTATCATGAATATTTACTAACATAAAAATATTGTATTTCTAAGAAAAAACACTCAACTCACCTTCTTTTTATCACTCAAAGAGCTTAAGAGCAGCGGATTATCAACTGAAGGAGACTTGTCATTAAACATCTGAAAGGAATAAAAAACATAGGTTAGAGTAAAAATCTCTAAAAATTCTTTAAAATAAAATAAGAAAAATCTTTAAAAATGTAAAAGAATTAAGTTTTAATTAATACAAGTTTAAAAAAAGATATTGTTTCGTTCAAGAAAAAACTTACAAAGGATGGTTGAGGTTCTTCATGCACATTCTTTGCATACGATTCTTCAATCTTCGACATTTCTTCTCTTCCCAAACCATAGTCGATGAAAAACTGAAAAAGTAAATGCTTTTCATTTAAAATATATTAAAAATTCACTGTTCTAAAATAATTTTTAAGTTATTAGAATCCTTTTAAAGAAAATTAATTCTTTGAATCAATCAAATGCTATCCCACCAAAATACTATTTCTAAAAAATTCTTCATTACAATGTGTAAACATCAACAAAATGTAAAACCATGTTGAAAGATCTTTATAAAGTTAAAGTGAAATGCATACAAACACACTCGTTAACCATAGATAACGTATAACATAAAAATTAAAGCATAAGCTTAATAAAAAATTTCTGAAAAATACATTACCAATTTTAAAACATTCATAAAAGAAAAAATATATTTTTGATTTCAAAAATGCATATATATTATGGAAAAAATTCTTTTAATTGATTAAACAAACATTTTATGAAGATTTTTAATATAACACTGATTAATAATTTTCATATGAATTAAAATGAAACTAGAACAATTTCAAATAATCACTAAATGATCAACTTACTTTGTCATCAACAGGCAACAATGATGAGTTCTGGTTAATTTCCATATCGAAATAAAAAAAATCTTAAACTTTCACTCTCAATAAACAAACACGCAAGGTCAATGCAAGGTCGAACAGAAAGCAGGTCTAAACAAGTCTGAAAGACGCTACAGCAAAGCCGACGTTGAAACAACAGAGAGATTAAATATACGTCCGTTCAGATCGAAAGTAGGTAAGCGAATGACAAATTAGATTCAATTTCTTAATTACTAATGGAGAAAAAATAGGCTATCCCATTTCTAAGCATAGGGGTGTCAGGTTTAATGGACTATTCCACTATGTTGAAGAGGGGCGACAGGTTTTGTGAAATAAACTAACAGTGAGATTAAATAATCATTATACATCACATTTTGATTAATTATTATACTATGTCAATCTATTTTTCATACAGAGGGAAAAAAATGTATTAAATGAAAACTTTCACAAACACTTGTTATTAATGATACAGAAATTTTTTTTTAAATTATAAAAAACTTACAAGTTTTAATCATGTAGAACATAGATTAAAATTTCAGAGTGTAACACAATCTATTCCTGGAGAATTTTCCTTAATTAAACATGAAAACAACACATAATCACTCTAAAAATACTTAATTAATCATGTTTTAATTAACAATTAACATTCATTGTATACAATTTATTCATTAACGAACTTGTATTGCATTCTAACACACTTATATTTTCATTAAAACTGTAAAATCGCTACTTAAACTTCCGAAAAACAGTTAATTACTTTAATTAATTACTTTAATCAACAATTATCAAGCATTTCATTAAACATTTGACACACTAGAGCTGTATTAAAGCACAATTTTTAATTGAAATATAAAAAAACTGTAAGAACATCATTTAGTTGCCTAAAAACTACTTAATTACTTAATTAATTACTTTAATTAACCATTCGTTAGCTTAAACACGCATGGCATTAAACATTTTACATATCTATATTATATTATAACACCATTTTTCATAAAAAATACTAATAAAACATTGAAAAGTGACTTATTTTTCTGAAAATTCATTAATTTCCTTAATTATCATTAATTAAAGCTAATAAACAATACTTAAACACCTGAAAAATACTTAAGTACCTTAATTTAGCATAACTGACATCAAAAAACTGAAAAAACAAAACAACATTTAGTAGGTAAGAAATGCCAAGGTTCTACTCTAACTTAAAAATCACTAATTAAATTTTTTAATTAAGTTTCTTCATTAATAACCTCGTCATCTTTCACGATTAAGTTAGAGGAGGTGTCAAGGACGATAGCAACCCATCTAGACCCCTCAGGGGGTGGTGCGGCACCCGCACGACTTTCCTTGCACCCTTGCACCCGCCTCATGACTCTCAACTCTCATTTCTTACCTACTACTCTCGTAGGCCATAACGATAAATAATTTTTCTTTCTTTCCCTGTAAAAACATAATAAGTATTAAATTCACCAAAATCAATAAGGTTCGTGATACGGTGACCTATAATTTATATACCAACTTTCAATTCCTTCTAATAAGCCGTTTAGATGTTTTTTTACACACATACATACATGACTTTAAAAATTGCTTAAATTCTCTCATGAAACCTGAAAACATATAAATACACAAAAAAATCTCAAAGTCAAATTTTTTATGATTACAATATTTTCCTTATATATGTAAATTCAGAAAGTAAAAAGCATTAAAAATTTACTCTTTAAATTGTAAAATAGTATCACAATTGTTTCATTATGCAATGAATACTGCTTAACTTTGAATAAAAATCCTTATTAAACTTAGATTTGTTTGAAAAATATCATCTACATAAAATATCATCCGCATACTAAAAGAATAAAATGTTTTATTAAACTTGTATCTAAAAATGATTTTGTATTTATTCAAATAGGAAATGTCTAATGATACAGAAAAATAAAGTTATAAGAAAATGTAGTAAATTTTAAAACAGATACAAAATATATAAAGAGATCTTAATTTGGCAAAGGCAGTATAAGTACGCCTAAAGAATGAATGAAGCATGAGTTTAATATTCGGATGTAAATGGTATAATAAAGGTCAATTTTATCAATAAAACATGGCTCAAAAATAAATAGGTAAATAAATAAATATAGCTTTATATTTTAGAATGAGCTCGAGAAATCTCTTACTGATAGCGTTTAGAACTACCAGGCTACGCCCGATTCACTGGTCACTAAATTTAAATTAATTTTGAAAAGAATTGAATCACTATTTATTCTTCATCCGCGATTGTAATGAAATGCTCGCCTCTGGTGGGCTATGGTGAAATTACAATAAACATGCTTTAATTCGGCTTCCATCAAGCCGTCATTGCATGCCGATGTTTAGTTTCACATATATTTATTGAATAAAAATGAATAAATCCGGTAAAAAAGATAATACATACTGTTGTGTGCTCCAGTGTAACTCCAAAGGACAAAGAAATCCTGAATTAAGCTTCTATTTATTTCCTAATGACAAATTTAAAATTTCAGTTGCTTCGGCTAATGGAAGTAAAGAATTAATCAGATGATTTGAAACTAATATTTGTTCAACTTCGAATAAACTGAAATATTTTTTTCCAAAAGCAATCAATTTTCCATGATGAAATGGTGGAGAAATTATAGTACGAATATTAAGTAGAATAACAAAAAGAACAATAATAGATACACGTGGCTATAATATTTACTAACAACAAAAACTGAAAAAGCACCATCTATCGATCATTACAAACGCGGATATCACATTTTGGGCTTTGTAACATAATTAAAATTTAATTTCAGGGTCGAAACGTCAAAATAACATATTACAAATTAAATTAAATTAAATATTTCTTCCTTTTTGCAACAATGCTTTATGGTCTTATGTGAATGATTCTCAAGAATGAATCAACAATTGTTTGCAAATTAAATGGATTATGTATGGAAAATAAGTACGCTGTAATTAATTGCAGCTCCAAGAACTTCAAAACTGATAATTTTTAAAAAGCTATTCATTATTCTTTAATATTAGACTGTTTTTTGTTTGATATTAGGCACTTTTTCTAAGATAAGAGCAATTGAATGATATCAAGTTGTGAAACATTACAACGTAATATCTTTAAATCTAATAACTTTTTGTATGTAGTGTCTTCACAAAAAATGAATAGATTTTGGAGCGCTCTTTTAAAAAAGTATAACATCTATGCAGTAACTTTTTAAAAAATTCATCAGTTTTCACTAAACAGACAAAAAAAAAAAAAAAAAAAGGCTGACCCTAATCAAAAGCAGTTGAATGATATCGCATTGTGAAACTTAGCAACGTAATACGTTTAAATCTAATAACTTGATTAATATAGTATTCTCACAAAAAATTAACAGTTTTTAAAACTCTTTTAAAAAGTATAAAACCTATGCAGTATCTTTTAAAAATTTCATCAATTTTTACTGAAAAAAATGTTCGACTTTCATCACCAAAGTAGTTAAATCTAGACCAATCAAAAATAGGATTGGTCCGCCCGGATTTGTTCCGCCGACAAACTCTTTGCTTTATTTATACTTTTTTATTAATAATAATAAAAAAAAAATAGAAGGAAAATTATTTCATAATTTTAAAGCAATATTTAATATAAAAATGATTCATTTTAGACTGTATACAAACTTATTTTTTAATTTTAAATCTATTTACACACCATTTAAAATTCTTTTAAAAAAAAATACTATTTTAACAAAGTTTTTAAAACCACTAAATTGTTTATAAAAAGTTTATTTATCTTTCAATGATTTCAAAACGCTTGTGCTTATTCTTTCAAAGAAAAGATTTACAAGCATATAATTTACACATTAAGGCTGCTCACTGCCTCGTACGATTTCCCAGTTTCGAGTCACTAAATCCTATGTCACTCAGTGGCAAAATTTGTTTATAGAATGATTACTTAGCTAATTGATATCTTTAAATTTCGTTTTCATATTCAGATAATTTTCTAACGTTAAATGAGTTTCGGTTTTCAAAAAATTGAAGTTTTTTAAAATTTATTTCATTTTGCAAAAAAAAAAAAAAAAAAAAAAAAAGAGAAGAACGTATTTAGTGAAAATTCGCATTTTATTCGCATTTTAAAACTAAAAATTCAAATTTTAAAAAATTAAATTGAATTTCGGGAAAATCACTACAAATTTAACGGTTGCGTATTGTCAGAATATGAAAATAAAAGTTAGATATGTGAAATTCCATAAACAATTTTTACCATAGAATAATATGTGCTTTGAATGACCTTGCTGATACGTGATGTACCCCTTAAATACAAATATTAAGTTACCTTTAAGAATTTTTTAATGTTGGACAAAAAAATCGAAATGGGCATATAAATTTTAAGATATGTTACCCAATTTGTAAAAAATATGGTGGAGCAGTTTCAGTTAATAATGAGTAAGCATCATATTTTACTTTTATCAAAACACAACGAAGTTTTAAATTGTAGTATAACAAAAACTAAATTTAATACTTATATATATATATATATATATATATGTATATATATATATATATATATATACATATATATATACAACAGTGGAATAAATTGAAAGAAAAAAAGTAAATCTTATTCAGGCCATTTCAATCTGTCATTCTGAAGAAGAAAAAAAAAAGATTAAGAATTATGAACAAATTTTATATATTTCAAATGTATCGTAGCTGCCAAGTGTTCCAAATTTTGCATAACAGTGTTATTTTGTTGAAAATTTCACCTAATTTAATCATATAAAACTGCAACAGCAGTTTATATAAAAATGATGTATAAAAAGTTTACCGGTGTGCAAAATACGAAGCACCTCTCAACTATGTTATATAGACAGAAAAATATGCAATATATTTTTCATTGGAAAGCAACTGCAAATTATCGCATAGCAAGTCTTCATGTTTATCAAATAAACCACCTTTTTAGCACTTCGGCAATAATATGAAACAACAATACATTTTCAAAGATTTTCTGAAAAAATAAAAGTAAATAAATAAATAAATAAAATGATTGAGTTAAGTCGAGTGAGTTTTCCAACGTACTAGAGCTAAGCTATGGACAATTTGGGCGATCCGAAGACACGTCATTACACTTTTGGTCCTCTATGGGAAACGGCTCCCTTGCTTTGGTGAATTCCACAGATATAATCTGGAAGAGAACATGGAGGACATTGCGACTACTATACAGTTAACACGCACCAGCCACTATTAGTGTACATGACGTTCTTCAGCCGGCTCGAGTACCGAGTCCGAAATCGTCCAATCACGAGTTCGACACTGTACCGAAGAGGTTACCGTGGCCTAAAAAAATGACTGAATGTAGCCGAAGCATTGATCGGAGTATCATCCAACTCATGGGCAATTATGAGGATCCAAATGGCAGCCACCGTTACCCTGTAATGGGAGCAACACATCCATGCCTTGTCCGAGATTCGAACGCAAGCCCTATGGGGGTAATATTACTCTATGGGGGTAATATTACAGTAATAGTATGGGGGTACAATTACTGTATGGGAGTAAGGGACGCTAATCACCACACCGTATGGCTGCTGAACAAGTATTATTAAATTGTATATTTTAGTTATTTCTTAGATTTAAAGAAAAAAAAAAAAACCTTACCCAAAATATGTTATATAATAAAATCGTTTTACACGGTTATTTCATGTAATCAGATATCTATTTGTTTTAACACTAATTTCATCTACCTTTCTATCACGTACAAAGGAAAAACGCCAAAAAATATAAACATCCATAATAGGAGAAAACAGATGCATTTTTCCTTTCTGATGAGATGGAAAATCCTTTATTTTCAATTTGAATGCTGATAGATTACGAGATTATAATGTTCATTTTGTTTTCCCCAAATTCCTATGTACTTACTGTCAATCACTACGGTATGTTTGTGAATCTCAAGCTAAAAAAAAATGCGCCTCCATTTTAAGGTAAATATAAGCATTTTCATGTGTCTCTCCGTGGCTCAGGTGGTTTGAGCGCCATGTTAGTAACGCAGTAGTCGAACGTTCGGTACCTTGCAGGTCCGGAGTGTTAATTTTTGCAGATAATTAGTAGAAAAGATGTCAATTGATCAAAGAAAATTTTTCGTTGACGATACAGTATCCAAAGAATTTTTAAAGAGTTTTTATAAGAAGCCTTTTTTTTGTGTGTGTTCGAATGTTGAAATTTAAGGCAAAAATTTAGTATTCAAACATAAAAATGTTTTATAAAATTTAACTCATCGATAAAATCACAAACTAGTACGCAAACATATTTAAAATAGTTTTTTAAACCTAAAATTAAATTGTAATGACCGATAGATGGCACCACCAGAGCAATAACTAATGGCCAATCACAGCAGTGCATTGGTCAATGGATCAAATGCCTCAGAAAATTGTTTGAGTGATTGTGATATGCACAGTGGAACCTTATTATATGAAAGGAGGAACTCTTTCAGCAGAAGTTGCATGCCTTAATAAACTCTTTGATTATGGCCAAGTTTATGTAATTTTGGGTAGATTTAGAATTGAAGCCCTTAATTCTGCTAAACTGTTGAGCAGTAAACCTTGCGATGAAGAAGTAATAGAAGAAATGAAACAACTGAGGGATTTGCTTTCTCTTTTTCCGGAAGGAAAATAAAAAATAATTCATCCAAAAATCCCTAGACATAGATTTTATTTGAAAAGTTTAAGCAGGCGTTTATCGAATCTTTGACTGCCTTACAGACTCAACTTTCATGGTTTATAAAAGAGTACAAATCCTTTTCCGCTGAAATTTATCATTTCACCTTGATACCAAAAAAAAAAAAAAAAAAAATTGCAAAATCATAACTTGGAAAAGATTTATGTGATAAGAATTTGGATTTAAAAGTTTTTTTAAATAAATTATTTAGACACTATAACATAAACTGGTAAATTATTTTGTGTAACATTCACACAAATTTCAATAAATAAAAAATTGTTAGATTTAATGTGATTGTACATGCAATAAATGAAAAGATGTTCAAACGTACTGAAATGCTTTGCCAATAATGTAATGAACATTTTAAATCACAGATTGTCGTGAATATTTTACTTGAAGTCTAAATTATATTAAGTGTCATTCTGTATGCATTATTATTATTATTATTATTATTGCTGTTATACCTTTGAGTAAAAAATGCATTTTAATAAATGATTACTTTTGCGATAGATACACCTTCGACTTAAATATATTGAATTAACATAATCAAATATTTATTTCATTTGATATATTTATATTCAACAATTTTCTTAAATGAGATGAAAGAGATTTTAAATAGAAAGTAAATATAAATGCATTTTATCATTTATTTATTATTTATTATTTATTTACGTATTTTTTTGTAAAATATTTCTTTGAAATAACAAAAGTGAAATAAACGTACTTTTTTTTTTTTTTTTTTTTTTTTTTTTATTGCTTTATTTATTCAAAGAATATTTTAAACTGGTAATATGCTTATACATTTTAGAAATAATTTTTATACTAATAGTATGGATAAAATAGTGAACACCTTTAAAGAATGTTTCACGCTTGACAAGCGGTATTTATTTGTCATATAATATCAATTGTTTTAAAATTAATTTCGTTTTTTATTTAGACTACTAGCTGTCTTCACCCGCTAGCGGGTCAGTATTTTCAAATGAATCACTAAAATAAATGAATCACTAGTAGTGAGATAATGGGGTTTCACCTGCAGAGGATGTGGAGGATGTAGGATGCGTCGATGCGTTGATGCGCTTTGCGTCAGAGGATGCGCACATCGATCGCACCACCCTCAATCACTACTACCGTTTCGACAGATATAAGCTTGAAATTAACCTTCTATAGTACTAAACATAGGGTTTTAGGTATTGTATTATCTTATTATAAGTTTTTGTATAATACAAAATAATCATGTTTTCTCAAAACCTTCGTTTAAGTTTAGTTAGAAAAGTTTGTAATATTAAAATTAGGTCGTGAAATTACTTTTCATACTTAGAATAAGCAATCTTTAGAAAAAATTGTAAAACAATTTTCCCTTTAATACATTCCTGTGTTTTTTAATAACATAAATTTATAAAAATGTTAATTTTTTCCTTTTAATAATTTAATTTTTGTAATAATCATGCTTTTCTTAAAATGTGTATTTAGTATTAGTGTTAAAGTTAGTAATGTTTAAATTAAATCATCAAATTACTTTATATTATATTTTCTTTTAATAAAACAGTTTTCTTTTTCTTTTCTTCTTCACCTTTTTTCTTTTAACCTATTAGTAAAATTCACAAACATTCTAAATGTAACAATTCTGAAATAAAACAGACACGGTTAACAGTTAATTAAAAACTTTATTGCAACATTATTTCCACATGGTGTTTCCAAAATTCTTTAAACTTGCTTGCATCACAAAATTAGTATACACATATAATTTATCAAATACAACAAAATTTGCAACAATCATTTTTTTACAAGTATTCATCTAGTAAGTTGTCATTACAATAATTAGTATATACAATTTCGCCAACAATAACGAAGGTTACAATCCTGAACAATTTTTACACTATTTACAAATATTTTCAAAGTTTCTATGTATTAAGATAACATCATAATTATTATATACATATAATTACAACACTTATAACGAAGTTTGCAGTAGAGTTAATTACAGTATAGGTTACAATATCTTCATCAATTTTTACAATATTTAAGCTTAAAGTTCTACATTTTGATCAATTTCGCAATATCCATAAGCTAAACTTGTTATACCATCATCTAAGATGAATCTTTTATCATCGAAGGGACTTAGACTTATTTTATTTTGGTGGATTGTGTACAGTTTATGATTTTCTTGGCCTATATTTATATGTTTTTCAATACTTGTTTTTTGCTGTTGTAAACACTGTAAATAATCTTCATGAGTAATTTTATGTCGCACAACCTGAGTGGATACGCCTTTCGCTCTCTTTTTTTCATCTTTGCACGACTTTATAGAATACATTTTCGCCTTCAATCCGACAAACTCTAGAGCTATTTCACCACTTAATTCGTCTTTAAATTTCCCAATGACTTTTTTGTTTTTATTAGAATAAAGAGGATGATCTATAGGATAATCAGAAAAATCAAAGATAGATGTATTACTTTGCATATCTTGATATATATCATCTCTCGTAATATGATACGTTAGTGAATCAGTATCAGTAAATAAGAGCGTCGCTCGGTCGTTATATAGTGGCTTTATGTAATTATAGTGAAAATTATACATTAGGAGTTTAGAAAGTTCAAGAATGCAAAACCCAACATAAATAGGACGATTCATCAAAATGCTTGTTTTAAGTCTTTCGACAGCAGTTAGATCTTCGTCATAAGTTTTAAATGATTTAAAGGTGGGAGATGCTACTAATTTTACTACTCTTTTGGAGGTGTTACAACAAAGTTCAATATTACGTCTTTTTCGTAAGTTTTCCATGGTTTTCCCATACGCACTATTGTTTAAAAGTTTAAAAAAATCTTTTTCAAAGGATGATGAAGCTTGTTTACGTTTTTCGGTGTTGAATAATATATATTTTTCCAACCAAGGAACTTGTTTAAATTCAATGGCTTTATGCACTGCTGAAACTTTCAATTCTAATTGAAGATAGAGTTTTAAATTTCGATAATGCACCACATAATTTTTCTTGTTTTGAAGGTTAGGTATTAATTTTGGTGTCCCAACATATTTTCTATTGTGAAGTAAACTTTTAGCATAAGGTGACAGCATTTCTTCGGTTAAGGGTTATCTTTCAGGTGCAAGTGGATAACCGTTATGGGTATGATGAAGGTGCTGAGGGTAATCGAGATCAACTTCAAAAATATAACATTATCAGAATCATCTCGAAGAGATAGAATCCAGTCTTCAGTTATATCATTTATGTCGATCCATTTGAAGTTTCCATAGGGTAAGTACTGGGACATAGCCCAACCGTAAAGGTTATTGGCATCCCAGTACATTATATAACTATTGGGTTCATCTGGATTATAATCATTCATATAAGGATTGTTTGCTCTGGCCAGTCTTCTGCTAATCATGCTAATTCCACCTCGAATCCCTTTTTCTATTAACAACAATATAATAATGTCTGTTAAGAGCTCTAGAGATGTTTCAGTCATTTTTAGGCATGCTTGCCATGCAAGTCCAGGAGTGGTGAAAAGGTGTGCACAATCAATTTTATAATAACGCATGCAAAGTTCTCTGAAATTCTGAAATACGTCAGCAAGCAATAAAACGTCTGTTTTTACATATAAATTATGGTAATCACCAAGATTTTTCATATTGAATTTACTCCAAATTTTTTGCGCATGTTCGTAATCATCCTCAGAAATAGCCTCTTCTGTCAATGAATTATAAAATGCAGAAGGAGGAGGGAGTGATGATTCTTCGAATTTATTAAAACAGTTAAAATAGTCGTAGGGATAAACACCTTTGCATGTTAGTAAATCTAAACATGTGTTAACGGGAAAATTCTCTTTCAAAATCTTAAACTGGGAAGAATCAAGATTTTTTACAAGTTTTTCGAGTGATGTAGGTAGGAATTGAAAGCTGTCTAAAAAGACTAATTGTACTGGGTCCTTAGGTTTCTTCAATCTGAATGTAATATAGTTTTCCAAACTTGTAGCAATAACCTCTATCTGATGATTGTTATACTTGCCTAGTTTCGTCATAATATGATGACCGTTATAGTTTTTTAAATTATGAAAGATAATCGGTATTTTTTAAGATAATTTGAAATTTGAGTTACAGGCGTTATGGGCTGCACCTCTAAATTCTCCTGAAATGTGACAATGATCTCTTCGACGATCCTCAGCTAACTGTTTATGGCATATATGACATACTTCAGCATCTTGAAACCCCTTTTCCTGAGCTTCCGTTAAGACTAAAGGCTTGACTTGTGATAAAATCTTGGTGAGTTCTTCCTTTTCAGTCATCATCTTTTCTAAAAAGTGTTCCACAGCGTCTTCTCTTCTATATACTTGAATTGGTTTAACGGAGTGTCCATCTGGCCCGATAATAACATATGCATATCCACAAGGCACATGAAATGCAATTTTTTCACTATGCGAAATATCAGATGACGGGGAAGCCGAAGTAACAGGAACAAGAAGGCTTTCAAAATCTGCATAAATACAGTAAGCAACAGGATGTTGCAAGTGTGTACCTATAAATTTTAAAATGTTATTTTCTTCAGAAGGCATTTTAACAACTTGTACTTCATGTTCTTGACAGTACTGAATGTGGGTTTTCAATAAATCTTCTCTAGTGAAACGATGCAGACACCTAAAACAGTAATATGCAGCAGCCTTGTGTTTGGTTAAATCACCAAGGAGACGTGAAAAGTTTCGAATCAGGCAATAGTGTTGTCTTTCATCATCAGAAATTAGTAATAAGTTGATTGTATCAGCGTCATTTTTTGGTGAAATGTACAGTGGACACACTTCATCGTCTTCATACCCGAAGACATTAATCCGCAAATCATTCATCTTTTCAATCTGCGGTATCTTTGTCAGAGGCACAGGACATGTTATATTACCTAGTTTAATCGAATTTTCATAAGATGTGTAATGAGATACGCGTTCAGGATTGTCACTAAAATGCAAATTCAGTTTATAGGCGTATATGCACCAAATTAGACATTTTTGGTCTTCATTTTGAATGTTTAACACAGCTTTTTTCGCAGCAAGTTTTGATGGTAACTTAATATAGCTGCTAGCGGCTAGGGGATGGTATTTAGCTATTTTCAGTTCCAGATACTGAATTTTTTTAAAAATCCATCCGGATCCTCGCTGGATGAATTCATCTAGTGACTTAAGGATTTTTGCATATCCTTCGCTAATATGCTGTTCAACTGAATCTTCAATAAGTTCTGTAAAACAGGAACTTCTAAAATATGTTTGAATTTCCTCCATATCTTCATTAGGTCTTTTACGCTCTAGCGAAACTTTCATGATCATATACCACTTCAAGGCATTTTGCTCCTTTAACTCACATTTTAGTTTTTCAAGTACTTGAGACTGTATATAAGACTGAAATACTTCTAAATCACACCCATTATTCTCATCGGGATAAAACATCAGGGTTTTAAACACGCTAGAAGCTTCCGCTTGTCTTTTACCCCTTTTAGACTTTACAGCAGGTGCAGTTATCTTCCGTTTTCTAGTAACGAGTTCATGCTCTTGGCGCTTGTGAGAAACCAGTTCAGATTTTAGATCAAACATTTTATCACACTCACTGCATGGATATCGTGAAATTTATGAAATTTTAAATGTTTTTGAAAATTATCAAAGCGGGAAAAAACTAGATCACATTGTTGACACTTTATCGAAGCTACTTCATCTTTGCTTTTATGAACTAGCATGTGACGAATCAAGTTTGACTTTGCGCTGAACATCTTTTCGCATTCATCGCACTTAAACAACTTTTCTTTCAGATGACTTTTCTCATGCCGATTCAGCAACCATCTCTGAGAAAATTCTTTTTCACAAAAGGGGCATTTGAAACTTTGTAATGCTTTCTGAACATTCTTGTCAGCAGATAGAGATTGTATTTCACCATTATGAGTCATTAAATGTCTTTTCAAATTGAATTTTAGGCCAAATGCTTTTCCACAGTCATCACACTTGAATAACTTCTCTTTCAAATGTAGCTTTTCATGGCGATGCAAATCATATCTCCTTGAAAATGTCTTGTGACAAGTTGAACAACTCTGAAAAAAATTAATAAAAGGTTTGTTTTAGAATTTTTATACTGATAAAAAGTAATTATAAAAAGTTTTCTTATCATAGTTTTATTAAACATGATTCTATTATTTTTACTAATGCAATGGAAAAAATACATTTGCATAAAATATTTACTATCTTAAGCAATTTTCATAACATAGTTTTACTAAGACATTGTAAAAAAATACATTTGCATAAAAATATTTACATTCATAGACAATTTTCTTAACATAATGTTGTAAATTTTTACTCATGTAATGTTTAATTCTATTTAAAAAAAGTTTCTTTACAAAGGTAAAAAAATTTTAATTTTATTAAACTTGATTTTATTATTTTTACTAATGCAATGCAAAAAAAAAAAAAAAAAAAAAAAAAAAAAAACATTTGTATAAAAATATTTACTATCTTAAGCAATTTACCTAACATAGTTTTACAAATTTGCACTAATGTAATGTAAAAAATACATTTGCATAAAAATACTTGTTACCTTAAACAATTTTTCTTAACATAATGTTGTAAATTTTTACTCATGCATTGTTTAATTCTATTTTGAAAAAAAGTTTCTTTACAAGCGTGAAAAATTTTCCTATCATGAATATTTACTAACATAAAAATATTGTATTTCTAAGAAAAAACACTCAACTCACCTTATTTTTATCACTCAAAGAGCTTAAGAGCAGCGGATTATCAACTGAAGGAGACTTGTCATTAAACATCTGAAAGGTATAAAAAACTTAGGTTAGAGTAAAAATCTCTAAAAATTCGTTAAAATAAAATAAGAAAAATCTTTAAAAATGTAAAAGAATTAAGTTTTAATTAATACAAGTTTAAAAAAAGATATTGTTTCGTTCAAGAAAAAACTTACAAAGGATGGTTGAGGTTCTTCATGCACATTCTTTGCATACGATTCTTCAATCTTCGACATTTCTTCTCTTCCCAAACCATAGTCGATGAAAAACTGAAAAAGTAAATGCTTTTAATTTAAAATATATTAAAAATTCACTGTTGTAAAATAATTTTTAAGTTATTAGAATCCTTTTAAAGAAAATTAATTCTTTGAATCAATCAAATGCTATCCTACCAAAATACTATTTCTAAAAAATTCTTCATTACAATGTGTAAACATCAACAAAATGTAAAACCATGTTGAAAGATCTTTATAAAGTTAAAGTGAAATGCATACAAACACACTCGTTAACCATAGATAACGTATAACATAAAAATTAAAGCATAAGCTTAATAAAAAATTTCTGAAAAATACATTACCAATTTTAAAACATTCATAAAAGAAAAAATATATTTTTGATTTCAAAAATGCATATATATTATGGAAAAAATTCTTTTAATTGATTAAACAAACATTTTATCAAGATTTTTAATATAACACTGATTAATAATTTTCATATGAATTAAAATGAAACTAGAACAATTTCAAATAATCACTAAATGATCAACTTACTTTGTCATCAACAGGCAACAATGATGAGTTCTGGTTAATTTCCATATCGAAATAAAAAAAATCTTAAACTTTCACTCTCAATAAACAAACACGCAAGGTCAATGCAAGGTCGAACAGAAAGCAGGTCTAAACAAGTCTGAAAGACGCTACAGCAAAGCCGACGTTGAAACAACAGAGAGAATAAATATACGTCCGTTCAGATAGAAAGTAGGTAAGCGAATGACAAATTAGATTCAATTTCTTAATTACTAATGGAGAAAAAATAGGCTATCCCATTTCTAAGCATAGGGGTGTCAGGTTTAATGGACTATTCCACTATGTTGAAGAGGGGCGACAGGTTTTGTGAAATAAACTAACAGTGAGATTAAATAATCGTTATACATCACATTTTGATTAATTATTATACTATGTCAATCTATTTTTCATACAGAGGGAAAAAAATGTATTAAATGAAAACTTTTACACTTGTTATTAATGATACATAAAAATATTTTTTAAATTATAAAAAACTTACAAGTTTTAATCATGTAGAACATAGATTAAAATTTCAGAGTGTAACACAATCTATACCTGGAGAATTTTCCTTAATTAAACATGAAAATAACACATAATCACTCTAAAAATACTTAATTAATCATGTTTTAATTAACAATTAACATTCATTGTATACAATTTATTCATTAACGAACTTGTATTGCATTCTAACACACTTATATTTTCATTAAAACTGTAAAATCGCTACTTAAACATCCGAAAAACAGTTAATCACTTTAATCAACAATTATCAAGCATTTCATTAAACATTTGACACACTAGAGTTGTATTAAAGCACAATTTTTCATTGAAATATAAAAAAAACTGTAAAAACATCTTCAATTAGGATTGAAAGTTTCAGCAGTGCATAAAGCCATTCAATTTAAACAAGCTCCTTGGTTGGAGAAATATATATTATTCAACACCGAAAAACGTAAACAAGCTTCATCATCCTTTGAAAAAGATTTTTTTAAACTTTTAAACAATAGTGTGTATGGGAAAACCATGGAAAACTTACGAAAAAGACGTAATATTGAACTTTGTAGTAACACCTCCAAAAGAGCAGTAAAATTAGTAGCATCTCCCACCTTTAAATCATTTAAAACTTATGACGAAGATCTAACTGCTGTCGAAAGACTTAAAACAAGCATTCTGATGAATCGTCCTATTTATGTTGGGTTTTGCATTCTTGAACTTTCTAAACTCCTAATGTATAATTTTCACTATAATTACATGAAGCCACTATATAACGACCGAGCGACGCTCTTATTTACTGATACTGATTCACTAACGTATCATATTACGACAGATGATATATATCAAGATATGCAAAGTAATACATCTATCTTTGATTTTTCTGATTATCCTATAGATCATCCTCTTTATTCTAATGAAAACAAAAAAGTCATTGGGAAATTTAAAGACGAATTAAGTGGTGAAATAGCTCTAGAGTTTGTCGGATTGAAGGCGAAAATGTATTCTATAAAGTCGTGCAAAGATGAAAAAAAGAGAGCGAAAGGCGTATCCACTCAGGTTGTGCGACATAAAATTACTCATGAAGATTATTTACAGTGTTTACAACAGCAAAAAACAAGTATTGAAAAACAAATAAAAATAGGCCAAGAATATCATAAACTGTACACAATCCACCAAAATAAAATAAGTCTAAGTTCCTTCGATGATAAAAGATTCATCTTAGATGATGGTATAACAAGTTTAGCTTATGGATATTGCGAAATTGATCAAAATGTAGAACTTTAAGCTTAAATATTGTAAAAATTGATGAAGATATTGTAACCTATACTGTAATTAACTCTACTGCAAACTTCGTTATAAGTGTTGTAATTATATGTATATAATAATTATGATGTTATCTTAATACATAGAAACTTTGAAAATATTTGTAAATAGTGTAAAAATTGTTCAGGATTGTAACCTTCATTATTGTTGGCGAAATTGTATATACTAATTATTGTAATGACAACTTACTAGATGAATACTTGTAAAAAAATGATTGTTGCAAATTTTGTTGTATTTGATAAATTATATGTGTATACTAATTTTGTGATGCAAGCAAGTTTAAAGAATTTTGGAAACACCATGTGGAAATAATGTTGCAATAAAGTTTTTAATTAACTGTTAACCGTGTCTGTTTTATTTCAGAATTGTTACATTTAGAATGTTTGTGAAATTAACTAATAGGTTAAAAGAAAAAAGGCGAAGAAGAAAAGAAAAAGAAAACTGTTTTATTAAAAGAAAATATAATATAAAGTAAGTTGATGATTTAATTTAAACATTACTAACTTTAACACTAATACTAAATACACATTTTAAGAAAAGCATGATTATTACAAAAATTAAATTATTAAAAGGAAAAAATTAACATTTTTATAAATTTATGTTATTAAAAAACACAGGAATGTATTAAAGGGATTTTTCTAAAGATTGCTTATTCTAAGTATGAAAAGTAATTTCACGACCTAATTTTAATATTACAAACTTTTCTAACTAAACTTAAACGAAGGTTTTGAGAAAACATAATTATTTTGTATTATACAAAAACTTATAATAAGATAATACAATACCTAAAACCCTATGTTTAGTACTATAGAAGGTTAACTTCAAGCTTATATCTGTCGAAACGGTAGTAGTGATTGAGGGTGGTGCGATCGATGTGCGCATCCTCTGACGCAAAGCGCATCAACGCATCGACGCATCCTACATCCTCCATATCCTCTGCAGGTGAAACCCCATTATCTCACTACTAGTGATTCATTTATTTTAGTGATTCATTTGAAAATACTGACCCGCTAGCGGGTGAAGCCAGCTAGTAGTCTAAATAAAAAACGAAATTAATTTTAAAACAATTGATATTATATGACAAATAAATACCGCTTGTCAACGCGTGAAACATTCTTTAAAGGTGTTCACTATTTTATCCACACTATTAGTATAAAAATTATTTCTAAAATGTATAAGCATATTACCAGTTAAAAATATTCTTTGAATAAATAAAGCAATTAAAAAAAAAAAAAAAAAAAAAAAACTTAGGTACGTTTATTTCACTTTTGTTATTTCAAAGAAATATTTTACAAAAAAATACGTAAATAAATAATAAATAATAAATAAATGATAAAATGCATTTATATTTATTTTCTATTTTAAATCTCTTTCATCTCATTTAAGAAAATTGTTGAATATAGATATATATCAAACGAAATAAATATTTAATTATGTTAATTCAATATATTTAAGTCGAAGGCGTATCTATCGCAAAAGTAATCATTTATTAAAATGCATTTTTTATTCAAAGGTATAACAACAACAATAATAATAATAATAATAATAATAATAATAATGCATACAGAATGACACTGAATATAATTTAGACTTGAAGTAAAATATTCACGACAATCTGTGATTTAAAATGTTCATTACATTATTGGCAAAGCATTTCAGTACGTTTGAACATCTTTTCATTTATTGCATGTACAATCACATTAAATCTAACAATTTTTTATTTATTGAAATTTGTGTGAATGTTACACAAAATAATTTACCAGTTTATGTTATAGTGTCTAAATAATTTATTTAAAAAAACTTTTAAATCCAAATTCTTATCACATAAATCTTTTCCAAGTTATGATTTTGCAATTTTTTTTTTTTTTTTTTTTTTTTTTTGTATCAAGGTGAAATGATAAATTTCAGCGGAAAAGGATTTGTACTCTTTTATAAACCATGAAAGTTGAGTCTGTAAGGCAGTCAAAGATTCGATAAACGCCTGCTTAAACTTTTCAAATAAAATCTATGTCTAGGGATTTTTGGATGAATTATTTTTTATTTTCCTTCCGGAAAAAGAGAAAGCAAATCCCTCAGTTGTTTCATTTCTTCTATTACTTCTTCATCGCAAGGTTTACTGCTCAACAGTTTAGCAGAATTAAGGGCTTCAATTCTAAATCTACCCAAAATTACATAAACTTGGCCATAATCAAAGAGTTTATTAAGGCATGCAACTTCTGCTGAAAGAGTTCCTCCTTTCATATAATAAGGTTCCACTGTGCATATCACAATCACTCAAACAATTTTCTGAGGCATTTGATCCATTGACCAATGCACTGCTCTGATTGGCCATTAGTTATTGCTCTGGTGGTGTCATCTATCGGTCATTACAATTTAATTTTGAGTTTAAAAAACTATTTTAAATATGTTTCCGTACTAGTTTGTGATTTTATCGATGAGTTAAATTTTATAAAACATTTCTATGTTTGAATACTAAATTTTTGCCTTAAATTTCAACATTCGAACACACACAAAAAAAAGGCTTCTTATAAAAACTCTTTAATTATTCTTTGGATACTGTATCGTCAACGAAAAATTTTCTTTGATCAATTGACATCTTTTCTAATAATTATCTGCAAAAATTAACACTCCGGACCTGCTAGGTACCGAACGTTCGACTACTGCGTTACTAACATGGCGCTCAAACCACCTGAGCCACGGAGAGACACATGAAAAAGCTTATATTTACCTTAAAATGGAGGCGCATTTTTTTTTAGCTTGAGATTCACAAACATACCGTAGTGATTGACAGTAAGTACATAGGAATTTGGGGAAAACAAAATGAACATTATAATCTCGTAATCTATCAGCATTCAAATTGAAAATAAAGGATTTTCCATCTCATCAGAAAGGAAAAATGCATTTGTTTTCTCCTATTATGGATGTTTATTTGTTTTGGCGTTTTTCCTTTGTAAGTGATAGAAAGGTAGATGAAATTAGTGTTAAAACAAATAGATATCTGATTACAAGAAATAACCGTGTAAAACGATTTTATTATATAACATATTTTGGGTAATGTTTTTTTTTTCTTTAAATCTAAGAAATAACTAAAATATACAATTTAATAATACTTGTTCAGCAGCCATACGGTGTGGTGATTAGCGTCCCTTACTCCCATACAGTAATAGTACCCCCATAGGGCTTGCGTTCGAATCTCGGACAAGGCATGGATGTGTTGCTCCCATTACAGGGTAACGGTGGCTGCCATTTGGATCCTCATAATTGCCCATGAGTTGGATGATACTCCGATCAATGCTTCGGCTACATTCAGTCATTTTTTTTTTGAGGCCACGGTAACATGGTCGGTACAGTGTCGAACTCGTGATTGGACGATTTCGGACTCGGTACTCGAGCCGGCTGAAGAACGTCATGTACACTAATAGTGGCTGGTGCGTGTTAACTGTATAGTGGTCGCAATGTCCTCCATGTTCTCTTCCAGATTATATCTGTGGAATTCACCAAAGCAAGGGAGCCGTTTCCCATAGAGGATGACGTGTAATGGCGTGTCTTCGGATCGCCCAAATTGTCCATAGCTTAGCTCTAGTACGTTGGAAAACTCACCCGACTTAACTCAATCATTTTATTTATTTATTTATTTACTTTTATTTTTTCAGAAAATCTTTGAAAATGTATTGTTTTTTCATATTATTGCCGAAGTGCTAAAAAGGTGGTTTATTTGATAAACATGAAGACTTGCTATGCGATAATTTGCAGTTGCATTCCAATGAATAATATATTGCATATTTTTCTGTCTATATAACATAGTTGAGAGGTGCTTCGTATTTTGCACACCGGTAAACTTTTTATACATCATTTTTATATAAACTGCTGTTGCAGTTTTATATGATTAAATTAGGTGAAATTTTCAACAAAATAACACTGTTATGCAAAATTTGGAACACTTGGCAGCTACGATACATTTGAAATATATAAAATTTGTTCATAATTCTTAATCTTTTTTTTTTCTTCTTCAGAATGACAGATTGAAATGGCCTGAATAAGATTTACTTTTTTTCTTTCAATTTATTCCACTGTTGTATATATATATGTATATATATATATATATATATACATATATATATATATATATATATATAAGTATTAAATTTAGTTTTTGTTATACTACAATTTAAAACTTCGTTGTGTTTTGATAAAAGTAAAATATGATGCTTAATCATTATTAACTGAAACTGCTCCACCATATTTTTTACAAATTGGGTAACATATCTTAAAATTTATATGCCCATTTCGATTTTTTTTTTTTCCAACATTAAAAAATTCTTAAAGGTAACTTAATATTTGTATTTAAGGGGTACATCACGTATCAGCAAGGTCATTCAAAGCACATATTATTCTATGGTAAAAATTGTTTATGGAATTTCACATATCTAACTTTTATTTTCATATTCTGACAATACGCAACCGTTAAATTTGTAGTGATTTTCCCGAAATTCATTTTTAATTTTTTAAAATTTGATTTTTTAGTTTTAAAATGCGAATAAAATGCGAATTTTTACTAAATACGTTCTTCTCTTTTTTTTTTTTTTTTTTTTTTTTTTTCAAAATGAAATAAATTTTAAAAAACTTCAATTTTTTGAAAACCGAAACTCATTTAACGGTAGAAAATTATCTGAATATGAAAACGAAATTTAAAGATATCAATTAGCTAAGTAATCATTCTATAAACAAATTTTGCCACTGAGTGACATAGGATTTAGTGACTCGAAACTGGGAAATCGTACGAGGCAGTGAGCAGCCTTAATGTGTAAATTGTATGCTTGTAAATCTTTTCTTTGAAAGAATAAGCACAAGCGTTTTGAAATCATTGAAAGATAAATAAACTTTTTATAAACAATTTAGTGGTTTTAAAAACTTTGTTAAAATAGTATTTTTTTAAAAAGAATTTTAAATGGTGTGTAAATAGATTTAAAATTAAAAAATAAGTTTGTATACAGTCTAAAATGAATCTTTTTTATATTAAATATTGCTTTAAAATTATGAAATAATTTTCCTTCTGTTTTTATTATTATTATTATTATTATTAATAAAAAAGTATAAATAAAGCAAAGAGTTTGTCGGCGGAACAAATCCGGGCGGACCAATCCTATTTTTGATTGGTCTAGATTTAACTACTTTGGTGATGAAAGTCGGACATTTTTTTCAGTAAAAATTGATGAAATTTTTAAAAGATACTGCATAGGTTTTATACTTTTTAAAAGAGTTTTAAAAACTGTTAATTTTTTGTGAGAATACTATATGTATCAAGTTATTAGATTTAAACGTATTACGTTGCTAAGTTTCACAATGCGATATCATTCAACTGCTTTTGATGAAGGTCAGCCTTTTTTTACTTTCCGAACACTATAGTGAGGAAAGTATTGTAATCATGTCAAAAATCCGAATTCGAGATTTTGATGTTTCTAAACGATTCGAGGTCCAACGAGTCCGTTTTCACTATTTTTACGATGATGTATGTATGTGTGTGTGTATGTATGTGTGTATGTATGTGTGTATGTATGTGTGTATGTCTGTGAGTGAACACGCTAGCGTCTAAACGCTTTGTTCGAATAAGCTGAAAGTTGGTACGTATATTGTAAGTCACCATAGTACGAACCCTATAGATTTTGGTGAATCTAGCACTTATAGTTTTTTTACAGGGACACAAAGAAAAATTCGTTATCATTATGGCCAAGGGACCAAAATCTTAAAAGTGCGATAGCATCTAAACGCCTTATTCAATTGAGCAAAAACTTTATACACATATTATAGGTCACAGATACTCAATCTGTATAGATTTTGGACAATCTAGCACTTATAGTTTTTTTACAGGGACACAAAGAAGAATTCTTTGCCAAATTTTTAAAAGTGTGATAGCGTCTAAACTCCTTGTTAATCTCAGCAAAGAATTTGTACACATGTTATAGGTCACATTTGAACCAACTGTATAGATTTTGGTGAATCTAGTACTTACAGTTTTTTTACAGGGACACAAAGAAAAATTCTTTATCTTTATTGCCTATGATACCAGCGATAGCATCTAAACGCCTTATTCAATTGAGCTGAAAATTTGTATGAATATTATAAATCACTGTTGCACTAACTATAAGCATTTTGGTGAATCTAGCATTTATAGATTTTTACAGGGACACAACGAAAAATTCTTTATCTTTATGATCTAAGAGCTCAAAGTTCAGTAGCGTTAAATAAAACCTCGTGTGATATATGGAGAAAAATACTCAAACACTCTGTTATGGTTTTCTCTTTTTTGTTTGTTTAGCAATTCCTCTTTCTTTATTTTATCTACAAAACTGTTAGTTACTCAATGTTCGGAAAGTCGAGTGGAGTCACTCCAGATTTTTTTTTTTTTTTTGTCTGTTTAGTGAAAACTGATGAATTTTTTAAAAAGATACTGCATAGATGTTATACTTTTTTAAAAGAGCGCTCCAAAATCTATTCATTTTTTGAGAAGACACTACATACATAAAGTTATTAGATTTAAAGATATTACGTTGTAAAGTTTCACAACTTGATATCATTCAATTGCTTTTATCTTAGAAAAAGTGCCTAATATCAAACAAAAAACAGTCTAATATTAAAGAATAATGAATAGCTTTTTAAAAATTATCAGTTTTCAAGTTCTTGGAGCTGCAATTAATTACAGCGTACTTATTTTCCATACATAATCCATTTGATTTGCAAACAATTGTTGATTCATTCTTGAGAATCATTCACATAAGACCATAAAGCATTGTTGCAAAAAGGAAGAAATATTTAATTTAATTTAATTTGTAATATGTTATTTTGACGTTTCGACCCTGAAATTAAATTTTAATTATGTTACAAAGCCCAAAATGTGATATCCGCGTTTGTAATGATCGATAGATGGTGCTTTTTCAGTTTTTGTTGTTAGTAAATATTATAGCCACGTGTATCTATTATTGTTCTTTTTGTTATTCTACTTAATATTCGTACTATAATTTCTCCACCATTACATCAAGGAAAATTGATTGCTTTTGGAAAAAAATATTTCAGTTTATTCGAAGTTGAACAAATATTAGTTTCAAATCATCTGATTAATTCTTTACTTCCATTAGCCGAAGCAACTGAAATTTTAAATTTGTCATTAGGAAATAAATAGAAGCTTAATTCTGGATTTCTTTGTCCTTTGGAGTTACACTGGAGCACACAACAGTATGTGTTATCTTTTTTACCGGATTTATTCATTTTTATTCAATAAATATATGTGAAACTAAACATCGGCATGCAATGACGGCTTGATGGAAGCCGAATTAAAGCATGTTTATTGTAATTTCACCATAGCCCACCAGAGGCGAGCATTTCATTACAATCGCGGATAAAGAATAAATAGTGATTCAATTATTTTCAAAATTAATTTAAATTTAGTGACCAGTGAATCGGGCGTAGCCTGGTAGTTCTAAACGCTATCAGTAAGAGATTTCTCGAGCTCATTCTAAAATATAAAGCTATATTTATTTATTTACCTATTTATTTTTGAGCCATGTTTTATTGATAAAATTGACCTTTATTATACCATTTACATCCGAATATTAAACTCATGCTTCATTCATTCTTTAGGCGTACTTATACTGTCTTTGCCAAATGAAGATCTCTTTATATATTTTGTATCTGTTTTAAAATTTACTACATTTTCTTATAACTTTATTTTTCTGTATTATTAGACATTTCCTATTTGAATAAATACAAAATCATTTTTAGATACAAGTTTAATAAAACATTTTATTCTTTTAGTATGCGGATGATATTTTATGTAGATGATATTTTTCGAACGAATCTAAGTTTAGTAAGGATATTTATTCAAAGTTAAGCAGTATTCATTGCATAATGAAACAATTGTGATACTATTTTACAATTTAAAGAGTAATTTTTTAATGCTTTGTACTTTCTGAATTTACATATAAAAGGAAATATTGTAATTATGAAAATTTGACTTTAAGATTTTTTGGTGTATTTATACGTTTTCAGGTTTCGTGAGTTAATTCGAGCAATTTTTAAAGTCATGTATGTATGTGTGTAAAAAAAACATCTAAACGGCTTGTTAGAAGGAATTGAAAGTTGGTATATAAATTATAGGTCACCGTATCACGAACCTTGTTGATTTTGGTGAACCTACTTATTATGTTTTTACAGGGACAGAAAGAAAAATTCTTTATCGTTATGGCCTACCAGATCAAATTATTTAAAGTGCAATAAATAATTTGAGCGTGTAAAATTATCATTCGATTTGGCTAAAAATTTGTATTCTTATTATAGGTCACAATCGAAAGAACTGTATAGATTTTGGTGAAACTAATTTATACGTTTTGAGGTTTCGTGAGTTAATTTGAGCATTTTTTTTATGTGATGTGTCTATGTGTGTAAAAACAACATCTAAAGGCCTTGTTCTAACGAATTGAAAGTTGGTATATAAATTATAGGTCACCATAGCAAGAACCTTTATTGATTGTGGTGAATCTAATACTTATAATGTTTTTACAGGGACAAAAAGAAAAATTCTTTATCATTATGGCCCACGAGATGGAATTCTTTAAAGTGCAATAAATAATTTGAGCGCATAAAATTCTCATTCGATTTGGCTAAAATTTTTTATTCTTATTATAGGTCACAATCGAAAGAACTGCATAGATTTTATTGAAATTAATTTATACGTTTTGAGGTTTCGTGAGTTAATTTACGCATTTTTTTGAGTGATGTGTGTACGTGTGTGAAAACTACATCTAAAGGCCTTGTTATAATGAATTGAAAGTTGGAGTGTAAATTATAGGTCCCCGCAGCACGAACCTTATTGATTTTGGTGAATCTAATATTTATAATGTTTTTTCACGGACAGAAAGAAAAATTCTTTATCGTTATGGCCTATCGAATCAAAATATTTAAATTGCAATAAATAGTTTGAGCAACCAAAATTCTCATTTGGTTCGGCCAAAAATGTATATTCTTATTATAGGTCACAATCGCAAGAACTGTATAGATTTTGGTGAATGTAAAATTAATATGTTTTACAGGAACTCTCTCTTACACACACACACACGCAAGGAAAAAAAAAACTCTATCATTATGGCTTATGGGCTCAAATTATTTAAAATGCGATAGCGTCTGAAGGCCTTATTCGAATAAACTGAGACTTTATATACATGTTACAATAAATAACCGTTGCTTAAACTATACTGATTTTGATGACATTAGCAATTATAGTTTTTTACAGGACACAAAGAAAAATTTCTGATTATCATGATCTACGCACTCAGATTATTTGAAGCGCAATAGGGTAAGCAAATTATTTGTAGCGCAATTAAGCAACGCACTTCATAGAGAAAAATACTCAAACACACTATATATTTTATTTATTTATTTATTTTTTTCGCAAAATCGGGTGGAGTCACTACAGATTTTATCAGAGGCAGAATGATAAATTGTAAATGATTTATTACTCTTAGCATTTATTTGTATTTTAAATAACTTTAATGAAAAAATATTTAATATATTTCCTTTAAATAATCATTTTTGTTAAAATTTAAAATATGTTGTAAAAACCGATTTATATTGTAGTATAAAAAAAGATAGTCTGATATTGGTATTTAGCCCATACTGAAATTGAGAATTTACATTCTATAAGTAGTAAATATTTTTGTTTCTATATTTGTATTGAAAAAATAGTCATAAAATATTCGAGAGTATACACTTAAGAAGTTTTCTTTATGAAATATATTAACATTACACTATAATATACTGAAGGTGATTAAAAAGAAATAGTGATTTTATGACTTAATACTGATTTTGGTAATACGTACAGAAATATTCTGTTTACTTTTTAAAATAGCTTTTGTTCCTATAAATTGTTCTGTTTGGAAAGGAAATTATGTAAACAATTTTTGAATGAAGTTTCATTATTCTGGATTTCAATTATTTCCTCAACTGTTTAAACTTTTCAGTCCACATACATTTGAAAATCTGTGGAAATTTTATTTTTTTCAGAAATTTGCTTGTTTTTATTCTTCTTAAGAAAATGAAATTAAAAAGAAACAATTACAATTTCGATTTAAAAACGCAATTGCAAAGGTTATTTTAAACGCAAAAATAAAAATGATAATAACTTCTTTAATGTTGATTTTGTTTAGGCAATAATGCCTGGTTTAAAACAGATTCCTTGATTATATATATATATATATATATATATATATATATATATATAAACTTTAATACAAAGAATGTTGTTTGCTGCACAAAAATATAATAATAATAATTAATAAGTTTATATATATATATATATATATAAACTTATTAATTATTATTATTATATTATATATATATGTATATATATATATATATATATATATATATAGGTTGATTGATTGATAGATTTATACACTACCTGCCAAATAAGTATTTGGACACTTTCTAATTTAGACGTTTTGTCAAATATCTAGAAAAGTTCTTTTGGAATCATCTTGAAGCTTTGGTAATGTAAAGAACATGTTATACCTCATATATATTTCACCAAAAGTTGCGTTCAGAAGAGAAACAGGGGATCAGTAAAAAGTTAAACACAAATCAAAATCAAAATTTTATTTTTCCGACTGAGGGAAAATAATGCCTGGACCGGGAGTCGAACCCCGGATCTTTGACTTGCAATAATTGATTTTCTTCCACAGTTGATTGTGTGATTTTAATAAAAATTACAAATCAAAATATTTTGGATTATGCTGTAAAATGTTGTGCTTTAAATGCGTTTTTGCTGTAGCATATGATTGTGAGAATTTTTCTCATTACCTATTTATTTTTTTATGTTTCTACTACGCATATTCATGGAGTTACATAATGGAGTTTTTAAAAAGTTGCAAAAAAAGCTTTCACCTTTTAGATTATAGCACGTAGAATATTAAACTCAGTGAAATGTCATTTTTAGGAAATTTGGTACACTACATTAGACATAGGGACATTTGCATTCTACAATCAGAATGCAAAAATGTTAAATTTTTGCAAAATATGGGCATTTTTCCTAAATAAGTTTTAACTGTTCATGGACGGGCTTTTAAAAAAATTCCACATAATTTAATAGCCAAAAGTTGGGCGACATAGAAAGAAACCTCAAACAAATATCGTGTAAATTTGCGTCATTGACAAGACCAATTAATATCTGATTAATTCTTTCTGGATCATATCTTATTCCTATTATTCCTGTTGATTTACTATGCCAGAGATAATATACTCATTTTCGAAAAAGTTTAAACACTGAGAATTTAATTTTAAATGTATGTTTTATAGTTTTTGAAATACCAATCTGTTATTGCTTCGTTTCTGTTCAGACGTTCGGCATGGGAATATTGTCGAAATTTCTGGAGTTTTTAAATCTTCCAAAATTGTTTTCACAGGTTTTCTCTAAGTTCGATTCATTCCTCTAATTTTGACCATCTTTCAAGTATGGATGGTTTCAAAATCGTTTTAACAGTCTGGTATCCCATGCTGTATTCTAGAGCAGTACTAAAATATTTCACGAGACGTAGAAATGAACAAAATAATTTTTTTTTAATTGAAAAATTAAATAGCTTGAAAAAGATATAATTAAACATTTAAATGCCGTTTTTTAAAAAGCAATAAGTAATTTAACGGTTGTAAATGTCTTGGATGTGAATTATGAATGTGTTATTTGATGAGTAATTTTATGACAAATTTTCTCAAACAGTAACATGTGATTTTGCGGCCGGCGACGGAGAAATTGCCTTGATTGGCTTTAAGACAGTCTTGAATGGCATAGGAAAAAAACTTCTACTTCTGTTACCAATACATGTTGATCTATTCAATAAAAATTAGAAAATCGGTGAAAAAGTGTTATTTATAGATGCACTTCAATATATATTCTTTAAAAGAATAAACTTTAGCTTCATTCCTAACAAATGACAGTCTTCTTCGCATTTTATGAATTTCAGCTTCATTCTAATGAATTTTGGCAAATGCTATTAATTTTTTGAAGTGATGTATTTTTCTGCTATGTTTCGCCAATTTAAAACTGATCTTATTGTATATATCACGTTCTTGTACTCTTTATATTTTCCATTTTTTGATTTTAATTATAGCTTCAGATATTTAAAAATACTGTATGGTTTTATAATTTTTTAATTTGTGTATTCTTTACCTCTTAATAATAAAAAAAAAAAAAATGAGAAATGAAAAATGAAAAATGAAAAAATAAATAAATAAATAAAAATAAAAAATAAATAAATAAAAGCAATTTCAATATTTGAAATAAACTTAAAAATAAATATAAATATAACAATACTAGTTTAATATTTAAATGAGTGTTGCTAGGTAACATTATTTGCCACATATATTTACTTTTCCAATGTTTTACATTTTTTAAAATTGTCAATATTTTATTCTTTTAAACAAAATGCAATAAAAAAAAAAATAAATAAATAAAAAGGAAATTAAAGGGGACTAATGTGCAAGTTGTACCTGACGGGACTAAAGTGAAAGTTGTACCTCAAGGGACTAAAGTGAAAGTGGACTAATGTGCAAGTTGCACCGAACGAATAAACTATTTCTTTCAACGAAAATACCTACTAACCCTGGACGATAAGTCTAACATATCGTATCATATTATATATCGTATTTATCGTAATATAACTCAATACTTATTTCGCTTCCTTCTTCGACTCGTTTTAATACGCAATTTTTATATGCATGAGCAGCCCCCGAAAAACAAAAACATTAAATCATTAAATTCATTTTTTTTTTTACTTATTTTTATTACATATTATTTCACAGGCACTTTTTATTTCCTAATTCAAAATTATATTAAAAAAAAAAAAAAACTTTTCCGATATCGCTTGTAACGATACTGATTATTATTAATTTTCTTTTCTTTTTCTTTCAATAATAATAATAAAATAAAAAAGATTTTGATAAAATTCTGGCAAAAGGAGAATTTAGTTTAGAACGGAGGACTATTAGTTTTTTTCTTCCCAATTATAACATCGCTTTCAAATTATTCAATTATATTTTCGATAAATTTTAGATTTCGATAAATGTCCAACTATAAAAAAATGATTTCGACAAATGTCCGACTATCGAAAACGACAACGCAAAAATCCCAGATTAAGACTAATAGGCCCTCAGTCCTAAAAAAAAAAAAAAAAAAAAAAAAAAAAAACTACAAGTTATTTCGAAATTTTCTACAAATTTGATCTCTATGGAGTGAAAAGAAATTTATTAATATAGAATAAAAAATATTCTTGGATGATTTTTTTGCATTCATAGTTCCAACCTGGTAACACTCATTTTTAAAATGCGTAACTAAAGCTATATTAGGTTGATTTCTTTAGAAATCGACTTATTCACTTCGTTTATCAATCACTTCGTTTATCTGTCTATCTATAACGAAACTTTTGTCATCACATTGTAAAAAGCGTATTTTAAGGTCAGATTTGCTTGAATTTTGATATAGATATGGACCACATAAGAATTTCAACTAAGTTTATTAATGAACTTTATCCGCTCTTTTTAACGAAGTGGTGAATATTTTAAGTTAAATGGGGCCATTTGAAATAAGGCTACCAGTTGAAAATTTAACATCACGATAACTTCCGAAATAATACTCCAAATCGAACCAAATATGACAGTGAACTTATAAATATCATGTATGCGTTTGTTAACCAAGTTCTAGTTTAAATCATTTGAAAAATTCAAATTTACATTGTAAAAAGCGTATTTAAGATCGAATTTGCTCGAATTTTGATGTATACATAGACCATACAAGGGTCACAACCAAGTTTATTAATGAAATTTATTCCCCATTTATAACAAAGGGCGGATGTTATAAATTAAGCGAGACAACTCGAAATCAGGCTACCACTTGAAAATTTATAATCATGATAACTTCTTAAATTCTGATTCATTTCGAACCAAAGTTGGGCAGTGAACTTTTCTTATGAATATCTTGGAAGAGTTCAATTGGCAATTTGTTCTGACATTTTATTTCGAAGTTGCGGCCACTTGAAATCAGGCTGCCACTTGAAAATGAGCCATAATGATATTTTTTAAAATACTAAACTGATTCAGACAAAGATTGGATAGTGAACTTTCAGTTAAAATATATTTGATAAGTTCGATTGGCAACTTGCTCCGCCATTTTATTGTCAAGTGGCGGCCACTTAAATATTTATCATTATGATAACTTTTGTAATACTGAGTCAATTCGTATTAAATTTGGGTAGTGGATTTATCTTTCAACTATCGCAAATAAATACGCTGGGCATCTCACTCTGCTATATTGTTTCCAAGTAGTGGCCACATGAAATCACGGATCCACTTAATAATTTCCTATCACGATAATTTTTAAAATACTGAATTAGTTTCAACTTAAGTTGGATAGTGAACTTATCATACAAATATCTTGGATGATTTCGCTGGCAAGTAGCTTCGCCATTTTGTTTCCAAGTTGCAGCCACTTAGACTGCCCTTGAAAATTTATAATAACAATAACTTTTGAAACACTGCACTGATTCGAACGAAAGTTGGACAGTAAACTTATGCTTAAAAATCTTGGATGAGTTTACTAAGCAACTTTCTTTGTGATATTGTTTCCAAGTGACAACCACTTGAAAATTTGTTATCATGATAAATTTTTAAATGCTTAATCAAGTCTAACTAAAGCCGATAAATGCATTTATCATTCAAATATCTGTAATTTCCGTGGACAAGTTACTTCGCATTTTTGTTTCCAAATTTCGGCCACTTGAACGCTGCTATTCGAGAATTTGTTATCACGATAACTTTGGAAATACTGAATATATTCCAACCAAAGCTGGACAGTAGAATTATACAAATATATTGGTTTAGTTCACTAAGCAACTTGCTCCGTAATTTTGATCCAAATGGTGGCCACCTAATTTTTCAATGCGATAACTATTGAAATTTTGAATTAATTCGAATTAAATTTGTACAGGAGACTTAACTCGCAAATGCATTTTATATATTTGTTTGCCAACTTAGCCCGCCATCTTGTTTTAAAATGCCGACAACTGGAAAATTTTAAATTCACATAAAAAGGTACTTATGAAACGATTTGTTTAAAACTCCGTATGTACATAGCACACATCAATATTTCTACCAAGACCATTAATAATTTTTAGCCATTATTTAGTTTTAAAATGGCGGCTTACTTGAGAAGAAAAAAATAAATCACTCTACCCTTCGGAATGAGCTGGAAGGGTTTGTTATTATATTTAAATTTTATTTTAAATGATTTTTTTAAAAATAATTTCGTTTTTAATTTAATAAAGTATTTTCTTTAAGTATATTTTCATTTACTATGAAAACACACTGCGAAAAAATAAATTAAAGCAAAATAAATAAAGTTTTTTTTTTTTTTTTTTTTTTTTTTTTTTTTTAAACATATAATATTTTTCGAACTTTTATCATTTTATTTATTTATTTCTTTATTTTTTAAGAGAAAAATGTCGTGATAGACGCAATTTTAATGGAGCATTGGGAGTACTACTTACATTAACACTTGAATACTTACATTAACATTTATTTTTTGAAAGATTCAAAATTTAACTTTTTCATTTTTTTATTCAAAAGTTGGTAGTTTTTGAGTTATTATCCCATTGGTATTACACCTCATTTCCATTTTATTAATATTTCTGAGATACAGAAATTGCCAGGGAAAAAGTTTTATGAAAAATATATTATTGATTTCTAAAATATTTCTTCGGTCGTATCATACGAATATTAGAGGGAAATATTAATAAATTTTGCATATAAAAGAAAGAAGTTACAATATAAGTGAATTTTGAAATCATTACAGAGTTAATATTTTGTTAACCTTAGCACAAATTTCAATAAGAATATGAATTAAAATCTTATATCATTTTTATAAATTTTATATTTTAAAAGTTAATATCATCTGAAAACGCATTCAAGGATTGTTTTAAATACATACATATATATATATATATATATATATATTCATATTTAAATGTATATTGAAAGAAGAAGCTTGAAATTGATGCTTTGATAAAATGTAACAAATATGAAATATAATAGAAAAAATAGTTATATATTGTAAATAATCTTTTATTTATTGGCCAATAACTTGTTCACAAAAATCTGTCTTTATTTATGACGAAACGTTTAATAAGATGCAATTTGCTTTTTTTTTTTTTTTTTTTTTTTTTTAAGGATATCCATTTTTTATACACTTTATACATATACTCTACTCAACCCACCAGTACACTAAACAAAATAAAATACCACGTTACTCTATAAAAAATAATTCAAATTTATCTTCATCCAGTATTTTTTGAAGATTGGTGCAGTATATTTAGGCATATAAAAAATTCGATTTAATAGTGAACTTCACTAAAATTTTGCACCAAAATATTACTAAGTTTGCGCATATGGCAAATTTTTTAGTGAAGTGTGAAACTATTATTAATTTTGACTGTATATTTACTCTGTCAAGTTTAAAAAATTTCATCATATAATATGCTATAATGCATTGTTTTTCTTTAAGTTATAAATTAGCTATACAGCCGAACTTCGTTAACGTGAATTGCTTCTAACATGAACTGTTTCCACAATCCCCGTCAAAATGAAGATTAGTTACTGATAGCATTAACTATTGATAACTTGGACACATTTTTTTTTATCCCCCTTGAGATTCACGTAAATGAGGTTCAACCGTATTTCAAAATATAAACTTCACAGGCTCAGTAAAAAAAAAAAAAAAAAAAAAAAAAAAAATATATATATATATATATATATATATATATAAATTAGATACTTATTAATACTTCTTTTTATCAAGTGAATTAAGGTTTTGTTTCTTTTTTGCTATTATATGTCCCTTCTTATAAAATTTACGGGGCATTTTTTGTATAGAATTTACAACTAAACTGTATTTATACTTTTTAAAAACTAGTATGTTGTGCTCACCACAAGTCTTTCTTCTCTATGTCCCTGTAGAAATTCACTCAGTAAAAATAATTTTTTAAAACTATTATTTATTGGAATTATCTACCACGATGAATGCAGACGATTTTCATCTTAGAGAAATCTAACACTACATATTTAAAGAAAGACAATAATATTTTATTTTTTATACTTAACTCTTAAAGAATGCGTTTTCACAATGCTTATCTCACATAACAAGTTTCGTACAGTTAAGTTGAGATTTAATGTTCCCATTCTAGGGAAAATTTGCAGTATAGAAGCGTTACCTATTGGTCGATATGCATCTAAATTGACTCAGCATAATGTTTTATCACAATGGCCTTCTCATAGATCAAGTTTTATTTGTTTGCGATTTTTAGTCAATATACTTTAGTCATAAATTGACTAAAGTAGTTCACATTCTATATATATTTTTAAAGTGTTGCGAGGTTTAAAATGTCGCTTGCAAAGTTTGTAAAGATAAAACATTTAAAAATACATTTTTCTATAAAATGGTCTAAACGCACTGAAAATAAACAATTCGGCAGTTTTGTTTGCAATCCACTTGGCGATATTATTATTATTATTATTATTATTATTATTATTATTTCGTCATTATGGCGAGTTGAAATGGCAATCTCAGTTGTGTAAATAAAATTATTGTAAAAAAACAATTGAGCTCTTTCGGTGATAAATTTCAAATTTCTCCAAAGGAGTTATGTACTTACTTCGAGAAATTTCAAAAGTCACCAAAGAGGGTTTAATAGCTTTACCATATTGTAAGGGAAAAAAAAGAAGCAATTTATGATTCAGTTTTATGTAGCTATGTTAACATGTAAAACAAAAATTTTATATTCAAATTTAGTGACTTTTATTTAGAACATAAAGACACATTTATAATAGAAATTCAAGCAATAAAAACAATTTAATATAGTTAAATTAAATATATAAGCGTAGTAATAATAGAAGCAAAGATTGCAGTATTTCAAAAGAAAAATGTCAATAAATTACAGCGTTCAGAAATAAACAAACAAAGCTTGCTGAATAAAGGTTGTTATCTGGTTTTTTAATTCACACTGTAGATCCACAAATTTTTCAATGATGCCAGTTTGCGTTATTTTAAACGAATCGAAAACATAATACAGTTTTAAGAGCTTTTTAAAACATTGTTAATTAAATTTACTTGTATTAGATAAATTTTTGTACGCTATGAATCTAGAATATTGTTCTGCTATGGTGTCATTATTGTATCATTTCAACAAATTTAATCGTAATTAGTCCATGTTAAAGAATTACTTATCTAGTCCCGCGAAGATAAAACAAACATTAAGAAAAACAAATGAAATTTGCAAAACAGGAGAGTAAAATGGCGAAGTGCTACTAGTATATATAAAGCCGACAGAAATTTTTGGACTTTTCATCTGCCTGTATTTTAGATTCCCTGTCTTTAAGATCTATATTGTTTTGCGCAGCCCTTGAGCATACCCTCAAGATAAAACATACGAATTTACAAGTCGATCAGAATAAAGAGGCCCGAGTATTGTTACTTTGAAAACCCCTGTTACTTTCTATTGCTTGTTGTTCATTTTGAAAAGTGTAGGGCCTAGAGTTATGCATGTATTGAGCTGAAATTTTGCATGGAGCTTCCTTCTGACATGTATTAGTACCTTTTGAAGTAAAAAAAAAAATGCTCATTATACAAGGTAGCTATTTTAAATTTTGTAAAGTTTAAGTCAAAAATGTCCTGAAATTGTCAAGTGTCGTTTCCAATGAATTTCATATTGAGCGACATTTAAACAATTGCGAATGTATTAGACATCTAAATATATATATATTTTCTTTTTACAAAGATGAATAGAAATAAATTAAATAAAGAGTATAAAATTTTGAAATGTTTAAAGAAACATGTTTATTAATAAAAAAAATAATAATAAATGATCAAATATTAGATTAAATCCTCAAAAAAAGGATATTAGTGGCAGTTTTCTTTATTAAAAAAATGCTTAAAATATGCTCAAAATTGCCTTTTAATGAAAACAGTGTAGAGGATTAAATGAAAAAGTGATTTACTAACATTATAAATTTACTGTTGTTGGAAGAAATCTCATTAAATCACGATCATATATTGTATAAGGGAAGTATTGTTATCATGAAAAAAACCACTTTGAGATTTTAATGTTACTATGAGTTTTGAGATATCCTGAATTAATTATTATGAATTTTTATGATGATGAATATATCCATATATTCGTGTGAGGTAATACGATAACATCTAAACGATAGATTTGATTGAGTTCAAATTCTAGTTCACATTTCAAATATGCTTGAGCTCGAATTCCTCTGTAGTGTTACAGGGAGCCGTCTCGCAAACTACACAGATTTAAATAAATGTTGAACTTATCTTTTTTTTTTTCTTTACATGGATACAAAGTAGAATTTTTACACATAATGATTTATAGTCTCAAATTATTTGAAGTTTGCTTTAATAAGTTTAAGTTTAGAGATTTTCCATTTATTATTATAACTATTATTATTATTATTATTTACGGTGATGTCTGTATTTATATGTGTCTGTATGTATGTGAGTGAACGCGATAGCATCTAAATGTTACATTCGATTGCATTTGAACTTTTATGTAAATTATAGGTTATCAACGTATAAATAGTTAAATTTATGAGAGTGATTTAACATGATAGAGTCTAAATGTTGCAATCGTTTAAACTAAAATTTAGTATCTATATTTTAGGTCACCATCGCACAAATATACGAAGTTAAATGAATATTGTATTTATTTGTATATGCACTTAAGTGAGTACTTGAGTGAGCGTTTAAACTCTGCATTCGATTGAACTCAAATTTAGTATTTATATTATAGGTCATTATCACGCGAAACGTGTAAAGTTTAATGATTGTAGCGTCGTTGTGGATAGGTATATGATTGAGCAAACACGAAAGCGTGCAACTGCTGCATTCTATTAACCTTAAGCTTAATAAGTATATTTAATTCATTGTTTCAAGAACTATATACAGATTTTTTAGAATTTAGTATTTATTGTACTTTTTCAATTGATGGAGAGCAGAATTCCTACGTATATGACACAAATTATTTGAAATTCGTGTCATTAAGACTAAATTGTTTAAAACAAAAACAACTGCTACATTTCACGTTAGTGGGCTAAAATATGATTATTATGAGAAATTATGTATGTATTACCCTCTTCTTGTAGAGAAGCATGATTTAATTTTCACGTATCATGTCCTACAAAAACTAAAAATCAAAAGTCCCATAAATGACTTAAAAGTTAATAAAACTTTTTTTGAAACTTATTTTGTGTTTAAGAATTTGACCGTTACTGGAGATTGCGGGCTTACCAGCTATTGCCCTTTTACAAGACGCACAAGAAATTTTCAATAAATTGCAGTCCATAGTATAATATACGAACTTTATGAGAAATACTAATAAAGGTAGAAATATTGTTAAAAAATTTATTGTTAAGAAATTTATTAAACCGATTCGTACAATTACTCAATATTCTTCGAAATACATCCTTCCTGTTTAACCACACTTGTTCCAACACAATTTCCATGCTTTATATGCGTCCTGGAAGTCCGTCACAGGGATGTCTTTTAGTAACCTTGTCGTAGCCCCCTTGATGTTCTCCAGGGTCCCCAAATTCTGAAATTCTTTGAAATCGGGCTGGGACATTTCAGAACTGTCAGGCGGCTGGGGGAGCGTTGAGATGCCGGCTTTGGTCAGGTAGTCGGTCGTCATAAAGGCGGTGTGGCTGGGAGCAATGTCATGGTGCAGCTTCCCGGAGTTCTTGATCTCGCGCTTGACGCGTTCGACCCGTTGCCTTAGCCTTTTCAGTACTTCGACGTAGAATTTGGCGTTGACTGGCTGACCAGGTGGAAGAAATTCAAAATGGACCGCTCCCTTGGAAGCGGAAAAAACAATGAGCATCGCTTTTACCTGCGATTTGCTCATTCTTGCCTTTTTTGGGCGTCAGGACGACGTCGTGTGCCACTCTGTGCTCTGTCTTTTTGTTTCTGGGTCGTACAAAAAGATCCAAGATTCGTCACCACTTACCACATTGCCCGAAAAATTCGGATCGTCCTCACAACACTGCAAAATTCTACTCGAGAGTTTTTTAACTCTTGATTTCGACGCACTCACACAAGTTTTCACTGAAAGAGGCACTGTGACTCTGCAGGAGCTTGGAGCCGACTGGCGCTGGTGGCGCTGTATTCCCAAGACTCCATCCACCCTTCCGTGCAAGTGGCAGCCCTGTGCGACGGATATTCGTGGCAGAAGAAAATGGGACGCATTACTTTCGTGACAGACCTTGTAATTCTATTATAGTGCAATCGTTTAAAGAACATATTACATTCATTGGATAGAAAGAACACTTTATGCACCACGTTTTAAAATTTTCTTTTGAATCATATAAACTTGACAATGTATTAATATATACTTTTTTTTTTTTTTTTTTTTTTAAAGAATTATTCCATCAACTCGAAAGAAAATGATCAAATGCGTAATAAAGAGAGCAATTATAAGAAAATTTCAAACATTTATTAATTGAATAAAAGTTTTAAAACAATGCATTGTCATCGTGTTCTGGGCTATTTTAGAAGCTTCAAATGTCTAGCTAGTCGGGAAGTTAGTTAAAAATCGATTGCGAGATTTGCACTGTACAAATAAACAAGAAAGCGAGTTAATAAAAAAAACTGTTATAGTTTTAAGGATATAATGAACATTAAAAAAAGTATATATCTAAATTACTGTCTTAGAGAAGTAATTTTTTTCCCCTATTTCCATTAAAATAAAACAATATTAACTACATTATATATATATATATATATATATATATATTAAAACTATTTAAATTAGAAAAAAAATTGTTACATGGTACTAATTTTTAGCATTGAGAAAAAAATATATATAATGAAAAACAAATAATTACAATTTTCTGTATTCCAGATAAAAATATTATAAATACTTAAGTTATTACTCAATCTACAATGTTATACTATACACAAAGATATTTAAAAGGTGTTGTTGAGATTATAATATTGTAAAATAGAGGAGGGATGCGTGCAAGGAAAGTATGGAATTTTTAGTAAATTTTCAAACTAATTAATGGAAATTTTAAATTACTTAATATTCTCCTACAAAATCATAAATAAAACATTTACTACTATTTATTTATTTATTTATTTATTTATTTTTTGTAATGTTAGTTGCAATTTAAACTTTCTTAATAAATTTATTTTATTTTATTTTTCTTTTTTTAAATGAAAATGCATTTTTGTTAGAAGTAAAAATGTTTAACGGTTTATTTTTTATATGATACTTCGAAAGTAAAAAATTATAAAAAATTATATATAAAATTGATCTAAGTAATAATTGATATAATTGTTAAGAATAAAAAAACAACTAAGAAATATATATAACACCATTTCTAAATAAAAAAAAGGTCCTTGAAAAATAAAACTATTAGATTTTTTTATAAGTGAAAAGCTATAAAAAAATTAATTTGTCTCTCTATATCTTTCATATTTCATGCCGTTTTCAGCAATTGAACTTGAATACTAGCATTTATTCTCATTAAAATGTCATTTAGATAAATCTTAGAGGGATTAACGATTGAAATATACTACCAAAAACCTGAATTGGAAAGATTACTTTTATGTACAGTTTTTATTTCATTTGAAAATAGTATTATTTTTATAGTCAAAACGACATGAAATGGCAAATATGCGTATAATAAATTGCTGTTATTATGAGAACGAATCTGTTTTTTCTTCTTGGGAAAAAAATGTCTTTATATTTTCTCTACAAAAAAAATGAGCATTAATATAAAAGATTTACGTATACTCAAGGTATTATAGTATCTTTTTAAACATGTAAATATATCAATAAACAGAATCCTTTTGTTGTGTAAACTAATATGTTGTAGCCAGCAAAAAAGTTTCTTCTATATTTTTATATTTTCCTAGACAAATTCACACAGTACATAATATTTATTATTATTATCATTATTTTATCATTGCTGCATAAAACTGGTTAGTATACCAACTCTAAAAATAAATAAAAAATAAATAAAAATAAAATAAAGTAAAATGTAGTATGAAGCAACTAAACCCATGTTCTTACAATTAACAGAAGTTCCTTTTGTGTTAGATTGTGGACACACCTACAAAAATGAATTAAAAATAACTAAATAAATAAATAAAACTAAATGGCATTAATAATGGATTTGTGAATATTGTAACAATCAACACTATTATTCAATGTAAAATTATTAACGAATTTTGATTTATATATAAATGATGGGCCCTCCAGCAGCTGACGCTTGCATGCCTGTCCACGAAGGTGGGGTTGAAAGTTACATGGATATTCAACGGCGGACCATGGAATTCAAACGATAAGGCACTCAGCTTCGGAAATGGTCTGCTGTCCTGTTCTGTCCTGGTTTTGTTAAAAAAAATAGATAACTGTGTTTCTAATTATCATAGTTATGCGGTTTATCTGTGGTTCACATTAAAGGCATTGATGAGTTCCTTTGAATGATATCTATAATGAAAATTTTCATCCCTAGGGGGAAAGCGATATCTGGTTTACTGTTACTTTATTATATACATAAATGTACAAATTTTAGATTAAAAAATTAACAATAATTCTCATTATGTATATTTATCCTAAATTTTGTTTTTCTGCCGTTTTAAATATTATGGATATAATTTGATGAGAGCGTCACCTATGGAGCAATTGATCTCCTCATGTAATCAGCACAATTTTAGCTCAATGTTTCACTTACTATTAAGTCTGGTAAATTTTATTTACTTTTTTGTGAGATACAGTGTCCACAAAACATCAAGAACAACACACACACACACACACAAAATAAAAAATAAAAATAAAAATCAGACAAAAACAGACATTTTTTAAAAATAGTCAAATCAAATTCAGGATATCTCAAAACGCATAAATCCATCAAAAATTATGTAAAAACGTTTCACGAATCCAACACGTTCTTCTAATGTATATGGAGAAAAGTAAAAAAGATGTGCAACACTACACTATTAAAAAAAATGTACAAACCATAAAAATGAGTAAAATACAGTACAATAAGGAATAATATATTACTTACATTTTTCTTAATAATTTTACAATAATTAACGAGAAATCGTTAATTACTGATTCATAATATGAAATTTAATTTTTGTATTGTAAATTTCCTATGCTTCTTTGACATCAGGCGAAGATGGTAGTACAATTTTTTATTGAAAGCTGTTTCTTTCCCTCAATTATATTAAATACCTGCATATACATTACATTTGATTTTTTGTTTTTGTAATCCAATTTATTCATTTTAAGTAATTATGATTGTTGATTCATCACATTCTTCTTATATATATGGAGAAAAGTAAAAAAGGTGTGCTGCAACACTACACCATAATAATAATAATAAAAAAAAATGTACAAACCATAAACAGAGTTAGTTAACTCTGTAATTGGAAGGAAAGAACAACTATAAAACATCTTCAATAAATATGAATCATTTTAAAAATAGTACTATTACTTTGGTTTAGAGTTTTTGTTATTGATATTGATATGTTGATAATTTGAAGCATTTAAACATTGATTTAAAAATGATTATGGGAATTAATATGTTATTCTTAAATGCGTTCTACAGAATCACAATGGTAATAAATTTATAACTTCCAGATTAGCTAACTTAAGAAAATTTACGCAATCACTGTGCCTGAAAATGAAAGTGATTTTTATACCAAAAATATAAATCTTTCTCACTACAAATTTTAAGCGAGAATCTGAAAAAAGATTTCATGACAGAAAACCGTAAAATAACTTTGCAGTTCAATGAATTTTGATAAACTCATCGCATGGCTATGTACAATAATTTAAAAAATGCTTTTTTATGATGTAGGGTATATATAAAAATAAATTAATGTCTTTTTAATAAAATAAATCCATCATGGCTAAAATGTGAAGGCACACCAGAAGAGTTACATTCAAATTGAAAATATAATATATTTATTTTCAAATCCTAATATTAATGTAGTGTTTTTAAAATTCTAATTCATTTACAGTACACCATTTATTATTATTATTATTATTATTATTTTTATGTTAATAAAAATTACAATTGTTATATTTTCATTCATGCCATTTTCTTTCAGCAACAGAAACCTATATGATTCGTTTATAATAAAAACATATGATGCACACACCTTACGTTAAAAACTGGAACTTTTGAATAGATTTATCAGTTAAAATGATGCCACTTTATCAAACAATTTAAAATTTTTAATTCCTAAAGTAAAAAAAAATTCAGATATGTTTGAAAAAAAAAAAAAAAAAAAAAGTTAGTTTCAAGGGATGTTCCAACACATTTGAAATCGGTGTACTCAACACTTTAACGCTGCTGCTGTGTTCATTTTTAACGGACAAAATGAACAGTCATTTTTGAATATATCAAATGGGAGTCCAAAGAGACCTGATATTTGGAATTTCATTACATAATCATACTTTCATTTTCTATTTTTGAACTAAATTAATGTAACAATTCATATTGTTTTTTATGGAGAATATTCTACATAAAATACAAATTTTCATACACGTTGATTTTGGGTCAAATTGGACCCGAACACGGCAGCAGGGTTAACTTTGAGTAAAACGTTACAGAATTTGAATGCCAAACGCAAAGTAAAAAGGTCTCCCTTCATGCTTTTTTAAATAGAAAATGCGTGCAAAGATAATTTACTAAATCTACAGTTTTTACCCTATTAGTAATTCCATGGTAAATATTCTGCCAGTAATACACAAGAATAATTCAGCTTCAAACACCATTTTATACCGATAAACACTACCATATTTAATCACAAAAATCTGATGTACTATCTACTTAAAGGGTCGCAACGCTTTTACTGTTTTAAGAGAGATTTATTTTACTGTCACCACAATTTTCAAAGAGAAAATTTTTGTAGAGGTTTCAATGCTTTATCACCAACAGCTTCAAGGAAACTTTCTTTTTGAAAATTGTGGTGACAGTAAAATAAAATTATCGTAAAGTAGTAGCAGCGCTGCGATCCTTGGCTACTGCAATGTAACATTTTAGAACAACGTCGAAAGGTGGAGCTTGCTATTTAAATTAAGAAAATAGGCGGCACAGAAAATGTTGGTAAAAAGCACGAATAGTGTACTGACGGCCAACGGAATACAAGGCAGAAATATTAAATCGCTTATTAACGACCCCGGATTTAGAGGGTATATCTACTTATTAAATATAACAATTAGCTTGGTATTGTCATTCAAACGAATGAAAAATCGCAGATTCATCATAATTACATGTTAATTATTATTATTATGATTATTATTATTATTTTAATATAATATTGAGGAAAAAGAAAAAAAAATCATATATATATATTGAAAATCTGATTTATTTATTTATTTTTAAAATGTAACGTGTTGATTTAATTTAGGATATATATATATATATAATATAGATATACATATATGTAATATTGCCATAAATACTTAAACATAAATTATCATTATACACACACACACACACACACACATATATATATATATACACATGTTCTGCATTTTGAACAGCTGGAATCCCTAGCTTTAAAAATAACTTTTATAAGTATATCCTTTTAAATGAATACTCTTCACTTAATAATAGCTTTTACGTACCCTGCTTCGAAAAGAGTAATTTCCGGTTTTGAAAGGATATACCGTGTTGTTGTGAAAAAGAAAATCAGAAGATTCCTTTTAAAGAAAGAAACTTTTTGAAATATTTCAGACGCTGAAGCTATCATTAACTTAGTAATTTTCCTTAACAATTACAAAACTATTACATTTAGAACAATAAAAATCTTTCAAAGGAGTGTAACAAAATTTCAAAAACATTTTCATTCAAGTGTTGGGATCATTTTTCGCAGAAAAGAAATAAGTCATGCAAAATAATTTTGTAAATAAATTTAAAAATTAAGAAAAAGGAACGTATGTCTTTAAAATATTCTAAAGCAGGAGGTAAATATATTTTTTGATTAATATTAAAATTAATAAATTTAAACATTATTTTTTCGTAAATGAACTTGGGTTAAAAAATAACAAATCGTCAAAAAATACTTTGACACGAGTGTTTGTTATACAAACACAAAAGCTAGTCTGTCTTTGTTATAGTTTTTATTTTTTATTTTTTTTTTTATATATGTAGAATCTTTATTTTTATAAATGAAAATAAATTATTTTTGTAAATTATAACTTAAATTAAAATTTCGATTTCTTTTTTTTTTCTTTTTTAAACTTAATCATATATTATTACTATCATTAGGTAAAGAATTTATTGAAAGAAAAGTAATATATATATATATATATATTAAAACTAAGAGTTTTAACAATATTTTAAACTAAACTTATCTACGTTTTGTAAAAACTATCTAATTAGACATTCTTATGTTTATCAATGGTAATATGTTTATCAATGGTAGATAGGCATTTTTATATTTTGAGTTTTTCCTCATATCCTATATGTGAAAAATTAACTCTCTACCAATTAGAAATTTTGTTGCATTTTCAATTAATTTTCATTATTGTTTTATGACGAATGAATTTTGTTGTTGAGTTTCATATTGAAATCGAAAAATGAAAGGAAAGCAGATATATTATAAGACCATAATATATTTAAATTTTAATGATTTTTTTTTTCTTTTCAATATTTCATGAAAACTAATTGCTGTAACTTAACAGTAGTAAAATTTGTTGTCATTGCGCATGTTTATTTATTTATTTCTATTTTATTCTACATAGCCAATATTTTTAACACAATATATATTTAAAAAAAACTTTATCAGTTGTTTATCTAACAAAACAAAATTCACTTGGTTGAAAATATATTAACAGAAATCAGAAGAAAAATAATATTTTGTATTTCGATGAAAACCTACCCTTACGGAAAATTTGAAAGAACATAAGTACTTTCAAATATTTTTAAAAATATATTTATAAGAAAAAAAAAATGCCTGCGTTCAATCGCATTTCAGGCGCTGAAATTTGCTTTTTCATTGGTAAATAATTGACGAATAATAAAAGAAATGATAGCGGCGGCTTCTTTAAACGTTATTATTATTTTTTTTTCAGAGCACATTGGTTTTAACTGTAATTTTATTTATTTATTTTTTAACAATGTAACTATAATCTCAATTTTAAATATAAATTTAAAATAAAAAATTACCGTACATTTACGTATTTGAAAAAAAAAAAAAAATACAGTGCATTGATATTATGCTTTCAAGGTACAAAAAAGAAAAGAAAAACATTTTTTTTTTTCAATTTTACTCGAAGTTTATGAATATGTTTTTTTAATTGAATAATAAAATTTATTGTATTTATTACGCAAACACATACCGACGTATTTTGACGATAAGAAATCTTAACTTTGTGAAAAAAAAAAAAAATAACAAATTTGAAATCAAATACAAAAATCAATATATTATGGGCCCTTTTCAAGAAAATATATGAAACACTTTAAACTGTTAATTTAAAATTAAGAGTGGAGAATTAGTTATGACTAATCTTACCTATTAGTCATGTATGGCAGGTATTCTATATTTTGTCAATACACTATTCCGAACTTACATTTCATAAAATATATAAAAGTGTGGAAAGTAAATCAAAACTTTCTATATTTTTTTTCTTTCTTAAACAAGGTTTACAACTATTGATTTAAAACATAATAATGCAATTTATTGCTTTTTTTTCACAAAACAAAATGAATTAAGGTTTGGTTAATTAAAACCCAACTATCCTGAAAAGACAAATTGATTGTTTTTGTATTTCTCTCTATTTTTTCAAAAGTTCGATCGAATTCTTATAATTGTATATAATGACATTTTTAAAGAAGATGCATTGCAGTAATTTATCATATTTGACAGTTGAAAAGTTCTAAGATTGTTAAATGAAAACAAAATGTGCTTTCAGTGGATTTTGACAAAGTGATACTTCTATTAGAAAAAGAACAACGAAAGTAACCTATTAACTTGTTAGCTATCTTACAATTTTTTCTAAAAAATAATCTTAGAAATCGAACATTTTCAAATATTTAAACAACGAAATAATATAATATTTTTACAATGGTGATTTTAAAACAAAAACAAAAATTAAATAAAATATAAAAAATACTAAAGCTGCTTACATTTAACATTTTTTCATTTATATCTTACCTGTCACAAAACATTGCAAGCTGCTTTGAAATATTCTAATGATTAGGTATAAATATATATAATTGTATACATGGTCTTATCTAAATTTTTTTTTGAATAATGATATTTGCGCAATAAGTATTAAAATGTAATGTTTATCGGCAAATCTGAAAGTGTTACAATTTATGAAAATTTTTACTTAATTCCTACAAACTGTATTCTAATAAAAGCCAATTAGGAAATTAATGAATAATTTTGAATAATCAAATATAATAATAGTATGGGACACAAAACAATTATTTTATAACTTACTATGTGTAAAATTATATTTCCTTATCAGTTTGATCGGTAATAGTATTAATGTTATTGAAACATGATGACATGTAAAATAATAGTTCAAATATCGTCAGCAGTACGAAATTTTGTGTCAAAAGTTATTCAAACGTCATTATCAAACGGTAAAACATACAATAAAACTTTAAATTTAAACTAGTATGTTGTGGCCACCACGAGACTTTCTTCTATATTTTCTTATAAAAATTCACTAAGTAACAATATTTAAAAAAAAAAAAAAAAAAGAAAAATAAAAAAAAAAAACAAGTTTTTTTTTTTCGTTAAAAGTAAAAAAAATTGATAACTTTGTTTTAAATTACCACATATTTATAGTTTAACCATTCGTTTTAAAGGTATTGACGAGACCTTTCGAAATATACCCATCTTGAAAATTTACCCCACCCCAGAGGGTACATCCCCCCAGGGGGGGAAGCGATGCCCTCACATGCACAATTTTTTCCCTAATTAACTACTACTATTAGCAATAATTCATATTAATTTTACAAAGACAGACAGACAGACATACATTTTCTTAAAATGATCAAATCGTGTTCTACAGCTCTCAAAACGTGTAAATCCATCAAAAACCCGAAATCGAAAATTTTTACGAATCCAATACTTTCTTCTATTGAAGATAGAAGAAAGTAAAAATATATAAGGTGTATTAAAAAGTTTGAAACACGGTCTTATACTTTACCTATTAGAGATGGACAACGAAAATTAAAAAATTGCTCAAAATAAAGTAGGTTGTAAGACGACGTTTATAAAATATTCTTCACATTAATTTTTACCTCTAGATCTAAACTTTTAACGCAAAATTAAGAGTTGAAAAATAGTTATGACTAATCTTAACCATAAATCATATATTGCAGGTATTCTATATTTCGTTAATATGCAATTCCAAACCTACATTTGATAAAATATAGAAACGTGAAAAGAAAATGAAAACTTTATATATATATATATATATATATTCATTCTTAAACAATGTTTACAAATCTTGTTTTAATACATAATAATACAATGTATTGCATTTATTTCACAAAACAATACATATTAAAAAATGATTTACTAATTTAAAACAAAAATATTTCGAATAGAGAAATTGATTGGTTTTGTGTTTGTTTCTCTCTACTTTTTCAAAAGCTCAAATAAATTCTTATAACTGTATAAAATGTCATGTTTAAAGAAGATGTATTAAAGCAATTTATCATAGTTGACAGCTGAATGGATTTTATGATTGTTAAATAAAAACAAAATGTTTTTTTTTTTTTTTGGTGCATTTTGACAAAGTGATACTTTCGCTAGAAAAGGAACAACGAATGTAATCTTTTAACTTGTTAGCTATTTTATAATTTTTCTTAGAAAATAATCTTAAAATTCGAACTTTTTGAAATATTAAAACAATGAAATAATAGAATATTTTTTACGATGGTGATAAAAAAAAAAAAATATGTATATATGTATATATATATATATATATGCATAGATGAGAGGAGTGTATTATGGAATACATTAAGTCATGATGAGTAGTAGTGTAATTATTTGTAATGAATTGTCACTGAGAAAAAAGAAGAAAAGAAAAGAAATTGCTGCTAGAAAAAAAATATGTTATAAAAAGTTACAAATGGAGGTTAATATGAAATGGGTAATATGGAATGGGTGGTTTAAACTAAAGAAAAACTAATTAGACTTCATAAAATATAGTTATTCTTAATTAAAAAAACCCATATTTTTAAGATTATGTGAAAGCCCTTTCTGCTTCGAGTCTATTTATAAAATTCACAGATATATAAACTTCGTTCTCTTCTCCGGTACAGTCAAGGTGAGCCCACACAGAACAGCTTAAGCATTTAATCTAAATTTCTCCTCGTTTATCTTCGGAGTATTTTTCGTTACAGAAGATACATTGAGCGTCTTTATTTTTTAGTTCTTTAGTTGAATACATGAAGTCAATTTCAGACAATACCATGAAATAAATGGTATTCCATACCCGACTCGCCATCTTTGAAAATGAATTTTTAAATTGATTTACAAATATTTTTAGATAAAAAACGACCAAAGTATAACAAAATATAATTATTTGAGCGTTCATTATGCTTAACATCAATGTTCAAATCACATGTGTTCTAGTAAGTTTAAATGTTTGAAAACTTACCTGCAAAAGCTCTTGTAAATCACAAAACATACTTTGTTCCATAGAGGTACGAGAACAACTAGCGGCTGCTTCTTAATCTCTTGCTTCATGTGAATACTTCTTTGGTAATTCATGATAATTTGAAAAGGTAACAGCACCAATCAGAGCGGAAACCTCGGTATACCATATTTCCCGACTATTTCATTATACTTTCCTCTCCTCTCCCTCTCCCTCTCTCTCTCTCTCTCTATTTATCTATCTGTCTATCTATCTATCTATCTATCTATCTATCTATAAATATATATATATATATAATTATATCCATTAACGTACCTAAATTATTTTTTGAAACAGGATACTTGCGCTATTAGTATTAAAATGTAGTGGTTATCGAAAAGTCGGTAAGTGTTATGATTTAAAAAAAGATTTCTTATTTCCTACTAATTGTGTCCCAATAAGTGCTAATTAGGAAATTAACGAGTAATTATTAATAAGTAAATAAAATGATAGTACGTGACACAAAACAGTTATTTGATGTTACATTTTCTTATCAGTTTCATCGGTAATAGAAATGATGTTATAGAAACACAACGATATATAATAATAGTTCAAATTTCAGGTGTAATATAAAGTTTTGTGTCAACATTATTCAAAATTCATTACTAAACGATGAAATACCAATTAAATTTAAATTTTTTTAAACTATACAAGCTGTCCCAGAAAACGCAAAACCCGGTTTTATTCTTTTCTTATTAGAGATGGACAATGAAAATATAAAAAAATGCTCAAAATAAGGTAAAGACGAGACCACGTTTATAAAAATTTCTTTACATTAACTTTTACCTGTAGAGATAAAGTAACACCGCTAGGTAAATTTGGTCAGTGAGAAACTTATTATTTTTAATTCGACAGTATCATAAAAAAAAAAAAAATGCATTACTATATTATTGTAATTAAGTGAATTATACTTAACTTAAATTTAAAGGCTGAACGCAGGGACCATTTATAAAGATCGAATTTAAATCTTTAACGTACTATAAAAATGTAATACGCATGATAACACTTAATTTAAAACCATTTTTTCATGCTTAGGGTGGATTCGCGATACAGTCACACACAAAGCGGTTATAATTAAATTGACCCTCTTCAGATCCCTCTAAAACCCGTTCTGCCTATCGAATTTCGATTAAATCTGGTATATACGTTATATGGACAATAAGGAACAGGTTTCTGAATTAAAAAAAGTTTCAAATTTTGACCGCCATGGGCAATTATAGCGATCATTTCTCCAATCTCAACGGAAAGTTTAGTTTAGCATCTGTATAAGATACTTATAATACTGAATTTGATTTCCTACCATTATTATTTCTTAATTTCTTATTCAGATAACAACCTCACAGACACAAACATGTACAAACAGACACAGACAGACAAACACGCCCACAGACAAATCGTTAAAGATTGCACATTCTTAGTCAGAAGACCTTAAAATTTGTAAGTAAAGCAAAAACTCAATTTTTGAAATTTGATTACAAAACAACATTTTCTGTACTATTATATGGTTAAGAGAAAATAAAAATTCACAAAATTTCAATTTATAAAAAATTTCTAAAACTAAGTTAGCATATGAAAAATATATTAAGAAAATGAATAAAAATATTTCAAGAACTTCTCGCTGTTTCATAATAGATGGCATTACCAGAACTACGTGCATGTAATTTCCGATAGTAACAAAGATGTACTGTCGGTAAGCTTGAACTTTAGTGTCTGTTTGCCACAGTATAAACAACGATTTTTTTCTTACTTAGTTCTTAAAATGTTGAGTTTTTTGACAAGGAAAAGGTATTTGCGGAAAATTTTATTGCACTGTTTTATTTAAAAGAAATCTGCAGCTGAAACACACTGAATTCTTGAGACTTACGGTGAGCATACTCTGCCGGAAACGACATACAAAGACTGGTTTCGACCCTTCAAAATAATAATTCCGAGGAATAAGCTGACTTTTTTCGGCCAGAAATACTCATTTTGAAAATAAATCAATCGAAAAGAATTAAATTCAAGTAAATGCAAACCGTTTTCTTTTGACACAGGATTGAAAAAATAATTGGAATCTTCTGTTAACATAAGTAATGATCGGTCTTTTGATTATGTAACTCACCAATCTGTTCCAATGAGTACTCTTATATTGAAAATTTCTATCGAATCATTTATACTAGCTCTAAAACTTAAGAAGAAATTTATTTCTAGGTCTCACTCACATAATATTGATCGCTGGGAGAAATGTGTGAAGAAGTTTCACACATGTTATTAATTTTAAATATTATTTTAAAACAATATCTGAATAGTTAATTAATGCATTTTGCATAAAGAAATTGATTTAAAAAGAAATTAATTTATTATATATTGGTTTATTGGAATAATTTGCATTTCACTTATTTAAAGAAACAATTTTTAAATTTTTAATATACATTTTTCATAAATTAAAATTTTAATTAGTTTAGAATGTAAATCTAACACTTTTATAATCAACCCTTTTGTCATAATGTATCCTTTAAAATAAAAGATTAACTTAAAATGTAGATATTAAATTTAGCAAATAAAAGTGTTCTCAAAGTTTTGAAAAGAAGTCATATCAGTTTCAGAATTAGATTCCTAAAATAGCTGATGCAATAGGTTTTTGAAATAACATATGTACATGTAATTAATCATTTCCATTTCCTGCTTTGGAGACAGATTGTCTGTTGGCAAAACATATCCGCCAAATACTGGGTTAATATTTTTGAAACGGTCACGAAAGAATTCAAAATTGTCCTTTATTTTTAAGCCGCAGACAAAGAATTGGGATTGCTGATTCTTTGGCTGCAGCTCCGCCAAGAGCTTAGCAGGGATACCAGATTTGGCTACCAGGAATCGTGCGCACTACTTGAAAAACTCCATTAATTCGACTGCAGCTGTAGTCAAGTGGACACGTAGAAAATTTGTTGTTCCCTCTCTCTCGTTCCATCATTTTTGTAGATCATCCCTGAAAGAACGTGCCTCTTATAAACTTATATAATGATGGGGCTTTCAAGATATCAAATAAATAATTACAGTCTTTTTTAATTCTTGTCAAATTATTTGGGTATTGCCAGAGAATGATATGACGGTCAAAGATTACGTATGAACTCTTCCAAATGAGATATTAGAAGATGCAATGGAACCAGCAAATGGATTTTAACTTGCTGAAAAAAAAAAAAAAAAAAAAAAAAATTGTTTCAGATAAAAAAAAAGAAAAAAAATATGCGAGTCAAATCCAACAACCTTAATTTTAATTTAAAATAAGAGAGGAAACATTAAACTAAAAAATATTTTTCTAGCTAGATATTCAAAGCCATTTTATTTATATTAAAACAAACTTCTATTTCAACATGAAGTGATGTCATTAATGAATTTGAACTTGACAGGTTTTGCTTTGAGTATGAGGCTAACTTAAATTAATTCGAGGTAGAATGTTTATTTTGTGATTATTGGGCACATGAAAGCGATGCTGCTTCAAAGAGAAAAGAATCTGTTTATGGAGGCAAAATAAGACTTTATCTGATTTGAAAGCTAGAATTACACGCGATGCTGCTGAAATCCCTTGAGAGTTTCTTCACGCTGCCAACGAACACGATATAATTCGTTTTCAACGAGTAATTCATGTCATTGGACACACTTTGAGCACATTGTGTAATTGAATACATTTTAATGATTCGATATATTTTTCCCCCTACTTTAAGCGGTGTACATGGATATACAAGAAAATTCAAATACATTATGTCCATGGAAAGAATTTTTATTAGGTACAATTCAACAACTTTAGACTGTACTAAAGAAAATGAAATGACTATACATTTTTCCATATGTTATAAGCCATATTTAGTCTAGGATATGACATGGACACCATTTACACTTCTTTACAACATCACAAAAATTAATATGGATGTATTAGAACTGTGCATGGAATTTGCTGAACATGCACTTCAAGTTGCGTAATTTCCTTTTCATATTGCGCTAAATTTCAGTACGATATATGATGTGTATATACAGAAACAATGTGCATGACTACCTAAAATTAATTGAATACAGCCTTTTCTATTAAATTTAATTTGATGGAAATACTTCACTACATTTGACCATGTCCAGAAAACTGTTCAGAAATGGATTTTTAATTCTCACATACGAATAGTATAAAAAAGTTTTTTTTTCTTTTTTTTAAATTCATTTTTCAAAGCTAGTTTTTTTTTTTTTTTTTTTTTTTTTTTTTTTTTTTTACAAACAAGTGTTTTAAAGTCACCTGAATATAAAAATATTTTTTTGATTTGTTCAACTGTATGAGTGATATCCGAATAACATAAAAGCAAATAGATGCAAAAAATCAAAATTTGATATTCTGAAGTTCATATGAAGTTGCCACTTGAAAATTTTGATCAAAACCGTTAAGTTTCAAGGAGACTTCTGGCGGAATGTTGTCTGAATAATTTGAAAGAAACTTGTAATTTAATAACAGTCTATATATATATATATTGTAAATGTAGGCATTACGTGCAAACGGGCGGTAAGAAACATGGTAATCCAACCCTATATAGAAACATATATGAACTAAAACGCTTTGTAAAAGTAATTTAAATTGTTTTGAAAGCATACCCAAACGTATTACCTACTTCTTATCCCATCCTCTTTATCTGTAAATTTCCTCTATGTTATTCAAATGAAGGGTACAAGTAAATCTTTTAGTGCCCTGACAGTATATTTTAATTTATAAACCCCTTAATTTACGAAAAATTATATTTATGTATTCTGTAAATATAATTAGTACTTTATGAATAATTAAAAAAAAAATAATGCTAAATATCAATTAGATTTTTTGAAGATCTTGTCATAGCCAAATATATAACCCAATCATATATATATATATATATCAAAGTAGTGAAAAATGGTTTTTCCGAACACAAAATTACCGAAAGTTTGAAAATCGTTTAAAAAAAGAACAAAAAATATATATATCGAAAAATTGTTGCATAAAATATGTTAAATGGTTAGTTTCTGTGCGAAAATATAATACATTAAATTGTTAAATTTTTTATCACGAATTTTGAAATTTATTATCAATACTAGTATGTACAAACACAAACACACACACACACACACATATATATATAGTTAATAAAAACCAATACTGTTCTTTTCTTTTAACATTTAGACGAAGTAAAGAAATCCATAATTTTAAAGTTAAGAAGTTAAAAAACATTTATTTCAGCAAACACACACACACACAATAAAAGCTTATTAAAATATATTTTTAATTTACTTTATATCTTGAAAACTAAACAAAGGATTTCTACGTTCTTTAAGATTTATCTCTTCCTTATATATATATATCCTAACCACTTAAAGTAGATAAGCCATTGGAAGTTTAAGTTAATGCACTTCTATGGATTTTTTTTAAATTTGAGAAAACATCGAGGTTTTGTAGATCTAAATCTCTACTTTTTTTGAGTTAATTTTTTCTTTTCAAAAACCTTTTGATTTCCATAAAAATACTTTATTTACACTTAATCTTCCCAAATATTCTTTTGATTCTTTTTTATATTTTATCAAAGGACTACTTTTGTCGAGATTAAAATACTTATATTCTTAGATGAAAATAAGGACACTTTATTTTCAGATTTTAGCATGCTGAGAAAAATAAAAACAGAGAGAAAATTTAAAGATTAAAAAAAAAAAAAAAAAAAAAAAAAAGAATAAATTATCTATATATATAAAAGAGTAAACTCACTGATTCACTGATTCACTGACTCAACACGGTTGTGGCGATCCTATGGGAGATAGAGTCACAATTTTTGGTGAGCAGGTTGATTTTAGGACCCTGACGCTCACTAAGACGGGATTTTGCGAAATACCCCCCCCCGTTCCCCCCGGGGGGCAGAAGGCCAAAATCACCTTTATAAGCATATCTCGGCTCCAAATTGCTTCACGGTGAAGAAATTGCAGATGGGGAGACTAGACTTGAATAAAAAAAATTATTTTCTGCGATTTTGGAATTTTGGATTTTTAAGGGGGGTAGGGGTAAAAATGGGATTTTCAAGGGCGCATAAGGCAAAAACACATTTATAAATACAACTCGGCACAAAATTACTTCACGGGGAAGAAATTGCAGATGGGGAGACTAGGCTTGAATACGAAAAAATCATTTTCTGCGATTTTGGAATTTTTGATTTTTTTGGGGGGAAGGGGGTGAAAATGATTATCGGAGTTGCTGAAGACAAAAACACCTTTATAAGCATAACTCGGCTCCAAATTGCTTCACGAGGAAGATATTGCAGATGGGAAGACTAGACTTGAATACAAAAAAATTATTTTCTGCGATTTTGGTTTTTTGGATTTTTAAGGGTAAAAAGGGGTGAAAATGATTTTCGGAGGCGCATGAGGCAAAAACACCTTTATAAGCATAACTCGGCACCAAATTACTTCACGATGAAAAAATTGCAGATGGGGAGACTAGACTTAAGTATAAAAAAATCAATTTCTACGATTTTGGAATTTTGTATTTTTAAGGGGGGAGAGGGGCTGAAAATGATTTTCGAAGGTGCAGAAAGCAAAAACCACCTCTATAAGCACAACTCGGCTCCAAATTGCTTCACGGTGAAGAAATTGCAGAGGGAGAAACTAGACTTGAAAAAAAAAATCATTTTCTGCGATTTTGGAATTTTGGATTTTTAAAGGGGGAAGGGGGTATAAATGATTTTCGGAGGCGCATAAGGCAAAAACACATTTATAAGTATAACTCGGCTCCAAATAACTTCACAGTGAAGAAATTGCAGATGGGGAGACTAGACTTGAATATGAAAAAATCGTTTCCTGCGATTTTGGAATTTTGGATTTTTAACGGGAGAAGGGGGTATAAATGATTGTCGGAGGCAAATTTAGAAAAATACGGAATTTCGAGTAAAAGTAATAGCTCAAAGATGTAAAAAAAAAAAAAAAAAAACCGCCAAGCGTCTTCTTGAAAATATTTCCAAAAATTCATTTTTTGATTTTTTCCGATTTTTTTTAGGGGGGGAGGGGGGGGGCAAAAAAATAAAAATAGTGTCAGATCGTTCAAAAGTGGTACATAGAGGTTTTCGATACTTACAAATCGATTGCGGATATTTTCGAATTTGTAAAATTATTAGAAGGGGTGGGAAGGGGTGGGCAGTATGGGGGGGGTTATGGGCAAAAACAAATAGAAATACAGTTAGGTAAGTTCGTTCAAAATTGGTACCGATAGGTTTTAAAGGCCTGCAAGTCGAATGGGGATATTTTCGAAAGTGTAAAGTTATTAGGAGGGGCGAGAAGGGGGAGGGGAGAGGGGGGACAAAAAAATAAAAATAGAGTTAGATCGTTCAAAATTGGTATATAGAGGTTTTCGATACTTACAAATCGATTGCGGATATTTTCGAATTTGTAAAATTATTAGGAGGGGCGGGAAGGGGGAGGTGTGGGCAAAAACAAATAGAAATAAAGTTAGGCCGTTCAAAATTGGTACAGATAGGTTTTAGAGGCCAGCAAGTCGAGTGGGGATATTTTCGAAAGTGTAAATTTATTAGGAGGGCCGGGAAGGGGTGGCGGAGGGGCATAAAAAAATAGAATAGAGTTAGAGCATTCAAAATTGGTATATAGAGGTTTTCGATACCTACAAATCGATTGCGGATATTTTCGAATTTTTAAAATTATTAGGATAGACGGGAGGGGGCGAGAAGGGGGAAAATAATAGAAATAAGAGTTAGAGCATTTTGGGAATTTTTTCTGAAGGCAGTGAGAACCCGGTGCGACAGTTTTCCTAATAAGATTTTTTTTCTGTTTTTTTTTCACGTGATAAAAATTAATGCAATTTTGAGAATTCAGTAATTATAGCGATTCATTTAAAAATAGGGACCAGCGAAGCGGGCGTTGCCTGCTAGTTATAAATAAAGCTTTAAAATCTAAAGAATAATAATTAACTAGAATGATTTTTTATTTCGAATAAAAAATATTTTCTTATTCATTAATAAGCACATGTAACACATATACATACATACATCTAACTGGCTCTGTTATAACAGACTCGCTATCTATTAGATCTGAAAACTTGGGCCCGTAATTAAACTCGTAATTAAACTTTGGCTTTTCAGAGCACTCTGTAACTGTAACTAAAATATAGATTGAGTCAGAAATTTGTAGATAGATATTTAAAGAATGCACTAAAAGATTAAGAAAAAAAAAAAAAAAAAAAAAGCTAGGTGGCGTATTATAATTGTGTAGCTGCAAGTGAAGAAAAAAGCAATCTGGTTTGCAGAAGAAGATGAATTCAGAAAAAGTATGGGTATAAAAGAAGTAAATCGAGTGAGTAGCATTCTTTCAGTTATGATGAATGCTAGTTTACCAGGAATTGTACGAAAACTTGTGATGACGTGAAGGACAATGTTTGACACATCACTGTCGATCAACTGGAGTTGTTTGTTGGTCTGCCACTATTTATCGTTTGTGCACAAATAAATGATGTGGCCTCACATACAACTATATGCTTTGCACCGCTAAGCAGTCTATACGAAATAAAACATTTCTCTGTAATAAATAAAGAAGTTTGTATTGAAATTTGCAACATTTTTTTTTTTTTTTTGTATTGCGCCAATAGCAGAAATTTTTATTAACTTCTTTCTTTCTTTCTTTTTTTTCGGAATCTTTGAGAAAATCCTTTGAATTATCTATATACAAGTTTTCGACAGCATCTGCATTTTCGTTACAGCTGCAGAGGGGAAAGGCCAAGCTTAATTACGATCGTACTGTATTTTCTCACTACTTGCTCCATTGTAACTAAGCAAAGTAAAGTGCCAACATTAAAAAAAAAAAAAAAAAAAGTAACTGGGAACTTTTATTTCCAGTCACATACATATCCATGAATTCCATTCGTATGTTAAGTGAAAATTGCCATTTTTGCAATGAAAACATAAATTAAGTGAAACAGCGGCAAAAAAAAAAAAAAAATCGCATTATAAATTCACCCGCGAGAAATCTAGTATCCGTTTAAATATTGACACCCATGCAAAGTAGAAAATTCGTTGATTTGTGGTAATTTGCATTTTGGGAATTGGTATTAAGCTTTATTTTTGGTATTCATAAAAAGAGAGAGAAAAAAAAAGAACGAGGTAAGGCATCTAATGGTAACAATCAGTTACCTTAATATTTAAATTATTATTTCTACTAACTAAATACAGGAAAACTTTAAAACAAATAATTCATAAATAAAAAATATACTAGCTGGAATCCGTCGAATTCGACGATCACTTTATTCACCGTAATGTTTCAAAAATCGTTGCATCATTATTTAAATGTATTTCATGTTAAAACATCTAATATAATTTTACGACATTTCACTTAAAAGAAAGTCGGAAAAATGCTTATAAATAGAAATATTGTATATGACATCACTTTCTACAAAGTACTGTCAATGTGGCGTCAAACTGACTCCAAATAAACAGATGCTATCTTTTATTTTCTATTTCGTTTAATACTACGACTATATGTTAGCTGACCCGTCCGGTGTTACCCGGGCCCATATCTTAAACGGACCACAAATTTGTATTATTTTATACCTTTAACTCGATTTTGTTTGAATTTCTGTTTTTAAATGAAAGCATCACGAAAAAAATACTCATCTGTAACAAAACAATTACCTCGAACCGAACAAAACTCTGCCTTGTGACCCCGGTGCCTGCGGCAGCGCATACGCAGGCCGCTAATACCATGAAAAATTTCCAAAAAATTAACTTGTAACGGAATGAACCCGCCCAGTATTGCTCGAGCCCATGATAATAACCTTAAATGCACCTTAAATTTGTATGGGTTTATATCTTTAACTCGATTTTGTTTGAATTTCTATTTTAAAATGAAAACATAATAATAATAATAATAATAATAATAATCTGTAACAAAAACAAAAAACAAAAAATTACCTAAAACAGAACGGAACTCGGGTTCGTAACCCAGTGCCTGCGGCACATATATGCAGGCCGCTAATAACATGAAAAAATTATAAAAAATTAACCTTGAACCGAACGAACCTCTGACTCGTGTTACCGCTGCCTGTGGGGGCGGCACCGTATAGCAGGCATGCTACGCACGAGCTGCAACATCCACTTTCCTCCCCCGGGGAGCGCAGTATGTTGTATACGAACATCAGCAATCGCCTTGAATTTCCAAGACCTTTCAAATAAGGTGTCACATGGCGGTGTCAACTGCAAAATCATTAGTTACACTTTCCACCGTCAGGGGGCACAGCGTGTTCTATACAAGCAACACCAACGGTCAGGAAATATCAAGACCTATAAAATAAGTTGTAACATGATAGGGTCTATTGCAAAATCACCTAGTTCCATTTTTAACCACCAGGGGCGTACTATATTGTATACAAACCCTAATAACCATGAAATTTTAAGACTTTTATCACCAATCGTCTTGAATTTCCAAGACCTTTTAAATAAGGTGTCACATGGTGGTGTCAACTAAAAAATCCTTTAATTGCACTTTCCACCACCAGGGGACACACTGTGTTCTGTACGAACATCACCAACGGTCAGGAAATACCAAGACCTTTAAAATAAGGTGCAACATGATAGGGCCTACTACAAAATCACCTAGTTCCATTTTTCACAATCAAGGGGCGCCCTATATTTTATACAAACATTCCCAATCAACATGAAATTTTAAGACTTTTATCACCAATCGTCTTGAATTTCGAAGACCTTTCAAATAAGGTTTCACATGGTTTTGTCAACTGCAAAATCCTTTAGTTGCACTTTCCACCACCAGGGGCAGATTCTGTTCTGCACGAACTTCACCAACGGTCAGGAAATACCAAGACCTTTAAAATAAGGTGCAACATGATAGGGCCTGCAACAAAGTCACCTAGTTCTCTTTTTCAGCACAAGTGGACGCCCTTTATTATATACAAACATCTCCAATCAACATGAAATTTCAAAACCTTTAAAATGAGGTGTTACATGTGTGGGTCTAGAACGGATTTCCCTCTCAAACTAATTCCCCCCTCCAAATCTACTTTCCCCCTTTTTCCCCCTTTAAAATTGAAAATTACAAAATCGGAGATATTGATTTTTTTGTATTCGAGTCTAGTCTCCCCATGTACAATTTCTTCACCGTGAAGTAATATGGAGCTGAGTTTATCTCGCAAACGTGTTTTTAAACCATGCTCCCTCGTGGGGGGGGGGTTCGACTTTTTTTTATTTTTCTCTTTTCATAACACATCTACAGACCAAGACCTTTTTTTAGACACCTCAACCAAATTTTTACACCTAGCCGTTCTCTCAATTTTGTGGAGATAGACAAAAACACGTTTCAATTTAATATATAGATATATATATTAAACAAGCTATTATTTCAAATTGCATTGAAAACTAAGAACTGAATTTGAAGACCAAGGCTCTCGGAAGCCGTCCGCTAAGTCCGTTTTTCTTGATCATGGTTTGTCGTCAAAGTGATATAATGCAAAATTACCGCTCAATCGGAGGAGAAAAGAATTGGGTTGAAATTCGAAAACAAACCTTAAAAGGGAATTGAAGGTCCAGACTTTCAAACCTCTCCCCTCACCCTCTCCTCCATTCAAGTTCGTTTTAGTTGAGAACGAACTGTAGTCGGAACTGTAGTTTATATGCAAAATTATCGCTTAATAAGACGATAGCATGTAGGTCAAAATTTGAAAACAGATCTTGAACTTAAATTAGAGAGCACAGGCTCTCCAAGATTTCTTCCAATTAGTCTGTTGCTGTGTCTGAAAGTATTGTCTTAAAAATTACGTAAAACAAAATTAAGAATTTATTTTTACACGTTTGAGACATATTGCAACTCATCAGTCGGTATTTAATAATGAAAAGACTTTCGTTCACACTTAATGGAAAACGATTTTCGTAGTTGATTTTCATGTATGATTGCCGTATTTTTTTCATCGATTTGGTTCTATCTGATAGCCATGGTTCCTGTAAATAACTTTAGCATGAAATGTACAAGAAAGTAAACTTTTTCTTAATACTGTCATATTAATTTTTTATGTTCGTGGATGCCGTTTTTCTAAGGTTCGCGTTAATAAACGAAAAGTGCAAAAGTCCACTGGAGAAGCGTAATGTGATTTTCAAGGTATTTCAGGGATAAAGTTTTTTTCCTTTTTCTGATTCCTTCTCTGCTAAATAAACGACAGTTGATTTAGACTTTTGACGACACTACAAAAATTATTAGTTCGTCTTACAGCATTGCTGTTGAAATGAAATAATTTACAAAGGAAACACATGTAAAAAGTTCTCTCTTTACAATTGTTTCCGCTGTAAACTGCCCTATTTAACAGCAGAATATGCTGGCAAAATAGTAACTAGCAAATTCTGCTGTAAGAACTACCATTATTTTTCACAGTGACAATATGAAGCTAAAATTTATGAATGTCCTTTCCGTATAACGCTGATATTTCGTCTTCCAAAACTGATTCTATTCTATTGATAATAGAGTGAATTAATTTTAGCTTTACTTGAGGCATTTTTAACTTTTAATTTCCCTTTGTAAAAAAAAAGAAAAAAATCCTGCAACTATTATGAATCTCTTTGGTGAGACAGTAAGTCCGTATCTCAGAAAAGGCTCTAACGATTTTCTTCAAAGTTGCTATATAAACACTCAATTAGATCTCCTTTCATTAGAATTAATTGGTTATTAAGGAAAGTTGATAGGCGCCCTGTACAAATAGCTCAAATTAAGGTTTCCAAAATGTGTTCATTTTAGAAAAAAGGCTGAACGGAATTTTTTTTTAAACTCGCCATATTAACCCTCATTTAGATTTCTTTTTGTATGCAATTGTTGTTTTTCTGTCAACAATTGAGTATGCGAAGTTTTGGTAAAAGCCAGTATCGCAAAAACGTTTCTAATGATTTTCTTGAAAATTGTTACATAAATCCATTTTAGATATTCTTTCTGATCTATTACGTGGTTATTAAAGGACAATTAACTGTCATTCTGATTCAGAAGTCAATTTTAGATCTTGGACATTGGTGTTTCAAAAAATGGCTCTATCGACATTTCTTTCATATTTTTTAACTCTCTATGTAAACACTGTTTTATATGTTTTTACACATTTATCAACTTTCTCTTACCAGAAAAAGTTTAGATATCTTAATTGTTAGGTCAATATTATGTCTTCTGATCACAATATCTGCAAAAAAAGCATATAATAAATAAAATAGCGGGTAATGAAAGTCGTGTGGTTGTTTCACACCAGATTGCATTCCTTTAAAATTTAATAATATATTATAAATATCTTTTTTAGAAATGCAATAACCGCGATTTTTACACTTCTTTTTAATTTGATAAAATGACTATTTCTTCGCGGAAAGTGCAGTTACGTAATCTTCGAGACATCAATCAATTTATGAGTCATTTTCAAAATAAATCTTTTATTTTTACATTTCAATTAAAAAAAAAAAAAAAAGTAGACGATTATTCTAAAATTGCCAAATTTTTATCACAAAGAGTAAAAGAGAAAAATGAATAGTAAAATTGTTTCCATAAAGTATTAATGACCTTCTATACTGCTTTTTAACTCAAACATGGAATACTAGTTTAATATTTCCAAGCAGTTTGACGAATACGTATTTAAACGTAATCCGTGATCTTTTGCATTGTCATACAGATTGTCCTCGAAGCATCGTTCATAGTTTAAGTTGATGATTTCTTGGCCATGAAAATACTTTCTTATGTATCATATCTTAATTTTTCTTAATTTGGCGGTATTCTTCATTAACGAGGTCTCCATTGGCAATTTATTTGATCATATAATTAGATTCACAAAATTTGGAAACTCAAACCGCAATAGGAGTCTAGCCATGCAAATTTGTAAGGATGCAATGGTTTCTCGCGTAGAACTATCTTCAAAATTCCACAAAACAGTGACATTATTCTCGATCAATTCAAATTTCATTCAGAATTCGAAATATTTGGTTGTTCTCGATTTAGCAAAATGTATGTCTTGTAGTGTATTTAACAATGTTTATTTGATTTCTGTAAAAAAAAAAATGACCATTTCATTGGATTGTTTCAAGAATAATTATTTTTATAGCACAAAAAGGAGATTTATTCAACTGTTTACTGAATATTAATTAAACAAAGTGCATTCGTCGACTAGAACCTGGTTATTGCTTTTAGAATTACACTGTACGCGTTGAAATGTCGACAACTTTTTTTATCAATATCATTACAGCATCTATCTAAGGGCTGAATATTCATTAAATGAAGTGCATTCGTCAACTAGAACGTGCTTATACCTTTAATAATTAATTTCTGCACACAAAAAGTCACCAACTTTCATAACAATGTCATTACGGGCTCTGAATATTCATTAACCCTTTCAGTCGCAGTGTTCCCGCTTATGGAACACCTAATTTTAATTCTCAAGTTGAAAAACTCATCCCAGAAATTTTTTAGCAAAAATTCACATTTATAACATAGCAGAAATGTCCCCTTTTTTAACGTGAAAATTTAAAATTTCTTCTATTTTAATTATGTTCGTAAATTCCGTTGGAAGTGCAATTTAAATGACCGAATTACCTTGCGCCGCAAAGGGTTAAAATACTCCGGAATAAATTAAAATGCTGGGATCTATTGAACTTTTACGAGTTTTTGTTGTCGATAATGTTTACTTATAAAGTGATTTATTTATTAAATTAAATATTATTTGAATTTAATAAAGTTTACTTACAGATGTTTCAAACCGAAAATTTCTCGAAAAGGGAGAATGCTAATTTTTTATTTTTTAAATATTTATGATCAGCTATGTGTCTAAAAGCCATTTTTAAAATTAGTTTAGTAATTTTTTAAATAAATTAAGTAGTGAACGTTAAAGGGTTAAATAAAGCGCATTCGTCGACTAGGACATGCTTATTTCTTTAGGAACACTTATTTCTTTTTTACACACTAAAATATGGACAACATTTTTTATCAGTATCATTACAGGCTCTATTTACTGGCTGAATATTCATTGAATGAAGTACATTCGTCAAAAAGAACCTACTTTTGTCTTTAAGAACTATTTTCTGCATGCTAACATCTCGACAACTTTTTTTATCAATATCATTACAAACTCTATCTATGGGCTGAATATTCATTAAATGAAATGCACTCGTTGACTAGGTCCTACTTTTGTCTTAAAGAATCAATTTCTACACGTTAAAATGTCGAAAACTTTCACAACAATAACATTACGGGCTCTATCTAAGGATCGAATATTCATTAAATAAAATAAATTCGTAGTGAAGGACATGCTTACGTCTTTAAGAAATTACTTTCTATGCGTAAAAATGTCGCGAACTTTCATAACACTACCATTACGGGCTCTATCTACCTGCTAAATATTAATTAAATAAAATGAATTCGTCGACTAGAACCTTCTTATGTCTTTAAGAATAACTTTCTACTCACAAAAATGTCTTCAACTTTCATAACAATATCATTGCTGGCTCTATCATTAGCTTCTTTTGAAATTTCTATGAGGATAGGTCATATATAATGGCCTATTTTTGGTCATTATGAATATAATTTTCTCAAACATCTCCAAAATAGGATTTCACAGAAAGTCCAAAAACGGAGGTGCACAACTAAATGTTATAACAATACCGATTTGCAACGTTCTACGTCCAACCATTTTTGAGTTATACGAGCTATAAACACACACACACATACTTACATATAGACGTCACGAAAATTCGTGTAAAGTCGTTGATACCTCTGATACGGGAGCTCGTATTAAAACCAATGTTACAGGTGTACAACTAGAAATCATGACTGTCACACGTATAAATTTGCAGCATTCTACAATAATTCGTTTTTAGGCTATGTAAAATACAAAATCCATTTCGCAAATCGGTATTACTATACTTTGTATAAGGAAGAAAAAAGCAACGTAACACTAAAAAGATCTTACTATAAATTACAGATTTATGTATTTTTTAATTTCATGCTTAGAACGGCATACCTTCCATCTGGCAAAATGTTTAGATTACAGAGGGATGTGCCTCTGCTTCATAGTCATCTTAACCAAATTTGCTCCTGCAAACATCAAGATAATCCTTGTCCTTGTGACCCTAGCCATTAAATTTATACCAATATATTTCATTTAAATCACCAAACTTACATATTTCACGAAATTTTCAACATTTGCAACAGAGTTTATGTTTTAAATATCCTTTGAAAGAAAATCGATGCCAACCAATATTAAGACTTCCAGATTTCCCCTGTTAGCAATTTAAGAGATTTATGCGTATCCAAATCTAAGACATAATTTTTCTTTGATGTACCATTAAAATAACTTTTAATTTAAACTTTTGCATTTTTTATTGAATTTGATTATGGGCAGCAATCACAGCACATACTACTTCAACATTAAAAATAATCATCTTAGGGAAGCGATTAGCTTGCTCTTTAAATTTTATCTTTTCCTTTAATTTTGTATTGTGCATAATAGCTACTTTTAGCTTTTTAAGTTCACTTTTGTTGTTTAGTTGAATTCTTATGTCACTGTTTGTAATATTTTTAATACATTTAATACTAATATTTATCATTTTTATATCAATGTGTTAAACAATTACATTTTAAATATCTATCGTGTCGTTTTTGTCATTTCCTATTTGTAAAACATTTCCTTCTTGTTTGGCGTAATGTTTGTCCGTGTAAGAATCGACAGCTTCTGCATATGTGAATTTTTTTTTTTTTTTAACAACTTTATTATTTAATTTAATATCTGCATTTTCCCATTTTAGCTCAACATTTTTGTATTACAAGTTTTGACATATGTTCAGACAGCAAATGAAATGAGCCTCTGGCTTGTCATATTAATTTCACTAGTTTCAGAAATGATTTTTTGAAGGAATCACGTGACTTTTGAATCTGAAAGAGAAGAAGTGTATATCATTCGGTGTATGTGCTATAAAAAAGTTATAATAAGAAAATAATAATATTAATAATAATAATAATAATAATAATAGTAAAGAGCATACGCAGCAGAAAACCCGGAAACACCCTTGGCAGCTGTTTGCACTCAACCGATTTCCATCAGACCTTAACAAAGATAAGGTGGACAGAGTGCGCAACTTCCAAAAAATCAGGGGTCCGTGGAGACACTAGCTGAACAAATTTCGTATTGCATAAAGCTAAGCGAGACAGTTGACTCTCAGGGTTGCGTAACAGAAGATGAATTAGCCAATGAAAATAAATCAGTAACATTGATGTTTCCTTTCATCCACTTTTACAAAACAACGCAACCACGATAATATAATAAAATATTTTTGTAAAATAAAAGTAAAAATAACTTAGGTACGTTTAGAATATGGAAAGCAAAATGTAACAATTATTATTATTGATATTATATATATACTATAATAGAAAAAAAATGAAAATAAAAATTCAATATTAGGAATTAATAATAGGAATTTTCGCTGTAACAAGTAATATAAACGTATGTAAATTAAAATTCTTAATTATTAAAGAAAAAAGCAAATTTTATTTGTAAATTTTTATTTATTTTTTATTAAAACTTTAATTCTATTATAAATTTGCAGGAAAAGAAAAAAATATATATCTATAATATGATGTAAAATTAACGATAACATGTTAATTTAGCAGAATTCACAATGATATAGATAATTTTGCTTTAAATAGAACGAAAGTAATAAAAAATAAATAAAGAAAAATCCTTTAAATCCTTCTTACTATATAAAAAATTTGAAACTGCTTCTAAAAAAAAAAAAAAAAAAAAAAAAAAAAATGTTCCCTTTAAACTTTCTCATTAATAACAAACTGCACTTCTGGTCTACAGAATGTTTCGGGGATAATAAACATAAAAGAATTTTCTAAATTTTCGGTAAGTGGAAAGAAGAATAATGGAATTTTTTAAAATTTTCTTCGTTATTATTTTAAGTTTTATTGATTTTAGAAACGTAGAAATATATACAGAGAGTAATTTCACTATAAAGGAAACTATATATATAAGGCCTCAAAATATACCTGTTACCATCATTCCAATTTATTTTTATTACATTGTTTATAGGAAGGTTTAATGAATAATTAAACGGGACTAAATAACTGATGGGAAATTTTAGTGACAATAGTCGAATTTGTGACCTATTATTAGTGTTTTAATGTTTACAATGCTTACTGATAGCGCACAGTGTCTTCGAGAAATTGTCCTGATGCTTAGGATGTCAGTGTTCCTCAGGATATTCTGAAAATGCCAATTGAAGAAGATTTTGGTAGCTAACTTGGAAAATTTCCAATTGACATATTTCATTCATGATATTAACTTTTATTGCATTTTTAATTTTAAAAATCTTGAATTATTTACGACACTCCAATATGATGAATGTTTCAGTACAAAAATTTTAAGCATTCAGTATCAACATTAGCATAATTTATCATATTCTTGATTCATGAATTTATATTACAGGGTTATTACAAAAGAATCATCGGGTTTCCGAAGCGTTTATTTCGGAACATAATTGGGTTACAACAATGAGTTATACATGAAAATAAACCGAAAGCATGCAAGATTGTCCATACTATAATTGTTGTATGCGGTTTGTTGATTTCTTGGGAAACTCTCTCTAACTGTGTTCACTGTTTCTTCAGTAACGCTTGGTCGGCCCGAACTTTTGCCTTAACATAAACAATCGGTTTCTTTGAACTATTGATTCCAGCGCAGAATGCGTTGTTGGGTTGATGGTTGGCATTTGTATGCTCGCCGGAATGCTCTCTGAACGGTTATGAGCGATTCACACTTTGAAAATTCTATTACACAAAACGCTTCCTGCTGTCCAGTCGCCATTTTGAATAGGACGTTCACGCAGCAACCATGGCAAACACACGCACATTGCACATACGCAGCGTGAAACTGTAATTAACGCCCTCTCGTTTGCGTTGTCATGTAAACATATATGTTTCCAAATTCGGACGTAGTAATGTATCAAAACCCGATGACTCATTTTTAATAACCCTGTATTTTGCACATTAAATATAACATAATTAAGTCCTATTTTCGTGTTAAAGTCTGTTATATTTATACAGCATGTGACAAGACAATTATATATGACAAAAGAATCTTTATTAATTTAAATGCAAATTAAAATATTATTTAACCTTATCACTCTGTAATATTTTCAATACATATTCCATTAACTAACAGATAATATATTAAGTTGAAATAAGGTATCTAAATTTTATCAAAAATGTATAAAAAATACCAACTGATTATGTATAAAATGTATAAAGATATGCTGGCTGTAATATGTTATGTCATATTTTATGAACGAGGATATTATGAGATAATCTATCATAATAGAAAAGCCAAAATAATAAGATACTGACGATTCATCATGACTTGATATTAGATAAATGGATATTTTCGCATTTGGTTAACTTCTAAATGGAATAAATTTGCATTAGCTAATTGCTTGATAAGTAACAATTGTCACATAACAACTACCTCCAGTGTTATCCTTAATTAGTTACAATAAATAAGTATTAAATGGAAATAAATGATATATAATTTTTGTGTAATGTAGTATTTAATTACATAAAAATGTTATTTCTGTTTATATAAAAATATTCATGCAAATTTATTTTTTAGAGTGTAATTATTAATATTATTATTATTAATTTTACCTTTATATAAATGTGATTATTTTTGTTTACAGGCAATTATAGGGTAAACAAGAAATAATATTTAGAGTTATTTTAAAATTTTTCTATCTGTTTTCCGAAACATTGTTTTTAAATAATAAAATTAAAATTGAAACTTCGATATATGCTCAAAATTTACTTAATCATTTTATTAGTGTTGAACACAAGATTGTTTATGAGAATTGTTCAAAAATGCGTATATTAAATAATAATTATTTATTATTATTATTAGTAATTAAAAAAAAATCTTTTTTAAGTTGCTTTAAACGAATAATACGTATTTATCTTTAGGAATAAATATAGAATACATAAGAAAATTTCTCATTAGGAAAATTGATTTTATAATTCATTTAATTCATAAATTTCATAAATTACAAAGTATGATATTTATCTGCGTCTTATGTAGAGATTAGCTGAAACTATACGGATCATTTAAAAAATATGGGATTCATTTTTAAGAGGAATCACGTAACAAATGTTAATGAAAAATACGGCTAAATTTCAAAGAATTAAGTTACTTAAAAGAAAACAATTGTGAATAAGTAGAACGTATAATTCCATTCAAGTTGAAAGACTATAAATACTTTTTTTAAGTAATTAGTGTGATAAGCTTTCATAAGAATCAATAATGATTTCAACGACCTCCAAGTAGTGACCGATGTAAAATAGAAACAATTTAATGACAGAAAGCCCCTTCTGTTTTTTTCATTCCAAAATGTGCTGTCACTGCATTAACGAGAATTAATTTAATAATATCTTAACATACACATTTCTTGCATGACAGGGTTTTTTCAAAATTCTCTTAGGAATTTGTTTTTACTTCGCTGGTTTTAGCTTTATAATGCAGTTAAATATATTAAAGTGTTAAATACATTTTATCTTTGAAAAATGTCAGTCTAGCGAAATTTCAACTAATATAGTAGTTAGCAGCACAAAAAATTATAAAATAAAATAATCGCTGTTAATAAAAATACATATTTCTTAGCTTAAAATCCTAAAATAAAGTAAATTGCATAAAATTATCATAAAATTTTATTATTTTTATACGCTTTTATGCTACTATACAACTATACTTGCCAACATTTTGAATTTTTAAATCCGATTTGACAAAAGTATTTTTTAATAGATACATGTTCTATTATTTTTCTACGACTAACTAAAATGAAAATTGCTGTAAAAAATTTCCGGTCTGAAGTTTCTCGCCAAATTTGGAGTCTGGGTAACTATGTGTTACTGCTAAATGAATCTGATAATGATGTCCTATAAATGCAAATTTGAATCTTTATTTAAATCTTATATTGATACACAGCTATCGAAAACAAAATCATTTACAAAAAAAAAAGTAAAAAGGTCTTCGTTTTTGTTTTCAAATATAAATACACTGATGGAAAAAAAAATCCCAACACCAAGAAAAAATTATTGCACAGTAATGAAATTTCAGCAATACGTTTGTCTAGGTAACATGTTTAATTAATTAAAGTTTCAAGATCACAGGTAGAGCCATTGGCGAGAAGAGCCATTTCAAATGTGAAATGTTGGTACATTAGTAACCGGTGTAACCGCCAGAATTTTGAATGCAAGCATGCAAACGTGCATGCATTGTGTCGTACAGGTGTCGGATATCAGTTTGTGGGATGGAGTTCCATGCCTGTTGCACTTGGGCGGTCAATACAGGGACGGTTAATGCTGGTTGTGGATGACGCTGGAGTTGTCGTCCAATGATGTCCCATACGTGTTCGATTGGAGAAAGATCTGGTGATCTAGCAGGCCAAGGCAACATGTCGACACTCTGTAGAGCATGTTGGGTTACAACAGCGGTATGAGGGCGAGCGTTATCCTGTTGGAAAACACCCCCTTTAATGCTGTTCATGGATGGCAGCACAACAGGTTGTATCACTAGACTGACGTATAAGTTTGCAGTCAAGGTGCGTGGGATAATCACGAGAGTGCTCCTGCAGTCATACGAAATTGCTCCCCAAACCATAACTCCAGGAGTAGGCCCTGTGTGTCTAGGCCGCAGACAGGTCGCAAGCAGGCGTTCACCAGACCTCCTTCTAACCAACACACGGCTATCAAGGCAGAACCGGCTTTCATCAGAAAACACAACAGATCTCCACTCCGTCCTCCAATGAGCTCTAGTTTGACACCACTCACGTCGCAAACGGCAGTGGTTTGGAGTCAGTGGAATGCACGCTACAGGGCGTCTGGCTCGGAGCTGTCCTTGAAGTAACCGATTTGTAACAGTTCGTTGTGTCACTGTGGTGCCAACTGCAGCTCGAATTTCAGCTGCAGACGCAGTACGATTAGCCACAGCCATACGCCGAACACGGCGGTCTTCCCTCTCAGTAGTGCCTCGTGGCCGCCCGGAACCCTGTCTTCTTGAGGCAGTACCTTCCCTTGACCACTGCTGCCAACACTCATGCACAGTGGATACATTCCTGCCAAGTCTTTCTGCAATATCGCGGAAAGAAAACCCACCTTCTCGTAGCCCTACTACACGACCTCGTTCAAACTCAGTGAGCTGTAGATAATGGCTTCTTCGTCTTCTTAGAGGCATCCTTGACTAACATTAACCCACTACGTCAAATCTCAACTGTAAATAACGATCACGAACCTTACAGCGCTTATTTAAAGCAAACCTCATTTGCATGTTCATAGTGTCGCTACTAGCGCCACACTTATGCGCGTAGCTCGAAATTTGAATCGACGTCATCTTTCAGATGTATAAACACGCCTACCAAATTTCGTTTATCTAGCACAGCTCTTTCCTGGTGTTGGGATTTTTTTCCCCATCAGTGTATATTTTTTGTCAAAAAACATGTAATGGATACTTAAGTACATTAAGAAAAAAAAAATACATAAAAAAGTCTGCCTTGTAAAATGCTTAGTAACCTTCTGTCTGTCTTGGAAAAAAAGCAAAATATTAATATTATTTTCAGTGTACTTTTGTATAATGCATAAAAACAAAAGTTCTATCATCTTCATACTAAAAACATAGCTATGTGTTGGAAGGTTAACCTAATATTCACACAATAACATAATAAAAAAAAATCACGACTTCCATTGCCCACTGTTACACGTATTATATGCCCTTTTTGGAGATAATGTTATCAGAAGACCTAATGAAATAGACACCTAAGAATTTTCTGGTAAGAGAAAAAAAAAAAAAAAAAAATATATATATATATATATATATATATATATATATTTAATGTCAGGAAAAAAAAAGAAAGAATTCGCAAACATATTTATTATTTATTTATTTGTTTGTTTTATTTAAATCTATTTTCTGTTTGTGGCTTTAGTCGTTTAATTTCGCCCATTGAGTCCAAATTGTTATAATTAGGATTTCATTGAGATAGTGTATGCTGCGATTCATTTTACTGCTTTCTATATAGAGCTCCTGGGTTGGGTTTGGAATCAATGGGCTCTTCCCACCTGACGTCAGAGGTCACATGATAGAGGAAAAACAAATTGCAGACAAAGTCTTGTTTATCTATAGCGATTGCTGAAATAACATATTTTCTATTCTTATTTTTGATCAATCGTATTTAATCTGTGTTATTTTTTATAAATCATCATTTTTAATCCATTTTATATCATTATTCATGATCTTTTGTTTGCTGTATACATTTACAATCATCATTTAGTTTATGTTTGTTATTGATGTTCATGAAGAACATGTTTAATACTCTGATTTTTGGTACTTAAATCAGTGACAGTGCAATTATCAGAATTCGATCATTCGTTTTCCTCTATCACGTGATTGAGCAGATGAGGGTGGGAAGAGCCCATTAATTCAAAAAATTTAGTCGTCATATCATAAAACTTGAAGACTTTTAATTTATTTTTAATTCTATTCCATACTTTCTTTACTTTCTTTTTTTTTCAAAAAAAAAAAAAATATATATATATATATATATATATATATATATATATATATATATATATATAAGATACAATTTCACTAGTGCCACATTCACCTGCTAATATGCACATGCAGGGGGTGCAAGAAATTCCTTCTAAAAACGGAACTGACACCAGTACTTTTTATCAATATTTTCTGTCATATTGAATCGCAATAAATTACTGCACAAATATGATAGAAAGCATTGAGAAAAAATACTGGTGTAAGACTTCTGTCTTGAGACGAAAACTCTTGCATCCTTGTGCACATGTAAATTATATTAGATTCTTTTCTTTTTTATTCAAAATGCATTTTTAAGTTTAACGCAACTTAGAATCTAAAAATAAACTTGTGCAAGAGTTTGAATGTAAAATCTTTTGTTAAAAGGCGATTGTTAAAGGCAAATATTATTTAGTATTATTTTTGTAATTGAAAACTGCTACATGTATAACATTTGAAATCGAAAACTATATTGAAACATGTAAAATTTAATATGTGATTCAAATTTAACTTATAATATGATATACTTCATGATAATATGCATAAATAATGATAATATGCATAAATTGTTTTATTAAAATCATAAATGACTTTAAACTTTAAAAAACTGTTTTTGGACGTATAATATTATCATTAGAAATAAACACAAAATACACATAAAAAAAATAATAATAATAACTTGTAAATTAAAGTTGTAAAAATCTATGATTTTAGGCATATGATGAATAAAAAATATTTTGAATAAAAAATTTTATCAATTCAATGATATTTTATTCCCATATTTGTGAAATATAAGTTTATCATATTTCAATTTTTTTACATTTAATAATTTATAGAAGGAAAACCTTTTTCAGTTTAATTTTTAAAGCGGAAATTATTAATGGAAGAGATTTGTCCAATCTATCTTCTTTTATTGCTTTTTTTTTTAGGAATTTATAGTCCTTGAGTAAAATTATGATTCATAAGAATTTTATTTGGCTAATAAATTAAATTCTGGGAGGATTGTTAAAGACGTATGCAAATGAATATTTCAAGCTTAACATGAATTATTTCTCTGTTTTCATCCTTAATTGGAATTCGCCATTTGTATACAAAAAAAAAAAAAAAAAAAAAAAAATAATAATAATAATTGCTTAAAATTTTATTTAAGATTTCTTGAAAGAAATTTAATATTTCGAAAATAGAAGCTTCGAAAAATACTTTTTAACTGGTATTTTTGAACGAAGCTTTATATTCAATTTTTATCAATCGTATTTTGTCTGAATTAATGTTCTTTCTTTATTATTTTTAATCATTTGTTAGTATATTGTGTACTGTATTTAAAATAAAGATATTAATATAGGTAAATTACTCAATTGTAGAATTAATAAAAAATGAAAGAAAATAAGGAAGGTCACAAACTTTGGGCCTCATTAAGAGTTAATCATGGTTTAGTAAATGTTTTGCATTAGTTTATTCAAATTTTAACGGGGTAAATAGGACCATGGGAATTTCTGCGCATGTGACCAACGCTGAGTTTTACAAGCTTTTTACAGCTTTTACGATCTGATTTAACGAGATCAGTGTTGTAACAGGGATGATAATTCTTGAGATTGCGAGGAAACAGAGATGGGGAACGCCGAATGACTGGATGCTTATCATATCTCAAACTGCCAGTCAATTTGACACCCTTCTACACTTTTGGAATTTTCCTCAAATCTAGGCTCGAGAAATGTGATTACACTATCTTTTCTTTTCTGAAATAGCAAGATTTAAATTATAAAAATTACTTTATTTACCCCAAAATCAATTAATTAATCATATAATTTTCTTAATTATGGAAAACCTATTGCATATATAAAGTAAGAAACACTCTATTTCTTATTTTACCCTAAAGTATGTTGAAGATTAAATGTTTGAAGGTGTGCTTTTGCGTATATACAGGATGTTCCAAAAGTCCCACACTTTCCTCCTAACTCGAAAGTGAGTCGAAATTTTGAAAAAATGGCGAAACATATATTTAATGAATTCAAGAGGGACCTCTTTTGGTGAAAAATGTTTGGACCCGGGGGTCTAAGGGGTCACTTTAAAATTTAAAATGGGAAGGTATATCTTGTGATACATTCCTAGAAACGTCTCTTCAAGACAATGAAATTAATATAAATCATTTCACCCTACAATGATTATTAAACGAGATACACGAGTTTTTAGACTTTAGACTTTTGAAATGTGGATTTAATACTCATGTATCCCCTTTAATAATCGCTTCAGGATAAAACTATTTATACTAAATTCATTGTCTTTTGAAGAGGCGTTTCCAGTGATGTATCACAAGACATACTTTGCCCAAAAATGTTTGGGCCCGGACAACGGGGTTGTAGTAGTGCCGCTAGGGAGTGCAACTTTAAAATTTCTAATAGGAAGGTATGTCTTGTGATACATCCCTGGAAACGTCTCTTCAAAACAATGAATTTGGTATAAATAGTTTTGTCATGCAGTGATTATTAAAGAGGATACATAAGTACAAAATCCACATTTCAAAAGTCTAAAAAACTCATGTACATCAAACTATTTATATTAAATTCATCGTCTTGAAGAGATGTTTCCAGGGATGTACCACAAGACATACCTTTATATTTGAAAATTTAAAGTTGCGCCCCCTAGCCCCCCCCCCCCCCCGGGCCCAAACATTTTCACTAAAAGAGGTCCCTCTGGAATTTATTAAATACGCGTTTCGCCATTTTTCTCAGTAGAAGTAATTTAATAGATTTTTTTTTCCAGTAAATAATGTTTGGAAAATCATGTGAACTTTTAAATTAGGTCGCAATAGCCAGATCCTTGAAATAAATTTTCACAGTTGAAAAGTTTTATTTTGAAACTAACCATCGGTTTCAATTTTGTGAAAAATAAATAAATAAATAAAAATAGAAAAATAAATAAAAAAATAATTAATTAATTAATTAAAACAAAACAAAACAATAAATAGTATTTTTTTTGTAGACGATTGATAGATGGAGAAATCAAATATTCAAGAAACCTTTCTTCTTAGAAAAACATCAAAATTGGTGGAAACTTCATAGAACCTAGGTGTTTTTCTAAACAGCATTTATTACTTAATTGACTTAAAATATTTTTTTTTTTCAGTATAAGTCTGAAAGGATTGTATGCTTGATAAGTGAATAATAGTGATTTTGATAACAATACTAATTATGATATAAAAACATAAACAAAAATAGATTTTATTTACTTGGAAACTGCTGTTACTGTAAACTACCAGTAATTTAATGAATAAAGAGAAATTTTATTCTGTATAATCAAAGGATTTATATAAAAAAAAATATTTTTTGTGATATTTCATAAAAATATGTGCGAATATTTTTTTTAATTATAGAATTTGAATGTTATGAATTTATGGAATAATTCTGTCATCTCTATCCGAAAAGATTGTTTTTTAGTTAACAGCAGTTACCAATATTGCAATTAAATGAATAAAAGTTTTGTGATTTATTAGCAGAGTACATCCTGAGAGAAAAAAAAATATAAAGTAATGTTAGCATACATTAAAAAAATATATTTTTATCTGAAATAATTTTGTTTTAACTTATCTGATTTACACACAGCCTTTTTAAAATAAAATAACCACATTCATTATTATGTAAGTAAAATACGTATAGCTTTCATTTAATTTTTAAAAAAATTTTCGCTTTCACTGGTAAGCTTTACCTGCTTTGTGTATCTATATGCTACGAATCTCACATAAGATATGTTAGATCGTTTGTGTATTACTATGTGCACTGTACATAATAGCTAATATACTGTGAACTGGATTCTAATGAAAAACTAGTATGTTGTGGCCACCACATGATTTTCTTCTATATTTTCCTATACAAATTCCCTCAGTAAAAATAATATATTAAAATTATTAATTAAAAAAAATTATCTTCTATGACAACGCAGACGATTTCCATATTAAAGAAGTAGTATAACACTAAATATAAAAAAAAAAGCTGAATTTATTCTCAATATTACATTAAAAAAAATGAAAAAAAATCGATAACTTTACTTTAAATTATCGCAGATCGATGGTTCAACCATTCGTTTTAAAGGTATTGGCGAGCTCTTTTGAAAGATAACCATCAAGAAAATTTACTTCCCCCCCCCAGGCGGGAGGAGCGGCTCGTACATATACAATATTTTTCCCAGGTGACTATCTCAGTTACAAATAATTCTTTTTAAATTTCATAATGATTATTAAAAAATAATTCTCTTTATGCACATTTATACAAAACCACCATGTTAAAAATTTAGAAAATATGGGATAGCAACGCAAGCTGTTGAACAATTTTTACCAAAAATTGTTAAGCACTAACTTATGTCAAGGTGTATAACTACATACAAATTTGTTTGAAATTCTGTGCAGTAGTACCTGAGATACAATCGTCACAAAATTTTGTCACACACACACACGCACACAGACAGACAGGCAGACATTTTCTAAAAAGATTCAAATCATGTTCTACAGTTCTTAAAACGTACAAATCTATCAAAAACCCGAGGTCGAAATTTTTTACGAATCCAATACTTTATTCTACTGAATATAGAAGAAAGTAAAAATGTATGAAAAGTATAAAAATTGTAAAGAGTACCTTTGCATTCTTTGTAAATAAAAGAATAGACATTGATTTTCTATTGTACAGTATCATGAAAAATCAGTGAAAAGGAAAATAAAAATAAAAATAATTGTGTATGCATTTAAAAATTAAAGTTTTATCATCCTGCAACTGATATTTTTGATTTCTTTTTCCTTTTTATGGGAATAGGAGTAGATAAAATGACTAAATTTAATTAGTTGTTAAACAAACTTATGTATGTAAGCGTAAGAAAAATTACGCATTAGAGTGTATCCTTCCAGGTTATGCTATTTTTCATACATTAAATATTTTTTATATAGTAATGTATACAGAAGCATATAAAATTTGATTATGCGATTTAATTTAAAATTTTAAAATTCCTTAAAAAAATATTGCTTGTACATATTTTAAATCGATTATAGGCAACTTATTATATTACACTATTTTGCACTTAAATAAATTAGTTTATATTTATACACCAAATAAATGATTAAATAAATATATACATACAAAGATACACAAACATTGCATGTATATACAAGGCTATTCTATATTTTAACGGAGCATTCAAAACTTAACGCATTAAAATAAATAAAATAACGTTTACTTGTGCATAGTTGTTTTCAAGCACAATGTAAATGTCTAGTATTTGTGGAAATACAAAAACAAAATTACATTTATAATGCATATTTTATACCGAGTTACTTAATTTAATAAGTCTGTAAGATTTCAAAATGCAGTATGTTTGCATATATATTTTTTTTTTCATTAAAGAACTTGTAAATTCATATTTTGAAATGTAGAAGTTTCTAAAGGAATATATGTCATAATTTTTGTCTAGAAAAAAAGAAAAAAAAACTGATTCAAGAGTAATAATTAAGAATTACTTTTTTCTTTGCGACAATAATTGAAATTTAGTTTGAAAGATTTAGGAATTTTATAGATAATGTATCATATTTTTTGTCCGAAAAAAAAAACAAAAACATACTGGATAAATGAACTGCTTAGAAGAATAATAATGATTTAACATAATTCATAATGATGTAAGCTTGTCATCCGTATCTCATCCTAGCGTTCCTCATATAAAAATAAATTAATAATCTTTTTGTTTTCTTTTTAATTTTTTTTTCATCTTCTAAGGTAGCGAGAGCTATAATTACGTAAAACCATCTAATTAAATTTATTAAAAACTGTAAGATATGTAACCGTAACTGTATATATATATGTAAGATATGTAACCGTAACTGTATATATAAGATGTAACTGCCACTGTGTGGCAACAGTCAGATTGACTGCAGCTGCTCTTGAATAAAGAAGCAATAGATATAACCTGTCACAGCCGAGCGTCGAACCAGAACTGTTCCGAAATTAATTTTCGAATAAATCCTGAATGGATTCTTTAAAAGTTCCAAGAGGTTTGGACCTCTCCGGTAATATCGCCGAAGCATGGCGAAAGTTTCGACAGAACTTTGAAATTTATTTAAAGGCAGGAGGCAATACGGAGAAAGATGACGACGTCAAAGTAGCAATATTATTGGTGAAGATGCCGTCGAACTCTATAATACATTTGAGCTAACAGATGAGCAGAGAAATACTTTAGCGGATGTCCTGAATGCCTTTGAGAACTATGCAAATCCACGCAGAAATGTTGTGATTGAACGCTATGTATTTAATAGCAGAAATCAAGAACAGTTTGAAAACTTTGATGAGTTTCTAACAGATTTAAGAAAACTAATAAAATTCTGTGAATACGGAAATTTATCTGACAGTATAATTCGGGACCGCATTGTGATTGGAACGAAAGAAGAACAGTTTCAAGAACGTCTATTAAGAGAATCGGATTTAACACTCCAAAAGACGATTGACATTTGCCGAGCCGCAGAAATAAGTAAAAAACAATCAGAAGTAATAAAGCGAAAATCTGAAGTAAATATTCTAAACGAAACGAGTACCGTAGCAGATTCTGTGTCTCTAATAGGGAAAAATAAACAAGCAAAAAATAAGACTTCGAACAATTCGACGTCGCGGACGCAGACAGCTACTGGAAGTGAAAATAAAAAAGAAAAGATTTATTTATGTAAAAAGTGTAATTATAATCATGTCAGAGGAAAGTGTCCGGCGTTTGGAAAAAGATGCAAAATTTGTAATAAGTTAAATCACTTTGCTATTGGGTGCAAAAATGGGTTTAACTCCAAGAGAGTTAATAATATGGAAAAATTTATTTTTGTAGATTCAGTGCTATGTGCTAAGGAATCAAGTTGGATACAACCGTTACAGGTAGGAAATAAAATCAGTTAAATTAGATACTGGTTCATGTGTAAATATAATACATAATGATTTACTTAAATCGCTAAAATGTAATTATTCCTTAAGTCCTACTGAGATTATTTTAGTAGCAAATTAGTTTATTAGTGCAAAAATGATTATTTTATTAGTGCAAAAATGCGTTTAACTCCAAGAGAGTTAATAATATGGAAAAATTTATTTTTGTAGATTCAGAGCTATGTGCTAAGGAATCAAGTTGGATACAACCGTTACAGGTAGGAAATAAAATCAGTTAAATTAGATACTGGTTCGTGTGTAAATATAATACATAATGATTTACTTAAATCGCTAAAATGTAATTATTCCTTAAGTCCTACTGAGATTATTTTAGAAGCTTATGGTGGCAATTTAATTAAACCCCTAGGTATAGTTAACTTAGAATGTAAAATGAATAGTTGTACTAAATATCTAGATTTTATTGTTGTAAACTGTAATAATTATTCTAAAACATTGTTAGGATTACCTAGTTGTATTGAATTGGGTTTGATTAAAAGAGAAAAAGTAGATTCTACTGAAATAAAAAATAAGGATGAATTTATTGAGAAAAATAAAGATGTTTTTCAAGGATTAGGAACATTTAATTTAAAGTGTTCTATTAAAATTGATGGTAATGCTAAGCTAGTAGTTAACCCCCCCCCCCAGAAGGATTCCAGAATCCTTAAAACCAAAATTAATAGAGAAATTAATTGTTCTTGAAAAAGATAAAATTATAAGTAGAGTAGAGAATTCAGATGGATGGATTAATAATTTAGTTATAGTAGAGAAACCTGATAAGTCAATTCGAATATGCTTAGATCCACAGGATCTTAATAAAGTTATTAAAAAAGAATGTCATTTAATACCTACGATTGAGGAATTAATGCCTAAGTTATGTAATAAATCTATGTATAGTGTGTTTGATTTAAAGGATGGATTTTACCAAATTAAATTAGATGAACCTTCTAGTAAATTATGTCAGTTTAGTACTCCCTTTGGTTGTTTTAAATTTAACCGCCTTCCGTTTGGTTTAAATATTGCATCTGAATTGTTTCAAAAAGCTAATGAAAAAAATTTGGTGATATTCCAGGTGTGATTATTTATTTTGATGATATGTTAATTTGTGCAAATTCTGAAAAGGAGCATGATGAAATTATTCTAAAAGTATTAGAAAGAGCAAGAAAATTAAATGTAAAATTTAATCCTAAAAAATTACAATATCGCGTTAATGAAGTTAAGTATTTGGGTCATGTATTTAATAAGAATGGAATTAAACCAGACCCTGAACAGGTAAAAGCTGTAATGAATTTACAGGCACCTAGTAATAAAAAAGAGTTGGAAAAAACTTTAGGATTAATTAATTATCTAAGGAAATTTATTTCTAACATGTCAGAGATAACTGCTCCTTTGAGGGAATTGCTCAAAACATCCGTAGTATTTGATTGGTTACCAGTGCATACAAAAGCTCTTAATGAACTTAAAGAAAAAATAAGCACAGCCCCTGTACTTGGTGTTTTTGATTCTACTAAACAAATTGTATTGCAATGTGACAGTTCTAAAAGTGGACTGGGGTGTTGTTTGTTACAAGAGGGACAACCGATTTCCTATGCATCACGTGCTTTGTCTGAGGCTCAGCAGAACTATGCACAAATCGAAAAAGAGTACTTAAGCATAGTATTTGCTACTAAAAAGTTTCATAATTATATTTATGGTAGAAAAATAACTGTTCATACTGATCATAAACCCTTAGTATCAATTCATAATAAAAGTGTTGTAAATGTTTTATCTAGTAGGTTACAAAGAATTAAATTAAAGCTACTTAAATATGATCTTGATGTTTCTTATGTACCAGGTAAGCAAATATATGTTGCTGATCTATTATCTAGATCTTATCTTAATGAATATGATACTGATGAGTTTTTAAAAGAAATTGTTCATTGTGTAAAAGCTACAAGGCATATGCATGTAACTGATAAAAAATTAAATGAGTTTAAGAAATGTACCTTAAAAGATCCAGTATTAAATAAATTAGTAACTTATTGTAAAAATGGTTGGCCTAACAGTAAAAAAGATGTTACAGACAATGAAAGATTTTATTATAAATTAAGACACGATCTTTTTGGAGAAGATGGAATAGTCTTTTATAATGGTAGAATAGTTGTTCCTGTTGATCTTAGAAAAGAAATACTTAATAAAATTCATGATGGACATTTCGGAATAGAAAAAAGTAAATCTAGAGCTAGAGTAATTTTTTATTGGCCTAATATGGGAAATGATATTGAAAATTTCATTTCTAAATGTTCTGTTTGTGAAAAGTACAGACCAAAAAATTGTAAAGAACCACTCATTTCACATGACATTTTGTCATTACCGTTTGAAAAAATAGGGTGTGACATTTGTGAATTTAAGAAAAATAATTACTTAGTCTTAATAGATTATTTAACTAAGTGGTTAGAAATTGTTCCCTTAAATAATAAACAAGCAGATGAAATAATTGAGAAATTAAAAGTGATACTTAGTTCGCATGGAATTCCTAAAATTCTAGTCGCAGATAACATGCCCTTTAATTCGTATCAATTTAGAAAGTTTTCATCGGAATAGGATTTTGAAATCGTAAATAGTAGTCCGAGATACGCGAAATCAAACAGTCAAGCCGAAAGCGGTGTAAAAATTGCTAAAAATATGTTGAAAAAATTTTATGAGTCTAATCAGGATATTAACAGTGCGCTCCTAGAATATAGAAATACGCCCATAAAAGGGTTAAATTTTTCTCCCTCTCAAGCCTTCATGAGTAGACGAACACGAACTAAATTACCAATAAATAGAGAATTATTAAAGCCAGAACTCCAAACGAACATCAGAAATAAAATTGTAAATAAGCAAAACTTAAGTAAATTCTATTATGGTAGAACGTCTAGACCCTTATCGGAAATTTCAAATAATCAAAATGTTTTGATTCGTTCTGGAAATTAGTAGGAAAGAGGCATAGTTATTAAAAGAGATAAAAACCCTAGAAGCTATTGGGTAAGAAATGAGAAAAATAACATTTTAAGAAGAAATAGAATTGATTTAAAACCTTCTTATAATGAGACAATGTTTGAACAGGATTTTGAAATGACTGGTTCTACTTCTACTAACAAATACTCTGTAAATAATAATTTGAATGGTAATGGTTCTAATAATGATAATTCAAAAAAGAAATCGGACTCTAAACAATACATTACCAAATATGGTCGTATAATTAAGCCCCCTAACCGGTACGGGGTAGTAAATAAGTAAGCAAATAAGTAATTGTTTTTTGTAACAAAGTAAGTGTTCTTGTGTGTTTGTTTGTTTATATTTGTATCTTCGTCCTTTCATGCATATTGTAAATATTTTAATAACAATTTTTCTGTGTCATTCTTTGTAAAAGGGGAGATGTTAGATATGTAACCGTAACTGTATATATATATGTAAGATATGTAACCGTAACTGTATATATAATATGTAACCGCCACTGTGTGGCAACAGTCACATTGACTGCAGCTGCTCTTGAATAAAGAAGCAATAGATATAACAAAAACATTCCATCTTTCATTTTTTTTTTTCCTTTGGCATGCAAAATACAGTTAGCAACTTAATTTTCATCATGATATGATGCCTATTAACTTGCATAAATTAAACTTTGTTTGCTTTAGGAAGTTTGAATTAATTTTAATCTTTTTAATTATTTTTTTATTTAATTTATTAAAATTAAAAATAAAGCTTAAACTGGAATAATTTCTTTTATGTATAGTAAGATATTAATTAATTAGTATTCGTAATTTTTTTTTTTCTTTTGTTCATGCTCCAAACACAGGGTGAAATAGTTTTGAACTTATTAAAAATATTTTCATTGCTAGTATTCCATTTATGCCAAGATTTTTGAAAAAGTATAGATTCAAACATAAATTTAGGCTTTTAAACTTCTACAAACTAAGTCGAAATTTAAAGGCATTTAAAATATCGAGTATCTCGTATTTTACAAATTTGTTTGCCATTTCTAATCAGAAAAGTTTTTCCAAAAAAAAGAAAAGTTTTAATCTTTTTTTATTTGAGTTCCTGGCAAAAACAAATAAATTCGGGTAAAAAGAATTTAAAGAGAGAGTTCTTTGGGGAAAGAAACACAGAACAGACATCTAAATAATAGTTAAAGTCTTATAAAATATTTAAAATTAGGTTTTTCGTTAAATGACAGTTTAAACAAAATATTTATTTATTATACATTCTTATTAATAATTCTCTGTAGTACGTAAAATGTTTTCACAGCTTTAGTTGCTTTATTAATTTTAATTTTTAAAACAAACATCTTGATGTTATTTTAGAAATAAAATACGTTTTATATCTAAAACCAGTATCAATTTACTTTATTCCATTTTTAAAACGAACACATAAATTCCCTTATTTTTATGATATATGATAAAAAAATTTCGCGTAAGTTTCATTGACGAATTTTGATGATAGACGTTACATTATTTTGAATACAAAAGTTTAATGAGCTTTTTTTGTGCCAAACATATATTAATGAAAAAAAATAAATAAATAACATTTCTCTTTTCCTTGAACTGACATTACCTAGATTTTTTTTTAATTTAATAAGGAAGAATTAAATTACTATAAATTTTTACTCAAACTGACATCCACTGATCGATGTCAATGCAGGAACTGTTTCATTTCACAATCGTTTACAGTTAAATACATAATTGTAATAGAAACATATAACTGCCACATTTATTTCAAAGTGCATAAATTTAAATTTACTTTATTCCATTTTTAAAAAGAACACATAAATTCCCTTATTTTTATGATATATGATAAAAAAATTTCGCGGAAGTTTCATTGACGAATTTTGATGAAAGACGTTATATTATTTTGAATACAAAAGTTTAATGAGCTCTTTTTTTATGTCAAACATATGTTAATGAAAAAAATAAATAAATAAAATTTCTCTTTTCCTTGAAATGACATTACCTAGATTTTTTTTTTAAATTTAATAAGGAAGAATTAAATTACTATAAATGTTTACTCAAACTGACATCCACTGATCGATGTCAATGCAAGAACTGTTTCATTTCACAATCGTTTACAGTTAAATACATAATTGTAATAGAAACATATAACTGCCACATTTATTTCAAAGTGCATAAATTTAAATTTACTTTATTCCATTTTTAAAAAGAACACATAAATTCCCTTATTTTTATGATATATGATAAAAAAATTTCGCGGAAGTTTCATTGACGAATTTTGATGAAAGACGTTATATTATTTTGAATACAAAAGTTTAATAAGCTCTTTTTTTATGTCAAACATATGTTAATGAAAAAAATAAATAAATAAAATTTCTCTTTTCCTTGAAATGACATTACCTAGATTTTTTTTTTAAATTTAATAAGGAAGAATTAAATTACTATAAATGTTTACTCAAACTGACATCCACTGATCGATGTCAATGCAAGAACTGTTTCATTTCACAATCGTTTACAGTTAAATACATAATTGTAATAGAAACATATAACTGCCACATTTATTTCAAAGTGCATAAATTTAAATTTACTTTATTCCATTTTTAAAAAGAACACATAAATTCCCTTATTTTTATGATATATGATAAAAAAATTTCGCGTAAGTTTCTTTGACGAATTTTGATGAAAGACGTTATATTATTTTGAATACAAAAGTTTAATGAGCTCTTTTTTTATGCCAAACATATATTAATGAAAAAAATAAATAAATAAAATTTCTCTTTTCCTTGAAATGACATTACCTAGATTTTTTTTTTTTTAATTTAATAAGGAAGAATTAAATTACTATAAATGTTTACTCAAACTGACATCCACTGATCGATGTCAATGCAAGAACTGTTTCATTTCACAATCGTTTACAGTTAAATACATAATTGTAATAGAAACATATAACTGCCACATTTATTTCAAAGTGCTATAAATATAGAGTACTATTATACACTATTTCTCTTAACAGTCGTTTCCAGATAATTATAAACGTTTGTATAAATACGTAACAGACGCATTTTTTTTTTTTTTCAAGTGCTATAACTATAGATTAAAGGGTTCACGCCAGAATGGTGACGAAGTGACAGAAGGTCGTCATTCTATCTACAATTCTCGAGAAAATCACAGAAATAGATGGCGAATTTGTTATTTAATTTTTTTTTTGTAAACCTTTTCTTTTTCTATTTCTATTTAAAACAAATTGAAACACACTTATTTCGTAAATTGCGAAACTTCGGTAAAATTGTAATGTTGGGCCAACTTTCAATCTCTGTTATTGGTTTCATAAACATCAATTATAGTTAGATAGTGGACTTAAAGATTTTTAAAATTTATGTACCAATATCACTACGTGTCTTCTAGATTAAATCGTTTCTTTCACGTTTTCATCATGCAATCTATTTGCCTAATGGAAGATCGTGCTTAATTAATTCCATCTGATGCAATTATTGGATATCTACACAATTTATTTGTTTTCTTAAATTTTTAGTTTCTTAACACCAGATTTTTTATTCATTTTTCTGTAAGATATTAAAAAAAAAAAAAAAAAAAACTTTCGTGCGCAATTTATAAGTTTAAATTAATTTCTGGAATTATTTATTTTTACTATTGCATACACTAGCACTAATAAGAAAAAAACACATAGACAGTTTTTGTTTAGAATAATTTTAAAATTAGTCTTTGTACTGTTTTCGCATAAAAGTGATTTTCAAGCTAAGTTTTAGCATCAGCAATTATATGTCTATCTCTCTACCTATATCTATCTTTGTATCTATCTATCTATCTATATATATATGTATAAAGTTAGTATTGTAAATTAGTTAGTATTGTGCTTGTCTATTATTTTATGATTATTGACCACTATCAAAATCTTGATGGTCATTAAACACCACTAATTTTTTTTTCTTCTCTTCATACATAAACACGTAAAAAAAAAAATTCTGTAAAAAAAATCGTTACTCGTTAATAAACAGAATAGATCTCCAAATATTTTAAATCCAATTTACATTATTATGTGACCAATCAAATGCTTTCGGTAGGAAGTAATTGAGCCCTAAAAATGGGTCTTAGGCAATGCTCACAATTAAGACGTAAGTACCAACTAATATGAAGAAATAATAACTGTTGGTAAAACTCTGGCATATTTTTTCAAGTCTTCAAAAGTTTAGACTAACAATTAAATTTTCCGAATCCGGCTCTCTACGAATCGGTCGACATTAAACCAGTTTTTAGTGTTAGAGTCTTATAGCTTTTTCTTGTAAACGCACGAAAATTTATTTTCGAATCATTTTTAAACTGGCGATAGAAATATGAAGATTTTATAACATACCGCTGTTGATTAACTATAGGTTCTTTAATAAACAGCTGATTTTTAATTAGGGCAGGTGTTCCAGTGATTGGCATGCTCCAGTAATTGACATCTATCCCGAAATAATTAATAAATAAGAAAAATAATAAAATCATATATTTTACATAAAATAATTTTAACATTTTATGTCAAACACTGGAGCTGCTAATAACTGGTAAAATGAATAACTAGCAGTGTCAAACATTGGAACATAGGGTACCAATTACTGATAAAATGAAAAAAATGACAATGTCAATCACTGGAACATTGAGTGGATGTCAAATAAAAATTTATAAAATAATTGTTATCAAACGTATATATTTTAACATATATGTGGTTCTGAATGTCTTTCATACCATATGTACTAATTTAAGATTTCAAAAAATATTTTCTGATTACTAGAACATTAAAAACATCAGAGATTGCTCTAAAAGTGTCAATCACTGGTGCACCTACCCTATATCGTGTTTAGGTAAATCGGTTGTAGTGCAACGACGTTTTTCTATTAGTGCTCGATGTAGTTTGCTCTTGTTTGTAACAATCCTCATTTCATGAAATTTAATTAACTTTTGGCCAATGTATCGCGTTTTTTGTTATGTGTTTGTAAACTTTTGGAAACCAGTTTAGAACTGGGAGGACAATATTTATGCAGATATTTGATAGCATGATGTAAGATACAGATTGTGGCGGGATCCAGATATATTCAAATTTAATTTAACACGAATTAGGCGACAAAGAATTTCATAAAGGATAAAATGTTCAAATTTTCTTATCAATTTTTAAATTTATGTTACCTAAAACTAAATTATGCATAAATATATATTGAAATTTTTATAAGAAATATAGATTTAAGTAAAATGTAGTGCGATATAGTGTAATCTTTAGAATTATATATTCAATTATCATACTTCATTTAATGTATTTTACGCCTAAGAATTTTCATATTCTATTTTCACTGGAAATATCGATTTTGAGATGTTATATTTTTAATGTGTTATTGAACATAATAAATATTTTTGCTAAATTATTTTCTTAAATTTGTAAAAATAACAAAAATATGCATAGATATGCAAAAATATTAACTATAGTAAAATTTCTTGAAAGCTGTTTAAATCAAAATAAATGAAATTTTTACTTGTTTGAAATTTTTTTTCAAATATGAAATGTTAACTAATTTTATTTATTTATTTTTTTTTTTAAGTGAAAATATTTATTCAAACTTTTCAGAATTCAAGCAATATACTTATAAAAATAATTAACTTGCCAGTGAATATCCGCAAAGTAATACACAAATATGTTTAGAATGTATGGCGGGACTATAGTAATGTAAAATAGAGAGGGAAATGTATGGGAAGATAATATGAAATAGTTTTTAATTTTTCAAACTATTTAAAAATTTGAAATTTATTTTATTTTTTAAATAATATTTTAGGATTTTTAATACAAATAAAATTTGTCTACAAAATAAAAGAAATTAGTGTTATATTATATATTTTTCATATTACCCTTAACTTAATATAATTTTTAAGATTATGTAAAGATTAAATGTTCTAAAAGAACAGTGATTTATTTCTTTTTACAAAAAAAAAAAAAAAAAAAAAAAAAACATTTCCAAGAGAAATAACAGTGTTTAAGGAAATTATTTTAATGTGATATTAAATAAAAGTGGTGTAAAATAAAGAATTTAAAGCGGTATAAAATAAAGAATAAATAGTAAATATCATACAAAATTTATCTTTATAAGAATGTGAGTTAGATATTAAACATATAAAACAACTAGGAATTAAATAACACCTTTGAATACTACCATTTACTGTAAAAATAAATAAATAAATAAATAAATCATAGAGGTTTGATCGATTTAAATATACTAATTAAAAATATAATTCTAAAGATCATTTTTAAAGTATAGCTTTTATTTTATTTTAAAAAATTGCTATTTTAAAAAAGGAGAATGATATGAAATGCCAAATATGTATGTCATAAATAGCTATTAATAAAAAAGTGATTTTTTTTTTCTTTTTCAGTAAAATGAGAGAAAAAACTTCTTTGCTTCTTTGTACAAGAAATTTACATTACTGTAGTAACGTTATGTATAATAAGATTTTACAGTGTGTTGGTTAACATGTAAATATACTGCTAATGAAAATTTGTGTACTCGTAAGCCAAAAAAGAATTAAAACAGTATGCTATTAAAAATGATAAAATAAAATAAAATCCTCGTACAAACAATAAAAAATAAGTAAAATACTATTCAAAAATGAATAATGAGTTATTCTACTTATTATTATTTTTTCTTTAATTTATTTTCAGTTGTCGCTAAATTATTAATTAGTTATTTACTGATTTATAAAAAGGGTTTCGGAAATTAATAAAACATCTTATGTATCTTTTACATCGGACAAAATTAGAAGTAAGATTACTGTTGCCAGGTGGTGGTGTTCTTATGCCAAGTCTGAACATACAAATATGTTTATTTATTTATTTATTTATATTTATTTTTTAGCAGTTTGATACCCTTTAAGTAATTCTGATTGCTAAACTGACGATGTATTGGAAAATAATAAACAATTATAAAAATACCTTCAATAAATTATTTTTAATAATGTCTTAATATATTCTTTTAGAATTTTTGTTATTTTAATATGAAATGTTTATAACAAAATAATTTACTTATATGTTTTGAATTGTTTTCACTCAAATCTTAGGTTAGAATCATTAATTTTTTTTTTTAAAGAAAAGCGCCAAAACCATTTTGAACTTTGGTATAGCTACGAAATATGATAATATCATAACATGGCTATATACAATAATAATAATATTAAAAGGAAAAAGAAAGGAAGAAAGAAAAATGCTTTTATTATGGTGTAGGAAACATTAAAAAATGATTTTTTTTAATAATAAGTTTGTCATAGAAAAGACAGAACCAGAGGATTATATGCAAATTGAAATGGTAAGCTATTTATTATTAAATACATAATATTTCATTAGTGCCTTTAAAAATTTAATTTTATTGACTAAACACTATGTTTTTTTTTTTTTTTTTTTTCATGTAATGTTATATTTTCCTTGCTACTATATAACTTTTACACAAGTATAAATACATTCTATTGATTTTTAATTTTAAACTTTTTCAGCAATACAAAAAGCTTTTTCCGCCATACAGTACTTGAAATTAAAAACTGGTGAGCCGAAATTTTTAAATATATGTTACTGTTTTTTTCAAATAATAATAATAATTTTAGTAATATCTGTAGCATTTTAAAAGATATTTTCATACTTCTACTTTTTTTAATAATTTTTTTTTTTTTTTTTTTTACATTTTAGACAGATATACAGAAAAACTGCTACACAGTTAATGGGTTAAAACATGTGATTACGTACTTGGACATTAAAATCAAAAATAATTAAATAACTTTGTCGGTTAAAATAATGCTCACCGTTTAAAAAAAAATTAAAGATCTAAAGATTAGTAAAATTGAAAAAAAAAGTATATATATATACATATGGATGTTTGAAGAAAAAAGTTACTTACAAGGGATATTGTTTCATAAGATCTGATATTACATTTTCAAATCTAGTTAAACTAGTATGTTGTGGCCACCACAAGACTTTCTTCTATATTTTCCTATATAGATATTCAATCAGTAACAATAAAAAAAAAAAAAAAAAAATACAATTTTTTTTAGTTCTTTTTTTGTTAAAAGTAATACATATTCAATCAGTAACAATATTAAAAAAAAAAAAAAAAATCGATAACTTTGTTTTAAATTATCACAGATTTATAGTTCAACCACTCGTTTTAAAGGTATTGACGAGATCTTTCGAAAGATACCCATATTGAAAATTTACCCCCCAGGGGGGAAGCGATGCCCCCACATGCACAGAAATTTTTTCCTAGTTAACTATTACTATTATCAATAACTCATATTAATTTTACAATCACAAGTTCAAAATAACTCTCATTATGTACATTTATACGAAATTTTGTCCTGTACTGCCATGTTAAAAATTTAGAAAAAATGCGATCACAGCGCTACCTGTTGAGCTATTGATCCCCAAATATAATCAGCACCAGTTTATGTCGGGGACCAACTAAATACCAGGTTTGGTTAAATTTCGTAAAAAAAAAAAAAAAAAAAAAAAAAAAAAAAAAACGATTTTTTTTTTGTTGTTGTTGAAAGTAAAAAAAAATCGATAACTTTGTTTTAAATTATCACAGATTTATAGTTCAACCATTCGTTTTAAAGGTATTGACGAGATCTTTCGAAAGATACCCATCTTGAAAATTTCCCCCTCCAGGGGGGGAACCGGTGCCCCCACATGCACAATTTTTCCCCTAGTTAACTACTACTATTATCAATAATTCATATTAATTTTACAATCACAAGTTAAATATAACGCTCATTATGTACATTTATACGAAATTTTGTCCTATACTGCCATGTTAAAAGTTTACATAAAATGCGATCACAGCGCCATCTGCTGGGCGATTGATCCCAAAATCTAATCAGCACCATTCCATGTCAGGATCCAACTATATACCAAGTTTGGTTCAATTTCATTCATTGGCTCGTGAGATTCGGTAAAAAATACGAAATTTTGCGATCACAGCGCCACCTGCTGGGCGATTGATCCCCAAATCTAATCAGTACCATGCCCCGTCAGGTTCCAACTATATACCAAGTTTGGTTGAATTTCATTCATTGGTTCGTGAGATACGGTGAAAAATACGAAAATTTGTCCTATACTGCCATGTTAAAAATTTACATAAAATGCGATCACAGCGCCACCTGCTGGGCTATTGATCTCGAAATCTAATCAGCACAATGCCCCGCCAGGGTCCAACTATATACCAAGTTTGGTTGAATTTCATTCATTGGTTCGTGAGATACGGTGAAAACACGAAACCACAGACAGACAGACATTTTCTAAAAACTATTAATTCGTGTTCAGGACATCCCAAAACGTGTAGATCCGTTAAAAAAAGGAGGTCGAAAATTTTCGCGAATCCAATACTTTCTCTATATTACATATAGAAGAAAGTAAAAACAGAACCATTGAATGTGGGATTTCTGGTTAAGCAAATGAAAATAACAAACTTAAGTTATATTATTTATATGATAAAATATTAATAACAATAATAATAAAATAAATTCTTCATTTGTATAAATTCTAAAAATCGTGCTGATCTATAGTTATCTCAAAGTGCAACACGTCACTCATCTTTTGAAAATAAATAAATAAGAATAAAGGATATGTTTCTAACAAATGGAATACATTTTACCCTAGCTCATAAAAGTTCAGCTTTTTAAAAGAACGTTCTTTAGTTAATAATAGCTTTCACGTATGCCGTTTCGAAAAGAGTAATTTCCGGTTTTCAAAGGATATACCGTGTTGTTATGAAAGAAAGAATCAAAAGATTCTTTTTCAAGAACGAAACTTTTCGAATTATTTCATACAGAAAAACTGTCATTAGCTTGACAATTTTCCTTAACAATTACAGAACTATTATGTTTAGAACAATAAAATTCTTTTAAAATATATAACAACAGTTCAAGAACTTTAACATAGAGTGTCGCGATCTTTTATAACAAAAAAGAAAATTTTCTAACGTTATAATTTTGTAAGTAAATTTTAGAATAAAAAAGGTGTAACATTCTAAGAAATTTTTAACCGTTTTTAAACAACATAATAAATTGTTTTTGCGTTCATTATAAATTTACTCAATCGTAAATTAATTTTTGATTAGTTGATTTTAATTTGAAAAATCCCACATAATCATGAAATACAGGGTGATATTAAATTAACATTCTTTGTTTGAAGGCACTTGCAGCTAAAACTAATAAATAAAATGAAACAAACTTTCATATGCAGGTTTTGGAAGACATAAGGAGATGTTTCGGCAAAGAAGGTAGATTATGCAAGGTAAATTATGCAATTTTTCCTGTTCATACGGGATTTAAAAATTTTCCAAGACGAAAGAAAAAAAAAAAAAAAAGCATAATTCAGAACGAATACACGGAAAATGAATAAGTAAAGATTTTTTTTTAAATGTTCGAATAAAAATGAATATGTAGAAGTGAATGACATGCAGTATTAAACTCGTGGAAATGTTCCTTTATTAACCCTTTTCCGGTCCAATATAATTTCACTCGTACGGTCAGCGTCACCAAATTTAGGTGCTTTTTATTCCATATGCACTTTTAAATTTTAATTGTTACGTTTACCTAATCGCTTTAAAGCTTACTCGTCCTTTATATATGTCAAATATCATTTTTCATATGCAGGTTTTGGAAGGCATAAGGAGATGTTTCGGCAAAGAAGAAAAACTAGTACGGGATATTCCAACAGTGTAGGTATTGGCCTTCTGTCACGTACGCACAGCAAAATTTGCAAAGCCAAGGTAGATTACGCAATTTTTCTTGTTCATACGGGATTTTCGAATTCTCCAAGACGAAAAAAAAAATAATAAATAAAATTTAATTAAGAACGAATGCACGGAAAATGAATTATATAAAGTTTTTTTAATGTTCGAATAAAAATGAATATGCAGAAGTGAATGACATGCAGTATTAAACTCATGAAAAATATTAATTACTAACCCTTTGCCGGTCCAATTTAATTTCACTCCTCTGGTGAGTGTCGCGAAATTTATTCAGTATGCACCATTAAATTTTAACTGTAATTTTTATCACTTTAAAGTTTACTTGCCCATTATATATGTCAAATATCATTCTTCAAAGTTACTGGTGGATCCTCAAAATTATTAGTTAAATAAAAGCGTCCCTAAATTTGGCGGCACCGCTTAGAGGGCTTTAGAGTGTTAGTTCCGACAAAGGATTAAACAACATTGCAGCCCCCTGAATAGCGTTCAAAATGTTCAAATACCTAATCAATGTTTATTAGGCAATGTTCATAGAGCGTACGTGACAGCAGCACCAAAATCTATCAGAAATATTTGTGCATTTCTTTTTTTTTTGGTGTGCAAATCCCTCCCCATGTCTACCATTATTGTATGATTTTATACACACACATATATATATATATATATATGTATATATATATATATATATATATATATATGTATATATATATATATTACATTCGTTAGTTTCAGTTTTAGCATCTTTAAAAAGGGAAATATATTTTATTGCCACTTTGTATATTTATATTAGTTTTAGAAATATAAAAGTTAAAATGTGGTAGTTATGTAAATTGAATTCTTGTATAAGTGCTTCTTATTTTAATACATTAAAATACTTTTTTGAAATTTTCAAAGAAATAGGAAATTTTCTCTTAAGTATTTCATTTAGTTCATTTACAAGGAAATGCTTCTTTCTCTCTCTCCTTTTTTGAACTGGGCTATGACATATTTCTGCCGTTAAAATTTGTTCATTATCAAATAGATAAAGTAGAATAGAAAAAAAAAATACAAATATTATTGAACGTTGTTCTATGATAGTCAATATACTATACATAGACAAAGATATCTTTTACCGGAGTCTCAAAAATCGTGACTATTGTCCACATACTTCTTCATAATTTTTGCATAAACAACAGAAAGTTTAAAGCTGAAATATACCTGCAAGCTTATAGTAACTTACCATGTCTCTATTTATTACTAAAACAAAATTTTTCTACATTTTAATAAATTGTTACTTTTAGGATACCGAAAATCAAAAAAGGTTATAAAATTTTTCCTTCCTTAATGGAAGTTTGTAGTTATATTTTCAATAAATAATCAAATTTGCAATATTTATTACACGAACATGCAGAGAAAACAATCAATGTTAATTTTTTGCAGAACAAACCGAAGACGTGATATATTCAAAACTGAAAATATCAAAGAATATACATTTTTCTTATTTATAATTTTTTTTTTATGTTTTTTGTTGAAGAAAACGTGTTAAGACATTTTTAAATTAAAAGGATGCAAAAAAATCGTATCTTTCTTCTTATTAGTTAATCATAATTGACAGATACACCAACTGTGCCAATACGTGATTTTGAAATATTGTAAAATTCATTTCACAATATACAATGTGTTTCAAAAGTCCCCCTCCTAATTCAAAAAAGAGTCGAAATTAATAAAAAAGGCGAAACGTGTTTAATGAATTCAAGAGGGATCTCTTTTAGTTTGGGTCCGAGGGTCTAGGGGTGGGGGCGTTATTGAGGGTAACTTAAAATTTCAAATGGGAAGGTATAACACATATAACAGTGATCTTCCCTCTTCGCTCCCTGGGACCAGGGAGCGAAGCGGGAAGATCACTGTTATATGGGAACTTGTGATACATCCCTGGAAACGTCTCTTCAAAACAATGTATTTGATATAAATAGTTTCGCCCTACGATGGTTATTAAAGGAGATACTTGAGTTCTTAGATTTTTGAAATGTGGATTTTAAAATTATGTGTCCCTTTTAAGTATCATTGTAATACATAACTATTTATATCAAATTGATTGACGCGAAGAGAGGTTTCCAGAGATGCATCACAAGACATACCTTCCTGTTTGAAATTTTAAAGTTGCCGACCCGAGCGGCACTCCTACCACCCCTTTGCCCGGGACCAAACATTTTTTTGCAAAATATGTCTCGTGATAAATCCCTGGAAACGTCTCTAGAAGACAATGAATTTTACATAAATAGTTTTGTACTGCAATGATTATTAAAGAGGATACATAAGTACAAAATCCACCTTTCAAAAGTCTAAAAACTCATGTATCTCCTTTAATAGTCATTGTAGGGCGAAACTATTTATATCAAATTCATTGTTTTGCAGAGACGTTTCCAAGGATATATCACAAGACATACCTTTTCATTTGAAATTTTAAAGTTGCCCTTCCTAGCGGCCTCCCTAGACCCCCCACCCGGACCCAAACGTTTTTCACCAAAAGGTGTCCCTTTCGAATTCATTGAAGACGTGTTTCGCCATTTTTCACAATTCCGACTCATTTTCGAGTTAGGAGGGGGGGGGGGTTGACATTAGGACACCCTGTATAAATAAATGATATTAAAGGGCAAAATTTTCTGTTAATTTCTTTATTCTGAAACAATGTTTACGAATACTTTTTTATTGCATATAATCAATTTCATTACACTTACATTTTAATAAAACAAAACAAATTAGAAATGTTTCAGAGAAATTTATACAAAATATCCCGAAGAGACAGTATGTTTTTCTGTACTTTTCAAAAGATGGAATGAATTCTTATTACTGTACGGAATATCATAGTAAAAGAAGATATATTCTAGTAATTTATCATATTTGACAGCTGAGTGGATTCTAAGATTGTTAAACGAAAAAAAAAAAAAAAAAAAGAAATCAGCATTTTTATTAAAGTGATACTTCTAAAAGGAAAGTAACAACGAATGCATTTTTTAATTTGTTAGATAATTTATATATATATATATATATTTTTTTTTTTTTAAAAATTTTTTTTTTTTTTAAAAATTCAAAATTCAAATTTTTTGTATAATAATTATACAAAAAATTTGAATTTTTAGTGTCAGTGCCGCAGTATCTGCTTTTTGATTGGTGATCCATAATTCATAATTCAAAATTCAAATCCAAAAATTCAAAATTCAAATTTTTTGTATAATAATTATACAAAAAATTTGAATTTTTAGTGTCAGTGCCGCAGTATCTGCTTTTTGATTGGTGATCCATATAGGTGTCCAGTTTGATGCACTTGGTTCAAAGCCTTCTAGGAAGACCATTTTGCTAATGTTTGGAGTTATTTTGTATCGCCAGACCTGGAAAGTTCTTGGACATCTTTGGATACGGAAAGAAAATTTAGTGTTTTTTCAAATTTTTAAGCTGGAATGAATTTTGAAGATGTTGTTTTTCTTGCAGGTGGTGAGTTTTTTCATCTTTTCTAGTAGGTTCGGGTGGGGATATGTTTGGCTAGCATTTCATATATAAAAATCTTTTTCTTGTATATTTAATAGTTTTTTGCTGGCTATAATATGATTTTTAATAAATTGAAATTCAGTTTTTATCAAAACTTAAATTTAAAATTTCAATAAATGTAAAACTTTATACATTGTTTTCCATTACTATTCAGTTTGAATCACATTTGGAGTATGCTAGCCTGCATGTCTTTTGAAACCTGCTAGTACTACATAGTTTTTTAAATTTTTAATTGCTGTGTTCCCACCTGCTGAAGAGATTGACACAGCGTAATTTGAATTTCTAGCTTAAATAGTGTTTAAATCTAACCAATTTTCTTGTTTATTAACATTGTTTAATAAGTTTTTCTTGTTGTTTGTTACTTTTCACCTTCATCTCATCTTTTATCTTCAATTAAATTTATTATATATATATATATATATATATAATTTAGAAAATATGATGAAACTTGAAGACAAGTGGGCGTGTATAACAAGAAAAAACGTTAAAAAAAGTAACGAGTTATATTAACGATGAACAATTGTAAAAAACAACACTACATGCGAAAAACATCCTTCCGCTTCCTCTTCAGTGGGTGGGAGCAGCAGAACAGACAATAAATTAAATTAAAAGAGGCCTAACAGGTTTCGGAAACATGGCGAAACTAGCATACTCCCAACAAAATCAAGAATAAATTACTGGCAAATTAGATATAACAAAATTGGTGCTTCATAAAAGTAACATAACTAAATTAATATAATAATCCAAAAACTACAAAGTCGATATTTGTGACAAAAATAATTTAACAAAAGGACATGCTAGATCGTCATGTTCCCACCCAGACCTGAAAGGCAAAAAGATATTGTAATGAACTGAACTTACTGCAATGTAGAAATAGGTCTTTAGAGCAAAAGCAGATGATTCACATGTAGTGGCTCAATACTGGCGCTGTCTTGTCCGATGTTCCAAAATCATAGTCCAAACTCTCCGAGTCGCTCAGCACCAAGTAGCTGCAGTCCGACATAAGGCGTTCCACAAGTTGGACTTTGGCCATGAGTCTTCATCAGCAAGCACTACTAGACACCAAGAACCATAAGTGAAGAAACCTTACCGCAGCTATCACCCCAATCGCAAACACTTATTAAAATTATTGGTGTAAAACTTTATGAAATTTAATGGATAGTTATTATTGTAATAAAGATTAGCAATGAATTTAAAGACTTGTTTATTGTAATTTGAATATTTATTGCATATCTTATAGAATCTATTTAGTTGACCAATCAAAATATTAATATAGATTTTTTTATGCAAATTACTATACCAGTGAGGCATGCTGTAACTATTAAATGAAAAATCTTTCTTTTTGTCATATAGATCCAGATTTAATGTATTATGTTGAACATCCAGAAAAATATCTAAGAAATTAACACAGTCATCTTCATTATTAGTTTTATTTAAATTTAAACAGGAAGGATATATGTCTTTAAAAATATCTGTAAAATTAAAATTTAAGACTAGAATATCATCTATATATCGATAAATTTTCAATTTTTTGTTGTAATTGATAACATAAGTATATTCATAAAAGAATAAAAATAAATTAGCGGCTGTACTGGAGTAATTGGTGCCCATTCCGATACCATGTACCTGTTTATAAATTTTATTATGAAATGTTAAGAAATTATTGTTAAAACAAAAATGGCAAAGACTGAAAAATAAATCTCTATCAATTCTTAATTCATTTACAATATCAAAAAAGTCGACTAATTTAATTAAAGTGCTATATAATAAATCAATAGGGATATTGCAAAACAAATTTTCGAAATCAAACGTTTGTACAGAAGTAGGCGTGTCCATATTATTTAACTTTTCAATAATTTCATAACTATTGTCAATACACCAAAAATAACTAGAATTTTTATATTTATTTTTTAGAAAGTCATAAATAAGCTTTAAATAAAATTGAAGTTTAATATTGAAACATTTATTAACGCTGCCAACAGTACAACAAATATAACGGAATTTTATTGGATTTTTATGGAATTTAGGTGTTAAAAATAAAAAAGGTAATTTTTTATGATTTGGTAAAGTAAAATGTTTATTGAAAAGGCTTTTACATTTCTCGATATAAGCAGAACTTTTATTATATATGGAATTGCTGTCCAGGTTATATTTTTCATAATATTTTAAATTATTAAATTCTGAAAATATTTTTTCAGCATAAAATTTTTTACAAATGATGGCGTAATTATTGGCAGCCTTATCAATAGGTACAAAAATAAAATTTGTTTGCATATTTTTAATAAAACTTAAGTCATCTTTACTTAGTTTTTGATATACATAATTACTTTGATTTAGATTTAATTGAATAAATTCCTTAAAATATTTAATTAGATGGTATTTCCATTCTACAAAAGCTTCAAACGGTACATTAAATTTATAAGCTATTTTCAGTATAAAATCATTAGTATCTTTACAAAAAGTATCAAGAGCTTTTTTGGGATTTATATAATAGTTAGGTCTAAATTTTGTACCAAAACTCAAAAACTGCCTTACATTCTCATTTTCAACAATATTCAAGTCACCAGTTATTACATGTCCATGATCTTTATTGATAAAATTTTTGAAATTCACATTATGTCAACAACACTTATTTTCATCATCAAAATCCTCAAAAGCAAACTTCCTGTAATTAAAAACTCTACAACTAAAAGGTTGTGTGTATTTATAGGTAATTCTGATAGGATAATTCTTTAATGGAAAATAAATTGCTATATCTTTAATTATTGTATTTATATTTAGATTATTAAAAGATTTTTGTTGAAAAAGAAGAATGAAGTACAGTACATCGTTATAAAGTTTGCATGATTTCAATTTAAAATTCAATAAATCATTAATTAAGTCTTTTAATTGTTTATTTTTAAAATTATACTTCAAAGCAAAAGTTTTAATTTTTTTAAGTTTACTAATTTTTAATTCAAAAATATGATTTTTAACAGTTTTGACGTTATAATTTTTTAAGAAATCGTTTTCAATATTTTTTAACCAAATAGAAGCATCCAGAAAATTATTGTTTTTACTGTTAGTACGAGAACCTCTTTTACCTCTCTGTATTAATTGATTGTACCTATTGATTTATTATATAGCACTTTAATTAAATTAGTCGACTTTTTTGATATTGTAAATGAATTAAGAATTGATAGAGATTTATTTTTCAGTCTTTGCCATTTTTGTTTTAACAATAATTTCTTAACATTTCATAATAAAATTTATAAACAGGTACATGGTATCGGAATGGGCACCAATTACTCCAGTACAGCCGCTAATTTATTTTTATTCTTTTATGAATATACTTATGTTATCAATTACAACAAAAAATTGAAAATTTATCGATATATAGATGATATTCTAGTCTTAAATTTTAATTTTACAGATATTTTTAAAGACATATATCCTTCCTGTTTAAATTTAAATAAAACTAATAATGAAGATGACTGTGTTAATTTCTTAGATATTTTTCTGGATGTTCAACATAATACATTAAATCTGGATCTATATGACAAAAAGAAAGATTTTTCATTTAATAGTTACAGCATGCCTCACTGGTATAGTAATTTGCATAAAAAAATCTATATTAATATTTTGATTGGTCAACTAAATAGATTCTATAAGATATGCAATAAATATTCAAATTACAATAAACAAGTCTTTAAATTCATTGCTAATCTTTATTACAATAATAACTATCCATTAAATTTCATAAAGTTTTACACCAATAATTTTAATAAGTGTTTGCGATTGGGGTGATAGCTGCGGTAAATTTTCTTCACTTATGGTTCTTGGTGTCTAGTAGTGCTTGCTGATGAAGACTCATGGCCAAAGTCCAACTTGTGGAACGCCTTATGTCGGACTGCAGCTACTTGGTGCTGAGCGACTCGGAGAGTTTGGACTATGATTTTGGAACATCGGACAAGACAGCGCCAGTATTGAGCCACTACATGTGAATCATCTGCTTTTGCTCTAAAGACCTATTTCTACATTGCAGTAAGTTCAGTTCATTACAATATCTTTTTGCCTTTCAGGTCTGGGTGGGAACATGACGATCTAGCATGTCCTTTTGTTAAATTATTTTTGTCACAAATATCGACTTTGTAGTTTTTGGATTATTATATTAATTTAGTTATGTTACTTTTATGAAGCACCAATTTTGTTATATCTAATTTGCCAGTAATTTATTCTTGATTTTGTTGGGAGTATGCTAGTTTCGCCATGTTTCCGAAACCTGTTAGGCCTCTTTTAATTTAATTTATTGTCTGTTCTGCTGCTCCCACCCACTGAAGAGGAAGCGGAAGGGTGTTTTTCGCATGTAGTGTTGTTTTTTACAATTGTTCATCGTTAATATAACTCGTTACTTTTTTTAACGTTTTTTCTTGTTATACACGCCCACTTGTCTTCAAGTTTCATCATATTTTCTAATTTATATATTTTTGTATAATTTTTAGTGCTGCCTTTGGCGCCTTTTTTATACAAATACACTTTTATTAATAAGTAATTAAAATATATATATATATATATATATATATATTACGTTTAAATGAATAAAAATGAATAATTTGTTATTACACAAATAAGTATAGTATCCTAAGCAATGTTTGAAAAATTATTATCAAAAATTTAAAAGTGTAATTACAAAGATTAGTATACTTTCATACATTAATAAAAAATAAGCGTTCTTGATTATTGCAGTAGAATGACAATGCTTTTATCAATAGGAAACCTAGACAGCTTCAAATGAATGATAAATCCTAATATTTAATTCAAATATAGGCTTTAAAGTTTAATGATAAATCATAGTATTTAATGCAAATATTTGCTTTAGATATTGAATGTCATTGTATTTCAGAAATAGTAGCTTCAAAATAACAAAAGAGAGTGAATTAAAAGCTTTTAAATAAATAGTGTTATTTCCAGTCCGTTTTCATTATGAAATGGAAAAATTTCTAATTAAACGCTCTAAAATATGTCATTTAATGAAACAATTGTAATTATATGAAATATAGGTGATTGCGTGTAAAGCAGATAAATATTAAAATATGAAGAAAAATTAATGAGAAAATTTAAATTTTAAAATAGAAACGGATAACTCACTTTTGCTTCTAAACTATACTCTAATAAAAAATATTTTTAATTTGCGATAGAGAAAAATTTGATTACGTTGCATATTTGATCAAAAGAAAGTTGATTGTTAAAAATTTATTTTAAATTCAAATCTTGCTCAATAAATGAAATGATAAATCCCTTAGTTATGCAAAATTTACTAATATATAATCAGTAAATTTTAAATAATCATTTTATAAAATTTATCCTATGTTGAATATGTATTCAGATATATAAAAATATTTTTTGTCAACAACATGTATATTCATAATCACTCTTACTTTACTTATTTTGGATCAAACAGTTGTATTCATCTTATTACAGGTTCTCAATTTATTATTTATTCCATTAAGATACAGAAATGTAATTTCATTTTTACTTTTTCTTACCCATAAAGTAGAGTAAGAATTGTTTTTGGGTCAAATTTTCGAAAGTGAGATTTTGTTATATTTACACGTTTTCAGGTCTCCTGAATACGAAAATCATGTTTTTATGGGTTGGTCTGTGTGTATGTCTGCGTGTCTGTGTGTCATCAGCATATCTCAAGAACAAATAGTAGCAGACATTCCAAACTTGGTATTCTAAACGTGTATCATATAGGGATGCTACAGTAAGCCTTTCGTTAAGATCAAGCAAACGGTTCGTGTACAGGGACAATCAAGAGAATTCTAATACATTACGTCTATGGGGGAAATTGCAGGTAAGTAGAGTTTAACGTCTATAGACTGCACTAAACCAAATGAAGCGAATATATATTTTTTTGTAATAGAGACAGTCAACTGGGAATTTTTTTTTTTGTGTATGTGGGAGCCTCGACTCTCGAGGGGAATAAATTTCCATGATGCGTATCTTTCAAAAGAGCTCGCCAATACCTTCAAAACGAATGGTTGAACCACTGATCTGCGATAATTTAAAACAAAGTTATCGATTTTTTTTTTTTTTTAATATTGTGAATAAAATGGACTTTCTTTTGAATATTTGGTGTAATATTACTTCTCTAATATGGAAATCATCTGCATTATCATAAAAGATAATTTTTTTAAACAATAATTTTAATAAATTATTTTTAATAATCGAATTAAATTGTATATAAATGTAGGTGCATTAATGAAACGAGGGGTTGAGTGGGGCGGTAGCCCATCTCACACAGAATTAATTATCATATAAAACTCTGCCGAAGCCTAATTTGAATTGTTTAACATAGGTTTACATAACATCGTTATCTTACCTCTTAATCTCCAACCTGTATTTATAGTATTAAATTTCAGGGTAAGAGAAAGTTGTGTGAGTGATACACCAGATTATTTAATATAACATATAGTGCTAGTAAACTTTCATCGATAAAATGCATTACAAAATGTTTAAATTATAAGAAATTATCTTCAATATAACTCGTTAAAATGTACTTGTTATTTAACATTTTCATCCAAATATTTATTATATTTATTTATCATTTGGTTTTATTTTATTATGACACATGAAATTTAATAGTAATAACAAGAGTATATGTATATATATAGTATATAATAAATTTGATAAAATATATTAGTAAAAAAATTAAAAATGTTTCGATGTGTTCCTTTAGCATCTAATTCTATTAATCGATAGTTTTAAGATAAATTTAGAACTTAAAAAAAAAATTTTATTTCGTAAAAGACAAAAGGCACTTTAAAATATATATTAGATTCCTTTTGTATCATGAAAACCAAACGAGACTTTTTTTTTTTAAGTTCTTCACGTCTAATCTTTTTCTTATAAGAAAAAAAAAAAAAAAAAAAAAAAAAAAAAAAAAACTAAAAGAAGATAAGCCACTAGATGTTGGAGTTAATGCACCTCTTTATTTTATTTATTTATATTTAAATCGAGAAAAATACGAGAAAAAGTTTTGTCGATTTAAAACCCTACTCATTTCAATACATATTTTTTTCTTTTCAAAAATCTTTTGATTTTCATAAAAGTACTTTATTCACGCTTAATCTTCCAAAAACTTCTTTTGCTTCTTCTTATTATTTTATCAAAAAAACTAATTGTCAAAATTAAAACATTTATTTTCCGAAATTAAAATAAGGAAAGTTTTATTTTGGTATCTTAAAGAGCAGCGAGTTGTTAAGGGTAATTTAAAAATAAAAATTAATGAAATATTATTAATAATAATTTAAAAACAAATGCACAACATTTAACCTGAAAACAAAAGACTTTTGAAAGAAAAATGTATTTATATTTTATTAAATCTTAAATATTTATAATTATATATATGTGTGTATGTATACACATCTAAGAGACTGGCTATTTAATAGACTTGAAAATATCGACTTTTCTGTCGCCACTTACCGCATGTTGACTATACAAATAAAATTGGCGACATATCAGAAGTAAACAACTCGCTAATTTTTTTCTTTCAGTACCTACATATGCAGGAATATTAATGAGACACACACAAACACACACACACACAAAAAAAAAAAGAATTGTTTATCAGCAATTTAAACGTTAATTGCATAAAGTGTAATCCGGCATTTGAAAATTCGTTCGAAAAAAATCGTTATATTTTAAGATCTATGAAACAAGAAATTTTGTTGATTTGCCAAGAAGTGCATAATTATTTTGTATATTAGCATTAAAAAATGCTGAAATTTAGTGTACTGTGGCGAATAAACGGCAATTAACGAGTTTAGATTTTCATGTCTACTAACTAAAATAAAGGAAAACTTTATACCAAACAGATTAATTTCATGGCAAATAAAAATGTGCTTTTTCTATCTTCTGACATTTTTTTTTTTTTGTCTTAAACAAATGAAACTTTTTAGCGAACATCTTAAAATTTTTAGCTCCAGTTTTGAGACGCAGCTAAAATTTAGTGAGAATTTTGTTTGTCTTTGATTAGATACTTATAATCGGAATAAAGATAATTTGTACTTTACACAATTATATAAATTTAAGAAACTGTGTTAGTTAATTTTAGAAAAATATAAGAGCAGAAAGTGTTAGAATACGGTACCAATTGAAGCTTAACTGTAGATTCAGCTTAAAAAAAAAAAAAAAAAAAAAATTAGGAATTGTGTGATAGAAGTAAAGTTAAAAATTTTAAGAATGTATAATATTTATTATTTATTTTGTTGAAAAAAATCAAAAATAATTAAAAATTAATAAGAAATGAACCAATTTGTATACCATGAAATTAGTAAACTCCTGCATATTAATTATTGAAATGCCCGTCTTTTAAATATTTATATATTTAAATTATTACTTCAGAAACTTATCACATCTTAATTAAAATACTGAAATACATTTTTTTAGTTTATATGTAGTATTTTACTGAATAACACTCACAGATAAACGTAGATTTGTTAGTAAAAATTTTGAATATTTGTAACAGATAATTTAATAACATTTCACTTCCTAATTAGATGTGGTTTCAGTTCAGTGCTTACTGCGAAGAAGTTTTTCTTATACAAAGACTTTTTGTATGTGTCGAACGATTTAGTATGTCTAATTTTAACTCTCTATTCTAACGAAAGTTACTACCACTGATGATGTCAATGTCATTCTTTAATATTTATTGTTTGCTTTCTTTGTTTGAAAAGCAAAAACTGTGTTCACATTACAACATGCAATCAAGCAGCTTACTTACACTGTTAAAAATTTCAGTTCAAACTTGAACCATTATAAGGAGTAAAGTTATAAGCAATACCATAATATGATTCAACCTCATTTTTCAGCTGTCTACTTCTTTCGATTGAAATTCAGTTGCACCAAAACTTGGATAAGTTTTCCGGCGTACATGCAATTATAATTCCATTTTATTCAGGCGGCGATACAAGGACGCTGATAGTCATCAGCTGTGAGCCGCAGAGTGAAAATTGAATATATGAAATGAGAACGTGTGTGACTATACCATTCACAAGAAACATTCATTACAAGAAAAAAAGAGTTCTTTAATCAATTAGTCACTAACCAGATGTTACAATAAGGAAGTTTAATGAAGTGTATCCTTTTAAGAAGTACAATACTTCTCATAATTATAAGGACACCCGTTTTTCTATATTAACTAAACACTGAACACCATTGTTTAAACAAATATATTTTTAATTAATTTGAATTTCATTAATAGACTATATTTAAAATGTTTTATCGTTTTTCTGTCTTAAAAAAACTTTAAATATGGTAAAAAGTTGATTTTTCAGATGTTCACAATTATAAGGACAGCTCGAATTTTAGTAATTTTTTTTCAGTTATTCTTTAAATTAATATTTTATGGGGTCTCTTTTCAGGGTGAAACAGTCAGACATTCTCTCTGGTATATATATATACATTTTTTTTTTAATATTCAGTTTCAATACCATTTCATATAGCATATATTATATTCTTAATACATTTAAACTATTTAAAATTGCTTTCCACTTGCATGCACTTTTCTAATATCATAAATTAAGGTTTTTTTCAACTTTTAGGCCATGGGAAAGGCAATAATACAAAAGTCTCTTTCTTCAAACTATTTTCTATTGCTTTAAAAGTAGAGCAAAAATGTAAGTCTTATTGAAATAAATATTATTACCCCCAAAATCTAACAAAAATCTGATAATTCCACCTTTAAAATTTGCATATAATCTCTTGATATTCATAATAATAGAAAAAATTACTAAATTCATTGTGCCTTCAGTAGAAACAGCTCCCCAGAGCACCATAAATCCACCTTTAAAATGTCCGATTCATATCTGCCTTTAAAACATCTGCTCTGTCTTTCGCTATCTTTAGATCGTGCCAGTCACTGTTAAAACGATTTGGTTAATCAAGAATAAAATGTTTTTCAGCCGAAAATGCAACATTTTACCATTTAATATTGTCTTTATTCAACTTTAACACAGACGTTCTTTACCCCATTAAACGCTGATTGATTATTACAGGTTTTTTATTCCTTTTAACATATTATTAATTTTTTTAAACATGCATAAATGTAGACCCTAACTTTTCGTTAAAAATTACGAGCAAATTCGGCAGCAATCATTATGAGTAGAACAGTACGAGGAATTATGAGTCTTCGATCTCTGTAAAACAACTCTGATTTTGCATCAGATCTCTCTCCTATCGAACCAGCAGTTCAATGTTTGATCACATTTCCTTCAGCAATTTTAGACCTTCGAATTTCATTAGAAATTCGGCGGATTGAAATTATCCTTCCACTTAAAAAACACATTTATCATACTTCACTACTTGAAAGTTCTTTTATTCGAGGAATTATCAGTAATGTCCATCCAAGAAAAATTGAAGGCTTATATATGAATTAATCTAGCCCAGTAGTTAACAAATTCGCATGTCAACTGTAATTTATCCGCTAGTAAGTTAAATAAAACGAAAAAATCTGGATTGTCCCTATAATTATGAACTTCTAAAAACGTGGAGAAAAACACATTTTGCATTATTTTTTATTAATTTTGTTTTATATTAAAAAATTATAACGGTTTTGGTTTTTAGAATACTAGTTATATTAAGTGCACTTAGTATAATCTTGTTTACAATTATTTTTACGTTAGTTATTTAAAAATATAAAGTGTCCTTATAAATATGAGAAGGTGTGTATACCCTTTTTGAATACAAACCAAGCTTAAGTTAAAGAGCGTGTTCGGAAACATAGGGTAAAGTAAACCTTTGTGCAACAACTCACCCATGGAACAAGATAAGACCCTAGAAAATTTAGCCCCTTTATCAAAATCTATAATGCAGAATTACTGGACGAGAAAGCGTAGCACAGTGCAAGAGTGTCAGACTTGAGATCCAAAAGTCTTTGCTTCGGTCAATTTTTTTTTTTTTTTTTTTTTTTTTTTTTTTTTTTAAACGTAATAAACGTATTTGATGAAAGATAAAATTACCAAATCACGGTAAAAGGTTAAACCATCGGATGGTTTGAGCTACTTCAGTACCAAGTTTTGGTTCAAACTAACGCTAAATTTTTAACAGTGTAGTGTGTGATGGTTGCATATTATCAGCAACTTTTGATTATTCATTTTCACTGATGTAAATGTAGAAATATTAAGTGAAAGAAAACAAAAAAATATTAAAACTATTCCTTTTATTTAAACTTTTTAAAGGGATATTTGTCTACCCACATTGAATCTTACTAATAACTGCATGAAGTTAAAATGTAGGTCTATTCTTGTGTAGTGAGTGTAGTGTTAATTGGATAAACGCATCATACTCAAAAGCTTTGCACCAACGCTGCTCAGAGTTCAATGTAACATCCCTGATACTAATTAGAATCTAAAAAACTCAATGAAATTTCTCATAACCATACTGAGGTATTAAAAGCGACCTACATATAAAGTTTGACCTGAAGAAACACTACGCAAGCTTTACCTTAAACTATCTTTGCAAAAACAGTGGCATCCAACTAAGCACCTCGAAATTTCGTAACATCTAAAACTTTGTACCAATATTTTCAACTATTCGCCAAAACCATTGCCGTCTGATCTTCTATGGACAACCACTGTTTGACATCTCTGCCGGATACTGAGCATTTGATGCTGTAACATCTCTCAACTTTACAAGTACAGAAACATACATTAAGTGTGTTAAAACAAACCATTTATAAGTCAAAAATATATTAAATGTTATTTAATGTTGAACTTGGCTAAAACATTTCTGTTCCGAAAGTTTTATAAAATAAAAAACCATACGTTATTATTATTATTATTATTAACTTAGTTATATTTAGCTATCATAAATTTCATTGTATTGCATTATCTAGCATCTTAACTACTGAAATTGTCTTTATACAGTTATTATTTATATTCTAATAAATTTTGTTATTTAGTTTAAAAATCGGAATTTATTCCCATTTATGTGAACAAAAAAATTTTAGAGGAAGATATAATTTTGACCTTAACTGTAGTTACTAACTATTGAAAAAAAGAATTGCACGTTTTATTATTTTTTTTCAATAGATACATTAGTTATACGTATTCCAGTTTCGTGTAAAACTTTTTGGCATGTAAAAGAACATGTGATAATCCTCTGACATTTTCATTTATATGACAGACACTTTCTATGTGTTAAAAAAATTATCAAAATGTTTCAATTATCTGGTTTAATAGTTCTTAATAGTTATTTATTCAATAGTTAGTTAGCAGCAGTTGTATTAATGCTCAAAGAACACTCGTGTGATTTCCAGATGATCAGAAAAATTAAAACTGAACCTCTCCCCCAATATATATAAATGTTACGGTAAAAGTAAATTAATCTGGTGATCATGTATAATTACCGGTGATTATGCATAATACCCAATAAATTTGGGGAATGTGATAAATTATTTAATATTATTACATTCGCCGGTTAGTTTAAAAATCCTCAACTTTTAATGGGGAATGTAATAAATTCAGATTCATGCATTTTGAGATAAGAGTATTAGGTAATATATATATATATATATATATATATATATATGTATTGTTTTGTTTTCTTTTTATGTACGCGAAGCTTAGAGAGACGTGCGTAATACTGGCTGCTTCCGTACAAAATTTTGCATATTTTTCAGATTCATATATTTTGAGAGGGGTATCCAGTGATTATTATTTTTTTTTTTTTATTTCATGTACGCGAAGCGTAGAGACGTGCGTAATACTGGCTGCTGCAGTACAATTTTTTTTGCATATTTTTCAGATTTATGTATTTTGAGATAGGGTATCCAGTGATGCGTTTCTTGGTTTTCATGTACATGAAGCATTCAGACGTGCGTAATACTGGCTGCTGCAGTACAAAAATTTGCCTATTTTTCAGATGCATGCATTTTGAGATAGGGTTATGCAGTGATTTTTTTTTCCTGTATGCGATGCGTACAGACGTGCGTAATGCTGGTTGCCACCCCTATCTCAAAATGCATAAAATTAAAAAATACGCAAAATTTCATACTGCAGCAGCCAGTATTACGCACGTCTGTACGCTTCAGGAACATGAAAAAAAAAATCACCGATTACTCCTATCTTAATACGCATGAATCTTCAAAAATATGCAAAATTTTGTACTGCAGCAGCCTGTATTATGCACGTTTCTACGCTTCGCATTCATGAAAACCCCGAAAAAATATTACTGGATACCCCTATTTCAAAATGTATGAATCTGAAAAAATATGCAAAATTTTGTACTGCAACAGCCAGTATTACGCACGTCTCTATGGTTCGCATACATGAAAAAAAAAAATCACTGAATATCCCTATCTCAAAATGCATGAATCTAAAAAAATGTGGAAAATTTTGTACTGCAGCAGCCAGTATTGCTCACATCTTTACGCTTTACGCACACGAAAAAAAAAAATATATATATACTGAATACACTCCTATCTCAAAATGCACGAATCTGAGTTTATTACATTCCCCATTACCAGTTGGGGATTTTATAAACAGGTAAATGTGATTAATTTATCACATTCGCCAAATTTATTAGGGATTATGCATAATCACCGGTAATTATATATAATCACCAATTTATTACATTTACCGTAACATATATATATATATATATTTACCAAGATATCCACAATATATATATATATATATATATATATATATATCTTATTTATCAAAAATGTTTTATAATCATATTTAACATATTGATTAAGACTACGCATAGTTCTTTTCTATTACCTAATATTTTAAATATATTTTATCAGCAACGTTGGAAACATGCTGCAAGCCAGCAGTTGGTATTCGCTAATATGGTAATCTGAAACTCAAATAGGGAAAAGTAGTTTGCTATTTTAAAGGAAATTTGTGACTACGGACTTAAATGAAATAGTCTTCTTCATTCCCACCAACAATATCTTTGAAGCATTTGCCACACTTGATTTTCATAGTTTTGGGAGCTATGAAGATAATTATCTCTGTACTATATCTATATCTATCTCCATATGGTTTTTTGTTTCATTTCCGAAATTTCAACTTTGGTGACGTTTTACATTTCGTTTTATCTTTAAATGGCTACATGGTTTTCGAAGTTTAATAAAAAGAATATTTCCCCTGTCCCTCTTTTTTTTTTTTCTTTAATTTAATAAAGAAATTTTTTTATTCTAAATTTTGAGCATATAATAGCCCAACATTTAAAGAACATGTTTTAATTTTTTTTTTTTTTTTTTTTTGGGAAATTCCGCCAGTGGATACTGGCGTTCGGAGACCTTTTAGAAAAGCGATGGACACGATTTCTTAAATCTAATGCACCGATCTTATTGAAATTTTACACACTTCTTCAAAATAGAATTAAGTTCTGCTTCAACGAAGAATTTTGTTTTCAATTAAGACTAATTTTACAAGGCTATACGTATTGTGAAATGTACCGAGAATTGTACTATTTTTGCATAAATATTTGTCAAATATTCAAGTTTCAAAAAAGTTTTAATCCCTGCATGTGTAAAACTTCAATGAGATCAGTGCATTAGTTTTTGACAAATTGTGTCCAACGCTTTTCTGAAGGGTCTCCGGATACCAAGATCTATCTCCTGAATAAAAAAAAATAATGAAAATTTTACAAAATTTTCTTTAGATGTTGCTGTAATAAAAAAATAAGAAAAGAAAGAAAGAAAGAAATCAGCCTTTGTTATAATTCAGAAATTTAATTCATCAACCTGGAAATTAATTTTTGATAGAAAGGAGTAGAAGGCTGATTTTTTTACCAACTATGTGAAAAATACCAGAGCCGGGAATCGAAACCCGGGCCTTCCGCTTAACGCGCGGATGCTCTAACCATTGAGCTACCCTGGCTGATAACCAGCTCGGCACTTCCCACATAATTTACGTTGGCAAGGTCACCGAGTCTGCATTAAAGTAGCTATATCAAGTGACAAATTTAAACATGGCATAACTCCAAACGGCCACGAAATTTCAATTCAGAAATTTAATTCATCAACGTGGAAATTAATTTTTGATAGAAAGGAGTAGAAGGCTGATTTTTTCACCAACTATGTGAAAAATACCAGAGCCGGGAATCGAACCCGGGCCTTCCGCTTAACGCGCGGATGCTCTAACCACTGAGCTACCCTGGCTGATAACCAGCTCGGCACTTCCCACATAATTTACGTTGGCAAGGTCACCGAGTCTGCATTAAAGTAGCTATATCAAGTGACAAATTTAAACATGGCATAACTCCAAACGGCCACGAAATTTCAATTCAGAAATTTAATTCATCAACCTGGAAATTAATATTTGATAGAAAGGAGTAGGAGGCTGATTTTTTCACCAACTATGTGAAAAATACCAGAGCCGGGAATCGAACCCCGGGCCTTCCGCTTAACGCGCGGATGCTCTAACCACTGAGCTACCCTGGCTGATAACCAGCTCGGCACTTCCCACATAATTTACGTTGGCAAGGTCACCGAGTCTGCATTAAAGCAGCTATATCAAGTGACAAATTTAAACATGGCATAACTCCAAACGGCCACGAAATTTCAATTCAGAAATTTAATTCATCAACCTGGAAATTAATTTTTGATAGAAAGGAGTAGAAGGCTGATTTTTTTACCAACTATGTGAAAAATACCAGAGCCGGCAATCGAACACCGGGACTTCCGCTTAACGCGCGGATGCTCTAACCACTGAGCTACCCTGGCTGATAACCAGCTCGGCACTTCCCACATAATTTACGTTGGCAAGGTCACCGAGTCTGCATTAAAGCAGCTATATCAAGTGCCAATTTAAACATGGCATGACTCCAAACGGCCACGAAATTTCAATTCAGAAATTTAATTCATCAACCTGGAAATTAATTTTTGATAGAAAGGAGTAGAAGGCTGATTTTTTTACCAACTATGTGAAAAATACCAGAGCCGGGAATCGAACACCGGGACTTACGCTTAACGCGCGGATGCTCTAACCACTGAGCTACCCTGGCTGATAACCAGCTCGGCACTTCCCACATAATTTACGTTGGCAAGGTCACCGAGTCTGCATTAAAGCAGCTATATCAAGTGACAAATTTAAACATGGCATAACTCCATACGGCCACGAAATTTCAATTCAGAAATTTAATTCATCAACCTGGAAATTAATTTTTAATAGAATTGAGTAGAAGGCTGATTTTTTTTACCAACTATGTGAAAAATACCAGAGCCGGGAATCGAACCCCGGGCCTTCCGCTTAACGCGCGGATGCTCTAACCACTGAGCTACCCTGGCTGATAACCAGCTCAGCACTTCCCACATAATTAACGTTGGCAAGGTCACCGAATCTGCATTAAAGCAGCTATATCAAGTGACAAATTTAAACATGGCATAACTCCAAACGGCCACGAAATTTCAATTCAGAAATTTAATTCATCAACGTGGAAATTAATTTTTGATAGAAAGGAGTAGAAGGCTGATTTTTTCACCAACTATGTGAAAAATACCAGAGCCGGGAATCGAACCCGGGCCTTCCGCTTAACGCGCGGATGCTCTAACCACTGAGCTACCCTGGCTGATAACCAGCTCGGCACTTCCCACATAATTTACGTTGGCAAGGTCACCGAGTCTGCATTAAAGTAGCTATATCAAGTGACAAATTTAAACATGGCATAACTCCAAACGGCCACGAAATTTCAATTCAGAAATTTAATTCATCAACCTGGAAATTAATATTTGATAGAAAGGAGTAGGAGGCTGATTTTTTCACCAACTATGTGAAAAATACCAGAGCCGGGAATCGAACCCCGGGCCTTCCGCTTAACGCGCGGATGCTCTAACCACTGAGCTACCCTGGCTGATAACCAGCTCGGCACTTCCCACATAATTTACGTTGGCAAGGTCACCGAGTCTGCATTAAAGCAGCTATATCAAGTGACAAATTTAAACATGGCATAACTCCAAACGGCCACGAAATTTCAATTCAGAAATTTAATTCATCAACCTGGAAATTAATTTTTGATAGAAAGGAGTTGAAGGCTGATTTTTTTACCAACTATGTGAAAAATACCAGAGCCGGCAATCGAACACCGGGACTTCCGCTTAACGCGCGGATGCTCTAACCACTGAGCTACCCTGGCTGATAACCAGCTCGGCACTTCCCACATAATTTACGTTGGCAAGGTCACCGAGTCTGCATTAAAGCAGCTATATCAAGTGCCAATTTAAACATGGCATGACTCCAAACGGCCACGAAATTTCAATTCAGAAATTTAATTCATCAACCTGGAAATTAATTTTTGATAGAAAGGAGTAGAAGGCTGATTTTTTTACCAACTATGTGAAAAATACCAGAGCCGGGAATCGAACACCGGGACTTACGCTTAACGCGCGGATGCTCTAACCACTGAGCTACCCTGGCTGATAACCAGCTCGGCACTTCCCACATAATTTACGTTGGCAAGGTCACCGAGTCTGCATTAAAGCAGCTATATCAAGTGACAAATTTAAACATGGCATAACTCCATACGGCCACGAAATTTCAATTCAGAAATTTAATTCATCAACCTGGAAATTAATTTTTAATAGAATTGAGTAGAAGGCTGATTTTTTTTACCAACTATGTGAAAAATACCAGAGCCGGGAATCGAACCCCGGGCCTTCCGCTTAACGCGCGGATGCTCTAACCACTGAGCTACCCTGGCTGATAACCAGCTCAGCACTTCCCACATAATTAACGTTGGCAAGGTCACCGAGTCTGCATTAAAGCAGCTATATCAAGTGACAAATTTAAACATGGCATAACTCCAAACGGCCACGAAATTTCAATTCAGAAATTTAATTCATCAACCTGGAAATTAATTTTTGATATAAATGAGTAGAAGGCTGATTTTTTTTACCAACTATGTGAAAAATACCAGAGCCGGGAATCGAACCCCGGGCCTTCCGCTTAACGCGCGGATGCTCTAACCACTGAGCTACCCTGGGTGATAACCAGCTCGGCACTTCCCACATAACCAGACTCGGTGACCTTTCCAACGTAAATTATGTGGGAAGTGCCGAGCTGGTTATCAGCCAGGGTAGCTCAGTGGTTAGAGCATCCGCGCGTTAAGCGGAAGGCCCGGGGTTCGATTCCCGGCTCTGGTATTTTTCACATAGTTGGTGAAAAAATCAGCCTTCTACTCCTTTCTATCAAAAATTAATTTCCACGTTGATGAATTAAATTTCTGAATTGAAATTTCGTGGCCGTTTGGAGTTATGCCATGTTTAAATTTGTCACTTGATATAGCTACTTTAATGCAGACTCGGTGACCTTGCCAACGTAAATTATGTGGGAAGTGCCGAGCTGGTTATCAGCCAGGGTAGCTCAATGGTTAGAGCATCCGCGCGTTAAGCGGAAGGCCCGGGGTTCGATTCCTGGCTCTGGTATTTTTCACATAGTTGGTAAAAAAATCAGCCTTCTACTCCTTTCTATCAAATATTAATCCTTTGTTATAGCCTTCGAAACCCATGTGATACTTTTAAACATAACGTGGTTGACAGAGTGAAACAAATTAAGATTTGGAATCAGAAAGAAAACCTGTTTTAGATAATGCATATTATCTTGCAAGATATTTGGAACATATTTTTCTGTAGGGAAATGTCTCTGGTTGTGGGTACAGTTTTGATTTTGGCTTATACCCTTTGATAGATTAAATATTATGCAAACATATGAATAGCAATGGAAAGCTAAAACCCTTAGCTAGAGATTGGAAAAGTTACTGTATCAATTCTGTTAAAAAAAAAAAAAAAAAAAAAAAAAATATCACCAATGATCATTTTTAACCAAAACAAATTGTGTACCAGGTTGCGGGCACACTTGCAAAAATGCGAATATAATTAGGAAAACCACCATTAATAAAGAAAATAACAAAATTCATTCATTTTGTATGAATTCAGTGGCGAAAATAACAAAAGAAAATGGCATTCTCCGAATTTTATTCGCCATATTATTCGTCCTCCAAATCAGAAGTGCAATGCTTGCAAGTAAAATAATTTGTATATTGGCACACTGTTCCTATTTTTAGCGAACTTGGTCGTCAATTTAAAAGGTGGATTTGCATTACTATTTCCATGCTTTTTCTAGAGGGACACATATGCTATAAAGATGTCCGTATTCTCGTTAAGTTGATATTTTTTATTTATTATCTGCTAAGAAGTCCTAAATGGTTTTAACCAGTGCATTAAGATCCATTTCTTTTGGATCGGTTGACTTTTTCGGGGTAAACATGGCTAAAAATGCCTAAAAATATATCAAAACACTAATAAAATATGTTATGTTGATATAAACGTCTATATTCGGTAGCCATAGACAAACACATGCTTTAAAGGAAAAAAAAAAAAAAAACAAGTGTGCCCACAACCGGTTACATGAAGGTGTCCACAACTGGGAATAGCAGCCATTTTTATAATGACAGAAAAAGCAGTTTTCGGTCCAAATAATGGCTGAATTCGATATTGCATAGCAAAATATAATGAAAATACTGCATGAATCAACATTACACTTACATTTTTCAATTAATTTATTTAGATTTATCGCATTTTGAAAATATTCACAAATTACTTTTGTGAAATACTTTTGCACTTACTAAGCAAATGCGTCTATTCACTTCAGTGTTAGCACAAACACTGCGTACTCTCACAATACAAGTTTGACAGTACTGAAATCCACCATATTTGCTTTCTACTAAAAGATATGGCGGGGTGCCCATAACCAGAGAATGCCCATAAAAGGAGACATTCCCCTATATTTTATTTTCTAAATATTATAAGTAGATGTTAGAAAGAATGTATTTCTAGTGGTTATGCGCAAGCAAACCTTTTTATTTTTTATGTTGAATGTTCAATTTTGGTGATATTTTAATAAATTTATTTTTTAGATTAATCGGCAATAATGATTTATTAGACAAAATCATTTTAAAGTGTCATAAAACTATTCTTAAAGTATGAGATATTGTATATTTATACATTTCACAATTTATTTGGAATTGGACAAGTTTTGAAATTCATAAATGTTTTTATTTATAATACAGGGTTATTACAAAAGAATCATCGGGTTTTCGAAGCGTTTATTTCGGAATATAATTGGGTTACAACAGTGAGTTATATATGAAAATAAACCGAAAGCATCCAAGATTGACGTTCATTCTATAGATGTTAAATGCAGTTTGTTGATTTTTTGGGACTACGGATGAAACTATCTCTAACTCTGTTCACTGTTTCTTCAATAACGCTTGGTTGGCCGGAACTTCTGTCTTTACATAAACAACCGGTTTCTTTGAACTGCCGATACCAGTGCAGAATGCTTTGTTGGGTCGGTGGTTTGCGTTTGTATGCCCGCCGGAATGTTCTCTGAACGGTTATGAGCGATTCATACTTTGAAAATTCTAGTACACAAAACGCTTTCTGCTGTCCAGTCGCCATTTTGAACATGACGTTCGCGGGACAACCATGACGACCACACGCACATTGCACATACACAGCGTGAAACTGTAATTAACTCACTCTCGTTTGTGTTGTCATGGAAACATATACGTTTCCAAGTTCGGACATAGTAATGTAAACCCGATGATTTATTTGTAATAACCCTTTTATATTTAATTTTAATCCACGGATTACCACTAAAGAGATTACTGGTAATACGAATATCGATAATTTGGTGATTAAAGAGCATTTTGTTATTTAAAGAACTTGGAAAGAAAACCAATATATTGGTTCCGCATACTATATGAAAAGGAAGCAAATTGAACATTGTTTCCAATGTTTTACTGTAAACTAAAGGAATATTTTTTAAACATAGTCACGTCACATGAAAAAATCAGATGTATCAGATGAGAAGAAATTGAATATAAAATTTAGGTTAGGCTATATACAACCGAAAATAAAAAGAAAATGAAAGGGGGAAAAAAGAGAGCGCTGTTATGAAGGTACGCTAAAAAGTGGAGAAAAATGAAAATTGTGGAAAATTGTGACCAGCTTGAAGAAAATAATAATAAAATTCGAAAATCAGTCAAAGTTGAGCAGTTTTTTTTTTTTTTTTTTTTTTTTTTTGGTTCAACATTAAAATTTTCCTTTGCCAGCTTTGAATGCTTTTCAAATTTTACTTTTTTCTTCAAGCTGACAACAAATTTCCTAAATTTTTCTTATTTTCTATTTTTAGGGAATCTCTATAAAATCATTTTATTTTAACACCCCCCCCCCCCTTAGAAAAAAAAAAAAAAAAAAAAAAAAACTCTTCTTTTATTTTTAGCTTGTTAGTTATTTAACTAAAAAACATTGCAATGTTATGTAACTAAATACGCCAATATTTTTCTAGAAGGTTCATTGAAGTTTTAAGACGTTTGCAAAATGTAACAATAATATTTGTAAATCTTTTAAAAGGTACATTTGAAATAATCAGGAGTTGTAGTGCAGTTGAAAAGAATAATATTTTGTAAATCTATAATATACATCTTCGGGTCAAATTAAACCTCGCGGAACAATAGATTTTTTTTCAACTTAAAATTCATTATTTTTAGTTCCCCATCATACTATAGGTATGGGGAACTTAGGTAATCGTGAAAATTTTCGACCTCGTTTTTTTTTTTTTACTTTTTTACACGTTTTCAGGTGTGAGGAATCCAAAAATGACAAAATTTGTGTGGTGTCTGTCTGTAGGGTGGGTCAGTTCGTAAGTGTGTTAGTCCGTTAGTCCGTTAGTTTGTTAGTCTGTTTACACGACATCTCACGAACAAATGATCGCAGAGAGGTCAGACCAGTTTTAAAATATTACTTTAGACAATGCCAAGAACCCTATTTATTTGCAACATTCGAATTAAAAAACTTCGTAAGTTATTCGAAATTTACGATTTTCTTAACATGGGAGAATAGGCCAAAATTTCACTTAAATTTGCATAAAATGAAAAATTTTTGCTGTAAAAATGACAGAACAATTTTAAAATTTCAGTTTTGATGCCGGAATGAACATCAGTTACTATAAACATACTACTTTAAAAATTTCACAAGTTATTGAATATTTACGAATTTCTTAACATGGCAGAGTAGGACAAAATTTCACATAAACGTCCATTTTTAGGGATAATTCCATCGTAAAGATGTCAGTCTACTTTAGAAATATTATTTAGGATACTGGCATGAATTATGAATTTTCCAATATAAAAATTTCGTAAGTTATTAGAATTTTACGAATTTTTTATCATAACAGAATAGGGCAAAATTTTACGCAAACGTCAATCATGAGGGATATTTTCATCATAAAGATGTCAGGCCACTTTAGAAATTCTATTTAGGATACTGACATGAATACCATAGAGTACGAATTTTCCAATTAAAAAAATTCGTAAGTTATGTGGAATTTACGATTTACTTAAAATGGCAGAATAAGGCGAAATCGAGCATAAACGTCCATTTTTAGGATCATAAATATATCAGACAATTTGGAAATAACATTTATGATACATGTATGAACATGATTGACTACAAATTTTCTAATAGGAAAATTTCGTAAGTTATTTGAAATTTAAGATTTTATCAACATAGCAAAATGGGGCGATATTTCATATAAATACGCATTTTTGGGAAAGTTGCATTGGAAATAGTAGCATGAAAATAAACTACGAAATTGACCCCAATAAAATAAATTAATAGATTAGAATAAGATATCGAACTGAATGGTGGGTAGCCTATTAGGCGGGGATTTCGTTCTGTCACTGTGTCAAGCGTTTGGTCAAATTCATTTCTCTTAACATGTACATAATATGTCCTGTACAAGAAATTTATGAGAACATACATATGATGGGGAACTGAGCAGAGTCCACCTATGCCAACTAGTTTTATTTATGCTCTATGAGATTATAAAACCTAATTTTAACCACAGGACAGAGTCACGCGCCCTATAATGTGATTTCAAAGACATTGTAGGTGTCTGAAGGAATAAAAAAAAAAAAAAAAAATGCCATGGGAGCTTTGGCGCACTTACTTCAATTAAAACTTCTTTTTTTTTCCTTGATCTAAATTGTTCAATAAATAAATAAATAAATAATAAATAAATAAATAAGTTGTTCAATATAAAAATTTATTAAATAATCATAAAATCATTTATTAAAAATAATTTAATAAATTAATTCTGAAAAATACTCGATTTAATTTTTCTTCTTATTTACATGTTTTAATTTTGATTCCTAGAAATACGAACTACAGACGCATAAAAATAAAAAATAAATTTTAAAATTATTAATAGCTATTAAAATAATAAAGATTTTTATCCATAGTTTTTAGAGTAATTATATAAGTCAGTAATGTTAGTTTCGAGGTCACTGTCGTCTACCAAACTTCATGTTTGCTTCAATACTTCATATTAGTTACGTTAAGCATGGTTCTCAACAAATGCTTTATAGCTTTATTTCTGGTGAGGAGCTGTTTATTCATTGCAGGTGCATCTACCTTATTTTTTTTCACTGAAAATAATATTTTAATTACAAGGTTGGGATATCTTTCAGTATTTTGGTTAATATCGCTGGCCAAAGAATGAAAATTTGCATTCTTTAACTCTGTATAGGTGTGGTGGCTCCTGACGTATTAATCCTATACATTCTAAGAATTTTATTTAATTTTTATTCAATTACACTGCTCTGTAAAAAAAATTGAGAACTGATACTATTCTTGCTGATTCTTATGTAAAACGACCTCCTGACTCCGAATATGACTCCCATTTTGTCCAGTCACTCACCGTTTTCTAGATACAACACCACCTCCCTCAATTACTTTTCCTGTTCGATAATTTTATGACCATGAATTTGATTTGAAGAATGATACATAAAGTTTAAAAAATAACATTAATAACATATTAAAAAAAATATAAGATATTAATGCATAATGTCAGTGGCAAATCCCCCCCCCCCAAAAAAAAAAAAAAAAAAAAAAAATCCCTTGTCGCAAATGTCCATGTTTTAGAATTTTCCAACTCTGTAGCTCCTCAGAAGATATGTAACGGTTAAAATAATCCTCCACCCCTCCCAAAAATCAAAGTTATAGCCACAAAATCACATTTTTTTTTTTTTTTTTAATAGGGGGTTCATTGCTAAAAGACGGTGGGTAATAGGGTAAAATGAGCATCATATTCGGATTCGGAAGGTCATTTTACATAAGAATATGCTGAAATGGTGTCAGAGGCAATTTTCATGCGGAGCAGTGTTATTTGTGTTATGCTTCATAATATTGTTTTTCTCAATTTTCTTTTGGTTTATATCGTTATTGTTAGTTCGAATAGGAAAATTTTGGCTTCAGTCATTAAGAAGCTTCTTCTTGCAATCTTTATTTATGTTTTGTATTATAATAGGAATTATTTTAAAGTGAGCATTACTCTTTTTTTTTTTATATATCTAAATTAAAAAAATACTGGTCAAATTAAATATTTTATTTTAGTTAAATAATTAATGAACTGGCTTTTGTGGATTTTTATGGAAAATTATTCATCTGTTTATTTTCCATTATCATTCTTATTGTTATCATTATATATATATATATATATATATCATAAAATTAAACACACAAACTGATGAATGCGAAAATTTCTAGATTAAATTTAAAGATTAACTGAAAATAAATCTATCAAATTAAAATTATGGAGTTATTTTTAAGAGGAATTGTAACAAAGATCAAGGATAAACAAAGGAACATCACTAGACTTTCTTCACTAATTTTCTATGCAAGACAACGCAGCACAAATTACCTACTAATGTTATTATACATTATAATTACTTTTCATTACTTTTCATGACGACTGAAGGTTTTAATCGGCTGGAAAGCAGTATAAATATTAAGTGGTTTAAGTAATTTAGAAATAAATTCTAAAGGAAAACCAAAATATGACCTATAAATATAATTGTTCTTATTAATTAATGAATTTTCCATTTGCATTGAAGGAGAGGAGCTTTCGAAACGTCTAGATTTTACTTATTTTTATACGTATAGTTTGTTTTTAAATGTATTTTAACTTAATTTTGTCTCGAAAATAAAATAGTTTTTTATATAATATGGTTAAATTTTGCTCATCGGTTCGGGAGATAAAAATTCCAATAAATTTATGATACATATACATGCACAAATTTATGATATATACACAAACACAGATAGAGAGTGCACAGAACGTTTTCTAAAAATGATTAAATCATTTTCAAGCCATCTAAAAGCCCATCGAAAACTGGAGATAAAATTTTTAACGAATGCAGTATTTTCTTTTTATGTATGTAGACAAATTTAATAAATTACAAAAACTAGAATTATTTAAAAAAAAGAACATAAATAAATAGAAAGTAAAATTCGGTTCAAGTTAAAACAGCAAAAATATTTTTTAAAGTAATTACTGTGATAAGCTTTCGCCAGAATCTATAATGATTACAAAAACCTGCCAAGTACTGTCTCATGTCATCTAGAGACAATTTAATTACAGAAACACCCTCCTGTTTTTTTCAATCCAAAATTTGCTGTCACTGCATTAACGAGAATTACGAGAATTAATTTAATATTACCTGGAAATACACACTTCTAGGATGACATACTTTTTTTAAAAATTCCCTTGGGATTTTTTATTTATTTCTTTTTCTTTTTTTACTTGATTGAGTATTATTTTATAAAGCAGTTTACTGTAATAAATATTTTAGATTTTTTTTTTCCCTAAAAGAGGCAATTATAACAAAAATTTCGCTTTAATATTTCAGATAGTAGCGCACGAAAATAAAAAAAAGTTTATAATAAAAATACATGTATCTCAACTTTAAATACCAGAATAAAGTAAATTAGCATAAAATAATCATTAAAAATTTTTAACAGCTTTTTTGTTATTGCTAAGCCTCACATAATAATAGTAGTGTCATGTAATTAGAAATTTAAATAATGAGAACTTTTGTGGATAATATCTATCAAAAACGAAAACATTTTAAATAAAAAAATAAACAGAAATACTTTTCTGACGAAATGTATATATTTCAGTGCATACATGAAAGTTTCAGTGGATATATAGATATATTCCAGTAAGATTTAGGCATTGAACATTCTACCTTATAACGTGTTTATTATAAAAACTTTATAACATAATATTTATATACATTTTTAAGTTTCTAATTTTTTCAAAATAAAAAGTTCTTGTGATATGCAAAATTTTTACTTCCTTAAAAAGCATGATTTCGCTGAACCCCTGATCTAAAAATAATAATAATAATAATAATAATAATAATAATATGATTGGACAATTTGTGAGGCGATATTTTACAATGCTACGCAAAGGCTATTCTAACTTTTGAATAATGAGAAGAAAACCTGACAAATCAATAGCACATTTCACTAACTCGTTCTAAATTTCCTATTATTATTATTATTTTTTTTTTTTTAATTTGGTGATCTGCCCTTAAATTAGAATACTAGATTTCTTAAAAAATAAATAAATAAATAAAGCAGTTCTTTAATCATGCGCTATGCTATAGCCATCATTATTGTCTGTTAAAAGACAATGGAACTAATTAGCAGCGCATGCAATTAAAAATATCAATAATGTTTTTAAATATATAATAAATTATCGATAAAATGAGTATTTTTATTTTATTATATTATATTATATATATATATATATATATTATCTCAGAACCTCTTCTCAGAGTAATTAGCTGGTGCGAATTTATATTCTTATCCTGGAAAACCAATTGCAAAGTGGAGGGATGGTTGGGTTTTACGTCGCACTAGTGCTGCGCAGATGGGCAATTTGCTATGGTCTGGGACACACCCCTAGAAGTGTTCTGGAGACATGCCATCACAATTTTTGTCCTACACGGAATGTATGACTCTCCCGCTTCGGTGACCCCCAGATGTATAATTTTTGATGGGAACATGGAGGACATTGCGACCACTGTAGATGTTACGTGCACCAGCCACCATTAGTGTACACGACGGTCTTTGGCCGGCTCGAGTACCGAACCCACGAACTGCAAAGTGAAACGGGTGAATACTTATTCTGTAGGCAGTGTAACCTATCCACCGATATTTTAATTATGCTGTTTAACATCTAGTTGCTCAGTGACAGGCAGCATTTCCGTAAAAATATCAGTTACTCCTGATAGTTCTGGTATTTTTTTTTTTTTAAACCTGGGTAGTTATATTGTAATAAGGGTTCTCACAAAGGGAAATTTTTATACCACTATTTTATGCAAACATTTTAAACTTAACTCATTGTTAAAATACGTTGACATATATTTAAACAAATTACTATAAATAAAAATTGCGCAATCCATTTTTTTTTTTTTTTTTTTTTTTTTTTTGTGGGAATCGTGATTGTATTGATACACTGTAAAAAAAAAAAAAACCTATTACCAGCTGCAATCTGTGATTTATTTTATCCAATCACAGAGAATTTCTTGCAAGAAATTCTCTGTGATTGGATAAAATAAATCACAAAATGCAGCTGGTAATAGGTTTTTTTTACAGTGTACTGGTAAGCAAATACCATTCTTTGTTTCTTTATACTGAAGTTCTCATTATTAAATGTAAAAGATAATTGGATGATTCTGATTTTCAGTAGAGTATTTGTTTTTTAATATTAGACCTGCATTTGTTTAAATTTTTCATGAACATTTTTATGTACATGTGGGACAAAGTGAAAAAGTTTTTTAGATATGAGGAAAGTTGAATTTTAGGTTATAATCGTGAGGATATATGTATATAGGCAAAAACCGAGCAGTAATCCTGATCGCCGTTATCTCCTGCTGTTCGGACAGTAACCAGTGCAGTTCATATCAATTTTAATTACGCATTTGATAAATATAGAATATCAGTAGTTAAAATCTACTGAAGAGTTGAATTGGGTAAAGATGTTGCAGGAGCTTCTAAAAAAGGCTTACAGAGATACAAGTAATGCATTAAATTGTTCACAAGTGATTATAGTAGAAGATAATCCTATTGTTAAAGCAATACAAATACAATTTTTGCTCTTTACAGACTTGTATTTACTGTAGAGTAAGAGAAAGAGATAATGCGCCAAATTTTTTATATGGAGGCCAGACTTTTTGGAGAAAGAATGCATATTTATTATCGCAACACTTGCATACCTATATGCTGTTAAAAAAAAATCTAACGTTTTTGACTATAACCGTTTTTAAGCTTGAAAGGATTGGATTTATGGATTCCTGCAGGAACACAAAGAACTCTCTACTTGACAACCAGAAAATACACGAACTTCCAGAGTAGCTGAATTTAATTTAATTTCATTACTCTTTTTTGGCTTCTTTGAGACTTAATCAATATACTTTTTTGTTAATTTGAATTCACAGTGCTCATGAAATTGGAACCACAACAGTCCTCAACAAGCCCTTAAAAAATGTCGCAGATCGAGGGGTGCAGGTAGAATTTCTTTCATTAGATTAGAGTGACATATTAGTAATAGCAATTAAAAATTTATTAAAATGCTTCTGGTCATTACATTCCGCTACTTTTAGTTATTCCGCGAGTTCTCCACAATCCCCTGTTCTCACAAAATTTTCTATCGCAGTTCAAAGTAGTTTTCATCAATCTTGATAGATGCAGACTGACTTTTATGCACCAGTTTGGCTTATAACCATTTTGTGGAACATAGTAATCCACCAAAATATAAAATAGTTTTACTTAATGGCGTATGAGTCGTACTAAAAATTTTGAACTCTTTGAACGAGCAAGAATCAACCAAGTAAAGTAACAAATACTATGAGCATCAGGCCAGAACCTGTCTTAGAAACAATTCTAAAGAATATAATGATCCTTGAAAATAGGTCATTGCTCAGTAAAACTCACGTGAGGGCAGGAACTGTTGAAACAGCTACAAATCTGTCTCAAAAGGCAGAAATTTGCATTTATATCCAACTTATATTTGCAGATTATCTGTTTTTCTCAAATAAAATGACTTATAATTCTTTTTCTGCAGAAACTACTGATATTGATACAGACATATTTAGTACTACATTGAAAGATACGCCTACATTCCATATAAGTGAAATAGAACCAACTACAACAAAATACACTCATATATCTGAAATACATAAACCAAGCAAATCAAATTAATCCCTTATGACGGAATCGGCAAAAACACCTTACAATTTTTCTAGAAATTTATTTCATATTGTGAAACATTGTGTAAAATTTTTAATAAATAAAAGTGTTAAAACTATAGTTTTAACTTCAGGTCATGAGATAAATGATTTTCGAGTAAAAAAGAAAATGACTGAATATAGAAATCGTAAGCCTAGTGTAGCTAAAGGATCATTTGCAACATCTTTGTGTTTAAATAGCAAGAGAAAGAAAGGCATTAATGAAAGTATTGAATGTTGAGATTTATCCACTTCATTAGTAGAATCTTATATTTGTAATGATTTAAGGAAAGAAAAAAATATACACATTTTTCCTGATTTAGTTTGGGTACATTTGACGAGTGAGACTCGTCATCTGCTTACTTGAACGAAGTTACGGTGGACGAGTCTCACTCGTCATCTGAATTTAAGAAGTAGGCGTTAATGTTTGCGGCACCCCCGCCAGTGGGCGTTGATGGCAAACACTTTCCTGGCGTTTTTTATGATATCTTACAACCATACTTAAATCATCAATATAAGTATATTCCAAATAAAATGCATTACTTTTACATATTAACAATTTCGCGACCACTGACGTAGATTCACATCATTTGAAAATCTGTAACTCCACCAGTGGGCGTTTCTTTTGCAATTTGTATGCTATTTTTTTCTTAAATATATAATTAATATTCACAATTTTACAATGAAATATACTATGGATGCAAATACTTTGATTCGAAAGAATAAAATTATAATGTATATCCATTTGTAATATAAATGTGAGTACAGAAAATTTTGTTCTACAATATTGTAACATGGGAGAATAACACCCACAGGCGGACCTTACTGTCGAAAATTCAAAATCATTCTATATAGCGACAAATTAAATCCGTCCCATGGACATAAAAATCTTCAAATAATTTAGCACTCAAAGGGTTAGATGATTTCGTTTCTCTCACAAGACAGTGCCTTTTCCTTCCAATAAATTCATGCGACCATATACACAATAAAAAGATTTGATGTATGGCCTATAACTAACAATACAAGTATTATTTACTATAAAACAATACTACGGAAATTGTATAAAGGCATGGAAAATGTTTTTTCTTACGTGGATTAAAATAATTTTTTAGTACTGAAAAAGTTTACGTAAAGGAAAAAAAAAATGTATATATGTACTTTGCCTCATGCCCGATAAAAAGCGATATTTTTTTACTATTACGTTCCATCATAAATATACTACAGTAATTAAAAAAAATCATTTCCGGAAAATGAAAATTATGAAGAAAAAATATCATAAAATATGTAGTGACTGTTTTCAAAAAAATTCCACATTTTCCTTTCAAAATTTCGCATTATGTTAAACTATTTCAACCAGCCCACTTCATGTCAAATATGTATATACATTTATATATACACAGGTGTGTGTGCACATAGAATTTGCTTTTTTTATCTATTTTATAATATATATATATATATATATATATATATATATATGTATATATATTGACATACATAATCTGCAAGAAAATTTTGCATTAAAATATAATAAATGTAAAACTATAATATAGAAATTTTAAGGGAAGAAAACAGTGTCTCAAACCTAAAAAGTGAAACAAATCATAAAAAAGTTTGGGACCATTGTCTAAGAAACCCGTGAATGCAAGGTGGAAAATGTAAGAAATTTTCAGACTCTTCTTGCATTTACAATCTAATCTAATCGATTATATATCTAATCGATCATCAAACAGAAAATTTGTCTATTGTTACAAAGTAAAATCCCGTTTTTAATTTAATGTATTTCGTTTAAGTTGATCAGTTGCTCGCAATATACAAATCCTTTCAACTTTTAATTTTCAGACGTTTCTTAAATCCATATTTCATAAAAAATATCGAAATACCCTGCTACGGTAGAATCATTATGCTGCATTTACACAAAGCGCCATTTTTTTTTTTTTTTTTTATTACATGTTTAAATGGTATGAATGCTTTTTTGTAAAACAAAACTCTTCTATGGTTTGTTATTAGTTATATATGGATATCTTCAGAAAATGCCAAAATCATTTCATGTAGAAATAATGGAATGTGTGCAGGGATCTAATAATTTTCCAGTAATTCTTTTTTTGCATAGATTTTTTTTTTTTTTTTTTTTTATGTTAACCGATATATAAAAAATCTATTTTTTGTAAGTTGAAGCATAAATGCTATAAAATTAAATTTTACATCTATATTCCCAATGGAAAATAAATAAGATTTTTTTAAACCTTATTTTACTTTATAATTCACAAACCTGACAAAATTTAATAAAATTATTTTCTCTTGTCTATTACCAGTTATTTACTATTTCTCATTTTAGAAAAGGGAAGTATTTGAATTAGATATAGATATTTCCTTATTAAATATAGATTTCTAATTACTATAAAAGTGTTCATATTTCCAAACTGCACACAATACACACAACAGTTTGACTACTTTAACTGAATATCAAATTTTTTAAACCAACAAATACACCTCCAGAAAGATATTTGCAAAGGAAATTCGCCATTAAAAATTAAATGAATGAAAAACTAAATATTTGTTAAGCACGCGATAAAAATTTAATATAGTATTGAATTTTGAAAATAACTATTAATACAAATATAAAATTTAAGATATTTTTTATGATAGTAAGACAGAAAATTGAGTATAAAGTAGTTAATTTTAATAAATATTTTGGCACGGATTTTTTAGATATTTTTTGACGGTGAAGAGATTCACATTCAAGTGATGAAGAGGTCTTGCATAACTATTTAGACCAGAAAAATGCGTTGTTCTTTTTTCAAATTACGAGTATTTCTTTGCAAATTTACTATTCCTTAAAAATATTTGGGCATATATATATATATATATATATATATATATATTCAATATATAAAATAATTAATTCCTAAGTAATGTCAAAGTGTAATAACAACATTTGAAATAAAACTGTATTTTCAATTATAATGCAACTTTAAAATCAAGTATAAACTTGTACATACTATTTGAAGTACAAAAAAAAAAAAAAAAAAAAAAAAAAAAACATTTGACTAATAACAATTTTTAAAAGAAAATCTATTTTTCTTCTTCTTTTTTTTTTTGGACAAAAATCATTGCATGTGAAGACATTTATGACATTTGGCAGCGAAAATTGATTATTTCACACGTAATGTGATATATCAATATGTGTGTAAATTCTACACTTAAAAGCGGACAAGACCTAATCTTGCCCACAACTGTGGCCTAGATATTTTATGGGAAATTTGTTACCATAATTACTCATTATCTAATGAATATTTTTCAATTCTGTTTTCACATTCAGAAAATTTACAATCGTTAAATTAGTACGTATTTTCCAAAAAATGATTTTTTTAATTTTTAGTTCCCCATCATACTATAGGTATGGGGAACTTAGGTAATCGTGAAAATTTTCGACCTCGGTTTTTTTTTACTTTTTTACACGTTTTCAGGTGTCAGGAATCCGAAAATGACAAAATTTGTATGGTCTCTGCCTGTAGGGTGTCTGTTAGTCCGTTAGTCTGTTAGTGTGTTAGTGTGTTAGGCCGTTAGGCCGTTAGTTTGTTAGTCTGTGTACACGATATCTCAAGAACAAATTATCGCAGAGAGGTCAGATCAGTTTTAAAATATTACTTTCGACACTGGCAAGAACCCTATTCATTTCCAACATTCGAATTTAAAAACTTCGTAAGTTATAAGAAATTTACGAATTTCTTAACATGGGAGAATAGGACAAAAATTCACTTAAACGTGCATTAAATGGAAACTTTTTACTGTAAAAATGTCAGACCAGTTTTAAAATATCCTTTTTGATGCCGGAATGAACATCAGTAACTATAAATATGCTACTTTGAAAATTTCGCAAGTTGGAAATTTACGAATCTCTTAAAATGGCAGTATAGGGCAAAATTTCACATAAACGTCAATTTTGAGCGATATTTTATCGTAAAGATGTCAGACTACTTTTAAAATATTATTTAGGACACTGGCATGAATATTAATGACTATGAATTTTCCAATATAAAAATTTCGTAAGTTATTGGAAATTTACGAATTTCTTAACATGGCATAATAGAGCAAAATTTCACATAAACGTCAATTTTGAGGGATATTTTCATCGTAAAGATGTCAAACCACTTTCAAAATATTATTTAGGTTACTGGCATGAATATCATAGACTATGATTTTTCCAATTTAAAAAATTCGTAAGTTATTTGGAATTTACGATTTACTTAACCTGTCAGAATAAGGCAAAATTGAGCATAAACTTCGATTTTGAGGATCATAAATACATTAGACAACTTCAAAATTACATTTATGATATTTTTTTGAACCTGATTGAATACAAATATTCTAATAGGAAAATTTCGTAAATTGTTCGTAATTTGCGATTTTATCAACATAGCGAAATTGTAATTTTTTCATACAAATATGAATTTTGAGGATTATTGCATTGGAAATAGTAACATGAAACATAAACAACGGAATTGATCCTGATAAAATAAATTAATAGATTAGAATAAGATAAATATATCGAAGTGAACGATGGATAGCCTATTAGGCGGGGATTTCTTTCTGTCATTGTATCAAGCTTTGGTCAAATTAATTTTTTTAACACTATTATAATATGTCTCGCACTAGAAATTTATGAGACCATAAATATGGTGGGAAACTGAGCAGAGTCTACCTATGCCAAATAGTTAGTATTTGAATTTGCTACTAAAAATTGAGAAAAATGTACTTTGTGAAAAATCGCATTTTTAAACTCAAACTAAGGTGTAAAAAAAAAATAATATATATTTTTTTTTAATGAGTACTAATTTAACGTTTGCGAATTTTCTGACTGTGAAAACGAAATTAAAAAAGATACATTAGAGTAATTGTGGGAACAAAATTTGCAATGGCTGTTTGCGGGATTAGGTACTATATTCTCTTAATATTGTTTTATGAAAATATTAAAAAAAATTACACTATAAGAAAAAAAAATAAACGCATAAAAGGATATTTTGAACCAAACATTAAAGACACATTTTTAAAATCTGTAGCTTCTAAATTAAAAATGTTAAAACCTATCATTTCAGACATGTGGTGAGAAGATTGTTTTCAATAACAAATGTTTCCAAAGCAATAATATTTTATAAATATATTTTTTGAACATAAGTTAATCATATTTCATAACCTTTACCTTTACAAACTTATAGAAGGGAAACTTTTTTCAGTGTAACTTTTTAAGTGTAGGTTATTAATGAAAGAGATTTCTCCAACCTATCACCTATAACTGCTTTTTTAGAAATTTATGGTTCTTGGATAAAATTCTCATTTCAAAGATCATTATATGAATAATAAATAAAGTTCTATGAAGAATGATAAAGGAATATACAAATGAATTTTATAAGCATTACGTTAATTAATATTTAAATTTTTGGTTTAAATTGAGTTCGGCATTATTATGTAAAAAAAAAAAAAAAATCACAAAATAATTTCGTAAAATTTTATCTCATATTTTAACATTTCGAAAATGAAAGTTTTAAAAGTGTTGTCTGCTTAGTTTTGTTTGTATTAATTTTGTAGTAGTCCCATTTTATCTGCATTAATCATATATATATATATATATATTACTCGTGTCTTTTGTTTAAATTTTTATCATTCGTAAGTAAATAGTTTTAAATTAGATAACAATAGTCATACTTAAAGATTATCCCTTCAGAGCCTCGTGTTGGGATCAGTCATAGATTTCAAATTTTAAAACATTGCAGTATTTTCCAATAACTTAGAATAATTTACACAAAAAAAAAAAAAATTAGGCAACAAATAAATAGTTCAACAAATGCATCAGAGGTATACAAATGCTTCGGGCATTTATATAAAGATATTACATCTTTTGACAGAAGAATAAAAACGTAAAGCATTAAGATAAACAAAATAATGTTTATGTTACGCTTAGTATTTTACAGATACCATGTGGATACCCGTTATTTGTAAAAATATAAGGAATTAGAGAAATTAAATTTGTTTTACTTATTTATGCTGCATTACACAATTTAAATGAAAAATACTTTAAGATTAAAAAAACGAAATGGAATGCGTTTGCATAGAGAAAATTTTTTGTAATGAAAAATGCGAAAATTTATTTTGTGAAATTTAGAAGTTTAGAAAAGAAATATGTTTCATTATTGTCGTGATAGGCTAAGAAAAATGTTTAAAATAATAATGCTTCGAGCGTAATATTCAAGAAAATATCATTTTCTTTATAACAAAGAATTTGATCAAACAGTTTAGTAATTTTAAAAGGAGGATATGCCATTTTTTTTTTTTATCTGAAATGTAAGAAAAACATACTGAATAAATTGACTTGCTTAACCCTTCTAGAGGTTAAAGAAATTATCTCATTTATAATAAATTGCGACCAGAATTCAACACCAAGTCATAATAATAATAATAATAATAATATTTTCATGAAATTCTGGCAAAAACAGAATTTAGTTTAGTATGGAGGACTATTAATATTATTAATATTAATAATATTATTATTTTTAAATTATTCAATTATATTTTCGATAAATTTTCGATTTCGGTAAATGTCCAACTATCTTAAAACTGGTATCGTAAAAATTCGTAGATTGAGGCTAATAGTCCTCCCTACTATTACAAATAATAAGTACAATAAAGAAATGAATGATATGAGACGCTTCGAAATCGACTTCGAATGATGTGGAACAGAAGCACACGCGGTCAAATCACGAGTCATTTTTTTTCTACATAAGGAGATGGCTCTTGGAGGTGGGATGTCCTGAAAATCTGTTTCACTGCCTGAGAAGAACACAAAATATAAAAGAACAGGAAACAATATATATATTTTAGAGCAAATAGGAAGTACAAAAAAATGAAAGAAAGGAAGTTTAGGACAGCCATGACATTTTTAGAACTTTCAAGATATTTTTTAATATATTTTTATTTCTTTTTAATAGGAATTACGCTCCATCCTCCCCCTGGCAGCCAGATCGCCTTGAAAACGATACCAAGCTGTATAAGTTTGACTCTATCTTTTATTTATTTATTTATTTACTTATGAATTTAATTTAAATTAATTTATTATAGTCTAAACTGTATTTCTGTCCGTTTGACTTTATGTCTTATAGCATCAGTAAATATTTTCAGAGTTTCTCCAAAATGATATATCTTATTTATTTTAACTATGACATATTCCCTATTTAAAATAGGCTGAATAGCACGAGCGTGCAGGGAAATCTGAAAGATTGTCAACGTATTCCGTTTAGTAAAAGGCATTTCTATAAATCATATTTAAATAACTTTGTACTGCCCAAAATATAGTGAAATTTATATTTATTTTTAAGTTGCTAAAAAAGTGGTTTTTTTTTATAGAATATGGCATGTTTAGTGTTAAGATTTACAGGGCTAGACTGAAATATTCAGATACGTTAAAGTCTACAATTGGAAATAAAATTTTCGTTTGTGCTAGGCGTTTATAACACTTTTCAAAAGTGTTTAAGTGTGATTATGGATATTAACTTAATCTGTTTATATTTCTGTCAGTTTGTTGTGGAATTACTTAGGTAGTGTCCATTGAAGCTTTTAATTTCCGAAAAGAGAACGTACAGGTGTGAAGTGTTAACAATCTATGTTGACCTCATGGTTTTTCTGTCTTGTTTCACTCTTGTCTTACCCTATATAAGAATTTGGTCAGTGTCATGTTTTCTATAAAAATGAATATCTCTAAAGAAAATTGTGAAAAGGAGTTCCATTTAATTAGAAAGCAACTTTGAATTAAAAAAAACAAAAAAACATTAAAATATTAAAATATTAAAATATAGCAAATATTAAATTGAATGAAATATTAAGACAAGGACTTAATTAGAAATAAAGTAAAAAAAAAAATATTTTTAAAAGTCGTATTTTGCATTAAATATCTAATTTTTAATGTTATAAAAGGATTTACATTTTTTTACTAAAAATACTTTTTTTTTCTTTATGAAAATCTTACAATAATGAGAAATAATATCTTTCATAAAATGTTATTTCAAAATTTATTTTCCGTCAAAATTGATTATAAGATGAAAAAAATGTAACTCCTTCCGTAAAAGAAAAAAAAAAAATCACGATGAAACAACAACATAAAGTTCTTTGCTTTCATAAAATAGAAAAAAAAATTTGAAGAAAATGTTATTTAAAAATTTTAAATAGCACAATTTATACTTTATGCATATTTCATGAGAAACCACAAAACTAAAGCCATTATGTAAAAATTATTGCATCGTATATTTTAAATTGTTTTCTTTTTTATGTTAAAATGATGTAAGATATATTTTTAAGATCACATTTTTTTTCTTTATCTTTTTTTTTCTTTTTTTTTCTTTATCTTTTTCAGAGAAACAAAATAAAAAAGAAGTTGGGGATGGCTTTTGTGTCTAATGGAATTTCAATTTAAAGATATTACATTCTCTGAAGTTTCATTCTCTTGTCTATTTTTTTTTTTTTTTTTTTTTTTTTTTTCTTGAAATTAATTTTAAGAAGGGTATATAAATTTAGAAATTTCTTATGTTATCTGTCTAGCGTTCATTGAATTTTTCAAAATATTTAGTTTTCATTCCGATTATTTTGGTTATACTCAAATGCAGACGATTTTTTCAACGAAAAAAAGCTGTGTTAATAAAATTGTACTTTCTTACTGATATAATAATAATAATAGTCTAAGGAACTGAGAAAAACTAATACGAAACTGTATTGAAAGTGAATATTTAAATAAAATAATGAAACAAAAGAAATAAGTTACTACACTATCTACTAATAAGTATTTGGACACTTTCGAATTTAAACGTTTTGTCAAATATCTAGAAAAAAAAAAAACTCTTTAGGAATAATCTTGAAATTTTGGAGGTAAAAAGAACATGTTATATCTCATATATTTCAGCAAACGTTTTGTCCTGAAAATAAAGGGGACCATTAAAAAATTAAACAAAAATCAAATTGTTTTGGATCACCCTGTAAAAAGTTATGCTTTACATGCGTTTTAGCTATAACTTGTTATATTGATGATACTTCTAATAATTTGTATAAATATTTATGTGGCTACCACATATATTCATGGAGATATAATGGTTCCTTCAAACAATTGCAAAACAAATTACCACTTTTTTCATTATAACACGTAGGGTATTAAGCCCAGTGAAGAGCCATTTTTAGTAAAATTAGCATACTGCATTAGACTCAGCATTCTGCAATCAGAATGCAAAAATTTTAAATATCTTGCGAAATATGAGCAGTTTTACTAAATAATTTATAACAACAAATGCGCAAGATTTAGTGAAATTTCATTTGCGTCATATAATAGCCAATAGAATTAAGCTACTTATATGGTCCCAATATATAATACAATATATATATATATATATATATATATAAATGAGAGAGATAGAATAAATGGAATTTCTGTTCTTCTTATGAAAAAAGTAGTAAGTGATAGGGATTTTTATCAGCATTTATCTACAATCAGTTAACACTGTATTACCATTCGGCATTGATCGAATCAAAATAAAAATGTGAGTAAAACCCTTTACAGTTTAGCTTTTATTTAGAGAGAACTGAAATTCTGTTCATTCTATCGCTCATAACTTTTTAAATTTACACGATATTTGTTTGGGATTTTCGTATAAGTCATTCAATACTTTTGGCTATTAAGTTGTGCAAATGAAATTTCTCTAAATCTTGCGCATGCGTAGTTAAAAATTATTTAGCAAAAATGCTCATGCTTCGTAAGATATTTAACAATTCTGCATTCTGATTTCAGTGCGCTGTGTTTAATGTAGTATGCCAATACTGTAAATACAATTATCTGAAATTCAGAGATAAATTTGTCTAAAATGGGGTGTTGAATTTTAACATGATAAAAAGTGTCTTATTTATTTCAGACATTTGAAGTATCTTAAAAGGCACACCGTACCCCCACACTCGAAGTGGCTGAAATTCCGCTACCTTCAATCTTGTCTACAGAGAATATTTTCCATAAATAAATAAACGAATAAAAAATTGCGCCTTATACAGTCTGTCTGTGAAAAATAGATTTTTGAACCACTAAGAGCGAGAAAAAAAAAAGCATTGATAATTTTTACAAAAAACATTACATTGCCCATGCCTGGAATCGAACCAACAGATTCAAAGGCGAACGTCTTCCCAATCCTGCCAGTGGGACACACAGCCCGTGTTGCTTGTATAATAAAATATATTCTAGTATTCGTAAAACAAATCGCAGTTTTATGTGTTCACAACTGCAATAAAACATAGAATATATTCTAGTATCCGTAAAACAAATCGCTGTTGTATGTCTTTGCAACTGCAATAAAACCATTCGTATTAACTAAAGCTTAATACATATTAATATCTTAAATTTTATGTGTAGAGGTTTTTTTTTTCTTTTTTTTTTTTTTCTTTTTTTTTTTTTTTTTTTGTAAAATGCGTAATAAATATGAGAAAATAGTAGAATGGATTTCAAACGATTTTTTTTTTAAACTGGTATTTACAATAAAACAAACTATGTAGATGAAAAAAAAATAATGTTCTTTTACATTTTGATGTGTAGGGAAACATTGCGAAAGAAAATAATTTTTAAAACGGAAAAAGGAAAAAAAAAATCAATTATGCACAAATTGTTTAAGATTGTTTAGGTACAAATTCACTATCTTAGCTACAAGTTACATGCTTCGTTTATTTTAATATTTTTTTTGTTTTATTACATGTGAGAACTTAATTTTTAAACGAATAAGTTTCGCGTCTAAGTATTTTAAATAAGTTAACTACTTATATTAAATAAAATTATATTAATTTTATTTAATGTTAAAAACATGTTAAAACTGGATATGCATGCTGCTTAAAGTAGATTCCATATGGAAAATTTGTTCAGTAATACAAATGTCTGAATTTCTAAGCGTCCCACTTTGAAATGTCTTATTTTCTAAGAGTTTAAATTCTAAAATGTCCTTATTCAGACACTTATCTCAGCTCATTGTTTTTATTTCGGACAGCACATGTGTCTGAAATTTCGCATACTTAAGTGTTTCAAACATTTAGAGCCCTCGAAAAATGTTAAGGCCAAGCAAAAAACTTAATTTATTTCAGAGCCGTTGATTTGAATTTTAATGCAAATTTAAATATAACACAAGAAAAAGAAATTTTATCTATATCTATTAAAAACTTCCAAGAAATTAAAATATTTCTTATTTTAAAATTTATTTTCTTTTTTCATATGCGTAAAAATCTGAAAAAAAAAAAAAAAAAAAAAAAAAAAAAATAAGGCCACATGAGATATTGTTTAGAAAACAGTTAATAATCTAAAAACTTCGCTTTATTTTCAGATTATTTAATCATTTTTGAGATTATAAACTTTAAAAAACTTTACAGTCTGGGGAAAAAACGTCAAAATATTTACAAAAAATACATATTGAAATATTATGCATTTTCAAACGCAATGTAATGAATGACAGTGTTAAATTAAACTATAAGAATATTTCAGAAATTCAAAATTTATTTTTATTTTACAATTCATTTTTACTTTCTTCTATATGTAATATAGAGAAAGTATTGGATTCGCAAAAATTTTCGACCTCCGTTTTTTGACGGATCTACACGTTTTGGGATATCCTGAACACGAATTGATAGTTTTAAAAAAATGTCTGTCTGTGTGTCTGTCTGTCTGTGGTTTCGTGTTTTCACCGTATCTCACGAACCAATGAATGAAATTCAACCGAACTTTGTATATAGTTGAACGCTGGCGGGGCATTGGGCTGATTAGATTTGGGGATAAATAGCCCAGCAGGTGGCGCTGTGATCGCATTTTATGTAAATTTTTAACATGGCAGTATAGGACAAATTTTCGTATTTTTCACCGTATCTCACGAACCAATGAATGAAATTCAACCAAACTTGGTATATAGTTGGAACCTGACGGGGCATGTTGCTGATTAGATTTGGGGATCAATCGTTCAGCAGGTGGCGCTGTGATCACAAAATTTCTTATTTTTCACCGTATCTCACGAACCGATGAATGCAATTGAACCAAACTTGGTATATAGTTGGACCCTGACATGGAATAGTGCTGATTACATTTGGGTATCTTTCGAAAGATCTCTTCAATACCTTTAAAACGAATGGTTGAACTATAAATCTGTGATAATTTAAAACAAAGTTATCGATTTTTTTTTTTTTTTTTACTTTTATCAAAAAAAAAAAAATCTGAAAAAAGTCGTTTTTTTTTTTTTTTTTTTTTTTTGGTACTGGTTGAATATGTATTTCTTTTAACAAAAAAAGAACTTAAAAAAAATCGTTTTTTTTTTTTTTTTTTTTTTTTTTTTTAAATATTGTTACTGATTGAATATGTATATATGAAAATATAGAAGAAAGTCTTGTGGTGGCCACAACATACTAGTTTTCTTTAATACATGCAAAAAACTGGAAGAAATGGACATGATAGTATTAAAAGATCTGCTAATAATCCAAAAATTTGCCCTTCTTTTCAATTAACTGAATCATTATTGAGGTCATAGATTTAGAAAGTTCTTTAAATTGTCTTTTGGTATGTTTTTCCAGCTCTTTTCAACAGCTATTTTCAGCTGACCTACGGTGTTGTAAGTTTTCCCATTTCCATAAATGTCTCCAACAGGGATGCTCCATAAATTTTCTATTGGGTTCAAGTCAAGGCTTCTTGATGGCCGTTCAAGCACATAGACATGATTAGTTTGACAAGCATAACAAAAGACACTTTTTTTTTTATTTATTAGCAGTTCTTTTAATACTATTTTATGTGTATCATTTCTTCCAGTTTTCTACATGTATTAAAGAAAAAACAAAGTGAATTGTAAAACAAAAAGTAATTTTAATTTTTGAAATATTTTTATAGGTTTATGTAAAACTGTCATTCACAACACTGTGTTTGAAAACGCATAAAATTTCAATATGTATTTATAAATATTTTGAAGTTTTTTCCCGAACTTTAATGTTTTTTTTTTTTTTTTTTAATTTAATTTTATAATCTTAAAAATGATTAAATAAGTTGAAAAAAAGGAGAAGCTTTTAGATTATTAGCTGCTTTTTAAATAATATTTTGTGTGGTCTTAATATTTTTTCCAAATTTTTACGTATATGAAAAAAGAAAATAAATTTTAAAATAAGAAAAAAATATAATTTTTCTGAAATTTTTATAGATATAATTAATATTGCCTTTCCTTGTGTTATATATAAATTTGCAAAAAACTCATATCAGCGGTTCTGAAATAAATTAAGTTTTTCGCTTGGCCTTAATATTTTTTCCAGGGATGTATGTGTCTGAATTGGTATTTCAGACGCATTTCTGTCTGAATTCGAGACGCTTCTATTTACAGTGACGTTTTCTAGGTTCCAGGCTTTTCACTGGATCAAATACCCCACGTCTTATAATTAAAAATGTGCTCTTTTTTTAGGACTGAGGGCCTATTAGTCACAATCTGAGATTTTTGCGTTGTCGTTTTCGATAGTTGGACATTTATCAAAATCATTTTTTCGATAGTTGGACATTTATCGAAATCTAAAATTTATCGAAAATATAATTGAATAATCTGAAAGCGATGTTACAATTGGGAAGAAAAAAGAAACTAGTAGTCCTCCGTCCTAAACTAAATTCTGCTTTTGCCAGAATTTCATCAAAATCTTTTTTTTTTTTAACTATTATTATTGAAAGAAAAAAAAAGAAAATTAATAATAATCAGTATCGTTACAAGCGATATCGAAAAAGTTTTATTTAATAATTTTGAATTAGAAAATAAAAAATGCGCGTGAAATAATATGAAATAAAAATAAGTAAAAAAATGAATTTAATGATTTAATGTTTTTGTTTTTGTTGTAAAATTGACAAAATTTGAATTTTTAATTTCAAAACACTAGAAAAAAATTCGCAAACTTCCATATTCGATTGAAAACACAAACATTTCATTTCAAAGGATGATATTTACACAATAAATATCCAACTAATATACTAATTAAAAGGAAAATGATAAATATTCTATCATAATTTGAAGTCAAATTTGTTTTCAAATGTCTAAATAAAGTATCTGATATAAGATACTAATATGTTGCATCGAAATAGATTTGGTATCGGTCATCCTTGGCAGAAAAAAAAAATATATCGCCAAATTATTTGGCGAACATAATTTAATTCCTTTCAAAAATCATTTTTTTTTTTTTTTTTTTTTTTTTAAGAAACGGTTATATCTCCAGTTATACATGTGGTAGCCTCCTACAAATTTATACAGGTAATTAGAAACGTCCTCATAATCGCATGTTGTACCCAAAACGCATTCCAAGCATTACTTTTTACAGTGCGATCCAAAACATTTTGATTTTTGAATAATTTTTTACTGGTTCCCTTTTCTTTTTCAGGACAAAACCTTTACTGAAATATATGAAGTATAACATGTTCTTCATATTTCCAAAGTTTCAAGATATTTTCTGAAGACCTTTTCCAGATATTTGACCAAGCCTCTGAATCCAAAATGTCCAAATGCTCATTATTTGATAGTGTACAACTGACAAAAAGTATTGCCAGAGGGAAAATTCTAGCTTTTATTTGTATTTATTTATTTTATTTTTTCTTTCATTTCATTTCATTTCATTTCATTTCATTTCTTTTCTTTTTTTTTTTTTTTTTTTTTTTTTTGAAGAAGCTTACAAAATAAATATTTTTTAAATAGAGCTTATTTTTAAAATATTAATCTATATAATAATAAAAGAAGATGTCTGTCTCTCTGTCTGTCTGTCTGTCTGTCTGAGCATCTATACGTTCAGCCCCTACTGAACGCAGAACTACAAAATTTGACATACGGGTGCTCTGAAGCCTGCCCGAGGGGATAGTCAAAACAGAATTTTAAAATTTTAATTAGTTGCGGAGATATTAATTAAAATGTAGACCTATGTCTTAATCAAAAAGCGATCTCAATGCCTCAGAATTCACGGCGATTGCATAAAAATACATATTTTAACGGAGTTAAAAGCAGAAAAAATGGAAAATAAATTAGAAATATTAGACCGATCATTACGAATTTGGTACCAAATGAAAGAGGAATTTTTCCCGAAAATAAGAGTGCAAGCGGCTTATCAATACATCAATTAGATTTTTTAAAATTAACTAAACTATGAAATTTAGTTGGCAACAGGCAGACGATTTTCTAAGCGGTCTCGATCGGAAACAAAACACATACGAGACAACTGTCTGTGATAAAAACGGAAATGATTGTAATCAATTAAGATATCATGTGTTTTATACTGGGGGGAAAAATTGCAATTTAAATTTTTTTTCAAATTTTCATTCACGTTACATTTGAATTAATATTCGGCCTAGACAGCATATTATAAAGCTACTGTTCAATTTTCATGAAATTATATGAATAATTAATAAAATGACATATTTATTGGAAAAAGATTGTCTTCTTTTATATTTCGCAGTATTTGCCTGATAATTCGTTTGTGAATATTTTTGAAAGAGTACGATTATTAGGGAGGGCTTGAGGGAGAGGGAAGAAAGGCAAAAATTTAAAAAAAAAAAAAAAAAGTGTTACAGCATTTGAAATTGGTTGGCATATTAAGATTTTAAGGCAAGGTATTTGGTTTTCTTTTATATCTCAGCTTCTAATTAAAATAATTTCATAAGTAATACATCATTTGAAAGCTTTGTTGATTTGGAATTGAACAGTAGATTACAGAGATTTCTACCGCCAGATGGCGCTGAAATATTTTTAAATTTCAATATTTCAAATTCTAATTATGATTATATTATTTTTAATACATCATTCGAAAGATATTTTAAAGTTCTTTTATATTATCGAAAAAATTATTCGAGATTTTACCCGATTTACACGTTTTAAGGTTTCCTGTTTAGGTTTTCTTTTGTATCTCAGCTACTAATTAAAATATTTTCATAAGTAATACATCATTTGAAAGCTTTGTTGATTTGGAAATGAACAATATATTACAGAAATTTCTACCGCCAGATGGCGCTGCTATATTTTAAAATTTCAATGTTTCAAATTCTAATGAGCGAGGAAGGTGTTGTAAGTTCTAAAACGGGGATAAGGCGCCGCAGGCGCCACCGAGCGGGACTTAGCTAAAGTCAGAAATTTGAAAGATCATAACATGGTTAGCGAACAGGCTGTTTCAGATATTGAAAAGGGAAGAGGGCGCCGAAGGCGCTACCGCACTGGAATTTACTGCGATTTCAATAAGCTATTTTCAGATTTTCACGATATATCAATAAGCTGTTATTAGATCTGAAACGGGAAAAAGGCGCCGCAGGCGCCACCGAGCGGAAGTTTCGTAAAGTCGGATTTTTCAGGGATCGCGAACCAGCTGGTCGCCGAAGGCGGCTAGTAGGTTAAATAAACTACAATTATTTATGCGTACTGATTTTAAATCGAATTTTCCTACCATTATAAATTGCATTTCTCGTCCGAAGAATTGTTATAACAACTACTTAATATATAATGTTAAAGAATTCACTTTAAAAATTATTTTTTTCTTTTTTATTAAATGATAGTTTTTATAAGTTATAAAATCTTTAAAATGTAATAAAGTTTAACTAAAGTAAATTACTTAATTTTTAACATGTTAAACCTGGAATTACTCATACCAACTAATTCAATCTCTTCTGAGAGTTGAAATGTTTCTACTTAACTATAATTGCCATTAATTTATCTAGTAATTCTCAGAGTCTCAGGTACCGAAAGAAAGTCTAAAGTTCTAAACTACATTAACCACTTACACTAAAATTTAATCACTTTACAAACTGTTTGACTGTATTTAATTAGTTGTTTATTGCCTCTTCTTCCATAACATTTCTAATTTTCAACATGTAACAAATAATTCGAAAAATATCATACAAATTTATTTACAACGATTTACGATATCTGTTAAGAATTATTATTTAAAATTTGATTTAACCAAGTGTTATAATATATAATATTTCTTTTTTACAAATATCATTATAATTATAATACTTAGAATATTTTTTTTTTTTTAAACAATCGCTGTAAACCATGAAAAATATTTTTTTTAGTTTATTTATATGTAATTTAAATACATTTCTATATATTTATTAAATATATGTTTTGTTAGTTTAAAAAAATCTTTAAATATTCGTAATGTAATAATGACAAAAAGTTTTATAACCTGCATAATTTCATTTTTCTTTCTTTCATTTTTTTTTTTTTTTTTTTTTTTTTTTTTTTTAGTTTTATTTCTATATAGAAATGCACTCATTTTAGAAATATATTTTATCCTGTATATATTAGCACCAAATATTTTTCTATCCTAATTTATGGGATTTGACACTGTGTTCTTATTTTAAATGAGTTATTATTATTTTTTTTTTTAATGAAAAATACACAATTTTTATTGTGATGATTATATGATTTTGTTTTCAAAATACTTGCTTTGACAGTGAAACAAAAAGTCCAATAATGAAAATGCTTACAAATTAATAACAAATTAGGTTTTTGATTAAAAAAAAAATATTTCCCATTGTCATTTTACAAATGGGTATTATGGTTATTGCTAAATTATACTCATCCAATTACATCGTTTAAATTTTAATTAAAAAAGTAAATTTAATTATTTTTAGTTTCAGTGTGTTTTCATCCATTGCTTTTCACATTTATAAGATGTTAAAAATGTTGAGATGATGTTGTTCTCCAGCCAAAATAATTTAATGTAAATAATAATAATAATAATAATAAATAAAAGATAAAAATAAAAGAGGAAGAAAAAACGAAAATTATTTCTTATATTAAGGTTATAGTTCCAAAAAACATGCTTAAATGATTTATCATAAAAATTCTTTCTTTCTTTCTTTTTTATTTTTTTAATAATCTAATAAAATAATTTTGTATATGTTATTAATTGTATTTACTGCGTTTTGTTTTTATAGATTTTTAAGGCGGAATCTCTGTAAAACATAAACTACATAATTTTTAATTCTGTCTAATTCTGGGCATAAATGTATGCTGCAGTGTCTAAGACAACTAATGAAACGATTATTTTAATTTCTAATTTTAAAACACTGTATATTATGATTTTTGTTAATAACTTCTTATTTATTATTATCATTCATATTAAAAACATTGCTCAATGAATATGAAATTTAATAAATTTTCCTACAAAATTTATATAGGTTCTTCTCCATTAAAATTTGTTTCGTGAATTCCAGATTCATGGTAATATAAAATACATTTATGTTTTTATAATAGCCATATGCAGAAAATTAAAGTATTATGCAGTACATCAATTTTAAAATTATGTTTTATTATTTGAATATGAACATCAAATTATGATTACTGACAAATTTAATATGAGCATATATTAATGACGTGTGATAGCAAGGCTAATGCGAGTAAAGTGCAATTTTTTGTATTAAATTAATGAATTTAGATGGATAATTCATTCATTAAAAATACAAAAAAAAAAAAAAAAAAGTTTAAGTGATTTTATTACCCATTAGTCTTTTATGCATACTACTGTAATTAAGTCTTAAATTTTGTCTACTTGATGTTACATGTTACGCTGCTGAAATCTTGTTATATACTATATATATATATATATATATATATATAATTAATGAATATAACTTAATTATTTTTAAAGTATTTTGATTATTTTACACTTATTTTATTTTTCTTTATATTTTTCACTATTTTTTGAATGTTCTGCAAATAAAGTGTAGATGCACATTATTTCATAAACAATGTTTAGAAGATCACAAAAATTATTTCATATTTAGAAGACTTATTATTTATCTTGATTATAGTTTTACATTTTTTTTAAACATTCCATTCCAAAGTATCTTTATATAATCATCAATATCAATATATATTTTTTTTTTTTCAATTCATAGAAGCATAAAAAAAAAAGGTGTATGTAAAGTTCTCAAAACGAAATAGTTATTCATGACTTTTTTTACAAGTAATGTAGATTAAATTCTATCTGTTTTAGGTTTCACAAGAAGTCTAAAACTTTAAATATTCTGAATAATAATTGAAATTAGCAACGTATTATAAGCAAGTTAGAAAGATGCTTCCTAATCAATTTTATCGGGATTCATTCACAATGCTTTTCTTTCCAAACTTAAATGAATGCATAAATACCAAAAAAAAAAAAAAAAAAAAAAAACTAACGTTTAACTTATTTCGTCCAAACTTTAAATTTCTTAAAAAATTAATTGCAAAATAAATATTTGCTTTTAAACGTAGGAAAAGGAAAGAAACGTGTGCATTTTTTACACCCGATAAGTGATCTTAGATAATTTTTCCCCATGAATTCTGTTTTTAAAATTTTATCCAATAATTTGTTTTTACACCACGTTCTTTACTATTTATTCATTATCAGATTTCTTTTTTTATTTTTTTTTTTATTTTTTTTTACTGCAATTATTTAACTCTGTTGGAGATCGCAATGTAATATATGGATTTTTGTAAGACACCCACTGAGTGAAAATGTGTGAACGAAAAATATGTAAGTCTATATAATTTAAATTTTAAAACAAAGAAAATTATTCTAAGGAAGATTACAATAAAATTTAAATATTAAATCTAAAAATTAATAAATAAATAAATGAAATAATTTTACACACACACACACACTATGCATACATGCATACACACATATATCAGCATATATACTTACGCTCATCACTGACTGATCTGTCAAGCTTAAATACGCTAAGAGATTTCCTTGGACTCTGTGTGTGAACGCAAATTGCTGCCTAATTTTCATACTTTAGTTAATTTTAAAAAATCCGATCGATAAGCTGTTTAATCCGACGGATTCAGAAAAACAACCCTTTTCATTTGGTACCTTATTTGTAACGAATTTTTGATCAGATTTTTAAAAATTAATTAAAAGATAAAAATAGACATTTAAACTTTTAATTGTAGCCATTTTTTTTTTTTTTTTTTTTTTTTTTTTTTTTTTTTTAAGCATAAACTGAAATATGTTTTAACGTAAAAAGAATAAAAATCAAATATTAAATTTGCTCATGCATATGAAAAAAATTACGTCTATAAAATAATAATAATGATTTTAAATTTTAAAGGTAACGAAGAGATAAATAAAGTGCGAAATTTTCGACGCGGGCTTGCTAGCAAATGAATTATTTCAAGTGAGAAGTAAATTAAATGAAGTGATCAACGGGTCATTAAATCATTTTTCAACGGGTGCCCTAGTCGCCCTACAACTAACTAGTATATATATATAGAGAGAGAAATGTACATATATATACAGGGTGATTATAAAAAAAACTATCCCGATATATGACACTATAGCTGTCATACCGCTCAGAGAAACTTAATAAAATTTTGGTGCAAGATATTTTGACTTTTGCGATCAAAAATCATATGAAAAACAAGAGTTAATCTCTAACAGTTTCGGTTCCAGTGACAAAACTTCAAAAATTTCAAATGGCAACACCTACTTTTTTTTATTGTAATGTGATCACAATAGAAAAAAAAAAAAAAAAAAAAAAAAAAACATAAATATCACCTATAGCACCAAAATCGTCATCGCTAAACATATTTACAAGAAAAGAAAAAAAAATAATAAGAATACAAAAGCAAGAGAAATCAAAACATTTTGTTGTGTTTCACAAATTTTCTACATGACCTCCTTCATTGACGATGATATTTTGCATGCGGGAATGGTGGATAGCACAGAAGCACGTATAATGGTGAGAGAAACATATCGAATCTTATGTTTGATGGCATTTTTTAAGTCAGATACAATTTGCGGATAAATGCGTAGATTTTGGATTTCAGATATCCCCACAGCCAGATATCCGTTGGAGGGAGATCGGGGAATTTTTGCGAACACTAAAATTTGAAATGGTGAGAGAGAACTCTAGCAACAGATGTTTGTGTTAAAAATATTTAATAAAAGACCACACATGTGTGGCCACCAACTTGCACCCTTACGACGTTAGGTAGACCATTTTGCCGTTGCAATTCAGGAATGACGTAATTGGCCACCACTTTTAGATAGCAATCATTTGCTATCGAGCATGTTCGTGGAACTGAGACCGTACCCTCTTAAAAAAAGTAACGGTTGAAGATGAAATTCCTCGTTATACTGCAACAGACAATCACTTTTTCGTGGTAATAACGGAATCACATCACGGACGTTTCTATCTGCCTAGTGCACGCAGTGTTTCAGAATCACGTTTCTAGTTAACAAACAATTAACTTCGTTCGTCCACAGAATGCGTCTATCCTCAGAATGCGCTGTTATCCTTGTTATACTGGATAAGAAATTCCTATACAAAATCTAGCCGTAGTTGGTTACCAATCCGCTTGTAACTTTTGGACAAGTTTAAACCGATGTAGAAACATTTGGAGAACAGAGCGCAGAATCCTGTGGACCGTAGAATTCGGCAAGTACAAACGTGTGAAACACCGCGTGCATTTGCACAGGGCACTTAACTTATTGTCTAATGGCTTCTACAACAGTCTCGAAAAAACAGAAGGTCATCCAGTCCAAGGTCGATCGCATGTGCAAACTGTTTCTTCAAATTTGCGTATCGAATCCCGTATAGTTCTTACAGTACACGAACTTCGACTTTACTCATGATGTCTGAGATAAACATTCAATGCCTCTGCGTCATTTTGTCCATTCAGGTAATACATCTTTACAATTTTCCCTCGTTGTTCTCCTGTAAGCGACATGTTGTTCTCAGAGCGAGAAAGATAGATATACATCACGCATTTCGCAGTGGCTTATCATTCACCTAGTGCTGTGACGTTAGCCATGTGCCTTACAACTAACTACGAAATTAAGCATACCATGGTTCTCTTCTTATTTCGAAGCAGAATCAGTAGCTCTTAGTCAGAGCCGAAGGCTCTTTGTGAAATCTGATGTCATTAAAAATGAAAGTCGTGCTCTGGTAGGCACACCACAGTTCTTTTCTCTTTTCTTCTTAGTCTGCCTAGCGCTATAAATTTTTGTGCTATAGGTACCGTTCCAACGCTATTTATGTTTTTTTTTGCTATGGAGACTACATTTCAATTGAAAAAGTACGTGTTGGCATTAGATTTTTTTTAATTTTCTCATTTTAACAGAAACTGTTAGAGTTTAACCGTTGTTTTCTATATGATTCTTGAGCGCATATCTCAAAATACCTTGCACTAAAAGTTTATTCAGTTTCTGTGAACGATGTGATATCTACGGTCTCATATATGTTTAAGTTCAATATTATTAGTTCTTCATGTGTTACTTGGTTTCATCTACTCTGAAATGTTTGAAAAGGTTTTCAATATATATATATATATATTCATATATATACACATACACACACACACATATATATATATAGATAGATAGATAGGTAGATAGACAGATATATATGTGTGTATATATATATATATATATATATACATGTGCGTGTGTGTCTGTGTGTTTATGTATATATAAATATATGTTTTAATTTCTGCTTTTAAAAATTATGTTAAAAATTCAAATAAATAAATAATAAAAAATAAACAAAATAAAGCAAAACCTCATTCTTTTACAATTTAAAATATTTTGAATAATTTCATTTCCTTTTCAGATATATCTGGAAACCTAAAAGTGACAATATATATCCTGTGAGAATGCAAGCTTTATTGAAAATGGCACGAGCCTTTTCTTATTATGCTTCTTTTATTTTATCTTAAAATGCATATAAAGTGTTTAGAAATATATTTCATACGATTGAATTTCAGCAGAAGTCGAATATTTTTATCAGTTATATTTCTTTTGAAATAATGTACTTCTATAAGTATTTGAATGTTATACTTTGACACAAAACATTTCCTCTCAAACTACTGAGTCAACTTGAACCGAACAAGACACAGTCACTCCTTTATGAATGTTAGTTAAAGTACTGTAGACTAATTTTCTATCGCATGCGCAATGGAAGAAAACCGTACTTTTGTATGATTTCTTCCGTAACATTCTAGATAGAAATTTCAGATTTCATATGTTGGTTATTTCTAATGTATAAACACACCCTAAGTAGAGGTTTATAAAAATTTGAAATTGAAAAGGGTGCAATAATTAAAAAAAAATGTTTTATTATTACGCTTTCCTCAAAATATTATGCCTGCGATTTAAACATTTTACTGGAAATGCGTCAAAATGACTCAGTGTAAGTATAATTAATTGTTAGAAAAAAATATATGTATAACTTATTAGAATGGCGTCACTTTCAGGAAACCTCCGAAATAAAGTACTACCATCTTTGAAAATGATGTCATTTCTCAGAAATTATTCGATCAAGAAAGTGCATTTTAATAGAGAAAACCGCTTCGTGTTACTATGATTGCGTGAGGCTTTTCTTAACTGAGTAATCTTAACTACAAATTATAATACAGCTAGCAGTTCTACCCGTTTCTCGCAGAGAGAGAAATTGAAAAAGAAAATTTGAAAACGAAGCTAAAAAATTTGACCTGTTGACAAGATATTATTTATTTTGAGTTCTGTTGAGGACGAAGCTTTGTTCGTATCTGTTGAAAAATTCTGTTGGAAATCACTTTGATTTTCCACTTGCGAATAACGGGTAGAAATGCTAGATTCCCAGCTCTATTCAGTTAAGTGTTAAATTTCGGACTATTCTTATATTTTACCTTAAATAATCCCAAATAAGAGACATTTTTCTAAATTTCAAGCTTCTGAAATTACTGTGATTTTCGCCGTGCAAAGAACAGGTACAAATGCTATACGCACTGTTTCAAACCATTAAGGATTATATTTCATAAGATTCTAATATTTTACTTAGGGCCTCAGAAGAAACATTTTGCTAAATTTAAAGCTTTTGTTGGAAATCACTTTTCTTTCCACGTTCGAAAAACTGGTGGATCTATTAGACGCCCCCTTTTCTTCCCTTAATGCCTAAATTTTAGAAAAATATCACTTTTATCCTTTTTAGGACATAGGAGAAGACTTTTCTCTAGCCTACAATCTTTTAATTGATATCACAACATAGACACGGTTAAAAGATTAAAATACTTCAACTTCCTCTTTCAACCCCTTAAGGGTTAAATTTCATTAAATACGTTTAAAGTGAGCCCCTATGTCATGAAATAACCAAATGTATATATTTAGTTTGGTGATTTTGACTCGACTAATATAGATGAATCAGAAAATCACTGATATTTTGCCATTATATATATGTGAAGTCTTTTCCACGTTACAAATAAATATTTTATTTGTCTGAAGAACAAATACAAGATCTTTTAGTAGAACAACAACTTTTCTTTTTAAATAGTGGTGCCATTCGCGAATTATGTTTTAAAAATGAGTTACTTTTGAAATAATTTATTTTTATCAACCGATGTTCAATTTTTTAAGGCTTATTATTAAATATAGCAATAAAAAAATGAGACTTATTATCATAAAAATGATCCATTTACCTATAGTGACCAGTGAAACAAGTAAAGCCAGTTAGACTATATGTATAAAAGAGTAAACCCACTCATTCACTAACTCAACACAGCCGTGGCGATGCTTCGAAGATAGAGTGTGCAAGTTAATTTTAGGATTCTGACCTAAGAGGGAAATTTTCGAAATTCCACCCCACCGTTCCGACGGTGGGAACAGAAGGCAGAACATGTTTATAAGCAGAACTCGTCTCCAAATTAATTCACAGTGATAAAATTGCGGTTGGGGAGACTAGATTTAACTAAAAAAAAAAAAAAAAAAACTACAATTTTGGAATTTTAGATTTGGGAAGGGGGAAAAACGATTTTCGTTGGAGAATTTAGAAAAATCCTGATTTCGTCAAGTAGAATTCGTCCAATAATAGCACAAAGATATTGAAAATGTCTTTTTCCCAACCTCCCAACCTTTTATTCGATTTTCGATTTGAGGGGGGGGGGGAGGAGTTATAAGGAGGAAAATTCAAGACTCCCCCATTTTAGTGCAGCACAGTTATTTCGACTCTATGGGAGATAAAGACACAATTTTTTGTGTTTAGAAGGGTTTTAGGACCCTCACTTCACAAAGACAGAATTTTTGCAAAATTTAACCCATTTTCCCACCCTCTTGGGGGCGCAGGAAGCAAAAACAGGTTTGTAAACATAACTCGGATTCAAATTACTTCACGGTGAAGAAATTGTACATTAGGAGACTAGACTTGAGAGAAAAAGAAAAAAAAAAAGAACTTCTATAAAAAAAAGTAGTGCTTGTGTAAAAAGTAACGCTTGAAATGCGTTTTTTCTCTAGCATGGGATTATGAGTACTTTTCTAATTACCTGTATAAATTTTTATGAGGCACCAGATATATTCATGGAGATATGACGTCCTCTTTAAAAAAGTGCTATAAAGTTACCTCATTTTTAATTAAAACACATAGGGTATTAAACTCAGTACAACGCCAGTATCCATTTTTAGGAAACTTGGCGTACTATATTAGACAAATGATACAGTAATCAGAATACAGAAATGTCACTAATATTAATAATATAAATACAAATGCAAATCTTACTGATTGGGAGCATTTTTACTAAAGGATTTTTGATTACGCATACATAAGCTTTTAAATATTTTATTTGGATAATTAATTTAATAGCTGAAAATATTGAGTTATTCATATGAAAACCCCAAATAAATATCGTGCAAATTCAAAAAGTTATGAGAGATTAGAATGAATAGAATTTCAGTTCCTCTCAAAATAAAAGTAAACTATAAGGGGTTTTATTCATATTTTTATTTTGATTCAATCAATGCCAAATGATAAAACAATGTTCGCTGATTATAAATGAATAGAAAAAAAAAAAAAAAAAACCTAAGTGCCCTAAGAAATTATGTTATTTTCTTTTCTTTTTCTTTCTTTTTTTTTTTTTTTTTTTTTTTTGTTGAAAAAGGGAAATTCTGTTCATTCACTCAGATCGAAATTTTATACTACTGAGCATATCCCCAAATTAAAAAGGAATTTGATTTATGAAAGTTCTATTTTTCTTTTCTAATTATTTTCTTTTCTTTTCTTTTTTCTTTTCTTTTTTTCTTTTTTTTTTTTTTTTTTTTTTTTATTTACGCCAGCTCTAGTTTGAAGACGTATTGTTTAGGTAAAAGAAAATGTATTTCAATTAGCTGAAATTGTGTGTGACTAAATATTTAAAAACAAGAAAAAAAAAAAAAAGGAGATTTATTAATATATTTTTTTGCATATATAGCAAGAAAATTCGGAAAAGATTTCGAATTCTGTTTTTCGACAAATTTATAATTTTTTACAACATTTTTAGAAAATATCTGTTTTCTTTCTTTTTTTTTCTTTTGAGTTAGCAAAACTTTGCGATCACTGTACCTCATGAACCAATGGACGTAATTTAAACTAACTTTATATTTGGTTTGACCTTGGCTAGAAATTCTGCTGATTAGTTTTTGGGCTATTTGAAGCAACAGGTGATGCTACCACGCTGCGATTTCCTCTCATTTCAGGCGAGGCTTAGAATCTACAGTGTACCAAACTTAGTATATTACATATATATTGTGCAAAAAATCTACTGATTGAGATTGAGAGCATATTGGCCACCAGGTAGTGTTGCTATCTTTCAATTTAATCCCATTTTGAGGAAGACTACATCTAAGCAACTACACTGTATACATGTACAAAACTTGGCATGTCAGATGGACATTAGATAAAATTATGCTTATTCACATTGAATGCATTTTGGAGGACAGGTGGCGTTGCTATTCTGCATTATTTTCCGTTTACGCAAAAACTATATCTCAGTATCTAGCTTAATATAAATGCACCAACAATATATGTAATATATATTATGAAAATATATTCTTATTGTACGTTGGTTTGTATTTCTGTGGTTCCTCAGATGACTCTATCTCAACATGTATTGGTGAAAATTGCACAAAACTGCATATGGAAATGATAATTTTGAGAAGCTGTATTAAAATATTACTTAAAACGTTGGTGGATATTCGATTACTGGATGATATTAGTAAATATTAATATTTGAAATTAAAAAGAAGACATTTTTAGCTGTAAGTGTTATTAATGTCCCTCAGAGTAATATTAAATAACGTTTGTTTTAGTATTGGATAGTAATTAATTTTATATTTAAAATTTTTATAATTTATCTATGTTGCTACTTAATTATTATACACTATACTATGGAATATTTGAAAGAATTATTGTCATATATACAAATATAAATTTAAAAAAATTATTTTTATAAAAAATAGAAGAAGAAAAATCAAACATACAAAAGACATAAAAACATGCAAAACGATTAAAAAAATAATAATAAAAAACAAAAATGGCTAGAAATAAAAAATAAAAAATCAGAACTGCCATTTAAAATAATAACTTTAATGAAAAATATCTGTGTACTATTAATATTGCTTTCAAATTCGGCATCCATTTCATATGTTTAATTTTAAATATGTTTTTTATTGTAACAGTATGATGCATTTTTCTAAAGGGTAATGTATTATAAATGCATATACATTGCTAAAACTCTTAGATTTTTAAAAATGTTTGTAAACATAACTAAACACGCTTTTCGACTAGCACTAAATTTTAAAAATTGGAAGAATTCACTATAAAAATGAGGTGGATATACTAGTACTGGTAAAATTTCTATTTTAATATGACGATACTTTCATTATTATTAAAAACAATCTACACCACAAGATAAGACCATCGTAAGATTAGTAACATTTCTCTCAGAAAACATTAAATTCCTGTAAAAAAGGTTAATTCCTATCGTCCTATTCAATTGCAATGATAGCCAATAGGGTATAGATAGACAACAGTGTACTTGGATTCACAAAGCGTTGCTTTGGAATCAAGTCAGGCGATAATCAAAATATAATTTTACATGTATTCTGCAACTACTTTTTTGTAGATTGCTAGGTATGTTGCAATGCATTCAAAAGTACTGTTTGGGGGAATATGAGCACGCTTCATTTGGAATACTGGGGAGTTTTTATGGACATGGTTATTTTAAAAGTACAACAGCAACTAATGCATGTAGTGACCTCCAGGCATATGGCAATTTTTTTTTTCGCGTTTCGTGCAATCATACTGGAAGAAGCATTTCGCATTGCTGACGCTATTACTAATTCGAAATGTTTGCAGCGGCTACCATATTGACACAGAAACTTGTAGTAACCTCAGCCCTATACCTCTGACCAGTATAAAAACAGAAGTAGTACGCCTTACAGTTAAAAGTAAATAAATTTTTTGTTTAACCTCATTGTATTTAGACCTAAGTTCTAAGAAGAAAAAATGAAAGTTGCAAAAACTCTCTTCTAGGGTAATAGAAATTTACGGTCCAGATAATAAAAAATTGTAAGAGTGATTGAAATATTTTTAAAAGGAAAGAAAAGGTTTTATTATATTTTTCATAAAATTCGTGAATTGTATTAGAATTAAATTTTAAGCAGCTTGGTATGCTATTTTTTTTTTTCAATCTTCATATTAAAGATGTACAATTAACAGAGTTGCCAACATTTTGTGTTTATTTCTGAGTATAATTAGCGACGTCCTTATTCTACACTGTTTTATTTGTAGAATAATTTTCTCCAATATGTACTACGAATAAATATATATAAAAAAGAAAGAAACTTAAAAAATAAGTGACATGAAAAAGAGGCGGGGCTAACAATGCTCAGAAAAAAATTAGAAATTCGTCAATTATGCATTACTTGTTAGTTTTGAAATAATTAATAATTATTTTTTTCGTAATGAAAATAGTTAAAAAAATATTTAATATTTTTAGAACATAAATTCTTAGTCAACTCTTCACACGCACATAAAATAATAATAATAATAATAATAATTTTTATTATTATATGTTTTTAGCTTTTATAGAAAATAACTACGAAAATCTATTTAATTAAAGGGTAATTTTAGTTTTAAGAAAAAAAGGAGGACTTCATTAAAACCAAAGTATCCGATTGCTGAGAAGTTTTCTTGTAGGCGGAAATTGAAAGATAGGTATCTGATTTAATGAAACAGTTTTACTTTGATGTTTAACGAAATTGTTTTAATTAAAAATGAATATGTATTTAAGTGTGTTCGATAAAAAATGCTTTGTTCTTGGTGTTACAAAACGGTGTTCCTTATGTGGAGTACTTTTTCCTTTTTTTTTTTAAACTTTAGGTTTCAGTTTACAGTTGAAAAGCAGTTTCATATATACATATATAATAATTATGTCATAGTGAGATTGGGGTTTATATGGAGTTACATCTTCTAATAGAATTACATTTTACAGAAAGCAATCTCATAGTTAAGTATTCCTGCGTTTAAAGTATAAGAAAGCATTAAAAAAAAAGTGAAATATGTTTCAATGCGTATATGTTGCATGTGACGTTTAGTCTAAAGAAATGTTATATACAATATTTCTTCATTTAAAAAATACTCATAGAATTACTTTTCTTCAAAATGATAATTCAATTTATACGAAATATATCACATGTTTTATTAATTAAGTAAGAAAAATAATTCTGATTAAGTACTGTTTTAGTGATGCATTCTAATGCAAACAACAATTTTCAGTGTGCGGTAAATGCTTAAACATTATCAGAGAGATGAAATTAAAAAACTCAAATTGTATTACTATTGCGCCATCCTCCATGAGAAAGTACCCATCTGCAACAGAATAAGTACCGGGATAACACTTTTGTGTGCTATTTTTATACACCAAGGAGATCAAAGTTCAATAAGCTCTGGCAGTATTACGCAATACATAAAACGTTGTAATATTAATCATTTGCATATCTCCCAGAAACTTACACCTCGCAAAGTTTTGTTATGATCCGATAATTACCTGATGCGCCAATTTTTGGGACAATGAGTGTATTTTTCACTAATATTGATTCTGCACAATGTTTATAACTATGCTCACTAATTTTTACGTTAAATATGACGAAGTATCAGAAAATTGACAAATCAAAATAAAATTGAACATTTAATGTTGTAAAAATATGTTTATATATTATTATTATTTTAATTTTCATGTATGTTCGTATCAAACATTTCAGATTAAAATGTTGGAAATATCATTTCTAAATATTTAAACAAAATTAATACAAAATTTTATATACGAATAGAAACTCTTTGTATCAACTTATGCATAATAAAATTACATTTTTGAGGTCATAAATTGGTTACAGATTGTAGTTAACTACAATCTGATGTTGATGTCCCCACTTGCTGTCAGTGTCAATAAATGGATAATTTTTATTGCAACTGTGCATGTATTTAATATTATCCACAGCCTCACTATTAACCATATAGTAATAGTTTTCGAAATTTGTGTGTTTTTTAACATTATAGAAATTTATTTTGATGACAATATTTTGGTACACTTTTGCCAACGTGGTGGTGGTTTTATTAAATATTTTACATATTTTATGTTCTTTAATTCTGGTTTTTCTTTCTCTTTTGGTCCTTCCAATGTAGTAAACTCTTTTATTATGTTTAGTTTTATAGCTTATTTCATAGTTATAAAGGATCTAGGTGATAGGCAGTTTCCATCACCTAGAAACTGCCGCTCTCTGCAAAATAAGCTATGGAACTAAAGATAATAAAAAAGTTCGCTATATTGGATGAACAACAGAAAAATAAAAACCAGAACTAATTAAAGGACATAAAGCAGATATAAAATTTAATAAAACACCACCTCGCTGGAAAAAGTGCCTCAAAAAATGACATTAAAATAAATTTTGATAATGTTAAAAAAACTCGCAAATTACGGAAACTACTACTATGCCATTAATAGCGAAGCTGTCGAAATTATTCAAAACACACTTAGTTGCAATCAAAATGATCCATCTATTAACATTTATAACAAGTGGCGACACCTAGTCAGACAAAGGGAGAAAGCTGAAGTTGATTAATTCTTACACGTCAACACACAAATAAAGCAAGCGTGATGATGGTGTGAGCCCGCACCAAAATCTGTGCAAAGATCTTCAAAATAAGCCCTTTTATTTTATATTAATGTAATTACAGATTTTCCTATGTAGAACCACAGCCTCCTTAACTAAATGCCTGTCGCGTTGCTCGGAAACTTGGCAACAGTTCAAGCGGTAGACAGCGCCACCTGGTACAGATTGCGTGACTTTTTTATTCAACAGCCACCAAAAACTTTTAAAATGATTATTTGAGATATATATAAGGCGAATAGAATCGAAGAAACGTCGATTATATATATATATAATATCACTTCTTTAAATTATTGGAGACAGTTGAATAAAAAAGTCGCGCAATCTGTGTGGCGCTGTCTACCGCTTGAACTGCAGCCAAGTTTCCGAGACACACGGCAGGCATGTAGTTTAGGAGGCTATGGTAAAACTTTAGGTTCTTTATTTTAACTCATTAAATATTTTATTTAAATCATTTTCTTAATTATTTTTCTTATTTTAAAAACCATAATAATTTTAAAGGTTTTAGAATATGATTATGTGTAAACTTTAGAGTTAATAATAATATTTCATCTTCTACTTTTTACGGATCACATCTAAAACCAGATGAGTGATTAAATTGTTTCATAGATTCATTGATAATAATTTCATTATTAATGCTGGATTTCGAATACACAGATATTTAACAATGTGATAACGTATTCTATTTACTGAACAAGTAAAGACTGATAAGATAATATATATTTATGCATTATGTACATAAATCATTTGCATTCAATAATATTAGGTTGGCAATATTTATTACACATTTAATTAATATCTAAAAGCAGAATGTTTACAAGTACAATAAATTTCTATTTCCTTTGAAAAGAAAGAAATAGAAGAAGGATGCGATAATGTGCTAAACGGGAAAATTTATTTTGTGTAACAATAATTTTATGCATTTAATAACAAATTTTACTTATCTTTGTTTGCAACAATATACAATTTTCCCAAACAACAACACATATACAATTCATTCTCTTAATAATGTTGTTAATGAACAATAATAATAATAATAATAATAATTGTAAATAAAAAAAAATATATGAGAGATAGTCAATCGGTTTCAATAGGTTCTTAATTATGCATTTATCATCATTTTTAAAGCAATCTAAAAAATTTAAATGAAATTTTCGTAAAAAGAATCGTAATTTCTTAATATATACGATATTACTTTTCAGAATTTTTTTCATTTCCGTCAAAATGTTATTTCAAAACAACTAAAAAAATTTTAATTTTGTGAAATAAAATAGTTTTATAATTAAATTTTAAAAAAGAAACACTTTTAAACACGTTATTATTATTTTTTAAATAGTCCTCATATTTAGTTAAAATACAGGATGATTATAATTAAATTTTGCCTATTCATAGCACTCTGTAGCTGTAACAAAAATGCGATTTAGTCGAAAATTTGTATAATGACATTTCAAAGGATGCACTCAAAAGTTCTGCATAATAATAATAATAATAATAATAATAATAATAATAAAGATTTAAAATTTTCCGCTCTGAGGTAATATACATGAAAATACAAACTGTTATTACAGTCAAAAGGCTTGAAAAGGTATGTAAAAATATCTGTGGTCTATTTTAACATTCCGAAACCATACGACTTTTAAAACTGTTATTCTTACATTTTGCAAAGGTTTTTGTTGCACAATTTTACAGAGGACTGAATTATTACCCATTCATTTTCCACTCCTTGGCTGGCCCGTTCTCCCGCTCTTAATCTGTAGGATTTTTGGTTATAGGACCATTTAAAGTTTTTGGTTTTTAAAAGAAATGTTGTAACTTTGGCTGATTTGAAGGGTTGTACAACGTTGCATGTGAGGAGGATTACTGGCGACCAACAGCGATCAGCTGTTGAGCACACTGTTCAATCATCGGCTGCAGATTTTACAATTTAATGATGGGGACCACATTGAACAATATGATCTCCATCGATAAGAAGTCTGTAACTTTTAACAAATAACAATTAAATCTGTAATAAATAAAATTGTTTGTATTTTGATTTATGTCCCCTCAGAGCACATTTTTTTTTCCCTTTTTCTTTCTTTATTTTTTTTTCTTTATTTATTTTCTTGCAGAATCTTTCAGGGCATCCTTTGAAATGCCTATATAGAAATTTTTGACTCAATCCGCATTTTCGTGAAAGCTACAGATTGCTTTGAATAGGCCAAGTTTAATTACAGCCATCCTGTATACAGGTTGAAAAATTTAAATGAAGTTTTTCTCTGTTCATATTCAGGCATGAGTATTAATAGCATTCAACAATACGAATATGTATGAACGTCCACGTTTCGGCTGAAGGTTAAACTCAATTTCCAAGAAGGCAGAAAATAGTATTTACTGGTGGGAAAATGAAGCTTGTTTAATGGATTGGAATCCATTTGGGAAAAAACTTCTAACTCATTAAGCATTCTCTTGTGAGAAGACGAAACCAAGAGGATACTGAAAGATGAAAACTGGAAAGGACTGTGAATGGGTCACCTGGAAATGCCAACAGCTGAACTTGTAACAGCAGTTCTAGTAACAATCAATGGGGAAACGTAGCTTATTCAAGAAACTGGAACTTAGAAGAATTGTTGTGTCTCTTTAGTTCTTAACCATACGTAGAGAAATTATTGATTAACTTCCTTTTACTTCAAAATTTAATTTACTTCAAAAACTTTAAAATTATTATCTTTGGGTGAGTATTCAGTTATCATTATTTTAATCAATATGAATAATTTTCTAAATCCCATTCGTGCTTATTTTCCCCTCTCTACAACCATCGTGGACATCCTCCGCAGGATAAATTTAACAACACTAGAAAAATTTTTATTTACTAATATTTAATTGCCGAAATAAGGAAAACAAACAATAATCATTGTTTATTATCAAAAGATGATATGTTTAAGGCATTTTCTTTTTTTATATATGATTAATTCTTTATAAAACAATCTTTAAATAAACTATATCATAGTTTACTTTATTTAGTAAAATGTATTGTAAAATTACACGTCAAAATTATATCTTTATCAACAATTATTTAAGTGTACATTTTAGCTCTTCTAATTAAAGACATATATACATTATTAAATTATGACTTAAATATATGCATTATATTTATATATAATTACTCCTTTTATGCTGAAGGATATTAGGCTATATTCCTAAATTTATTTTAAAGGATTAATTCATTATTTTATAGATCTTGAAAGAAGAAAAAGCTTGGAAGAACTGGGACTGAATCAGCGCAGATATATCAAGAGTATAATTTATCATAGCATTTGTAGTAACAATCTATAAATACAGTCTCTCTCTCTCTATATATATATATATATGTATATATATGTATTAAAGATGAATATTAAATACTAAGCTCAAGTAGACAACTACAAAGTTTAGGTAGAATGATGAAATCTTTATGGTTAATGGAGGTTTTGAAATAGTTTGTATGACTAGTTTTACGTTTAATTATTTAAGCTAGTCTCTCTCTCTCTTTTTTTTTTTTTTTTTTTTTTTTTACAAAAAAGAAAACTAGGCAATCTTCTCTCTACGTAAACTACTGTCATTGATCCCTAAATTTTCGTCATTTTACCTCAAAACGTTTAACAAGACGTAAGCCCACTAATTAATTTACAAAACAAGGAGCCGAATCTCTTTATGTGTTTTAGTGATAAACAGTAGGCTAGGCACTGCATTTTTAAAAGTTATCCGAAGTACTTTTTCCGGTTTAAACAACGGTTTAAACAGGACTGATTAACTAGGTTAATACAAGTGTTGCACATAGGGACTTTTACATTCAATAATCAACTATAATTTTGAGGATTGATATTTAATGCCTTTAATAAACGATTAATTTTCGAAATGATTAGGCCACCGTTACAATTACGATTTAGTGATAGATATTGAATAAAAATCTATCTAAATTCGGCAACACTGGTTAGTACGATTTAACTAACTAGACAAGAAAAAAGTAAAATATTTTAGCCTTTTAAGATAAAGAGAGGTGAATTATCGATCCAAACTTTTTGAAGAAATTCCTAAAAAGTTGTAAAAAATGTAACATAGTCTCTCATATCTGTGGTCTCCTACGGTTTCTCCGTATAAGAAAACCAAGGGACATGATATTGTCTAACGCAGCATTTCACTTCAACTTAACCTGAATATATTCTTCCTCTATGTATTTGACCGTACACATATTGAAAAAGATAACATCGTTATTCGATATCTGCATATTTTAATTTGGATATTTTGTATTAAGTATTTTATTGAAAAACAAAATTATAGAGCATCAATACATAACTCAATTTTAAATCAGTGTATTCATAAGAAAATTGATCATCGTTTCGAAATGTTTTGGACAAAAACATAAATCTGTTTACAATTTCAACATTTTTTGCTAACAAATGCTATTTTTCAACGAGGTTAACGATAAACATAAAAACTATTCTGATTTCGAATTTGGCTATGACAGCATTAGACAGAATAATGTATTATAATTAGACGTATGAATTTGAAACTTTAATATTAGTAGAACATGATTTTTATGATAAAAACAGCATTTAAACAAAAAAAAATTGATTCTGTGTAAACTTTTAAAATCTGTGCTTTGAATCTATTTTATATGTGATATGCATTTAAAAATATACTTTGATTTGAATAAATATACCTGTCATTGACTAAAAAAATAATTACATACTGTAATTATATTTAGTGCGCTACGTGACCCATAAATTTGAATAGGGTTCTTCATTACAGATAGTTATTCATTATTCTAAGTCATATAATGTTATAAATTACTGTTAACTCACTAGAGCCAATATCATCATGCTTTGACCTTATTCGTGTTGATTAAGGTTGTTATTATAATGGAAATTATCATTGCAGCGGATTAAAACGATTAAATTCACGATAATAAATCTTTATTGAGACAATTGCTATGATGACACACTACAAGCTTTATAGATGTAAAACCATAATTAAATTAGCTCTAAAACTGCAGCAACCTTCTGTATGAAGCAAACCCCTTAAACTTTGTTACTATAAATCCTAAAATCTACAAGTATTCTTGATGTTTAACTTACCATGCTTTCTAAACAGAAAAAGTAGAAAAGGAAAGAAAGAAATATCTTAAATTTACAGAAAATTTTAAGAACCTGGAAGGTGTTTTATAAATTTCTGTTTACTTCAGAGATAAAAATTTTATTTATTGATTTATTCTTTTGTTATTTTTTTTTTTTTTTTTTTTTTTTTTTTTAATTTTTAAATTTTTTGAATTTAATTTTATGTATTTAATTAATTTAATTTAATTTATGTATATATATTTTTTAAACTATTGCTCCTTACATATCACAACAAATTAAGCATAGTAAAAAGATATTCATTAAAAATATTATACTAATATCATTTATCTTTTTTTTTTCTTTTGATTACAATGATAAATATAATAAAAATAATTAAAAAAAATAAGTAAAAAATAAATAAATAAATAAATTATGTATATGTATTTTTTTAACAGTAGAAGCTTTTTATTGTGGATCCTTAAGAATCGTCAATTAAAAAATTATTCATATAAAGACATATACTTTAAAGAAATAAAAGTACTTTAAAGAACTTTAAAATACTTTAAAATACTTTTAAGAACTAAAAAGAAACTAGAGAAAAATACAGATATTTTACTAGTTTATATAGATATTTTATTAGGCATTTTATTAGTTTTGTGTATAAGTATTCATGAAGACATAATTTTCAAAGGTCTCTAAACCTTTTAAAATATTTTGAATATTTAATTTATTTATTATTATTTTCTTTAAATGTTTAAATATTCAAAATATTTAAAAAAGTATACAAGACCAATATTCTTGGTTAATAACTTTGTGTATAAGTATACGTTAAAACATAAATTTCAAAGGTCTCGAAAGCTTTTTAAAAAAATTTGATTAAGGTACTTGTACCCAATATGGACAGTGCTCTCAATATGGACAACCCTAATATCTTTAAAAGTAACAGATTTGATTGAGAGATGGCGCTACATGTCCATGAAGAAAAGCAGTTGAAAAGATAATTTAACCTGGAAAGTGCAAAAAAGCGCGCTGTTCGCCATTTTGAAGTAAACTTGTTTTTTCGTAGTGTGCAGATCCTAATTACAAATAAGTTTAAATTCTTATTAGATATGTTAAAATTACTTTAAATATTGAAAAGTGGAATGTTTTAGAAATCTGATAAAACTTACTTTCGATTGCTATTGCATGTTTTGCTTTAAAGTGTTTTCTTTGTTTATTTATTACAAGATTTAGTAAATCTACGCCCGATTCTCAATATGGACACCTTTTTGACCATATTGGAAGTACAGCAAGTGAATCTTCATATTAAATAATTTGTAAAATATCTGTTTAATGTTATTTTATTTATCTAATTCATAATAAATTGCATTACGAATTAAGAGTGGAAGAACACCTTTTTACAGGTTTGTCAGTGATTACTTCAACGACTTTTATTTTCTGAACTGTTACTTAAAATTTTTGTTTTCAATTGTAAAAATGTTTCAGATTAGATGCTAAGATAGTAATGTAAAAAAATTATACCGACAAATTTTAATTTTTAAGGTGAGGTGGTACCTGATGGGGGGGGGGACATAAAAAAAAATCAAAAGAGAAAATAAATGTCGTCCAAATTACTTGTGAATAAACTGTCAAATTTTTCCTTCTTATGTGTTCACTGTTTTTATTTTTTGTTTTATTTTCAGATTTCATAAAGATTTGCTCATTATGGTGCCAATGGCAAGTGGTCAGAAGAAAAAATGCAGAATCCCATTCGAGCCGTACACAGTGGGACATCATTTAGCAGTGCAGCTAAAGCAGCAGAGATTCCAAGGACAACTCTTATGAGAATTTTCAAGACTATCCAGGTGAATGATCAAACCCGAAAGCCAAAGTTGGGCCACAAATTCATTCTCACAGAAAAGCAGCAAGCTGAATTTTGTTCAAGAATATTTAGACTAGCAGACGTTGGCATGCCAATTACTGGAAGTTGACTACGAAGGAGTATTTTCACCTATGCTGAGAAGATGGGTTTGAAGCACAATTTCAGCCAAGCAACACACATGGCTGAAAGGAAGTGGTTGGCAGCTTTCTTGAAAAACAACCCACTTGTTCCTAAACGGATGTCTGGTACTGCTTCTTATGCAGTATTGATGCTGTTGCAGACATGCGGCCATGTATCAAATGCGGCAGATATGTCCATGAGGACTGTGTGGGACTTAGCGCCTATGATTATTTGTCTATCCTGTGAGGTCAGATGCAATATATCTAAGCAAAAGCAACTATATTATTTCATAATATTTTGTAGTAACTGAGGTGCTTTCATGGGTCTTCGAAGAGCCACAAACGAAAATGACCCCACCTCCCTCCTAATCTGCATGTTCTAAAGATATTTACTGTGCCCCCCTCCCCCGCAATACTTTAGATATTTTTTTTATCCCCTCTCCTCTAAAATCCCTCGGAAGAGTGGCTCTTCCAAACACCCTGTGTAGTAGGTCAATAAGGAGCCGCCTGTCCCTAATATGGACATGCATGTCCATAATAGGGACAGGTGGTTCCTTATATGGACACTTGTAAACATTTTTTGTTTTTATCATTTAAATTAAACTAGAATAATTACAAAGTCGCTCATTTTAATAATGATAGTCAACAGTTCAGGGATAGTGATCATACATTTTCGGAGTATTATGACGTGTACACGGGGGTGAAAAAAATACATTTTCCTTAAGGTGCCCATACTGGGTACAGGTACCTTATTAAAAAAATTTAATCTCTTGCAATACCTATATTTTTCTCTAAAATTTTCTTATTATTTAAACTTTTATTTCTTTCTAGAATGTTTTTGGAAAAATAAATTTTTATTTTATTTTAATTTTATTTATTTATTTATTTTCTGAATAAAGTATGATTTTTGAAAATTTTCAACAAAAAATCAATTACTAAGTCAGTATTTCTATTAGTTATTTCATGGTTAAAAAATTCAGACCTTTCCATTTTCACATTTTCTAAAATCCGGACGAGATTATTCATTTCAAAAAAGTCTGGTGAAACAAACTCACGACATCCATTACCCACTATTCCACGTAATATATGCACTGTGATGTGATCAGAGATACTGAAAATGTGATCAGAGGACATAAAATTGACCTAACAAAGTAGTAAGGAAAAGCTGATACATGTGTAAAGACATATGAAACAAATTTACATAGTGACTTTAAAAATAAGAAGAAACAAAAATCGGTTGAGTCATTTTTTGAAACATTAAGTTCCGAGACCTAAAAATGACAAACCAAATCAGGATGACTGTTAATTTTCCTGCAATAACCACGAGGTATTTTAGAAATGATATCTAAAAGGGGTTTAATTATAAATTTTCAAGAACAGCGTTAGAGCCGTTGTTTGAACATCGCCTTTTACAAAACTTGACATACATAATTTTTGACCAGAAAACAACAATGTAATATAAAAGGATAGCTAAAAGAGGGTTAATATGGCAAATTTGGAAAAAAAAAATGCATATATATATATATATATATGTACAGCCGTTTCTAAGGAAACGCACTTGCGAGACCTGAAATTGAGCTATTTGTACAGGACGGCTACCAATTTTCCTGAACTAACCAACTAATTCATACGAATAGACATCTAATAGAGTGTTTATATAGCAAATTTGTATAATTCGTTAGAGCAATTTTTGCGGTACGGACTTTCGGTCCCACTTCCTGTCCTCGATGTCCTACTTCCGGTTTTTCAATTTTCACCAAAAGTTAAAAAATCACCTGTACAATAGTCCTGTCTCATTTCTGAAGATTCGTAGTTCTGTCTTTATTAATTTTGGAGATATGATAGTCAGAAGATTCCCCACATACATACGCACACACAAACACACAGACTACCAAAAACTACTTTTGTGGACTCGGGAGACGTTAAAACATGTAAATCAGGTGAAAATTCGATATTGAATTTTCGAACCGAGTGCAATACTTTCATTACCTACGGTAGTCGAAGAATGGAAGTAAAAATATAAGAACTCAATGAAGCAGAGAGTCTGAGGTGAAATGATCGAGCAGAAATACGCTATTTTTGAGGTTATCATAGCTGCGTGTTTATTGAGTTTCGTCTTAATTGGATGCTAGCATATCTATATAAAAACTATTTTTAGAATTCCTTACATTTGAAAAGAATTTAGTACTTCATTCTATCCATTTATTTAGTTGGCATTAGTTAAATGACTTGTTTTAATGACCTTATAATTTTGATACGCAGGTATGAAGTACTAGCCGTTCACCCCGATTGCTAGCAACACATAATTTCTCAATAAAACTGTTTAATAAATTCTCTAAAATAGAAATTTAGATTCACCCCTTTTGCAAAATGTAATTTATAATGCAAATGTTAAATTTCGTACCTCTATCATTTTGTTTTTTTATTGATTGTTAAGGTAGTAATATATGTGCGTTCATTCTATGCGACAATATTTCAACGAATTGAACGTTGAATAATTTTTCTTCTTTTGTAAATTGTAATGCAATAAACTCATTGGTCAGATATAATTTGCTTTTAACATTAAATTATTCTACATTTTTATAGCGAAATTTTCAATAAAAACTGAATCACATGTAATTTTGCAATATAATGTGCATTAAATTTGCTAAAACAATACGTATCATATAAAATAGTCACATTGACCAACATGGAATCCAAATAGGGCCTCCGCATAGAAAGCGCAGAATGCTTTCTATAGATCACCATCGCATGCGTTATATTGTTACTCAGTAATTCACAAGCATTCATATGCATGTTTAAAAAAAAAAAAAATTATTAAGTAGCAGCATTATGCTTGCATCGGTTGTCCTTGGTAGTGTTCTCCTTTTATGTGGACGACCCATAGTTTGATTCCCGATTGTATATATGAGACTATTTTACTTAACGTGTATGCTTTTCAGGATAGTTTACAGCATTTTATGCTGTAAAATTGCATGGGTAATTTTACAGCGCTCCTTAAAAATTTAGTCATGCGTTTACTTACAACACGCATGAAATTTCCCACGTAAAGAGTTGAATTTTTACCTGCACATTATTGTATAATTAAATATATTTTCTTTACAATGTAATCTCTTAACAATTCTGAAAAAAATTCAGTATTTGAGTTTATTTGATTAATGCATAATATAACTTAACACGATCGCTGCCGATTCCGCGCTAGCGCGTGATGTGACGTATTGTTTTACAGGTGAAAGTTTACTTTAAGCTGCCGCTTGGCGAAATTTCAAAAATCGCCAAGACGGCGCCATTTCGCATCGTGTTCCGAATAGCAACCCTCCCCGCCGGCGTACGATCGAACAACGGCGAGCTAACCTGGGAAGAAAATACATCAGCGAAAAAAAATATCATCAATAAATAAATAAATAAAAATACGTAGAACAAAAGAAAAAATTTCATAAAATAAAATAAAAAAGAATTATGAAATAATTATAAATTCATAACTAATCACAAATAAAAGAATTAAACTTAGATCATACAATTACATCAAATATTGAAGTACAACGAAAGTACCACCAAGGTACCACGAAGTTGTGCAACAAAATGCGGTTAATCGATGTGCTCAAAGCGACAACAAAGTTTCTGGGGCAACATTCATTTTAAACGCATTTTTCTACCTTTTAAAAATTGTATAAAGTAAATGATTTATTATTAATATTTTATTTATAGTCCTCATATGTTAGAAGTTAGAAATGAAAAAATACATCCGCAACTAAAAAATTATAACAAATTTTAACGGTTCTGTATAATAATGGTACTCTGATATGTTTACCCTCTGATCTATACCCCCTATCTCAAAATGCATGAGATTAAAAAATATGCAAAGTTTCATACTGCAGTAACCAGTATTGGCATTAAATTCAAAAATATGCCTCTAAAATTCAAAATTCCTTCCGTGAAGGATTAAATTGTGATGGTATGTTTCCAGACCACCTCGAGTGGTGAGTCCCAGACCGTCGCCATTTGCCCATCGTGCAGAATTAGTGCGACGTAAATCTCAATCAACGTTAAATTCCGACACTATTCAACCAGCCAAACAATACTAACGCAAACATCAGAAATATTCATATTTCAAAATAGATGATTGGTTGGATTTTACATCACACTAGTGCTGCGTAAATGGCAACTGGTGATGGCCTGAATCTCACCTCTAGAAGTGGTCCGGAAGCATGCCATCGAAATTTTGATCTTCCCGGAAGAATATTTCAAAATAGAATGCTTAATCTCTAATAAAACACGTATGCTCAATACGCGACAAAAGTGATGACGTCAGTGATTTATTATTTTATCTGCTCAGTACAAACGAAACTATTTGCTATGGAAATTTAACTTATTATCCATTAACTCCAGAGTTTGCTTGTGCCGAGCAGACGAATTTTCATGCGTTTGACGTCATACAGCATATTGACGAAACACATGACGCAAACAAACAAAGGTAAACACAAAGCTTAAACACAAGCGCCACATCTGGCGAATTTAGCGCTCTTGCGAAATACGCCAAACATAATCGGCAGGTTAAAGGGAAAAAACGCCGTTCCCATTATTAGTCACGTGAGATCGGCAGCGAAAGTGTTAATGATATTTTTACGGCAAATTTTTAATTGTATTTTTTTAATTAATAAACAAAAAAGGAAAAGATAGAAAGAAAGAAAGAAAGAAAAGTGTGATTTCGAAAGCAGTATTGTAACTGCTATTAAATGCTGGTTTGGATTTCTTAATATAATTTTTTGGATTAGAATTACTCTAAATAGACGAAAACAAACACACTTACCTTTTATGAAAGAAAAAATGGATTATAATTTCATTATTTTTATAACAATTTTAGATTAAGTCATAATTTTAGATTTTGTTAAGAAGTTAAACAATTGCATACTTCTGAATAAGTAATTCTGTAAATGTTTATTTAACGTTTCAATCAAATTTGATTTATTTTTATCATTATATAATGTAAGTATTTCATTTAAAAATTCCAATTTCATTACAATATTTTCATAACATTGTTTGAAGGAAATATTATGAAAATAAATGAGAAAAATATATATTTAGCAAAATCAAATTAAACTCTTATATTTCAATTTGAATTTAAAATTCTTCATTAATATTTTATTATTCAAAGAGCCAATAAGGTATATATATTATTTCATGCTGATATTAAATATATAACGAATTAAATATTTAAAACCGTTTAAAGAGTAATATATATTTTTAAAATGTCAATACTCTAACGGAGACAAATTTGAATAATACATATTTTAAGTTTCAAATAGAATTAAAACAGGATTTTAAATTTAATTAAAAATTACGAACACTATGAAATTTCAGAAATAAATTTGCATTACAAATACACTTTTATGATTGTTTGTTTTACAAAACTTTATATATTACTTTTCTAGAATATAGATATTGATATTTCAAAACAGACATTTTTATAAATTGTTTTTAACAATTTTCTATAAATTTCAAAAGTATTTATGAATTAGATTTCCCTACTCCATGTTCCTTTGTTTGTATGTATGTCCGTCTGTCTCCCTGTCTTTGTGTACTTGCTCTAATTACAGTAAATATTTGTATCTTGCCTAGAAATTGATATATGTTATATAGGTTCACTGTGGGTTCCTTTTGAAAAACGATATTGATAGTACTACTGGTTTGTATACAAGGCTTGCCAAAAATTTTTAATACATTACTTTCTATGAAAAGTATTTTTGATCAGTATTAAAAATTGTTCTACATGGCAGCTCAAAATGTTCAGAAATATGGTAAGATATAAGTGAAAATGACTCGAAGGCCACTTTGATTTTGTAGTGATTTTTTTTTCTTTTTATGAATTTCTTACGTAATTTTTACTATTATAAATATTACAACATGATTTTTGACGTCTTTTATTATATAAAGGCAACACAAAAGTAAACAATTTTATAACTCATGTTTAAATGTAAAGCTATAAATATAGATTTTTTTTTTTTTGTAACTTATTATTTCCATAAAAGAAACAATTGGTAAATGTAAATGTACTAATTTCTGTGCCTGAAATCACAGAATTTTTTTTATACTTTCCAGCCTATGAGAAATATTTCTTTAAAATATTTTTATTATTTTTGCAGAAGTAACAGGCTTTAATTATGTTATCTAGATGCATTAAAACCTGTTTTCTATTGAATGCGTTATGATGATAACTTCTGATCGTTTTAAAGGCTCACAGAAAATTCTCAGAAACATTATGAGAACTAAATGGAAACTACCCAAATAGCATTTTTAGTATAATTTTGACGTTTATATGTATATATATATTTATAAACCACAGCACGCTATATAGATATACTTTTTAGTATATAAGTAGGCCTACTAAAAATCAATTTATTTTATACTTTCTTTTTAAAAGTGAAACTTTAAATATATATTTTGTGAGGTGTATTTCGCCAAAAATCAAACAAATAGCGTAAATGAATTCTTTAGTATGCGTACAAGAGCCGACAAAGGAAATTACTTACCTTAAGATTTATGAGGAAATTTCTTTAAAGAATAGTTAGAAAGTTTTACATCTAATATCCAGAGGTCCAACAGCATTTTTCGTACAAAATATGGCATGATTAGCTTTAGTGAGTAGTTTACAATGCACACAAAAATATTCAGATAAATTTTAGTTTTTATTAGTGCAAAATGCTCTAAGTGCATTTTCAGTAGATGAGTTTGTTTTTCATACTTGAAACAAAATTGAAATTTCGGAAGCTGAATAATAAAATGGGTGAATGCAGTCGAAACATCTTTCAAAATCTACGTGAACCACGTAATTTTACTTATATATATATATATATAGAAAACAATTGACAGGAAAATTTATAAATATATAAGTTTTACAGATTAGAAAAACCAATAGGAGAATTACAAACCAATGCGCAAGATTGCAGCGAAAGGAAATGCAAAACTTAGATGTAGTAATATATAAATGCAGAAATATATACACAAATGAAAGAAATTAAATGTAGAAATATATAAACAAATGAATGAAATTATACCCCAAAAAACACTGAGGTCTTCATCAGGGAGGCCCCTCAGTGTAGTGATGAACGAGAAGTTTCTGAAAGGACAGTAGCTATAAGCTAATAACTATCCTTAGCCCCCAACTTTTTACCAAACAGAAAACCACCAATAACTGAAGAGAAATCAAACATACATATAATGTATAAAACTACTAAAAATATTTTATAAAATTATCAAATTGTAAAAGTTACAAAATTACATCAATTCATTTAAAAAATATACAATACAAAAGAGAATTACTGAAGGTAAACAAGAAAGTATAAAATGAAATAAAAATACAACCCTTCATCTGGAACACAAACTATCTTCGGCCGACGGGGCTACTCGTCGGTACGTCAATATCGCCCTTGAATGAGGAAGTAGAACAAACCGAGATAGGAAAACTCTGAAAAGTCATAGTTAAAAATTGTGACGGGTAACAGTTAATTTGCAAGGTACTTTTTAAGTCTTCAAGAGCATATTTTAAATCTTCTTCATTATTGCAAATAGTATGAATTCTTTTAAGCTGTGCGAACAAAATATTTTTTAAAACTTTTCTACTGATATTTGAAAACCAATTAGTAAGACTATTAACTTTAAAATTAAAATCCTTTCTTTTATCATATAATCCAATGAGACATTTATCTTCATTTCTCTTTATATTTAAATCTAGGAAAGAAATTTTATCAGTATCTGTACGGTTCAAAACCAATTCTTTAGGATATATTTTTTTAGAGATATTTTCGAAACAATTACAGTTAAAAATAATTAAATCATCAATATATCTGAAAAAAGTAATATTTATAAAAAAATGTTCGAAAAAATATAAAAATAAATTTGCGAAAGCACTCGAAAAACTCGTTCCCATTGGGATCCCCCACCGCTGTAAAAAATAATATTTCCCGTTAAAAAAAAAGTTTTCAAAAATACAAAACCTGATAAGATTAGTCCAGTAATTTTTATCGTCAGTCATTAATTTGTTGTCAGTTAACCCCTCTATTATCAAAAAACGTATATTGGCCTTTGATAAAAAACTAAATTTAAGCAGAAATTGTTTTAATTTTCCATATCTATTCGTTAATGTAAAATTTCATAAAAATCCAGTTAAATTTCATTTTGTCACCTGTGGTACTAATAGCTATAATGATAAAGCCGGTAAAATCTTGTTTAAATATTTAAATTCAGTTTTAAAAGTAATAAATTCTGCTAATGATTGTAACATTATAAACAATAACCAGAAAGTTTTAGAATATTTCAAGAATAATTCAGAAAGCATTCCTATGATTTTGAAAATTTGTTTGGCAGTATTCCACATAACTTGGTAATAGAAGTTTTTGAAAGCATTTATGATGAATTTGGCAGCTACTTAAATTGCGATAAAAATTACTGGACTAATCTTATCAGGTTTTGTATTTTTGAAAACGTTTTGTTTAACGGGAAAGATTACTTTTTACAGCGGAGGGGGATCCCAATGGGAACGAGTTTTTCGAGTGCTTTCGCAAATTTATTTTATATTTTTTCGAAATTTTTTTTATAAATATTACTTTCTTCAGATATATTGATGATTTAATTGTTTTTAACTGTAATTGTTTCGAAAATATCTCTAAAAAAATATATCCTAAAGAATTGGTCTTGAACCGTACAGATACTGATAAAATGTCTTTCCTAGATTTAAATATAAAGAGAAATGAAGATAAATGACTCATTGGATTATATGATAAAAGAAAGGATTTTAATTTTAAAGTAAATAGTCTTACTAATTGGTTTTCAAATATCAGTAGAAAAGTTTTAAAAAATATTATGTTCGCACAGCTTAAAAGAATTCATATTATTTGCAATAATGAAGAAGATTTAAAATATGCTCTTGAAGACTTAAAAAGTACCTTGCAAATTAACTGTTACCCGTCACAATTTTTACCTGTGACTTTTCAGAGTTTTCCTATCTCGGTCTGTTCTACTTCCTCATTCAAGGGCGATATTGAAGTACCGACGAGTAGCCCCGTCGGCCGAAGATAGTTTGTGTTCCAGATGAAGGGTTGTATTTTTATTTCATTTTATACTTTCTTGTTTACCTTCAGTAATTCTCTTTTGTATTGTATATTTTTTAAATGAATTCATGTAATTTTGTAACTTTTACAATTTGATAATTTTATAAAATATTTTTAGTAGTTTTATACATTATATGTATGTTTGATTTCTCTTCAGTTATTGGTGGTTTTCTGTTTGGTGAGAAGTTGGGGGCTAAGGATAGTTATTAGCTTATAGCTACTGTCCTTTCAGAAACTTCTCGTTCATCCCTGCACTGAGGGGCCTCCCTGATGAAGATCTCAGTGTTTTTTGGGGTATAATTTCATTCATTTGTTTATATATTTCTACATTTAATTTCATTCATTTGTTTATATATTTCTGCATTTATATATTACTATATATACATACTAGCAGGCTACGCCCGCTTCGCTGGTCACTATTTTTAAATGAATCATTATAATTAATGAATTCTCAAAATTGCATTAATTTTTATCATGTGAAACAAAAAAAGAAAAAAAACTGTGTTCGGGAAAAATGTCGCACCGGGTCACCACTGCCTTCGGCAGCGTAGACCCGTACAGGATGCACACGCACGAATGCATATATATGAGCGCTGCGCGCGCACGTATTCCTTCATCACCCTTATGAATTCTGAAAATTCCATTTTATTACTCATAAACTTCTATTCTTAGAAAAGGAATTAGAAAAAAAAATCATTTCTGATCGGATAAAAACTCACACCGGATCCCCTCTGCCTTCGTCAGCGTAGACACTTGTGCGCGCAGTGCTCACGAATTCATATATACGCTCGCTGCGCGCGCGTATTCCTTCACCACCCTTCCTGTCCCTCCTTAATTTTACACTTTCAAAAATATCCTCATTCGACTCGTAGGCACCCAAAACCTATATATACCAATTTTGAACGGTCTAACTCAATTTCTAATTTGTTGGCCCCCTTGAAGACATCTTAAAACATATAAATCAGGTGAAATCTCGAATAATTGCCACTAGCGCCATCTATTGGATAAATTTAATGTAGGTTGTTCGATAATATAAAAGTACTTTAAAATAACTTTCGAATGATGCATTAAAAATAATTTAATCATATTCAGAATTCAAAATATTGAAATTTTAAAATATTGTAGCGCCATCTGGCTGTAGAAATTTCTGTAATCTACTGTTCAATTCAAAATCAACAAAGCTTTAAAATGATGTATTACTTATGAAATTATTTTAATTAGTAGCTGAAATACAAAAGAAAACCTAATCAGGAGACCTTAAAACGCGTAAATCTGGTGAAATCTCGAATTCCATTTTTGATAATATAAAAGCTCTTTAAAATATCTTTATTAAAAATAATTTAATCATATTTAGAATTCGAAATATTGAAATTTTAAAATATTACAGTGCCATCCGGCGGTAGAAAATTCTGTAATCTACTGTTCAATTCCAAATCAACAAAGCTTTCAAATAATGTATTACTTATAAAATTATTTTAATTAGTAGTTGAGATACAAAAAAAAAAAAAAAAAAAAAAAAAAAAAACTAATCAGGACACCTTAAAACGTGTAAATCACGTGAAATCTCGAATTCCATTACTTACGGTAGTCGGTTAATGGAAGGTGACAAAACATTGTGGCGTCTACTCTTGAAATTCAATTTAAATAAGTTTCAAAATGATATATTACTTTTGAAATTATGCTAATTAGAAGCTGAGATACAAAAATGATATAAACACTATTATAAAATGACTTATGTCTGACTTTTTCGTGCTTTTCTCCGAAACTTGCGTAATTCCGGGCTAAATACTGTTAAAAATCAATAGTATGAAATGTTAAAGGAGTATCAGAATTCGAAACTCTGCAAAATATAAAAGAATAAATTCGTTCTGGGTTTTCCGTTGTTTTCTCCGAAACAACCGCTCTTTTCTACGTTTTTGCCCCTCCCGTCCCCTTTCCGTCCCTTCTAATAATTTTACACTTGAAAATATTCGCAATCGATGTATCTTTCCTTAGAACCTAATAATACCAATTTCAAACGCTGTAACTCTTTTTTTCCCCTCCGCCCCCCCTCATGCTCCAGCCCTTCCTAATAAATCTACACTTTCAAAAATATTCAGAATCGAATTATCGGGCGTTGAAACCAAATATTACGAAATTTCAACGGCATATCTCAATTTAAAATATATACTGCAAAATATAAAACAAAATTAAACTAATTTTTTTGTTTATCCGGATATTTTCATGAAAATTGAACAGTAGCTTTATAATATGCTGTCTAAGCCGAATATTAATTCAAATGTAACGTGAATGAAAATTTGAAAAAAATTGAAAATTGCAATTTTTATCCCCACTGTAAAACACGTGACATCTTGATCGGTTACTATCATTTCCTTTTTCATGGCAGACGCCGTCTGGCATTTGAAATGATGTTGCCGCAAAAAATTCATACTTTAGTTAATTTTAAAAAATCTAATTGTTGTACCGATAAGCCACTTGCACACTTAAATTCAGAAAAAAAATCCATTTTCATTTGGTACCGAAATCGTAACGATCGGACAAATATTTCTAATTTATTTTCCACTTTCTCTAATTTTAACTCTGTTAAAATATCTTTTTTTATGCAATGGCGGTAAATTCTCAGTCACTGAGATCGCTTTTAGATTAGACATGAGTGGACATTTTAATTAATATCTCCACAACAAATTAAAAGTTTTAAATTCTGTTTTCAGGAGGAACTCGGAAAGGCTCCAGAGCATCAGTATGTCAATTCTTGTACTTCTACGTTCATTAGGGGCTGAACGTATAAAAGAACAGACAGACAGACAGACTGACAGACAGACAGACAGGCAAACCTTTCCTTTTATTATTATAGATATACATAAATAAATATAATGTATCTTTAGTACTTGTTTGACCAAATATCAATAAATAAAATGACAATAGCAGTATATAACATCAGTAAATAAAATTTATTAATTTTATATATTCTTTACTTTTCACCAAAATAAGCAAAATAAGATTTGTTAAATTTTGCTAGTGTTAAGTGAAACATTTCTAATTCCTGACAAAAAATGAGGGGCATTATACGTCTGAAGTTTTTGTCTGTCTGTGATACTGTAGCTTCCAAACGAATACACCGGTTTCAATGTGTATTTTTTTTTTTATTAGAACTCTAGTTTTATCAAAAAAGTTCTTAGTTATGTTCAGGGAAAATCTGTTTGACTGATCTTTTAAAATTAATTCAAAGTTTCATTTATTTATTTATTTATTTATTTTTCAGCGAATTCGAATTGATATTTTAAAATTTACAGATAGACAATCTTGCAATTTCTAAATCAAGTTAGAAAAAATATGGTAAACGTAAATTCGTAAAGCATTTTAGAATATAATTCACGTGTTTTTATTATTATTATTGTTGTTAAAGCATAAATACGCTTTTTAATGACGCATTTTAAATCGATTTTGTCGAAAGTTAAAAATTGACTGTAAATAATAGTCAGTAGTTTACAGTCAAAAATCTCTATATTTGGATGAAAATTGCAAATTTTACAGAATTCGTTTTAAAATTGCATAAAATTTGTTATTTTTATCAGACCAATTAAATTGATATTTTATATGATTTGTATTTATATAACTTTCATCCTCAAAGTCATGTTAGATGATAAGTTACGCTTTTATGATAATAATAATAATAATAACAACAATATCAACAATAATATTAACGATTATTATTGAAGCGTAAAAGAGCATTTAAAACAAAATGCTTTTTTATGCTTTCCTGATTTTTAACTTAAATGTCTTTATCAAAGTTTAACTAATATAAGACTGTATAAATGACGAGAATAAAAATGACTGTAATGTAATTTGCAAATTGCTTTTGTTTTAATTTTTCCTTTTACCTTTTAATTTTGCCAAGAAGATGGTAGCTCTGTAGTCTATTTTAATAACCGGAGTTGTCTCTTATTGAAAGTCATTTTTCATTGAAAGTAATATGTTACTTATAAAATTGAGTCAACTTTTATATATTTTGTGTTACATCGCTTGCCAAAAAATGAAACTTTATATATTTTAGCTCGATGTGGGGATGGTGACTCGTGATGAATTACCTCTACATTCTGAACCATTTATTTTATTATTTATACAATTATTTGTGTCATGTTCCATAAATTTAGCTTACCGCATTTTGTTGGTTTATCTTGTTATTATCAGTCAGAATAAAAAGCTTTTGTTTACAAACATTAAATAGCCCCTTCTTGTTATGTTTCTATATGTTTTATATTCTTATCGGAATTATTTTTAAATAAGTATTCTTCTTCTTTTTAAAATCCTTGTCAAATTATTTTTCAAATATTTAAAATTAAGTTAACTATTTACCAAATTTGCTTTTGTGGGTTGTTGTTGCGAATTATTCAGCTGTTTATTTTTCGTTCTCATTCTTATTGTTATCATAATATATGTATATATGAGCTGCAAATACTTAAACCATGTTTTCTCAAAAAATAAATAAATAAATAAATAAATAAAAAGTGCTAGTTATTTCTTTTTTAACTTAACATGTTCCTAGATATGAGTAAATATTTTCGTAGTATCTAGTAATACACTTTAAAGAAACATAATTAGGTTTTTCATTTAGTTATTTTTAATTCATTAGTTTTGTGTTGTCTGAAAAATTGTATATGAAAGAGAAGACACTGTTTGAATGTTTTCTCCTCATATATATACAGAGAGAGAGAAAGAGAGAGAGCCTATAAATGCTTAAAACAATACATAACAAAAGCAAAAAATCAAACATAAAAATCTGAAACAATACAATAAATAAAGATTAATCAAATAGAAATAAGAAAATAGAAAATAGAAAAATAAATTTTAAAAATACTCTGCCTTTGCAGAATCGTTATCAAAGTCAATTTATTGAAAGAGGAAAATAAAGTAAGATTATTTTGATAATGGCATATTGGATTAAAGAATTCAAAATATCTCTATTAATTTGTCTGACATCTCAGCAGAAAGTATGGAGTAAATTCACTCGACATTCCAAATTTTAATTAATTAATAATGGGATAAATAAATTGAAGTAAGAGAAGTCTTTGAAAAGCAATAGAGAAAATACGTAATAGGGTATTTGAGTATTATTATTATTATTATTATTATTATTTTTATTATTAATACATTTTTTTTAACGCCATTAACTTTCAAATAATTGAGCGAATAAATCATAATTCTAAAGAACTTTTCGTTGTATCCCTATGAAAATCTATAAATTTTATGGGTTTTTGAAGTCTAAATTTTATGTGTTGGTAAAATTACATAAACCTGGTATTCCATTTAGACATATATTTTTTTATTCTTGCGCCCTCTACCTAACCTTGCTCGTTTTATTTCGTCTTAAAGCTCCCAAACTATATTATGATTTCTTTAATTGTTGTTTCTCATTTTACTTTTATCCCTATAAATTTTGCTTGCGATGCTATACCGAAAATTTAACCTGTGGATAGAAATCATTCTATTCTTAATATTAAATATGTTCTTAAAACTTACTTTTGTTTATCTTATAATTGCTTTAAATTTAATGATTTGTATTATAAACAAATTACGCTTATGGTTTTACCTGATAGTATATACAGTGCAGAGATTGATATGAAGTTTTTGGTAAGAAAAAAATACGGTAGTTTGAAAAATTTTTTTTGTCGTAGATACGTTTATGGCACATTTTCATTAATTGAAGTAAAACATATAACTGATATCGTTGCTTTTTCTAATTCAGTATGTCTAATAATTCAATTTACTTTAGAAATTAAACAACATAATATTTTGTCCTTGATGTTCTTCTAGAACACGGTAGAATTGTAGAACAATTGACTGAGGAATGTTCTTCATTATTAACATTTTTGGTTCTATTACATTTCATTACGGCATGAGTGGGTTTTATTTTTTATTACAATGTGATAATCGTTGTCTATATATGTATATTTATATCTATCAAACAATCTATCTATCTATGTATATATATATATGTAATGTTATAATCGACTGAACTTTTCTCTCGCTTCAGAAGTGCTGTTGCAGTAAAAAGAGACTGTTGCGCTAACTATAAGCATTTTGGTGAATTTATAGGTTTTTACAGGGACGCAACCGAAAATTCTTTATCATTAGGATCTATGAGAACAAAGTTCAGTGGCGTTAAATAAAATATCGTGCAATATATGGAGAAAAATACTCAAACATTCTATTATGGTTTTCTCTCTTTTGTTTGTTTAACAACTCCTCTTTCTTTACTTTATCTACAAAACTGTTAGTTACTCAATGTTCGGAAAGTCGAGTGGAGTCACTCCAGATTTTTCATTTAACATAAAATAACTCCGTCGGATATTGACGAATTTTTTAAAAGAATATACCATTTTAACTAATTTTAACATTTTAACAATATTAACGTTGAAAAAATATTTTAAACACTTACGGTTAAAAATTCATTTTTCATTTCAACATTAAATAAATTCTGACATCGTGTTTACGATTCTAAAATATTAACTTTGAAAAAATATTTTAAACACTTCTTAAGATACGGTTACGATTCTAAAAATATTAATTTTGAAAAAATATTTTAAACACTTCGTAAGATACGGTTAAAAATTCATTTTTCATTTCAACATTAAATAAATTCTGACATCGTGTTTACGACAACTCACGCCATCTAGGTGGAAAAGTTGTTGAAAGAGTTGGTTAAAAATTAATTAAGGAAGAACTAATTAAGTTACAACTTTCATTTGTAAATCTAAACCATTCTCGAATCCATCTGAAGACACACAAAAAATTTCATTAAACTCAGTCCAGCCGTTTAGGAGGAGTTCAGTGCCATACACACGCACAAAAGAAATATATATATAAAGATATATGTATGATATATATTTCCTCATCTCCACAACCTTTTTTTTATACTTTTGTTTCAATCATCTATTCCAGAAATATAACTCAATCACCGTAATCAAATGTAACCTTGAACAGTAAACGAACATTTGAAACGCGCGTGGGCGAAAAGAATTATGAAATGAAAAGGACTCTTATGACTATATATATATACATATATAATATATTTCCTCATCTCCACAATATTTCTTTTTTCTTTTGTATCAATCAGCTATTCTAGAAATATAAACAAACTCAATCACCGTAATCAAATGTAACTTTGGACAGTAAATGAACATTTGAAACGCGTGTGGCGAAATAGACCCTCAAAATTGTAATTTAATTTTATTCTCACAGTCTGTAATAAGCTCTGAAAGATAAAGGATGCATAAAAATGTTTTCCTTAAAGTTAACAATAATAAAGCCACTAAATAATCATTGAGTTGTTTCAATCATTATTCGAACTAATTGATTTTTTTTTTTTTTTTTTAGGAAATATATATATATATATATTTCCTCATCTCCACAACCTTTTATTTATTCTTTTGTTTCAATCATCTGTTACAGAAATATAAATAAACTCAATCACCGCAATCAAATGTAACCTTGAAAAGTAAATGAGCATTTGAAACACGCATGGGCGAAAAGAATTATAAAATGAAATGGACTCTTATGACTATTTATTGTTAAATAAACATTTACAAACTGCAATTTTCTTAAAAGAACTCCTAATCTTCACCCAATGTCGTAATATAATAATAATCTAATCAAATGATTTATGTTGTCTAAAAGTATACACTCAAAATTGTAATTTAATTTTATTCTCACAGTCTGTAATAAGCTCTCAAAGCCACTAAATAATGATTGAAATGTTTCATTCATTATTCGAACTAATTGATTTTTTTTTATTTTTTTTACATCTTAAGAAAAATAATAATAGGCTTATTAACGCAGAAGGATATGCTTCAGTGAATAATTAACAGGCTCAGTTGGATAATCTGAACATTTAGTAGCCAGAAAATGCTGCTAGCTACTGAACTACTGTATAAATGATAAGTGGAAATTCTATTTTTTTTTCTAAAGCCTTAACTTATGTATATTGATAAACGTACTGAGGTATTTAAGCTGTTTAATAATTTACCATATATATATATATATATATATATATATATATATATATATCTTTGTACTTTGAAATCTGTAACTTTTTGGCCATATACTTAGAAATTTATAGAAATAACCTTATTTTACATACAATATCCACCCAAAGTCCTTGATGCAGTATTGGATATTGTATGTATGCATTCATTATTTAGATTCTAATTATCTTTTTTCTTTTTAATTGAATATTCCATTTCTTCTTACGATATTTTTCATTTCTTTCTGTTTTATATTTGAATATATATATATATATATATATATATACACTCTATAACAAAAAAAATCGACGCACCAAGAAGGTGTTATCCAAATTAGACGAAAATTGGTAGATGTGATGTACGTGCGAAGAAAAACAAATGATTACAGTTTCTGAAAATTTGAAAGGTTTAAACAAGAGAAACGGCATCACAAAGTCAACAAGTCAATAACGCATTGGTCCATTTCTGACCCTTATGGAAGCAGTTATTCGGCTTGGCATTAATTGATAGAGTTGGTAGATATGCTCCTGCTAGATATCATGCCAAATTCTGTGCAATTGGTGCGCTAGATTGGAAAAATTCCGAGCTGCTTGTAGGACCCTTTTTATGATGCTCCAAACGTCCTCAGTAGGTGAGTGATCCGGTGACTTTACTGGCCAAAATAATGTTAGGCAAGCAGGAAAACAAGCAGTAAAAACCATCTCTGTGCGTGGGTGGGCATTACCATGCTGAAATATACAATCAGGGTTGCGTGATATGTAGGTAAACAAATAGCTGGCGACAGTCGGGTTGGAATCCCGCTCCGTGAGCTCAACCCCATTTCTATGAGCAACCTATTAATGGTCTTTGAAGTAACAAAAGTACCAGTTGCACGTAGAATAATTGATAATGATGAATTAGGGATTTGAGTACCGCTCTGACGATTGATCGGTTCTCACGTTCTGTCCTCTCTCTAGACCGACTGCTTCCTTCCTGACGCTGTGTTCGGCTATGGTTCACCCATTCCTGTCAATATCATCTAATAGTGGCATCGCTCCTATAAAATTTCGAAACAATTCGCACATTAAAACAACTGGCTTCTTTGAGCCCAAATATACACCTCTCTCAAATGCTGTCATCTGCGCATATTGTTTGCGCACCTGTATGCGAGGCATAGTTACTGGCCATCTGAGTCGACGGAATGAAATTCTAGAAGAATTTATCACCTGTAATTAAAATTTTTCCTTTTCAACATTCTGCCAGTTGCACAGTTAAGATGCGCTGCGGCGTCACATGCTCATTCGATGGCAGCCAAACTTAAAAATTTTGCATTTTCCATCGATACCTGTATGCATGCCAATTTGTGTCCACTTTGCATTACACCTTCTTGGTGCGTCGCTTTTTATGTTATAGAGTGTATATACGTAACTATAAATTTTATAAATTTTACATAAAATTTCATCTAGTTATACGTATATTTAATAAGACTTACGATATAATTTTAAATCGTATCGCTTTAATTCACATAAACTAATATTTATTTTCCAAGAATATTAAAATATGCTTTAATTATCATTTAAAAGTTATCTTCCAAAGAAAATAACTTATAAACCTCATATCAAAAATTAGTCTCAAAAATAGTTTTACAACAGTTAAATTTACGGAAAACCTCGGTTTAAACGTCATACATTTTCCTACGAATCTCTATAGTTAATTAAGAAAGTAATATTCCCGCAATGAATTTTAAATGAAGGAAAAGTAATATTTGAAAGAGAAATATAGAAACTGTTGTTTTCAATTTGGTGGAACAAATGTTCTGAAAGGTAAGTTAAATTTTAATTTAAACGTTCATATTCGATATTATGAGCTTTACAAAAGTTTTATATGTATTAATTTTCTTTTTACTATAATAAAAGTTCAAAAGGAATTTTACGTATGTTAAAATCAAAAACCCATATGTCAAATTTTCTGAAATAACATGCATTTTTAAAATAATGGGTTGCTATTTATTTATTAGCTGAGTAATTTTAAAGTTGGAATTTATAACCTATTTTCTTATTATTATTTTTTTTTTTTTTTTAGTGGTATATTATTTAAATTCTTTTCAGAAACAATTTGATATATCTCTTTTAATTATTTTTTTTTTCTTTTACATGTTCCACATTTTTGGGGGAGAGGGGAATTATTTTAAGTTGCTATTAACAGATATATTAGACTTCTATTCTTACCTCGGTATCTCCTTGTAAGTGTTGGTAGGGATGAGAACAGATAACAATTCTTAGGATTACAACACAAATAATTCGTTGGTTGGTTGTTGGTTGGGGAGGGGTTTACGTCGCACTAATGTTATGTGTGTTGGTTGCTAGGACCCATCTGTCAGCAAAGCTAAACAAAGGCTATGACTCCAGCAACTCTGATCATATCAAGAACATAGAGCAGATATTAGTAGATATACCCTCTAGTTAAGTTAAGGCAGTCGAGGATAGGTTTAGTCGTAGCCTGAGAAGTAGCACACTTAGAGCAAATAGGGAAAACCTTTACTCTATCACTGAAGTCATAGACCTCAGACGACCTCAGACGACCACTGCGAAAACGAGAAATGGCTGTTTGTTCTTGTCCACTTCACTGGAGGCACAAAGTACCACCAGGGCGATTACCCCGATACCAGCGATGAGCAGGAGGGACAGTGGGACCACGTAGATTAAGAGAGCGGGAATACAATTCTAAAAAAGTCAGAGACGCCTGAGAAATCAACGGTAGATCTGCGCCGCTTTTAGGAAGAGAGTCTGCAGTCTCATTACCATCAATTTCTACATGGGAAGGTATCCACTGCAAGCGAATCTCACGAGAGATGGGAAGACTTTTCAGCTTGTTCAAAATAGCCACTCCAGCATTGTCTCCCACGTTATGCCAATTTGAAAGATGTTGGTGACACTCCGGCTATCACTCAAAATCCAGGTATCCTTCGAACTAGGAAGCGTAAATACTCTATTGCGGCCAGCTTCAATCGCTATCAATGCACTGCGAAAAACAGAGCAGCCATCAGGATTTCTTAATTTCATTTGGCACAAGGTATAATTGGATCTAATGTAGACACCACAAACAGAACAAGAATTTTCCTTCCTGCTAACATCTGTATAAATAAGAGTAGCCTCCTTTGATATATCAGCGATTAATTCGAGAGCAATTTGTCTCAGACAAGCTGGAATATCAGAAGATTTATTGACGTGAGTAGGGAGATTTCGATGGAAAAACACCCTGGGAAGACCTTAAGATGGATCACTACAAGAATTTAAGTAATGTGGTTTTACAGTTTTCTATATAGAACCCTCCCCGACCACCTGCCTAAATGGGCTGTTTTTTCTGACTCTCTGATTATTACACCAACCCCGAAGGTAAGCAGAAGTTCGATACTAATGTTATACTATGAACAATTAGAGATAGTTTGTGACACACCCTATTTGTGGTCCGGAGACATGTCATCGCAATTTTGACCCTTCATGGAATGGATGGCTGTCTTGCTTCGCTGACCCCCAGATGTGTAATTCTTGACGAAAATATAGAGGACATTGCGGTCACAACGGGTTTTACGTCCAACAGCTACCATCAATGTATATGATAATCTTCAGTCGGCTGAAATATAGATCCCGCAGTGTCACAATTACGAACTCAGACTACCTACGCATATTACTTACACAGACAGGAAGAACACTTCTACAAATTTCATGGTAACAAATTTGAGACTACAGCGAATCTATGGACAATAACTGTAAGCTTTTTTAGCTTTCCAGATTTTTCCATTGGTCGTCTTAGTTTTAATTGCATCTATAATTTTTTTTGGGAACACTTGAGATTTGTTATTGTTTACAAATTTTGATTTCGAGAGATATTTCTTTTTAAAAGCGAGTACTAGATATTAAACATTTATGTCTTAAAAATATACATTCTTAAATATATATATACACTACCGCTCAAAAGTATTTGCCCACCTTGTTTTTTTTTTATATTTTTACCATATTATTTTTTAGACATATAATTTTTATTAATTAATAAAATACACATCTAATCATTACTAAATATTATAAATTAATTAAGATATAATTATTTTTCAAGAAGTAAATTGATTTTATTAAAAACACCAATGAAAATGAAAATTTCATAGACGTTGTTTTTGGCTTATATTTTTAATTTGGAGATCTTAATTAACTATTTTATTATTTAATAATGATAATAATATACTATGTGTCTGACATATATATTTTGTTTTATAGGTTATCGCCATATTTGTGCTTTAATCCATTAATAATTGAGTAAATTGACAGTGTTCAATTAATACAAGTAGAAATTGAAATTATGCCAAAAAGAAAGGAACTTTCTACTCAGAAACGAGCTATGATTATTGGTCTACATCAGAGTGGTAAATCTAATCGCCAAATTGCGAAAGATTTACGAATTCCACGCCGAACTGTAGATTATAATGTAAAAAAATTTCAAGTATCAAATAGTTTTGCTAATAAAAAACGCAGTGGAAGGCCCCGCAATACAACTTCTACTGATGATAGATATTTAGTTACAACATCTAAACGTAACCGTAGACTCACGGCACCTGAAATCACTGCCCACGTAAATTTAAATAGAGATGTACCCATTAGCGTTTCTACAGTTAAACGAAGACTTCAAGCTGCTGGTCTTCATGGTCGTATTGCTGTAAGGAAACCTTTGTTACGAGCTGTAAATAAGAAAAAGAGACTCCAATGGGCCAAAATACATAAAGACTGGACAACCAAAGAATGGGAAAAAGTATTATGGAGTGATGAATCTAAATTCGAGATTTTCGGATCTAAGAGAAGAATATTTGTTCGCAGATCAGCTGGAGAAAAAATATTAGATCAATGCGTAGTACCTTCAGTAAAGTTCGGCGGTGGTTCCGTAATGGTATGGGGATGTTTTGGAGGTGGTTCTGTTGGAGATCTGGTTAAAATAGATGGAATATTGAAGAAAGAGGGGTACAAGAGAATTCTTCAAAAGAATGCTATTCCATCAGGGAAAAAATTAATTGGAAAGGAATTCATTTTTATGCATGACAATGACCCAAAACATTCTTCAAAGCTATGCAAAGCGTATTTGGAAACACAAGAACGAAAGAATGTCTTAAAAGTAATGCAGTGGCCTCCACAGTCTCCCGATCTAAATCCGATCGAATTGATGTGGGATGAATTAGACAGAAAAGTCAGAAAATCATGCCCGACATCAATTACCCATTTGTGGAGCCTTTTGCAAACAGAATGGAAGAAAATCGGCAAGGAATGCTTGGAAAAACTAATCAAGAGAATGCCAAGAATATGTGCTGCATTAATAAGAAATAAAGGAAACCATATTGATGAATCAAAAATATGATTTAAATATTTATTTTGTTTATCTTTCAGTTTACTTACATCTGTATTTTTGAATAAAATATAAATTATTATGAATTGTCACAATAAATTATTATTAAATCGTCTTACAGCATTATTTGGATGGTGGGCAAATACTTTTGAGCGGTAGTGTATATATATATATATATATATATATATATATATAATAGATATCGTAATATATATATTACAATTTTAATTCTTGTATTATAATTTAAATCAAAAAACGACAAAAGTGACAAAATGGCAAAAGAATGATAAATGATCATTTAATTTTGGTAACTTGAAAAGAAATTGAATATATATATTAGTACGAGAGGTCGTAATATTTCTTTCAAACAGGGTTTTTACCAATTTTTTTCTATGACTTTTAATAAACACACAATTTTTTTTAAAAATATATAAAGCTGAAAATTTGACACTATATCTGTTCGGATTCTTATATTTCATCAAAAATTGACTTTTGTTAATAAGGACTTTTATTAATAAGGAGAAAAATCTAATTAACACCGTACTTATTAGTTCTATCGGATAATTGCTTCAAATGATATTAAATAAAAATCCCATTTTAGTTTTATAATTACTAAAAAGAAAACAAAAATGATGCCAAATATAAATAAATAAGTAAATATATATATACTTTTTTATGGTTAAAAAAAAAAAAAAAAAGAATGGGCAAACATTATTTCAAAATAATTAAAGAAAAAATAAGAAAAATTGCTGTAAAGAAATAGAAAGATTGTAGACAATAAGAGGATGCCATATTCTGAATTTTAGATCTTAACTCCTAGATCTTAGATCTCACTAGATCTTAAATATGAACTTAGGTTAACTTAATTAATTTAAGAGCATGAAACTTGAATCTTTCTTATTTAACTTTAGATTGAAGCTGAAACTGAAATACTTAAGTGAACTATGAAGAGATGACAAAGTCAGATTTAATAAAATAAATTATCTTTTATTTGAGCTTAATAGAAAAAGGTAGGCGTTGGACTTTAATTATATTAAATATCTTTATAAGTTTAAATGGGCAGCCTTCACAAATATTCTAACTTTAAGTAATTAACCACCAATTAATTTCAACTACTTCGTTTAACTTCATTAACTTTTACTGCTGCTACTAATCTTTCATACACGTGAGGATTCCCTTACCGCGGACTACTCGACAACCATCATCTAATACACTACTCTAAGCAGCTAACTCAACAGCCTACCTTCTAACTAACTAACTAACTACCATCCTCTCTCTCTCTCCAACTAACTCCCTTACTCTCCTTACAACTAACTCACTCAAAAGCAATCCTCCATCTCCTTTTATATCGACCAATTTCCAAAATACTTTATAAAATTAGCATATCGCAGATTACAATTTAGTTTGCCATAAGAATAACTCTACTAGACAACTGAATCCTAAAACTTTCGTATTCATGTGTTACTCTTAAAGTGTGAATTTTAATTGTAGCATTACGCTAATATACTACTACTTCACAGTTCCTCCCCAAAAGAAAAATTTTTACGTAAAAATCCCCAACGGGTTTTTACCCGTGAAAATTTTAAATTAAAACAATGCTATGTTAATTGAAAAATAGCCGCAGTTACTTACTGCGAAAATTAAACTGCATAAGACTTTAGAGAAAAAAAAGAGGGGAAAACTTAAATTAGACTGCCCAAGAATAACTATTTGCTTTTAAAATGTAATAAGGAAAAAAATGTTAAGAGTACAGGGCCAAAAAAACCGGACACTTAGCTTTTTAAAAATGTTTCTTATTATGCTGAATCTAAGTCGCTTTACACCGGAAAACCGTTTGTACTCAATTTATCTAACTAGAAGTCCAACGTTTTTACAGCGGGGAATTACAGTCATCTTTCCGTACATGCAAAGGAGAAAAATTTCATTAATTTAAAATAAAAATTAATACAAAAGGGATCACTTAAACACAAAAATGCGATCAGTATTCAATTTAACTTGTAACATAATAATTTTATTGACAAAAAACTTGCTATTTCTTTATCCATCTGCAGGTCAGTCTTGACTCAGAAAAGAGAGTGCTAAGAGAGGGCTTGAGAGTGCAAAAAAAAAAATAGTTTTCAGTTGTCCACTATGATTTATCTTGAAAGAGATCCGCTGTTGGCACGCTTCTAAAAAAACCTCCTTTAGCATCAAAAGTAACAATTGAAGAAATCAGCCTGGATTTTCAGATCAACGACTGTACTTCGGGTTTGAATCATCAGAGAACTTCTACAATACAAAAACTCTTTTTACAGTATAAATTAAAAAAAGGACGTAAACTACAACTTGTATATAAATGACATAATAAGTAAGACATAATAAATAAGATAAATGACATAATAATTGTATAGATAAGCAATATTTCAGCTAGCTATTTGCATACGGAAGAAACTAAATTGTTAGTGTTATTAAGATTAATTGTTAAACGCGAATTTACATGCAAAATAGCTTTAAAAAAAACTCTCTTTTTACCCCATACTAATATATACATACATAGAACTCTTAGTGAAAATTCAAGAGTTTAAAAATAAGAAATATTCATTTTATACAATTTACGACATTTAGAAAAACATAGATAAGGATACAAAATATTTCAAAAAGTTTTCAAAACTGCAGTTGATGGCTGGGAAATAAGATTCACGTACATACATATAGATCATTTACGAAACTATAGAGAAAAATGTTTATACACTTATAAAATTTCATGTTATACAATTTATAAGATATTTAGAGAAATATAGATAATGAATATATACAATTTGTTAAAAAAGTTTTTTCAAAACTGCCGGTGTTGGCTAGGAAATAGAAAAGCTTTAGAGTATATACATATACATCATATGAAAAACTAGAGAGAAAGTTTATATACAAAAAGGTAAGAAAATTTATCGTACTAATCACTGCAGGAGATGGCTAAAAGAGAAACATTTAAGTACATACATATAGATCATTCAAAAACGAAAGGGAGAAAATTTATATACAAATGTTCAAAAAGGTTTTTTACCAAAAACTGCCGGTGTTGGCTAGGAATAAAAAAACATTAACGTACATACATGCATATATTATATACAGAAAAAATTTATGGCATGTAAACAATACATGAAATTTCCGAAATTGAAAGTTCATGCTTCAAGTTTAAATTTAGACTTGTGATATTTTAGAAAGTTCATAGCTTTTAGCTCATGTTTGAAGGTCCAAATGCTTTAATACATGTCCTAGATTTTATAACTGTTCTGATAGAAATGCACTTTACAATGGAAAAAATATAGAACCATAGCACCTGACAGATTGATTCCTTGATATCAGCAAAATCAGAGATGCAGGTCAGACTATCCTGTGGAGTTGCTGTTGAACTTTCAGCGCTGGTAGCTTGTAGAGCGGAGTCCGACATCGGAGAGGCACTTTTCTGGGACGGACTCGAACCCGGTACCTTGTCACTGTCTACAGTTCCTTGAAAAGGTTCCGCTCGCTCTCTACTCGTTGAGATCGAGGTCCTGGAGGGCTTACAAGCTTTCAAACCTTTCACTTCGCTAGTGGAAAGTGCAACTTTTTGTTTTACTTTAGGCGGCATATCATTTAAACTAGCGACCGAGTTATCTGACTTTTTCGTGCGATTTACGACTTTATCATTGAATTTATACACTGTGTGTGCCGAACTAGAGTTAGCTAACGCTGCATTTTGAAATGTAGTACTTTCATTTACATTAACTACTACGTTTTCTTTAAAAGTAGTTACGAGATCTTTAGAAGCACAGTGGTTAAACCTTGCGCTTTCTTTTACCACAGTTTCCGTGAAAATAACAGAATCGGCCGACTTGACTGTTTTTAAATGAGAATTATCAGGAGATGAATTTTAAAATGTATTACTTTCAATTTCTGTTACCCAAGCTTCAGTTACATTTGATATTTCGGATTGAACCGGTTCAGCATTTAAATACGAATGAGGGATATATGAGGCTTGAACAGTAAAATTTAGCTGAACGTTCATTTCATTTAAAGCAAGGGATTGATTTACACAATTACGTTCAATCGTATTTTCCTTTTCAGCCGCCGTCGCTGTACTAAATATTTTATCGGATTTTTCATCCATATCCAAAGGCTGAAAAACAGACGTAAATTGGTCTGTAGTGCTGGTTAAAGGCGTAGTTTGCTCGTTTTCATTAACTTTTATTTGACTTTTGTCACTAGAAATACAGTTTTCATCGCCAGTATTAGGTTGGTTTAAATTAATAGAGCTTGCTTCCTGTGACTTAATAACTTCTTGCGGTTTTTCCACTGGCTTTACTATTGCTTTCCACTGACGCTCGTGAGGGGGGAGGGAACGGTCATGTTCCAATCTTAGTCTGTCATACAGAGTGGCAAAGAGGTCGATGACCCGACTTTTTAGGTCCTCATAAGTTGGATTTGGCCCAAGTGAATGGCAGGCAATTAATTTATGCCACTGTCTCGGTTCTCCTTTTAAGGAATATGCTAACCAAGCATATTTTTTGGATTGATCAATGTTATAAAAGTTTAAAAAATATTCAAGCTCCTCAAAAAATTGAAGCACGCTATTAGTGCCATCAAAAAATACTTGCTCGGGGGGGGGGGGATTCGAGCGAATTTGTGCGAATTTGTGCGCCAGTGTGGAGAATAAGCGGATGCCATATTCTCAATTTTAGATCTTAACTCCTAGATCTTAGATCTCACTAGATCTTAAACATGAACAACTATGAAGAGAAGACAAAGTCAGATTTAATAAAATAAATGAGCTTTTATTTGAGCTTAATAGACAAAGGTGGGCGTTGGACTTTAATTATATTAAATATCTTTATAAGTTTAAATGGGCAGCCTTCACAAATACTCTAACTTTAAGTAATTAACCACCAATTAATTTCAACTACTTCGTTTAACTTCATTAACTTTTACTGCTGCTACTAATCTTTCGTACACGGGAGGATTCCCTTACCACGGTACTACTCGACAACCATCATCTAATACGCTACTCTAAGCAGTTACTCAACAGCCTACCTTCTAACTAACTAACTAACTAACTACCATCCTCTCTCTCTCCAACTAACTCCCTTACTCTCCTTCCAACTAACTCACTCAAAAGTAATCCTCCTTCTCCTTTTATATCCATCAATTTCCAAAATGCTTTATAAAATTAGCATATTGCAGATTACAATTTAGTTTGCCATAAGAACTAACTCTACTAGACAACTGAATCCTAAAACTTTCGTATTCATGTGTTACCCTTAAAGTGTGAATTTTAATTGTAGCATTACGCTAATATACTACCACCTCACAAGCTTCATTATGGAACATTTTTCGAAATTTGAAATTTGTTATACAAGTAGTTCGGACTTTTCTCGCCAAGGTCTTTATAAGCGCTACTGCGATAGCCATTTTAATTCATCTGCAAAATGAAAACAAAAATTAAAAAAGCGTTAAGGGGCTCTTCTGCTAAAGCTATACCAAAGACATTTAACGAGATGAATACTGTAACCAATACTAGGGAATGAAACACAGTTACGACATGCTTTTATATGAAAGAATATATTAAAATAACTCCTGTCGTACTAAATTAAATTCCGTTTTGTGCAGAATTTTATACCTATTACTTAAAAAAAAATAGCTTTTATTTTTTATCTTTTATTTATTTATTTTTTTTTTTTAGGACTGAGGGCCTATTAGTCTCAATCTGGGATTTTTGCGTTGTCGTTTTCGATAGTTGGACATTTGTCGAAATCATTTTTCGATAGTTGGACATTTATCGAAATCTAAAATTTATCGAAAATATAATTGAATAATTTGAAAGCGATGTTATAATTGAGAAGAAAAAAAAAAAAGAAAAAAAAAAAAAAAACTAATAGTCCTCCGTCCTAAATTAAATTCTGCTTTTGCCAGAATTTCATCATTTTTTTTTTTTTTTTTTTTTAAGAAAAAGAAAAGAAAATTAATAATAATCAATATCGTTACAAGAGATATCGAAAAAGTTTTTTTTTTTTTTTTAATAATTTTGAATTAGGAAATAAATAGTGCGCGTGCAATAATATGAAATAAAACTAAATAAAAATGTGAATTTAATGATTTGATTTTTATATAAAACACGATCGCGTGCTATCTTAAAAAGTAGATGTAAAATTTAAAGTTTAATTTTCTTGGTAACAATTATAAATTAAAATAAATAATTTAACGAAAGTTTAGAAGTTAGAATTTCTAATTTTCTAATTTTTTTTTTTTTTTTTTTTTTTTTTTTTTAACACAATTGATATATTTTGGAATATCTAACATTTTCATACATAACTAAACATGCTTATATATTCATATATATATATTTAATCTAATCACTACTTTTTATTTACACGTATTCATGTTGAATAAAATAAAAATCACAGCATTTAATCAAGTGTAATGACATTTTATTTTTTTTCGTATCAACTCCATGTTAAATGGACTGTTAAATGTTCTCTGTAGTATTGGTTAGATTTTTTCTCATTTTGTGGTTACTGTGCGATAATTTAAAGAGCAGAATAATATATTTTCCTTCAAAATAAAAATTTAATTTCGTAAAATCTTATTTTTTCTTAATTCATCCTAATGTTATTTGTTTAATGTAGCATTTCAATACGATCTCAGGATTTAAAAATACACAGTGTATAGAGTACCGTCGTTTTTAGTAAAATATAATGTTTAATCTCCCGGAAAATGTTACTTTGTCTTGATACATTTCGTTTATTTTCTAGTTCATGAAATTTATTAAATAAAAAAAAAAAAAAAAAAAAAAAAAAAAAAACTGCCAAAATCTGTAGTAAATGTATTTAATTTGACACTTTGTCGAGAAATTACCTGAGGAAAATAAATAAGTAATTATATAGATAAATCTGCTTGCTTCATCGTGGAATTGGATATACTTTTAATTTTCAAAAAAAAAAAAAAAAAAAAAAAAAAAAAAAAAATAATAATAATAATTTTAGATGTATTTAAAAAAAAAGAACTTTTATTAAAAAATGTATATAAATTAACGAACACAAAAGCCTTAGCCAATACGAAATACAAGATCCGAATATGGAATAATATTTGTGTTTTCTTTCCGTTCACACCAGTATATGCCTTTAGTTGTAACAATGTTCTGGTGTATTTAGATTTAGACCACATTTTGCTCAGCTGCTATTTACTTACACTTCTGAATACTTTTAGGTATAAAATCTAACTAATTGTCTTTTAAAAAATGTGAACTTTTTATAATTTAATAATGTGATACTCAAAGAAAAGAAAAGAAAAATGATAAAAATTTTGTATGTGATGTTTGCACTTACTTATATTAGGGTTTGGGAAAAATGTAATCCCAGCTTACTGTATGCATATAAAGTATTTAAAGAAATATTTAAGTAGATTTTCTTGAAGTGAAAGTTTTCAGGAATCTAGGACTTTTTGAATTATTGAAATACGTCATTTCCGTACTTCTTCAACTATCACTAGACATCTTAAACTTTTTAAGATTCCAAGTTCTCAAATTAACATTAAAAGACAAACGTCCTTTGGTTCGTGCAGTTCCTAGTGCTGTAGGATTTAGTAATTTAATATAATAAGACTTAATACAAAAATAAATAAATAAATAAGACACTAGAAAAAGATAAATTATTATAATAGCGTACAAATTATTTTCATTAATTTTTGTTTCCGACTAATGGGGAAAATCATCCTTCTATTATGTATTGCATTAATATTCACCAGAATTTATTTAATTAGCTTGATTTAAATTGATATTTTAATTAAATTATTATTAGTTTATTTATTTATTTCAATTATTGTTTTAATTTGCATTGAATATTCTAGCATATAATTTTTTTAACCAAAATTATTATAAACAAAAATGAGAACAATTATTATTATTATTTTTTTCTAAGTCCACAAAATTAAGAATCCTTAAAATCAATATGGCAAATTTAAGTTTTAATAAAATTCTTCTGTAAAATTGTAAATTAGTACATTGTGGGGAATGTCCCATTCATCCCCATTTAAACTGTCCCATTCATCCCAACCATCACATGATCATATAAAACAGGAAATAGGCTTAATGAGCAACTGTCTATATTCTTCTTGGATATCATAAACATAATAAAAAAATATGTCTTTTCACCATATAAGAGTTATATTAACTTTAAGGAAATAGTTAATTTCTTAACTAATACCTAACTGAATGAGTAAAAACTTACTTTGGCAGCTAAAAAAGACACTCTAATTTTTTTCTGTGTTTCTATGAATAGCACAATTCTGAAACTACACTTGATGAATGACCTCAGTGTTGCCATATATCAGAAAAATTGTCATGTTTCCGGTGCTTGTAAAACATACAAATTTTGCTGTTGTCCCATTCATTCTGCGTACCATTCAACCCCACTCTCCCCTAAAATGTAGAGAGAAGCTTTTCAATAAATGAATAAATAAATTATTAAATTTAGTACAAATCAATAAAAATGTCCAACCAATTCAACCAATTATAATTTAAAAATTTAGATAGACAATATGACACATATTTTAGAGCATACATAATACGTAACATAGTAATCATTGTTATTCATATTTTTTCACTACATACTATAAGCATGACAGATTTTGGATAATCTAGAAGATGGAAAGTTAATTTGAAATCGTCTTCTTAGCTTTTGGAAGTGGTGACAGCGGACTATATGAACATCACCTCATTATTGGCACTAAATTTTAAAGCGAAATAGAGGTTTTCAGTTGTAACGTTACACACGTGGCAGCAGGAATCGACAATGTCGGCACTCGAACATTATTAAGATGCCTTAATTCTTCACTTCTATATAATTTGTTGTTAGACTCCCGGAGATGTCAATAAATATACTTATAAGCGCGTAAAATACTTCTTCGGTTATAAATCCTATGTGGTGAGAAGGACTCACTTCATGTTCGAGGGAATTCGAAAAAGCTAAAGAGGCCATAACCAAACACCTTTAAAATAATATGAAACATCTGGATGAACAAAGAATGTTCCGCTTCCTCTGGACAAGAAATAAAACTGTCAGGCCATAAAACACAAGACAACATCGCTGCCTACACCGACGTGTTAAATATGATTTCAAATCCACGAATTTGATCTATAAAACTTTGTAGTCCATATATGTTTCAGTAGGATACCAATACAATCTATGTAACGTATGTAATACAAGAATATAATAATATTAATTCTTTCCATACCATTATTCTAAATTTATGGCCTTCAACACTCTATAGAATTTCATTAAAATTCAAAATGTTGATCGTTGTAGTATACGATTAGTTACCTTCTTCGAGAAAAATCTCCAGTACCTGCAATTTAAAACAAATTATTGTAAAATTTGAGCATTTGATGGTTTATTAAAGGTCATCTTATTAATTTGAAAAAAATACATGACAGGTTTACAGGCATAACTTTATATTTACGGTCAGTGACTGCAACACCTTTTGCCGGTCACTGGTCGCAAAAAAAAAAAAAAAAAAAAAAAAAATCTCAAAAGTGAAAGAAAAAGTTTTATATTCAAAATACATTGAATATTAAACGATGTAACGACAAAGTATAGATGGAATATTTCTTTAATCTTTGAAAACTGCATGATATTATTTTCTTGTTTAAAAATGGAATTACTGGTTTACAATTCATAATTTAGATTCCCCGATATAAAGATATATGTAGCGCAAATTTTCTTTAAACATTAATTTCAACCGTCTTATAAAACTGCTGTACTGCAAAATGTATTAATGTTATATTTTGTATGCAGGGAAACGTTAAAAACAAACAATTCTAAGAAAAACTCAAAAATATTATGGATAACTATTTCTTAACTGGTTGGCATTCGTCTTCTTAGCACTCGGTTTTTACCCTTGTGTTTCAAAATTTACTTCTCCTTGCTTGTTTAGCTCTTATGCCATTTAGATTATTTTCTATCGTTCTGAATGATATTTTAAAAATAAAGACATCATGGTTTTTGCATGTTTTAATATCCAAAAACTTCCAAGAAATTAAGAATGACATCTTAATCACGTACATAACATTTTATTATCATGTGCCCATTTGTTTTTTCATTGCATTATCATTTTCCCGTAATGTAGTTGAATTTATATTTATTTTATTTCTTATTATTATTTTTCCGTACAAATAAAAATTTCTGGTGAAAAATAAATTTTTAAAATGTTTTCTTTTATTAAAGTTTTGATTTATGAATCAACATATTCTGAAAAGCCATCTAGTTAATCAAGCTTCGTTTACAGATAGTAAATATTTTATGCATTTTTGAAAAATGATTAAAAATAGAGAGTATTGCCTCAAATGAGCCAATGATTTTTGTAAGTTAAATTTGTTATTTCAGTTAATGGAAATTCCCGAAATTAATGACATGTAAAAATTTTAGGATATTTCGTAATCTGCTGAATCCAGATCATTAGTGCCCATTTGAAATATGTTTATTTTTAAAACATCTTTTAAATGGTATAACTTCCGTAATAATATGTGGAAATTTAATATATCTCGTTATTTAACAACAGTGGGGGATATCTGGAGTTTGTTGTTCCCAGCTTGAACTAACATTATGACCAAAAATAACATTGTCCATGCAGTAGCCGAGAAATTCAACTGTCGTAGATTGTAGATGGACATTTGCCACAATCGAAACGAATTTAAACTTCTCGTCTTAGCTGCTTGGAGTTCTCAGTGGATTTTCTCAAAATTTCTCGTAAATAATATGCAAAATCTTTTAAAAAGACACTCACGAAAGCCATTCTTTTAAAGCATAAATCTTTTGTGTAAGCAATCAGTCACACGTTTACACGAACAAAACAATAACCTTCATAAAGTATGTTAAAATTGCGGCTTTTTGATTAAGGTTAATTAATTAAATGCTTTGAACAGAACTTTTCTCTTCAAAACGTGTTTAAAACGTCTGATTAATTAATTTTTCATCGAGAAATCACTAAGTATTTTCCATATTTATCTTAAAAAATCATAATAAAATTCGAAGAGAAGACAACGTCTTTAATTCGATTTAATTCTATACGACGATTTTATTCTAAAGAAAGTGGAAAGTAATAAACAGTAGGACTATCAAAACATTTTTCAATATCTAACATTTTAAGCTTGAATGAACAAGTCATAAACACTTCACACAGAATTCTTTTTTATTTGCATAGATTACCTTTCCTTCCTTTCTATAGACAGAGAATCACGGATGAATGAATAAAACATGTCATGTATGAGAAATTTTGCGATTTTTATACAAAATTATAAAAAGCATGAAATGTAAAGGAAGAGCTAAATTTATTGAATTTTATTGAAGGATATTTTGTAGAATAGATGACACTGCAAGTAGCATAATTAAGCAGTATTGAATAACCTATAAGAGTATAATTCAGCCTTGGTAATCAATAAGAAATACAAACATATTCATAAATAAAGATTAAAGAAATAATAATAATAATAATAAATTCATCACACAGAATTCTTTATTGTTTATGATATGCATAAAACATTATTTAACTTATTTTGAGATGAAAAAAAATTGATTTGATAGTTTTATGATTTATTTTTTCTTTTAAGCAGAAAACCCCTAATTCATAAAATTACTTAGTTACGTTCAGTAGTTAATCTGATTTAAATAATTCTCTTACAAATAATAATGTTCCACTATTTATTTATTTTTAAATTTAATACAATTTTGGTATTTTATTAAAGATGGCATTTACTACACCGACTGTTGAAGACAAAACTTAAATGATTTAATTAGAAATATGGAAAATAATTTTGTTTTATAATGTAAAGTTTAAGAAAAATGTATAAAGGTGTGGCTGACGTTACAAAATAGAAACATGTCCGATCGTGATATGTTAAGTCTTTCTTCTTAAGTATTAAGTATCTTTCTCTAGTTTTACCCTGCTGAAATTTTGTTTTCACTCAACATGAAACATTTGTACTGTAACATTATCTATATTAACATGAAATATCCAGATACATATTGGTATTTGCAAAAAAAAAAAAAAAAAAAAAAAAAAAAAAAAAAGTTAGCGTCCAATGTCCTCACTTGAGGACAGCTGGTAAAATAGCAGGTACATTTTTTGTGATTTCTTGAAATGATTTCTTTTTTTTAGTGACAGTTTATAGCGTCACTCTAAATGGTCCCTGAAAGTTTTATGTGCCTAATATTAATTATTACTTCATAATTTGGATAGTATTTTTTTTATTTTTTAATCGTAGTACATATATTTGATTTTTATTCATGTACAGAAACTTAAACCAAGTTGAATAATAATATCTATCATAATACATTATTTTCGATATCTTTATCAACGTATAATAGGAAATTAATGTGTTACCTCAAAGATTTTTTATCTCGAAGTTTTCTCGCTAGAACACTAAACGGCAATAAATGACGATAGGCTTTAAATTTAAAACTATCAGAAGGAATGTTTAAGTTAATATATTTTACTGTCAGTTGTCTATATTAATTTAGAAGTGAAATAATCAGCTAACAATATTTTGCAAACTTAATTCGGGCGTTAACGAGTTAAGTTAATTTCAGTTTGAAATTTTATAATATTTTGTGAAGAAGCATGTTTTTTTTTTTTTCTAAATATATGCAAAAGTTTGTTTCGGCTTATTATTTAGTATTATCTCTAACTTTTTTGATGTAGAATTAGTTATTTTTCCATTAGTACCAAATTTTAATTGAAAACCTTAACTTCAAAATACAAGATGCAGTTTTTGAAGTCGTTAGTTTTGCTTTCTGTTTATATCTTATCCTGGCACGTTAATGTAAAACAGTTCTATGTTAAAATTAACAAATAAATAAATAAAATTATTTCACGCCTTTTTAAACTTTGTGTAGGGATTTTATACAATATAGAATTATTATACAATAAACAATAAGTAAATTTATGTAATAAATAATAGGCAGCTGTAGGTATTATATAATAACTATTATATCATCTGAATGAAATTTGGGATTTATAATATATTATTATGTTTATTATAATTGTAGTGTTACTTTAATTAATCTCCTCAATAATTCAAATTTATTGTTGTAATATAAAGCTCAGTCATTTCCAATAATTCCTTCATAATATATATAAATAAAGAGAAGTGTATGTGTCTGTGTGTCTGCGCTCTGGTGCTCACACAACTAATCAAAGAGCTACAAATTAGGCATACGAGTACCGGGGACCCTGTAGGTGTGCAACGCATCAAGAATTTTTCGAATTTCGAATTTGAACTTTTTAAATTATTATTATTATTATTATTATTAATTTGAATTTTAAATATTGGCTTTTATGTTTCATTTTTCAAGAATTCATTCTTCTATTGTAATCTCGTCTGCGTATCTTAGCAACGGCTATTACGCAATTTATTTTTTATTTAATACATTAATTTGAAGGGAATATATATATATATATATATATATATATATATATATATACATATTAATTTATTATATTTATTGAAAATCAAATGGTAATGCAATAGAAATAAACTATTATTATAATTTTTATAGTATAACAACTTTTTATTTTTCATTTTAAATTAATTCCTTTATAATAAAAATCCTATATATATATTTATTATACTATATTTATACTATATTTATTATACTATATATATATATAGTATTTATTGGGAGAAAATATGGTAGTATACAGTACAAAGGATTAAACTGATTACAATTTATTTGTTTTTCATGTATTTAATTCCTTTTAAAATAAAATCTACTTTTTATTTTATTTTATTTTATTATACTGGTCGGAATCAAATCGCAATATAGTGTAAATAAAGGGGGCTATGAAAGACATGGTTCAAAAGCTAAAATATATAATAGATGCTGAGATACAGTCATCTTTAAAATCGTAGATAACAGAAAATCCAAATGACGTCGTTAAATACCTAGAATGAAGTGCCCGTGAAAGACCTTTCTGCAGACAATAGGAACCAGGACCCGATGCAGTACGGGCGGAAACAAGAGATGCCATAGGCAGCGGGTATCCGAAGCGAGGTCTAGAGCGATTTCAATGTAATTTTATTATTATTATTTATTTATTTATTTATTTATTTATTTATAATGTGATGTAAAAAATAAATACTGATCCAATTCTTTTGAAAATTCAGTTAATTATAGTGACCCGGCATAGTCTGGAAGTTCACAATTATTCATTGCTGAAATTTTCACCAAGATAATTGTAAGTCACATTCAGTGCATCATTTAAGACAGATAAGTAAACACATATCAATGGAAAATCAAAGGAAAATATAGCAATTGAATAAAAGAATAAATAATAGATTTGCTACAAAATAATAATAATAATAATAATAAATAATAATAAATAAAATTTAAATAAATAAATTTAAATAAATAAAATTCATTAATTACGCGTGGACTTAAAAGAAAATGAATGTCTATTGAAAATATTGCACGTGTGTAACGTTCTGCGACATTTCTAATATCATTCATAAAAAGATTATAAATATTTTATTTATTAATTATTTTTCATAAATAAGGTAATGCTCAAGTATGTTTTAGCGTTTATAACTGAGTTAGATAAGCAACATACAGAAGCACACATATATAATTTCATTTCATTTCATTTCATTATTATTATTATTACTATTATTATATATTTTTAAAACTTTATAATAAAAGTTTTTTAGTTTAAAATATTTTAAAATGATATTTATGAACATGCTTTTACTTTTGAAACTAATAAACATTTAACCATTTACAATAAAGTCTTATTTATTTTTTATTTTTTCACATTTACCATTCCATTTTTTTTTTTTTTTTTTTTTTTTAATATATAAAAATTTAAATGCGAAGTAATAAAGTTTAATTCATTTAATGGGTTACTTCTTTCATGGCAGTATAAATCGCATGCATTTTCTAATGTTTAATTTTGAAGAACCCGTTCTCGTTTTAATGAAAACATGTTAAGAGTCAAAGTATTTGTTAATTAATAGCTCGAGATTGTTAATTGGAACGTACGCTCTCAAAGACTGTATTTAATAAAATTATAATTACCGCGACATGTTTTACGACTGTTTGGAATTTTGACTGTTAATAAGTGACTTTACATTGACATTCTTTCAGATATTTTTAATTAAAAAACTCTCTCTATAACGTAATATTCCAAACCAAAATATTCCAATCCATGAAAAATGTATTAATACTAATACATTGTTATGCATTTGTACTAATTCATACTTTTCATTAAGAAAAAAAAAAAAAGAAGAAGAAGAAGAAGTGGAAGCTGTGTAGTGAAATAAAGATGTTCAGAATTAATTTTACAGAATTTTAACATGTGTTTATTACATACAGGTTCAATAATTTTTGTAAAACAGTAAAATATATGTAAAACAATACATTAAAATTACGCTTGCTCTTGCAAAAAAAAAAAAAAAAAAAAAAGTATTAAAAATCTTGAGTTTTTTAAAAACTTTGAGAATATGAAATAATGATAAAGAATTATAAAGAAACGAGAAATTTAAGATTTGGTAAGTGGAATATTTTTTATCAAGTTAACAGACCTTTACAAAATGTTCTTCTCGTTGTTTGAAATATATGTTATATATATATATATATATATATATATATATATATATATACAAAGTAAAAATAGTTTTTTGTATACACGTTACTTATTAGATTCTATAACTCGGGGTTTTCTAGAATTAATTGTAGTTTAAATCAATACAAAAAACCCTTAGCGGGTTAAAAGTTTGTGACGCAGCACTGTACTTTATGGCTATAAAAATTAGAAATACGGGTCTTAAAAATAATGATATCAAATTTTCAGTGCTATTAATTAAGAATTACATAGATTTTATTATTTGATTTTGTTTTTTTCTTTTATTTATTTTTACAGTGTAAACGTTATTTTCAACATAAAATAATATACAACATTTACTCACCGATACCTTTTCATTCACATCTCTTATACTATGGAAGCATGTGTTTAAAAAGAAATTATATGAATATGAAATTTTATGAAATTATATGGCTTTTAGAATTCCCAAGGTGTTCTCGAGACACGGGGGCAAGACTTTAAACGAAAAATTTTCTTTCATATTTTTCTAACGAATAATTATAGAGATTTTTTTTTTTTTTTTTTTTTTTTTTTTTGGTTAAAATGTTGTTTTGAAAACGTCTTTCCATCAAACAAACAGAAGATTCCCCCCTCTCCAAAATTTTCCCATTTACAAAATTAAAATTTGCCTATGTCTGACTCCATGTGCTCCCTTCCCCCACCATGCACATTTGTTTTCTTCTTAACTAAACAAAATCCTGTAAAAATTGTCGAAGACGTGTTTTACAATTTTTAGAAATTCTGAAAATTACTGGATATAGAAAAAACAAATAGAATATTGAAAAACAGTGTCGAATACGAATTGTATTCGACACTGTTTTTCAAGATTTTGTATGAACTTCGGAAACACACTTTTCTAAAATCGATTAAATTAAATTAATGAAAAAAAAAGAACAATTTGCTTAGCTTTTCGTATAATACAAAATGAATTTAAATCAGTTTGATTTAAAGTTGTTTTCCTAAAATAGATTGCGATTTTTATAATCTAATGCAAACACAAGTTCCTGTAACAATCTTTGTGTTATCAGAAATTTTAAGCAAGGCAAAATCATTTAATTTAGTGTAAGTAATAATCGTTATGGTTGTTGGTTTGGTTATCAATCGTTGTTATTGTTGGTCAATTTTTAAGTTTTTAAACTGATTAATTGATTAGTTTTGTAAAGTAAAAACAATTACTTATTGTAATTTTACTTAATTTTTTGTGTTTTAGTTAAAAAATTAAAATTACCTCAATTTACAGTCAGCAGTTTTTCTCCTAACACTTTTAATGTTTTATGGATACTGTGTAGGAAGGCTATATTTAAAAAACAAAAAAAGTGATAGTTAAAAAATAAATAAATAAATAAATAATAATAGTAATAATAAAAACCCTCCTTTGTAATGGAAATAAACATCCTTGAATCCCATTTGAATCTCAGTGTCATTTAATAGTTAACAATATAATTCACTAAAAAAATATTCCTGAAAATGTTATGACATATTTTTTAAAGTAGTGTATACAAAATTTTCAATGTATTATTAATTTCCAATTTAAAGGTTGCAGATGCATGGTAATTTCATTTTATATCAATATTATATGTAAGAAATAAGTTTATACAAGTTAAGGAGGATTTTTCTTACCTTTTTCTTCTAGAGTAGCTTTTATTGTTAAATTCGTGCCTTCTCCTTACTGTTAAATTTAAGAAAGAAAAAAAGAAAGAACAATTATTATTTTTTAGGTATAGATTTGATTTAAAAGAAAAAAAATAAATGAAAATAGAAAAATATTTAAAATGTGAAACTTTTATACAGGTAAATATTTAAGTAGTATAGTTTTTAAATAGAAATTTAATGAACAGAATAATTTATAAAATAATAGACTATATAATTCTTAATCATTTTACCAGTATGCTTTGCAGAAATATATTATTTCGTAAAATTAAGTATTATAATGCGAAGAAAAAATTAAATTAATTAATATTTTAAAAAATAAATTATTGGTTTAAATTGAAGTCAAATAAAGATATGTTTCACTTTATTTTTTTTAGTACTGATTTTACTAATTTTAATTCTGTTTTAAGAGTTTTTAAAATGCATTTTAAGTGTTTGGTAACCGAGTTATTTTTTTTTTATTATTTCAATTTTATTATAATATTATTTTATAATAGTAAAATAAATGAAATAATTAAATAGCAGAAAACATGAAATTTTAGAATTTTATTTGATGTATTATAACTAATATATTCTTTGTAAAATATTTCATTTACATACTATATTATAGGAATTTAACTTTAAGAAAATCTTAATCTATTCAAAATTTTTTACAGCTTAACATTTTGTAATATGTATATATATATATATATATATATATATATATATATATATATATATATATATATATATATATATACTAGAAATTTAATGAGCACATTAATCAATTCTTTTTTTTTTTTTTTTTTTTTTCGGATTTTTTCTATTTATAGTTTATGTGATTTATCAATTAGTTAAAAAAAAAAATTACTTATATTTGCATATGATTATGATATTATCTATCATTTTTATGAAAGTCAAGAAAAAAGTTTTTGCTGTTGCGATCCCTTTTTAAAATAAAACCAATTTTGAAAGTCAACAACGTATCAACTTAAAAGCAATGTGAATTGAATGAATATTTTTGATAAAAAAAACATTATATTAAATATAAATACCTAAATAAATATAAAGAAAGAAAAATATTTTATTTTTGTATTAAGTTTAATTTATACACTAACTGCTGATAGATGAAGCCAAATTACCTATCTGAGACTGAATATTTCAAATGGAAGCGAAGTCTGTATTGTATGCATCCGCGAACGTTCCAAACCGGATTACATTATTTTCTTTTGAACGATGAGAAAGAAAAGAGTGTAATCCGCGAGGTAATATAGTTCCATTATTAAAGTAAAATATATAAAAAACAAGAGTTTTTTGGGTAAAACGGGGAACGTCACGTTTCTCAGACAAAAGATATTAATATCATATAACAACTTCATTAAATTTGTCCGAGCGGTTTTCGAGAAAAACAAAAGTTACACAATTACCATTTTTCCTTTGAAGTCTTAAATTGCAATTGGAGATCTCAAAATATATAGAATGTGGAAGTGTGAAACTTTCAGGATAGCACCAGGAAGAAGATAAAAGATTATTCTGAAAATATTAGATCAGAATATCTCCAATTTGCTGAGATATTAAGTGTCGGCGTTTCCAAATTCCTTTAATCTAAAATTAGCTGTATATATGGTGTCGCAGGTATGCTTCGTTTGAGCTTTGCTGCGTCACGGAGACACGGCCGTGTCTCATGATCCTAAAAAAATCTGTTAATTTATAATAATTGGACTATTATATAAAAATGTAATTAATTAGTAAAATATTATTTACTGAATAACTCCACCATCTCGTTATGATCATTGTTTAAATGTAAATTTAAAAAAAGGTAAAAACTGAATAAAAATACATAGATATAGAGTTAGCTAATTTTCCATAATACAGTTTTATGATTTTCACATTCATTTAAAGTTAAAATAATCGGAATAATAATTAGTTATTACATTACGATTTTTTTTTTTTTTTTTTTTTTTTTTTTTTTTTTTACAAATCATGAATTGTTTTCCTGAACAACAACTATCGGTTTCTTATCACTCAAAAAAAAAAAAAAAAAAAAAAACAGAAATATTATATCAGGGAATATATTAAAGGCTTTAAAATTTCTTTTTGCATTGTGAATTCATTAAATTGATAACATTGAGTGCTATAACGAATATATATATATATATATATATATATATATATATAGAGAGAGAGAGAGAGAGAGAGAGAAATTTTTTTGTCATAGGAAACTAATTCCATAAAAAAAATAAGGCAAACAGATAAGGCTATTGGAAAAAACAATAGAACGTTTAAGTCAAACTATACAGAATAGTATATAAATTGATTAAAAGAAAAAAAAAAGAGCTCTCTCAAAGTATTTTTAGAATGTGCTTCAGGATTTTTTTTTCCTTAATCTGGTGTGTCAATCACACAACTTTTTTTACCCTTAAACTTAATACTTTAAATATAGATTGTATATTAAGGAGTAAGATAACGAGTACTGTTATGTAAACTTATGTTATAACAATTCAAATTAGGCTTCCGAACAGCTTTATTTGACAAAAATTCTGTATGAAGATTGTATAGTTAAATTAAATTGCATAGTTAAGTGTAAAGAAAATTCTTCAAATATTCTAAAATTTTATTTTTGGTATTTACAGATGGTTTAGGTATTTATTGGATTACTTGAAATTTAAATTGTTAAATAAATATTTTAACATAAAATACATACATGCATACATTAATTGCAATTGCATAAGAATGTTTCCTATTTTTGTAGCATTTAATTTTTGGAAGTTTTTTTTTTGTTTTTTGTTCTAGGAAAAAACATCCCCCACAAAACGTCCTCTGGAAAGATCATCCCTCGGAATAAACGCCCTTTGGAAGAAACTTCCCCCGGAAAAATGTCCCCGGATAAAAATCCCGGTATTTTCTAAATTTTATTTTTACATCTTAAAAGTTAAATTATTACCAAGTTTATTTATTATTCAAAATTAAAAACATAATTATATAGAAGAAAGATATCATATGCTTTGGTCATCCCAAATTTTCTTCTGTACCATTTTATACAATAGCGACTAATATGCATAAGCATATTCACTGACTTTTCAAATTTTCTGAAGGGGCACAAACAGCCTTTCGTTTCCTCTAAGCAACAAATCTTTGCTCCAATCCCTCGCCAACTGCACACACTACCTTATATCAAGTTCTTTTTAAAATAATTCTTTTTTTTTTTTTTTTGTATGAGATAAATAGTAACTTTTGCTGTTTCGGGCACTCTGCTATATTTTATGTACGAATAACAAGTGAACAATTGTTACAGTCTAAAATAAAATGGTTAATTAGAAAATATTTCAGAAAAATAATTTTATTTTGTGCCCAAAACTGCAAGACTGGATAGAAATCCGCGCATTGTGTCTGTAATTGTGTCTGTCTGTTATCAGCATATCTCATGAACAAATAACAGCAGAAATTCCAAACTTGGTATTCTAAATGTATACCATATAGGGAGGCTACACTAATATTTTCGTTGGGATTGAGGAAATGGTTAGTGTATAGGTACATCCAAGAGAAATCAAATGCATTTATGTCTATGGAGAAATTTCTAGTAAGTACAGTGTAGCATCTATAGGCTAAATTAAACAAAACAGAATGAACAAAATTTATTGTATTCATAAAATCATGTTTTGTGTAGACTGTTGTATTGAAATCCTTCATCATTTATTTACAGGACTACCCAAAGTATCTGGATATATTTCGTCTATATTTGGAAATTGATGGAATTGTAATTCTTTTTGTATTAGATGTTATCCAAATAAGACTAAATTTAAGTACACAATATCATTTATATTGCATTTTGATTATAGACAATATGCAGGGCTATCCAAAATTAATCTAAACGTACTTTTTTATTGAATATAATTGATGGAAGTGCTTTGCAACATTTTACTATATCGACGAACACTGCTCAAGAAGCAAAATTAATTTTTCATACGCATACTGTAAACAAAGAACTTTTTGAATTTTTAACTCTGGTTTTTGTGTAATATGACATTTTGAGATGTCTTGTTTAAGAAAACCCAATTTAGCAAATAACAGCAGGAAATTCAAATTTGGTATTTTGAAGTCCGTATAAGGCTGCCACTTAAAGAGATGTTCAAGATTGGCATGTTTGAAGGCAAATTAATAAAAGTTTTGATGTTTTTTAAATAATTGTATGTAATATAATTAAACGGGAGATTGAGGGAGGCGGTAGCTGACATTAAACAGATTTACATGTAAAACAAAACGGTTCCTAAACCTATTTTATATTATTTTAAAAGTACGCTAAACTTCATTATCTTACGCTATTGGTCTTAAGACTTAATATGCAATCTATCTTTGTAGTATTGAAATGCAAGGTAAGAGAAAATCGTGTGAGTGACACGCCAGATTATTATTATTTTTTTTATTTATAAAAAAAAAAAAAAAACTTTATTCAAACACTCGTCAAATATATATATATAAATCATTTATGTGGTTCACTAGTTAAACTCATGCAGATTACATAGATTTTTTTTTCCAGATTCAAAGTGGCACCAGTTATAGTGCGTGCCGCAGATCGCCTGAAGTTTTCAACACGCTTCGGGCTAATTGCTGCAGTGTCACCATTTTGTTATGTATTTCGAAAAAACGTTTTATAATATACTTAAATATATACTGAATAACAACCCCAAGTATTTTTTCTCTATCATCTTTCCTTCCTTAATAATTCACTATTCCTTAATAATTCACTTTCAGTAAGACCGCAGTGTTTGTTAGTGCAAGTTTATCCTTCAGACCGGTGGCTCGCAATCTGGAAAGAAGGTGCCATTTATTGATTTTCTTTTTAACTTGTCATTGCATATTTTATTTCACTGAGAAAAAAAATATACCGCCTTCCTCTAGAATGAATAAATGGCCTTTTTCTAAGTCCCTTAACTAGAAATATAGATTTCCGATCTATTTGCAAATGCTCTAGAATTCTAATAGGGGCTTCTAGAACTCGCTTTCCAAGGGGACTAGAATTTATGAGGATGACATGGAAATATTTTTTCTAGAGCCACAACTTAGATTCTAGATGTCAGTTACAGAATTTTTTCTCAGTGTTTCAAATTCTTCATTCTCTTATTTTTGTACAAATATATATTCTGGTAACATACAGATTTACTTTTTTCTCTAGTGTTATTTCTAAATGTTGTAATGTATTTTTTTTCTTTTAATTGTATGAGTTTTACACCTTCAGTTGTTTTTATAAGTTTTTGAAGTTTTCTGTGATTAAATAAGGCTCTACTGCAAATGAAATAAATAATAATAATAATAATAATAATAAAGAAATTGTAGTGTATTACTTTTTGGAGTAGAAATTTGTCTTCAAATATTTTGAAGGATGGTACCTATGTTGTTAGCCCCACCACTAATACAGATTTTTTTAAATTGAAAAATAGTATATATATATATATATAATTTTTAATTCTGTTGTATTGGTGTCATATAAAAGAATTTGATTTACATAACGGTCTACAGTCAATAAGTCTTTGAATTGTATTTTAGTAAACTAAAACTGATAATATAAGTAACTGAACTAAAAATACCTGTAACTGAAACTTACTATATTATAATATGCATGAAAAAGTGTGGTCATTGTTATGTATACATTTAACAGAATCATAAAACGGAATTTCTGCATAATATAGACTACAAATTGGGAGTTTTTGTCTTTGTAAATGATGTTTTGGATATAAAATTTTGATAAATACATACTAAATGAATTCACATTTTTTTTTCTTCTATGGTCAAGCGAATCGAACTGGTAACACACGGCTGGGTGTTAAATTGTTGTAAATAGATTATACAAGCTAAATGTAGAACTAGTAAATTATATGAAAATTTAGGGACTAAACTTTTAGACTTGGATTCCCTTGTATTTTTTGTTACATTAATACATTATTACTATCAAGTCTTGCATTTTGAGACACAAAACATAGGAATTTTTACGAAATACTTTCCGATTAAGCCGTTTTCTTTTAAGTGGTAAGAATTTTTTACTTGACTTTGACTTAAAGAATACAGCTGAATTCCCAGAAGAGAAAAAGTTACAACATACTCTTGATCTAAATTTTTATTAAAATAAATAAATTAATAAATTCGAATCAAGAAAAAGAAATATTGAAAGCAAAAGAAAGAAGTGTGTGGACCGTATTGCCTCTCAGAAGAGACCCGACCTCTTTGTTGGAAAGACTGATTTTGCCCGCCCCCCATAAAATTTTGAAAATTCAGCACCTGTGTTTGTGCATGTTAACTGCTATTATTAAAGGATTTTTTTTTTTTCTAGGGAACGTTTTTGTCCTGAGTCAGTATAATAAAATAATTATAAACACACGACTGATATTTCCAGACATTTCTAGATAGTTCTATGAAAATTCAACAATAAATTAATATTGAAGAAATTTAATGACAGGCAAACAAACATTCAGTCAGACGAACCCATCTAATATAAGAGCAATCTAAAATGAGTAACATTATTTAATGTAACGATTTTACAGTCTGGAATATTGTTTTATGATACAAAATCTGCATAATAAAGTGATATGTAGTATTAAAAGTTTGTAATTCATGGAAGATAAATTACAAAAAATATATTTTGTAATAATAACTTGAAAGATATCAAATTAGAGTTTTTAGTTAATTGAATAATAATAATAATAATAATAATACACACGTTAAGACCATTAAACTATAGATTTCGCAGCATGCAATACTTTCCAAAATATAGTAAAAGAATGAAAAAAAATCTATCTTTAATTAACCTTTTTATTTAAAAATTGTTTTTACCTAATGAACATTTTAGCACTTTCTCAAATAAAAACTAACTAGCTGGAACCCGTCGACTTCGACGGTCACTTTATTGACCGTAATGTTTCAAAAATCGTCGTATCATTATTTAAATGTATTTCAAGTTAAAACATCTAATATAATTTACAACATTTCACTTAAAAAAAAAAAGAAATTCGGAAAAATGGTTATAAATTGAAATACTATATATGACATCACTTTCTACAAAGTACTGTCAATGTGACGTCAAACTGACTCCAAATAAAACAGTTGCTATCTTTTATTTCCTGTTTCTTTTAATACTAAGGCTACATGTTAGCTGACCCGCCCGGCGTTGCCCGGACCCATGATAATAACCTTAATTGAACCTTAAATTTGTGTGATTTTATATCTTTAACTCGATTTTGTTTGAATTTCTATTTTTAAATAAAGGCATCGCGAAAAAAATAATCAGCTGTAACAAAAAAATGACCTCGAACCGAACGAAACTCAGTCTTGTGACACCGGTGTCTGTGGCAGCACACACGTGAGCCGCTAATAACATAAAAAAAATTCCCAAAAATTAACCTGCAAACGAAAGAACCCGCCTGGTGTTGGCCAACCCATGATAATAACCTTAAATGCACCTTAAATTTGTATGGTTTTATATCTTTAACTCGATTTTGTTTGATTTTCTATTTTTAAATGGAAACATCACAAATAATAATAATAATAATAATAATCTGTAACAAAAAAAAATTACTTCAAACGGAACGGAACTCGGATTCGAATCAGAGTGCCTGTGGCACGTATATGCAGGCCGCTATTAACATGAAAAAATTCTCAAAAATTAACCTTGAACCGAACGAACCTCTGACTCGTGTTACCGCTGCCTGCGGCCGCGGCACCGTATAACAGTCATGCTACGCAAGCACTGCAAAATCCACTTTCCTCCAACAGAAAGCGCAGTATGTTGTATACGAACATCACCAATCACCTTGAATTTCCAAGACCTTTCAAATAAGGTGTCACATGGTGGTGTCAACTGCAAAATCCTTTACTTGCACTTTCCACCGCAAGGGGGCGCAGTTTGTTCTGTACGAACATCACCAACGGTGAGGAAATACCAAGAGCATTAGAATAAGATATAACATGATAGGGTCTAGTACAGAATCCCCTAGTTCCATTTTTCACCACCAGGGGGCGCACTATATTGTATACAAAGATCCCCAATCACCTTGAATTTCCAAGACCTTTCAAATAAGGTGTCACATGGTGCTGTCAACTGCAAAATCTTTAGTTGCAATTTCCACCGCCAGGGGGCGCAGTTTGTTTTGTTCGAACATCACCAACGGTGAGGAAATACCAAGACCTTTAAAATAAGATATAACATGATAGCGTCTACTACAAAATCACCTAGTTCCGTTTTTCACCACCAGGGGGCGCACTATATTGTATACAAACATCCCCAATCAACATGAAATTTCAATACCTCTATCGCCAATCGCCTTGGATTTCCAAGACCTTTTAAATAAGGTGTCGCATGGTTTTGTCAACTGCCAAATCCTTTAGTTGCAGTTTCCACCGCCAGCGGGCGCACTGTGTTCTGTACGAACATCACCAACGGTCAGGAAATACCAAGACCTTTAAAATAAGATGTAACATGATAGGGTCTACAGCAAAATCACTTAGTTCCATTTTTCACCACCAGGTGTCGGACTATACTGTATACAAACATCCCCAATCGACATAAAATTTCAAGACCTTTAAAATGAGGTGCTACATGTGTGGATCTAGAACGGATTTCCCTCTCAAACTAATTTCACCCCTTACCCCTCCCTTCCAAATCTACTTTCCCCCTTTTTTCCCCCTTTAAAATCGCAAATTCCAAATTCGCAGATATTGATTTTTTAGTATTCGACTCTAGTCCCCATATGTACAATTTCTTCCCCGTGAAGTAATTTGAAGCTTAGTTAAGCTCGTAAACGTGTTTTTAACCCGAAACGGGTGGGAAACGGTTTCCCACCCGTTTCCCCCCCTTCGACTTTTTTTTATTTTTCTCTTCTCATAGCACATCTACAGACCAAGACCTTTTTTTAGACACCTCAACCAAATTTTTACGCCAAGTAGTTCTCTCAATATAGTGGAGACAGACAAAAACATGTTTCAAATTAATATATAGATTTTTTCATGTTGCAACACTGTAAAAAAGGATCAATAATTAAAAAATAAAATGATAACACGTGAACTTTGTTTTTATAAGGCAATAAAAATTCAGATAAACTCGCTGTATTGTTGCATTTCCGAAAATGACGTCATTCGTTTTTAACCCAAACGGGTGGGAAACGGTTTCCCACCCGTTTCCTCCGGGGGGGAAACCATTCGACTTTTTTTTTTTCTCTCTTTTCATAGCACATCTACAGACCAAGACCTTTCTTTAGACACCTCAACCGAATTTTTACACCTAGCCGTTCTCTCAATATAGTGGAGACAGACAAAAACATGTTTCAAATTAATATATAGATTCCCATTTTGCTTAGTAGAATTTAAATATTCATTATAATATTCGTACCAATAAAGTTAAAACGACAGCTTCCATGCCGCCACCACTAAATGCATTTTAATCAGATAATGCGATATGAATTATTCATGCACAAAATTTGTTATAAATTTTAACAGTTTGACTCAAATGTACGTTATTAATATTGATTGTGAGCTGTTGGCTTGTAATTAGTAACTTAATTAGACACAATCCATTAAGTTTGCAAATTAATTTTAATATGCTGCATTGTGAAATGCGTGTACGAAGTCCCACGTGATATATTTACTATTATAGTAAATAAAATTTCATGCACAGTAATAATTTTGATTATTTACGGATTTTGAAATCCTCGATTTTTTATATCATAAATTTCAACAAGAAAATCATGTATTAATAAGTTTTAATTACTGGACTTAAAAAATAATAATAATAAAATAATAAATAATAATAAATAATAATAATAAATTGCGATGAATTTTCAAATATTTTTAATTGTATAATAAAATTGTATAACAAAATATAAATATATTTAAAACACTTTAAACACACGTAAATATAAATTTATTTAAAAGATGTTAAATTTTTTTTTTTATCCAAAGCTTTTCGCTTTAATAGTAAAGCATCATCAGGGATTTATGATTCGTTTCCATTGCGCAGTTTTAAATATGTTTTCTTTTTACAGTCAACAGTTAAGTCTTTTAATAACGTGCTATATTTTAAATATCAGCAAAAAACAATATGAATTCCGGTAGAGGTTGGACCAAGGAGTTAAGAAAAGTGAGAGAAGCTGGAACTATTGCATATCATACGAGGTTATTGTAGAAGAAAAAACATCATGAATTAGCAGAAATAAACTATTAACTATTTTATAATATTGTGCCAAATTATTGGTAAAATTGCAGCATCTTTGGAATTTATTGCATTTTTGCATTTAATTATATGAATAGCTTCGGAAATGTAAAGTTCTTGGATATTAGATGGTGCTGTAATAATTTTGGCTTTATCCCATATAGGGTTGGCGTTTGTGTTGGCATAGATGAAGTCGACTAGAGTAGAATTATTTGCTTCTTTTATATTTCGTATATGTTCTTGTATTCTTTTATTTAAAGTCCTCTTGGTCTGTCCAATATAATAGAAAAGTTCTTTATTGCTTTCTATGGGAATTTGATAGAAACTGCGCAATGGAAACGAATCATAAATCCCTGATGATGCTTTACTATTAAAGCGAAAAGCTTTGGATAAAAAAAATTTAACATCTTTTAAATAAATTTATATTTACGTGTGTTTAAAGTGTTTTAAATATATTTAATACAAATGACACGTGTTCAGTTTAACTCTTTATTTTTTAGAGATTATTTATATTTAAAATATAAATGTTAAAAATAAACTATGTACATGGCACAGAATTTTAATATGTTATTTTAACTATGCCTTTTTAGTTACATACCTAGTTATATAATAATTCTCTATCAATTCAGTACAAATAATACATAACAGGGAACAGTCCAGCCCTGCCTTTGAAGTATTAAGACGTCCGTTTTGATGCTCCAGATGATCGGCTAACTACTAGGGTCAGGGGTGAGTACCGGTTACGTACTATGTTGTGTTTGATGCATGAATATCTGAGCTCCATGTAGATATTTTATTTTTGTTTCTAGCCCCACTGGTTCGTTAATTATGTTTATTTTTCTAATGTTGTGTATTTCAGTCTGTTTTCCCCTCTACGGAACTTCTGTAGGGGCTTTTTCTTTATATATTATTAAGTTAATTAACGGTAATTAAAATAATGTTGTATTTAATACTTTATTTAAACCATTCTAGTCACTATAATCAATTTTGTAATAATTCAATGCATATAATTCATAATTATTTATCAGTTTAATTACGTTTTCCTTTTTTATTCTTCCCTTTATTTTTCCTTTAATGAGTTTTAAATGAGCCGCTCAGTGCACACATCGATTAACTCCATAAAACAAAAAGTTGAGAAACGCGATGATGTAATGTATATTGTTTTTTAAAATTCCTCTGATAATATGAATTCAAATATATAATGTAGAATGCATAATTGCAGATATAGCTTTCATCTAACGGTGTATAAAATTAATAAGAAAGAATAGCCAACAAACAATCGTCAGTAATGTTACAGTTTTTATGTGACTGGTGGAGTTAATCGATTTGGCAACTGAAAAAAGTAATAAAGTTAAATTAAGTCTTTACATTTTTAAGTTTTTTATTACAGAAAAAGTTAGTTATTATACATTTTTATCACAGCTTTTCCATAAGAATGTATGTTGTCAGTTCTGTTATATTATAATTTTTGTAATTAATTCATAGCAGTTTTATGTCAGCGGCATTATTCTTTGGGATGATTCAGCAATATTATAAATAATGTCTTCTTCATCAGCTGTATGCGAGGATTCGTCATTTCGATTTGTTGACAAGTTCTTATAGTAATCGTGTTTAACAGGAGGAATGAATTTTAGCAGGTCCATCATGTCTCTCCATTTTTCATGATAAAAAAATAATCATGATAAAAAATAATCATGATAAAAAAAATCTAATGATTTGATTTAAATACGATTTTCTGTAAATTTCTGTAAAATAGAGATCCAAAAATATGGTATTTTTATTTTAGCAGTATAATTTAAAAGAAAAAAATATATTACTTTTACTACAGGTAAAGTCTACTGTAAACGTTGTTCTTTTTATCTGTTTACCGATGCGATTTTGTTACGAATATTATTGAGAGGGAGAGAGCATCTTCCGCTGTTTAAAAACAAATAAGCGTCGATGCACGGCCAGAACAGATACAGCGTTACCGAAACGATTTACATTAGAGTATGGAGTTAATCGAAATGGCTTCTGAAATAAATTACTTATTATTCAATGGCCAAAAAAAATTTGCCATTTAACGGTGCTAATCTTTATTATTCCGGAAAGTTATTATAAATACAAAAAGTTATGATTATACCAAGTGCTTTGACATAAAATTTAAGATTTTTCAAAAAGTGGAGTTAGTCGATGTGTGCACTGAACGGCTCAAATGTATTTTGTATTATCGTTTTTCCCTTTTCTTCTTATATCGGGATTTTTTTTTTTTTTTTTTCAAAATATTAAACCAAAACCTTTATGCTGTTGCCACTGATAATATAGTGAATGTTTTTCGAGTATTTTCCGATTGGTCAATCCCTAACGATTTCGCGGGCATGGATTTTAACGTAAACTCGTTGCCATGCATTGTTTCTAAATTTTACTGGTTTATTCACTATATTAAGGTGGCCAACCTTCCCTAAAATTACTTCTTTTTGTTAATTACGTTTTCTTTTAATTATGCTAATTTAAGTGATCTCTTTTTGAATCAGTGGTGCTCTAACGTTTCTCTAAATTGTCTTAACCTTGCTGTGCCCTGGGTCGGTTACGTTTAGCATCGTTTTTCATTCAATTGAGATAGTTCTTATGTCAATTATATTCCAAGGATTTAAGATTTTTACATTTTTCTTCGTTTTGAGTGAACCGGTTGTCGGAATTTCAATTACCTTAAACCGTTGGATAGGTCTTGACTTGCCCCACCCTCCCCCTTCCCCGCTAGAGGGCGCATTTCCTATCCCCCTTTTTCTGTTTCTTTCTAATTTTCCATAGTACTTTTGCGTTTTTTTTTTTTTTTACCTTTTATTTATTTTATTAAAAAATTCGTAACCAAATTGTGCTTTTTATTTTTTGGCGACTAGAAAACCAATTTTAATAACTGCCATTTTACAATTTTTAAACCACCACCTTCCCTATTCAACATTTTAACCTGTTATTACTTATAGGACTTCTACATAACCAATTACTCAAGTCCTATCTACAATTTTGGTTAACCAATTAATTGGCGCCTTTTTATTTAACATTTTCAGTTTTTTCGGTTTTTTGTAGATATCTCGGCCCCTAATTGTCCGATCACAACACGCTTTGTACCGTTGAATAGGTCTTTGCATGCCCCACCCTCTGAGCTAACTCCCTTTTCTCCCCGCCAGAGGGCGCATTCCCTATTCTTTAAATTCTATATCTTTTAACTCAGTGATTGGATATTTGCGTTTCCGGTTGCCCTTTGTTTATTTTAACTAAATTTTAATATCCTCATCGTTCTTTTTCATTTTTGGCTTTTTGGCGACCGGGAAACCAATTATTAATATCTGCTAGTTTGCACTTTTTAACTTGCCACCTCCCCAATTCAAAATTTCAACTTGTTAAATAGTTTAGGACTTCTACTTAACTAATTACTCAAGTGCTATTGACAATTTTGGTTAACCAAGTAATTGGCGCCTTTTTATTTAACTTTTTCTGTTTTTTGTTGATTTCTCGGCCCCTAATTGTCCGTTCTCAAAACGCTTTGTACCGTTGAATAGGTCTTTGCATGCCCCACCCTCTGAGCTAACTCCCTTTTCTCCCCGCCAGAGGGCGCATTCCCTATTCTTTAAATTCTATATCTATTAATCCAGCGACTGGATTTTAGCGTTTCCGGTTGCCTTTTGTTTAAATTAGCTTAAATTTTAAATTCTTGTCGTTCTTTTTCATTTTTGGCGACCGGGGTTCCAAATTTCAGCAGTTGTAGATTTTAACAAATTTGTGTTTTTTTTTTTTCCTTGCTATTTGGCAACCTGGGCGCCAAATTTCTAATACCCCCATTTTATAATTTTTTTTTTTTGACCTGGTTTTCTTTTAGAACTTAAGTGCTTCTAATCTTCACATCGGACCTTTTATTTGGCGTCGTTTCGTTTCTGCTGGCATTTTCAGAATTTAGGTTTTCCGCTATTTTCTCGGCCCCAAATTATCCGATTTTTAATTTTCTTCTCATCGCTGAATAGATCTTGGCTTGCCCCTTCCTTTCAGCACTGTCCCCCGCCCCCTGCCCCATAGGTTTTTTTTTTTTTTTTTTGACAGCTGGTTCACCTTTCTTCTTTTCCCCCCTTCTTCCCAGGGTACTTTTTAGTTAAATTTCATTTTAATTTCATATAAATTTTTATTTTTATCATCCTTTTTTTTTTTTTTTGACCTTGGACGTTCTGCATCTGGTGTGCGTGTGCGTGACTGGGAAAGCCCTCCCATGTTATTTTTTATCTGGAACACCTTACTAGTTATTTAGAGATTTTCCTTTTTCAAATTAAAACATCAAAAGCTTTTATTAAAGCTATAAAATTATCTCTGTTCCTATATGGTACAAAGTGTTACCACTATCACTAATTTTGATCAATCTCCAATTGTTCCCCAAACAATCAAAGCAACCAGCTCTGCAAGCTTGCAAGATGTCGGAATCAGAGGAGGAAACCGAACCAATGCTAGAAAACAACGAGGATCAGAATGACGACTATGACTCCTCGTCCTCATCAGACACATCAACCCATTCCATCAAATCTGAGAGCTTAACAAGGTCTCAGACACGAAAAAATCGAAAGAAAAACTCTAAAATACCACAGATGACACAACAACAATTTTTGAAAACAAGCAGCACCCCCTCAAACGACTCATTCAACCCTTACGATGACTTTAGGGAATACAAATCCATAGTCGCCGTCACAAAGGTGGCTATGAAAATAATTGCCACAGTCCGAGCAAAGGGATGCAGAGCACCTCTTGCCCTACTCAATAGAGCCTTCATAAAAATACGATCTATCAACAAAAAGGCCAGACTCAAAACGTTTACCAACAACGATACACAAACTGTAGAGGAAGCACCAGCCACCAGCCGTCACTCAGAAGCAGCAAACAGCCCCTCCACATCAACTCAAGATTTAAATTCTCAACAAAAACACACAAAAAATACAGGACCTCCAGAAGGATCACCAACTATCTATCCATGAGAAACTAGACCACATTGCAGCACAGCAAGAAAAGATTCTGAGGAAATTCACAAGGCACATCCACCCGCGAAACATCGAAGCTCCATCAACATCAACACAGCAACAGCATGCTAATGAAAACACTGTCACAGCACAGTTGGCAACCAATGAACGGCCCATCGAAGTCTCTGACCCCGCCTTCCCATCCCTGGAAGAAGCTCATCATTTGGCACACCACAACACCATTTCAACCAGCCGCCCTCTTCAACAAACGTCTCATAGCAACAGCAACAACTCCAAAGCCCTCAACGCCTATAACAGAATGCTAAGCACAGTATATGTAACATCCAAGGACTCCAAACTAAGTGGTTTCGAAATCCTTAAGCTTATGCGCAACTCAAGAGTTGCAACGGCTGCAAAAATTATCAAGTACAATACCTACAGACGCTCCCTAGACATCATATGCCACACCAAGGAGGAAGCACAAACACTTATCCAAGACTACTCATGTAACCAAGCCCTCACGGAGATTCTCACCTTCAGGACGAAGCCCAGCCCACAACTTAGGTTTATCGTCCTGGGAGTCCCAGAGGAGCAGTCTGAAGCAACAATAAAATCAGAGCTTCAAGATTTGGGTTTCCTCACCCAATCCACCACGTCAGTACTCAAGCTTGTCAGAGAGTCTCCTTCAAAGGTGCAGGGACTCAAAAACAGCATATTTCAAGCGCCGCTCCCCATAGCTGAGGCCATAATAAAGCACAAATTTCTTCAGCTAGGCCTAATGCGGTGCACAATTAAACCGCAAACTCAAGTGTCCAGATGCTCAAATTGTCAAAGCTTCGAGCATACACCGTCACACTGTGACCAGGAACTCTATTGTTCACACTGTGCTCAAAAGCATCGAAACGATAACTGCCAAGAACAGCCAAGCTGCATTAACTGTGACAGGTTAAATTTAAAAAATGCAAACAAAGGCATCCGCCCAATCAACTCGAACCACCCTGCATATTCCCCCTCCTGCCCAGTTCATTTGGAAGAATACAGGAAATGCAGGGAAGCATTGGACAAAAAGTTTAACGAGATAGAAGCTAAAAACACTCAACCACCACCCCGTATGCAACAGTCAACGAATGCAAGAACTAACGGACCACCTAACTCAAACTCAAACTCCAGACCGAAACGCAGCAAGCAGCCATCCAACTTTCAAGCTCCACTAAGTCCCTTCCCATGGCTATTTAACCCCTTCACACAATTCATGCCTCAACAGAATGCCTTCCAACAGGGACAACCCTTAAATATCTACAGAGGAGGAAGCACCAACTTTACACCTAACTGCTACTATGAAGGTAATAATCGGTACCTATCGCCATCGGGTCCCTTTGGTAATCAACAAGAAGCTCAAGGAGTACGGGGGTAAATATTTCTTATCGTTCTTCCCTTTTTCTTCGCCTTTTTTTTTTTTTTGAATGGGTAATTCACGAAAGAAAAAACAAAGAGTTCTCTCTTCCCACTCCCAAATGGCAACGTCTTCTTCCTCTCAACTAAATTTTAGTGACCTTAAATTCCTGCAGATCAACCTCAACAGATGCATGGCGGCTAACTCAGCGGCTCAGGAATATATGGAGAAAAACTCCATAGACATCGGGCTGTTGCAAGACGCCTATTGCACTGTTGGGGGTGATCTGTACGGCTTCCCCTCTTCCTGGTCCAAGTTCAGCTCGAAAAACAACAAAGCACATCTTGTAATTCAAACCGAAAACCTCAACTTCACACACCTTTCCACTGGGGACTTTTGTGTCTTCGTTACATTGACTACGAAGGAGGGTGAGCTGATTTTGGGCAGCGCCTATGCTCCCCCGTCCGCAGACTTTGAGAACTGTCTGCTGGAGTGGCAGCATTTAATCTCTCAAAAATCCCTCTTTCTGTGTGGCTGCGACCTCAATGCTAACTCCCCGTTGTGGTGTTCCCCACGGGAGGATGCCAGGGGTTGCAGCCTCATAGAATTCATAACTTCAAATAACATATGTTTGGCAAACATAGAGATTTCCGAACCTACTTTCTTCAAAAATAATGCCAGGGGCTTGCCAGATTTTACTCTGTGTAATCCTAAGACTTTTGCAAGAATCAGTGACTGGTCAGTCCTTGATATCGCTAATAACTCGGATCATAATTATATAACTTATACGTTAAATTCAACTCCGTCCCTAACTTACTCAAAAAGATTTGCAACAAAACATGGCAATTTCAAGAAATTTAATAATCTTCTTTCTAAACACATCTCCTCCCTTAATGATAACCTAAATTCTATAACAGATACAACTCAATTAGAAAATTTCACCCTAACTCTTATTAAAACCATTCAATCCGCTGCTGCTTCAACATTCAGACTTAAGAAGTCGGGCCGACAGTTCACATATACCTTCTGGACTCCCCAGCTTCGTTCCATGCGAAATCATCTCACAGCACTAAAAAGACAGCTCAAATACTTAGACCATTCACTTACACAACAACACAATTTGAAAATTAAACGTCATGCGGCCTTATTTAAAAAACAAGTTAACTTGGCAAAACATATCGCATGGAAAAAATTTTGTTCATCTCAAACTAATGTTTTTGGCACAGCACAGAAATTCTTTAGTAATAAATTCTTTACACCCACTGAGCTGAAACTTGAACGTCCTCCAGCTCTTTCCTCTAAGAAAAATAACCTAGAACACTTAACTGAAATACTTTTCCCAAAAACAATCTACCCACATTTTCCAGAACCTTCTTTCTCGGCTCCCTTGGATGTTCCTTTCACAGAGGCCGAGGTTAAAGCCACTCTACATAGTTTTAATACAAACAAGGCCCCTGGTCCTGACAATATCGATTTCAAAATTTTAAGAAACATCTTTTACACAATACCACGGATTCTCGTAGGATGGACCAACAAATGCTTAGATCTCAAATTTTTTCCAGAATCCCTCCGAAGAGGTGAAGTGGTGTATTTTCTAAAGCAAGGGAAACTTCCCTCTGAACCCACTTCCTATAGACCGATCTGCCTACTTCCCACCTTAGGAAAATTGCTCGAAAAACTCATAGTAACCAGATTAAACTATCATCTTGAAACAAACCAAAATCAGTACGGGTTCAGAGAGGGCAGATCCTGTGAACAGGCTTTAGATGCAATTAAAAGTTCCTGCGCCTTCAGCTCTAGTGCAAAGAACTACACCACTATAATCTCTCTGGATATCAAAGGAGCATTTGATAATGTAGAGTGGCCACACATATTCCAAGCACTACAAGAACTTAACTGCCCGGGTAATCTTGCGGGGGTCATCCGTAGGTATCTTTCAGCAAGGAAAATCCTCGTCAATTGGGGCGAGGGTATGTCTGAATTCCCTCAAACAAAAGGTTGTCCTCAGGGCTCATGTCTAGGTCCAGTTTTATGGACAATTATAGCCAATAAAATCCTGTGCGGCATGGCCTCTGGGGGCTTTACCACCTTCGCCTATGCGGATGACTTCTCCTTGATTCTCTCGGGGCCTAGAAGGAAAGACCTGGAGGAACAAGCCCAGGAAGCTCTCACCCTTTTTATTAAACTCCTTAAAGATTTAGATCTCCAATTATCCCCATCAAAAACTAACGTTTTAACCCTAGCCTTTCCTAAAGCCTTGCAGAGGAGTCCCAAGATGAGGATTGATGGCATCAGTGTTCATCATGTAAAACAACTGAAATTACTCGGCATTTTTTTTGATGATCGCCTCAACTGGCTGGCACACGTGAAATATCTCAAATTAAAAACCTTAACTTTTTACCACAATTCAATGAAGATGGTGGGGAAGAGGTGGGGAAGAGGTGGGGTATCTCCACCTCTTTCCTTAAAACATGGTACACTACTATAATAGAAAAAATATTAACATACGGTGCTGGCATCTGGGGTGGTCATCTTAGAACTGACGCAATAGCCCTACTAAAATCTGCTCAAAGGCCCTTCCTCTTGCAAATTGCAAGAGGTTATAAAACTATCTCGACTGATGCCCTCACCGTCATCACTGGAATTTCTCATGCCCACCTGCAGGTCTCCCAGACATATATTAAAACCAAAATATTACAACTTAATGATACTGAACTAGCTACAATAGTCTTTCCCAATATCCCCATCCAAACTACAACCTGCAGCTGGAATATTCACCCTGGTAAGGACGTTGCTTCCCTGTTAACCAATTGTTCTAAAAATAGCTTTTCTCCCTCTGCTTCGGTGGCGATCTTTACCGATGGATCCAAGACCGATCAGGGTGTCGCTGCGGCATTCTGTGTTCTTGCGTTTGGTGAGACTGTCCATCGGTGGGCGGGCAGGCTCGAGAATTAGAATACAATTTTTCAGGCTGAAATTTTTGCAATTAAACAAGCCCTAGATTGGGCAACAAATAATCATAATTACAAAGAAATAAGCATTTTTAGTGACAGCCTCTCGGGTCTGCTTGCTATTGCTCGTCACAGGAGCAGAAATCCTCAGATTATAGAAATTAAAAATCTCCTATCTAATTTAAAATTAAAAATATCCCTGGCACACGTTTCTGCCCACGGGGGAGTAGCCGGCAACGAACTTGCGGACTCTTTGGCAAAAGAAGCCACAGAGTTTCATAATGTAAATTTCTCCCTCCCCGCCTCTCCCTCTTATGTTAAACTTCGAATAAAGGAAATTTTAAATTGAAAATGGCAAGACCTGTGGAGTATGTCTGAAAAGGGCAGACATACTTTTAATCTTTTGCCACAGGCCAGCCCTAAATCTTGGACCCTTACCCCACCCATTACTGCTTTTTTAACCGGTCATGGTCCTTTTCCTTCTTATCTCCACAGGATCGTTGGCGTTCTCCCTTGTGTCCTTGTGGCGAAGAGGGTACTCCCAGCCATTATTATTTTCATTGTCCCCTGACCAGAAATTTTCACTTAAGAAATCCTTCCCCACGACCAAATAATTGGTTGGAAAATATAATAACGCGCAAATTACTTATAAAAAAGTTAAATAAAATATTTTCTTTTCTTATGGATTTAGTTAACTCAACTGATTAATTAATATCAATAGCACTTGGTTGCCTGCTCTGTGGCTGTTTAACAGAGTCTTCTTCATTACACAAGTATTGCCCCTTGTCGCGAAAGGATAATAATTTCCTGGCAATAATTTCCACCATCTGCTCTTGCCCGTTGTCGCGATGGGATTTTATCCTGGCAACTTGCAGAAGTACCAGTATTTAGCAATCTGTTTCATTTCCCAGAGACTTTACTCATATAGACTTTTCAATCAAGAACTTTCGTATACTTCATGCCACCTGTTGCGTGGGGCATAGCCCGGCAATTTCAGCTCCTGAATAATCGCCCACTGTCGGCTTAGGCCGGATTGGGCCTGGCGAATTTTGTAATTTTTTTTTTTTTTTTTTAGTTTTTCAATAAACTGCGAGTAGTCCCCTTAGAAGCGCTCTACATCGCTCCAAGAGTGATGAGCGGGGGCTGCTCCCTGTTAATACATAACAGGAAAAATTTTATTTTACATTTATACTTGTAAGATAATTTCAATTTAATATATTTTTATTAATTTTTACAAATTTTGTTATTTTTGCATTTATGGGCAATTTCTATTCACTCGATACAACATAAAAATTCTAAAACTTGAGAAAATGTATTTCCCATTTATTTTACTTTATTTTATTTTATATATTTAATTATTTTTGTCTCACAGTAAACGTCTTATATAAAATCGAAGATATTTATCTCATGCAATGATATTCTAACTATTCAGATTTGAATCCTGTCGAACATAAATGATCCAGAAATATCTTACACCACAAAAGTTTGAATAGAATTTAAAAGCTAGCTCTCTGTCAGTTTCAATTCAAAGATCAAAAATCGTTTGAGCCCTCTTCCGAAATTTAGAAAATTGATATTTAGTACAACTTTTTAGTTGATTGAAATGTTATTGTATTTGAAAATCTACACTGCAACCCTCTCCTGACAAATATAATCACTGAGGGTTCGCTTTAAGGGACTCTGAAACCCCTGGATTTTGGAAAAACCTGTTTAATTTGAAAAAAAAAAAATCACGGAAAACTTGGAACGATCAGGTCGATAACTTGATATGGATAGAGCTTGACACATCCCGTCTACTAAATTTGACCACAAATATCTTGGACTCTAAACCATCACAAATCATTTATTTTGTTACATCAAGTAAAATTCTTGTTACCAAATACTGCACTTACACTGCACACTTTTGAAATCTCCATTTGCCTCTCAGAATGTTTATGTAATGACATCATTTTATTCCTTGATATTTATTTATTAAAATCCACACATTTAAAGTTCTAATAACGTGTTTTCTACATGTATACATATGTATTACAGCCAAAAATCTTTAAATAAAAAATTACCCTAAGAGAAAAAAAAACTATATAATCTGAAAGTAATACTGTACAAAACAGCAATAAGATGAGCGTAATCGTAATTAAATAGCACCTGTACAAATTACACAAATTACACCGAGTAAATAGTACGAAAAAGTAATAAATAGATAAATAACTTTCGTAAGGAAAGCTCATAGATTGCCTATACTTGCAATAATTATTTTTGGTCGAAATTAAAGCACGACGTCGTTTCGTCCGTTAAAATATTTCATCCCAAGTGAAGCTTTAAAACGAAAATTAATTATGCCTGTCAAACAAAGGAAATCAAATTAAAGGAAAATAACAACTCTTTCAAATTATTTTGTACAATCGAAAAATAAAACTAATTCTGTTGCATATTATCCTATAAATATACGACTGTGACATGCTCATTAATAATAACGTCTAGTTTATAACGGTATAACTAGATTTTGCTCAGGGGTCGTCAACATTATTAAATTGGCATCAATTTCTTTTTTTTAGTAGCAATACCCTAATTTTTGACAATTTTGTAGGGTTATTTGGATCAAATTATCGCGTAAAATGGTATAGTTTATACAATATTCTCATATTTTCATAAAATTGTAATTTATTGAAATATGGGAATTCTAATGTTAAATGAATGTGACAAACATTATTTCATATCTTCTTGAAAAATTATTATATTGAAATTTCACTTTTTTTATGTGTTACGATGAAATGATATTCTTAAATAAAAAATAATTTTTTGAATTATGAAAATTATTAATAAATTAATATTTCAGAAAATTATGAATTGTGATACTGTAATATTTTTTGCATGAATGGAATAGTTATCATCAAAAATATGAGTTTTCAAGTTTACAGCTCATCCTTATGATTATTTGTCGAGTTACAGAGATAATTCAATTTTTATTGCTCTTTGGGCTGTCACTTGCTATCATTTGTGTCATCTATAACTATACATACACATGATTTAAAATAATTATTCAAATAAGTTTAGGTGCACAAATCATTTTTTTAATTAGCATTTCTTTAATTTATTTTGTATTTAAAAATGTCAGAATTCTTTTCTGGAATGGACATAACGTTATTACAAATCGACTGGCACAGTCGCATGCTTCTACGGTAATATCCCGCGAAATAAGTCGGGCGGTATTTTTTTACATTTTTTTCTGAGTACACACTACTTTATTATATAAAAAATTGCACATTAGGTAATATTGAGTAGACATATGCTGTTATTATCAAATCGCAAAAATATGCACATTCAATAATATAACGTATTAGTTTGATTTTTTTTTTTTTTTTTTTTTTTTTTTTTTTTTTTAGCGTCAGTATGTTTTAGTTAACTGATTATCATATGTATCTCTAAAATACAAGCAATTCTTCTATAAAAATCATTTTCTAATATAACTTTTCTTTATAATGAATTGCAAAAACTTTTCGAAAATATTTATACTTAAGTACTTGTTGCAAAAATTGAGAATATATAATCCCTATATTTTATATAATATTGCGTTAATGTCCACGTTATAATAAAATATATTTAAAAAGTTTTCTGACGAATAAAATATTATTTAATAATACATTATAATACCAACACAAACACAGTGGAAATTAAATTAATTTTAATTTTAGTGTTCAGCATTTTTATTTTACAAATCCTAATATTTCACAAGTAAAACATTTTTGAACATATTAATAAAATATGACAACGATATTGAAAAAAACTTAATGGGCAATTGAGCCCATAAATTAATTGCCAAATAAATTATTTTTTAGTGCTAAATAAAAACTATAAGTTTTAAAAACGTGTTATTAATATACCATTTAAATCAAATACGTAACTACTTTTTAAACTAATTTTCTAAAAGTTCTAACCATAAAAAAAAAAAAAAAAAAAAGTTGCACTTTTTTAATATATGAAAAAACACTACTGACTCCATTTATTTAAAACTATATTTTTCTTTATTTCTGAAAATTTTCAAATGAATTCTTATTGTAAACATTTCTCTAATATCGTTAACTAAATAAAGGAAATAAAATCTGACGTAACTGCAAGACCATCTTTTATATAAAATAATATTTGAAGCAGGATGTTAAAAAAGCAGATTAAAAAAACTTTCCAATATTTGTAAAATATATTCAAACAAATTGAGCGATAATATTCATTAATTTTATCTTTTCTCTTGATTCTACGGAAATTAAATACGTTTCTGATCTATCTGTATTCTTTGTCATTTGTTTCCGAAAAGTGTTTTTATTATATATACTAAGGAAATGAACAAAAACTCAAACTACTTCAACGGTTAAAATAAATGAGTCTAGATATTTTTAACCGTTTATTAAGAGTGTTTTTGTGGTTTCGAATAGTTTTAAAATTAATGTACTTGCATTAATAGAAATATAAAAAAAATCTGGTGTGAAACAACCACACGGCTTCCATTACCAACTATTACACGTATTATATGCACTTTTTGGAGATATTGTTATCATAAGACATAAGAATTGACCTAATGAAATAGACATCTAAAAATTGAGAAAGTTAATACATGTGTAAATATATATAAAACAAAATTTACACAGCGTTTTTTTTTTTTTTTTTTTTTTTTTTTTTTAACACCAATTACCTATATCTAAAACTGATCTATTTGATCAAGATGACTATTAATTTCCTGTGATAACCAAGTAAAGCATGAGAAAGGATATCTAAAATGGATTTATGTAACAATTTTCAAGAAATTCATTAGTGACGTTTTTGAGATAACGACTTTTACCAAAGATTAGCATAATTAACTGTTGACCAGAAAACACCAATTACATGCAAAAGGATATTTAAAAGAGGGTTCATATGGCAAGTTAAAAAAAAAAAAATCATACAGGCGTTTTGAAAGAAATACACTTGCAGGACCTGAAATTCAACTATTTATACGGGAGGTCTATCAATTTTTTGAATTAACCAACTATCCCAAGTAGCACATAACGTTGTTATAGCGTTGCAAATAAGTCTGAACAGTGAAAAATTAGTTATAACAACGTTGAAACAACGTTTTGTGCTTCTAGGGATATCATTCGGAATGACATCTAATAGACTGTTTATACAGGAATTTTGCAGAAAAGCGTTAGAGACGTTTTTTGAGATATGACTTACACTTACACATTACATCCGGTTTTCCAATAGTCACCAAAATTTGAAAATTTCATCTGTGCCTGTTTCAATTCTAATATTTCGTAGTTCTATCTTTATTAGTTTCTGAGATATAATAGCCAGAAGATTCTCCACATACATACACACGCACACATACACACTGACCAATTGCCAAAAACCACTTTTTTGGACTTGGGAGACCATAACATGTAAATCAGGTGAAATCTCTATATCGAGTTTTTGGACTGAGTACAATACTTCCATTACCTACGGTAGTCTGGTAATGGAAGTAAATAAATAATAATAAAGTTATTTTAAAATGATATTAAATTTAGAACTTTAATTTTTCTCAATATATTAATAATAGAATGAAGCTATATATAGTGTTAAGAACAAACAAAGCGAAGCAAATAATAATTAAAATATTTAAATATAGGAAACAAGTTTCAATCGATTAATATATAAAAATAATTTTTAAATGAAACATTTTAAGAACTTAGAATATCCAAAAATACAGTAACAAGTAATGTTATTAATATTGAAAAGAGTTACTGTCTTAGAAAAAAATCTCAAAAAAATAAATAAGTAAATAAATAAATAAATAAAAATAATAAGAGTTTTTTTTACTGTAAAGTATAGAATGCAGAGTACCGTGTTTGATAGTAAACGGTTTATCATTATTATTATTATTTTTTAAGCTAAAGGACTGGGGTCTAAATCTGGAAGAGTGAAGAAAGTATTTGTGAAGCCGAATAAGAGACAATTATACTTTATTTTTCTTTAAAATGTAAAGTAGTTGTCGAAAGAGCAAACTTTGAAAATTTTACACTTAAGTGAAATCTTACTCATAACTGTAAAAATAATATTTCAATGTGCTTTTATCAAAAGGTAGAAATTCATTTGGAATTGAAAACCAAAAACATTTGAATTTTAACTAAAAATTTCTTTAATACTTTATTTTAATTAGAAAATTATTTTGCTATAGTTATACATTTTTTTTCAACGCATCGTTTTACAGAATTCGTTTTACACCATCTATATATATAAAATCGTTTGTCCTGAGTGAATGAGTGAGTGAGTGAGTGATTCATCATCACCCCACCCGAACCCCTGGACCCAGGAGCATGAAATTTTATGACAATGTTCCTTCTGTTACGTAGACATCCACTAAGAAGCGATTTTACAGAATTTACCCCTGAAGGTGGGGAGGGACGCCAAAACGTGATTTTACAAAATCCTTCATTTCTCAAACACAAAATTAGATATATAATTCGTATTTTTTTTTCTTTAAAACATAGCTAACACAAATACCTAAAAATAAAATTTTGGAATAAATTTCTGGTCCATTAGAGATGGTGCGTGGCAAAATGTGATTCCACATGCGCAAAAAATAATTTCAGAAAAAAGCTTCATATCTCAAAGAAAAAAAAACCAGATATACGTGAGATTTTTGATTTAAAATACAGCTAACTTAAATACCTAAAAACCAATTTCTGGAAAATTAGAAGTTCGGGACAGGGGGCAAAACATGATTTCATAAAAACCAACCTTCATATCTCAAAGAAAAAAACAGATATCCGTAAAAAGTTTGCTTTAAAATATAACTAACAAAAATGCCTAAAAACTAATTTTTTTTAATATTAGAATTTCAGTTCCCAAGGGGAGCGGGAGGAAGCAAAACCTTATATATGTTATATCTTCTATATAATATAGATATTTCTTCTATAATAAAGTTAAAAGTTACTTATTTTAATTTTTAATTGTTGCCAAAGAAGTTTACGAGTTCATTTATTTTTCGACATATAATAAAATATATTTTCACGGAAATAATAATAATAATAATTAAAAATATTAAATATTAAATTTGCTCAGGCACATGACAAAATGACGTCATTATCAAAATTGAATAATAATAAAATGAAAGCTAATTCAGATTTATATTAAAGAGCTTTATTTAATGATAATCATGGGTATTTCTTTACTTTTGATGCTGAAGTAGATAAGGCATTTTTCACCAAGGAATCGATTTTTGTAATAGCCACCTTAAGCCAAGTAGTCCACAAAAAAAGTTATGAGAAGTGGAATGAACAGAAGTTTAGTTTTTCAAAAAAGAAGGGTGGTGATAAGAGATTTCATCAATAATTATTACCATGCTTTTATTAACTCGCTTTCTTGTTTGTTTGTCTAGTGCAAATCTTGCAATCGATTTTTAACTAACTTCCCGACTAGCTAGACATTTGAAACTTATAGAATTGCTCAGAACACGATGACAATGCATTAATACTTTTATTCAGTTAATAAATGTGATATTTTAATTAATTAATAAAATAGGAAAATAATAACATCATAATAGCTTTAAAATCAATCATTTAAGTTTTATTTATAATTTTATTGTTGCCAAAAAAAATTTACGAACTCATTTTTTTTCGACAGGAAAATAAATACATTTACTTAAACATGAACAGTAAAAAAATGTAAAAAAAAAAATAAATTATGCATCTCACAAAAATTGACGTCATTATCACTTTAAAAATTTTACACACATGGATGAAGTGCTGATACTGTTCAATAGATAAAACTTCTTGACTAGCTAGACATTTGAAACTTTTAGAATAGCTCAGAGCACGATGACAATGCATTTTTTAATACGTTTATACAATTAATAAATGTTTGAAAAATTTCTTATAATTACTCTCTTTATTCCGGATTTGATAATTTTCTCGTTCAAATTGATAAGATAAATTCATGAGATAATTGATGATGATCTTTTTTTTTTTTTTTTTTTTTATTTTTCAAGCACTTATTAATACATAGAATTGTCAAGTTTATATTATTCAATAGAAAATTTAAATACATTTATATATTTAATCTTATATTTATTTATAATCAGCGAACACTGAATAATCACTGGGCATTGATTGAATCAAAATAAAAACATGAGTGAAACCTCTTATAGTTTATCATTTATCTTAAGAGAGCTGAAATTCTGTTTACTCTATGACAAATGCATAGCTCTCATTTCATGTGATACATTAAAACATAATTTTAAATCTAAATAGCTTTAAAACTAATAATCTTTTTGAGCTCAAACTAGACTACTCTAAAATTTTTTTTTGGTGTTATAAACTTTAAGAAAATGAATTCATATGGAAACGACTGTATAAAATCAAAAGTAGTGGATCCGAAATTGAAGAGAAATGTTTTTGGAATCTTTTTATAAAGCTTTAATTCAACTAAATCGAAAAGTTTTTCCAGTTCAAATCATCCTGTATCATGAAACAATTACTGGTATAGTGTTTAATTAACAACAGCGTTTTCCAGAAGTTTTTAGTACTGTGTAATTTGGCGGTATCTTATCGCTTGTTCTATTCTTAATTAAATGACTATCACACGTACTTTAACATTAGGATCTTTGAGTCATCAAATGCGCAGAGGCTTCCATGGTCTCAAGAAATGCGATTGAAGAATATTATATTTATTTATTTTTGTTGATAAATAGTGTACTGAACAAGCATGTTTTAGCGTTTAAAAATGAGCTAGATGAGTAATATGCAGAAACATATAGTGCATGTTTTTATAAAGTTTCTAATAAAACTTTATAATTTCAAATATCTTAATATGACACGTATGGAAGTACTTTTACAGATGAAACTAATAAAACATTTTACCATTTTCGATAAATTCTCATTTATTTTTGACACTTTCCAACAAAGCTAAGAAGGCTTATGACTTCGGTTTGTCAGTCCTTCTGTCTGTCTAACTTTCCGCGATCTAACTCCTGTAAATATGCATGAAATTTCTTGAAACTCATATATGTTAATCAAGTTCACTATTGGATGATTTCTATTGAAAATTAAATAAATACTACAACTAGTTTGTGTGAAGAGACACTCAAAAGTATTCCAAAGCATTGCGTTTATGGACAGATATTCCTACAAACCATATTTTAATTACTTTACTTTGCACAAATATCATTGAAGTTGAAATACTTTATTCATATGCACAAAACATTGCTTTCTATAAAATATAGTTTTTTAGCATTAAGATTTACAGGGCTACACAAAAATATTCAAGTACATTAAGGACTATTACTAAAAATTTTCTGGAATTCTAGTTTTTTTTTTTTTTTTTTTGTTTTTTTTTTACATTAAGTGTTTTTAACACTTTCTAAAAACTTAAAAACTTTTGAAAATGAATATGATTTGAATTAGTTTAACTGTATGTCTGACCGTCCGTCTGCCCGCATCAGCGTTCGTAAATAATTGAGAATTTCTTAAAAATGATATATATTATTCAAATCCACTATGGTATGTTTCCTATTCAAAATAACATTAATAGGCTCTGTAAAACTGATTTGTATACAAGGACACCCAAACAAAAGACAGTGCAATGGAGTTTAGGCGAGACTTTTTTACAAATCACATTTAAATACATTTCTACTGTAACAATGAAAGAACATTTATTTTTAAAATAATAGTCATGTATCGTGCTAAACTAATGTTTACTGTAGTATATGAAAGCATAGCGTTCAAATTTACAGGGCTACACAAAAACATTGAAAAGGATCTAGCACTGCGATAGTATATTGCTGGAAATGTTTTTCTGTTTGCGTTAAGTATTTTTAACGCTTTCCAACAATATTTAAAAATGATTATGAATTCAATTAGTCTATTAGTTCGTTTTGCTGTCTTTATGTCTTTCCACTGTGTCATAACGTAGTCGAAGAACATTTAAGGTTAAACGCTGCAACATAAGTACTTTTTGAAAGTGTAATAATCAATGCGTAAAACACAATTATGCCTTTTTTTTTTTTTTTTTTTAATCATTTCAGAAAGTAATTTTTTAATACAAAAAAATTTATGTTTAAATTAACAAAATTTAATTAATTTAATGATATGAATCTTTCTTAGCGGTATTAATTGTAGGTATTTCCTATTATTTAATTTGAAGAATCCGTTTTCGTTATAATGGAAACACGTTAAGATTCAAAATCTTTCTTAATTAATGCCTCGAGGTTATTAATTGAAACGTATGTTCGAAGACAGTATTTATTAAAATATTAATTACAGTGACATGTTTTACGACTGTTTGGAATTTTGTCTTTTAATAAGGGACTTTACACTGACATTCGTGCTTCAGATCAGACGTTTTTAATTAAATAATTCTCTCTTATAACCTAAATTCATGTATTGGTATTCATTCATACTTGTCATTAAAAAGGTAGCTGTATTAGAGAGTAAAAATATTCAGAGTCTTTCTTATTAAATGGTTACTAGACATTTTCACACACAGTTTGAATAATTTTCGTAAAAGTAATAAAAAATATGAAATATGATACAGTAAAATGGCGTTTGCTATTTAAGAGAAATGTATTTAAAATTGTGAGTTTTTGAAATCTTTGCTTATGTATAAAAAATAATAATCTATTATGCCAGAAAATAAAATTGCATATCTGTTAATTAAAGGATATTTTTTTATGAAGTTCACAAACTTTAATATATGTTCTTCCCGTAGTTATAACAGAATTGCTAACTTTTAAAATACACCTTGGAGCATTGATATGCTTATATCCGGAGACTTCTTTTCATACCATTATTTATTAAATTACAATACGAAGTGCAAGTTAAACTTTAACGAATATATGAGCCATCTAGATGCAAAATCGGTCATCTCCAAAAAGAAAAAAAAATTAAGACAAAGTGATTTTTGCCACACTAAGATAAAATGAGATAGGAACCAAAACTCGATAGTTTTAGAATCATTAGGGCAGTACATTTAAAAACTCGAAATATGGTGGCAGAGGTGCATAATGGAAGGGTCATTAAAATTTTTAATTTGGATTTGGACCCCTTTGTAACTTATTTTGGAGTTGGCCGGTTTTGCAACAAACCAGAATTTAATTTTAGCTAAATGTATTATGAATATTGGATTTTTAGGGTTGCAATTACAGAAAATGTTTTGTTCAATTAATTTTTATTAATAAATAACTATGTTCTGTTATTTGATTAAAAAAAAAAAAAAAAAAAAAAAAAAAAACTGATATCCATAACAAAAAATAACTCTAGAAAATTATGAAAATATTTCACAAACGGTTCTAAAATTCATTAATTACAGGTATTCATTAATAAAGGGGAAAATTATTTGAATAAAAAACAAACTTACGTAAATACATTCCTATAACCTGCTAAATCATCATAGATATGTTATTAAGTTAATAATATTTGATTAATTATTCATAATATGCTAACTAAGATGCTATTATGTTGTCAATTAATATCAGGCTATTACAAATTGATTATTCATTACTTTTGAACTTTGGCTTTGTGCCTTTTCCACGTCGTAGGGTCACGTTTCCTGTTCCTTGATTGACGAGAAGATACTTCTACTGATAACATCTTCATTCTCGAAGAAAACACGAAATTTAATTATTAGAAACTTTGTATGCACCAAGAAAGAGCAGTCACAGGTGAGAGAGAACATAATAAAACTAACCTAATCAACAAGTGTACAACAAGTGTACTGGAGTAGTACAGAGACGCGATCTCACAAATATGGAGATGACCGGTTTTGAAACTCATCAGCCTTAGGATTTAACCGTTTAAGCAGCACATCGTGGTTTTTAAACGCAAATAACGCAGGGATGGATCGGCTTTGGCATGATTTCTTGTTTCTATATGGTGAAGATATTTATATAAAACTGAAAAAAAGAAGACGCATTTTACAAACTTAAACAGTTGGCCGGTTTTGTGACTAGACGACACGTGTATAATAATAAAAAAATCCTCAATTCTCTTTCTTTCTCTCTCTCTCTCTGTGTGTGTGTGTGTGTGTGTCTGTCTGTCTCGAAATATTTTTAGAGTATGCGTTAATAACAAAGAAAAAGCCCAAAAATGTTTTATTACACTGAGAAAAAAAATCTGTAACTGACATCTAGAATCAGTTGTGGCTCAAGAAAAAATAGTTGCATGTCATCGTTATAAATTCTAGTCCCCTTTGAAAGCGAGTTCTAGAAACCCCTATTAGAATTCTAGAGCGTTTGCCTATATTTACGAGGGCAAAAATATTTTAAAATCTCTAAAAATAAATGCAAATACTAGAAGCTGGTTTCAGCAATTATAATCTTAGTTTATTACTCAATTCTAGAAAATCAAAAGAGAATTTCTTACAATACAAAAGATTCAGAATATTCAGAAATCTTTTTCATCATCTACAAATGTGTAGACTAGATATTCTCGATAATTTCGTCTATTCCGTTTATTGACGTGTCTTATGCGTAGAGCTCAGGAATCTATATTTCTAGTTAAGGGATTTAGAAAATGACCACTTATTTATTCTAGATAAAGGCGGCATATTTCTTTTTCTCTGTGAATTTTTCATATGTTAATATATACAATAAACTGTCAAAGTTCATTTAAGTTTATTTACAAGGACCAAAAGAAAAAAAAATCCAGGAAAGTTATAAAAATATAGACGTACAAAATGATATTTATAGAAGTAAACCATTTTTTGAAACTTGCGTACTATACATATATATATATATATATATATATATATATATATATATATATATTTCTTTTTTTCATTGAAAATTTCTTACACGTTGCTTATATTTCATATTTATCTATTCAAATTCCGCAACAGGTTTAAAGGTTTTTGTGATTATTTTTACATAAAGTATTTGTATAATTAATGATTACATAAAGAAATATAGTATATAATTCGCTTTTTACCTAATAAAATTATTGATGTATAACAAACTAGTAAAAGTTTAAGTCTTATGAACTAGTCAGTTTTGCAAAATGGTTATAAACGTAATGCTGGAATATACTGGATCACAGTTAAAATGTTGTTAGCATGACTTTTGAAGTCCTTATAAAGATTTATATATAAATATATATATATATATATATATATATATATATATTTTTTTTTTTTTTAACAAAATATAATTTTTTTTCTGTAAGATATTAAATTTTTGGTTGTTCTTATAACTGTTATTTTTATTTTAAAACTCATTTCATTAAATTAGGGGTTATTCCATATTTTATTTAACTTTAGCATTTACTGAAATGCTTTATCGTTATATTAAAATATTTATAATACATTCTATATGAATATCAGCTTATAATTTAATTATGTACTATAGAACACAACTGTAGACCAATTTCTATTAAAGTTTGTACTCTGAAATATTTAGATTTTTAAACATTACGAATCAGTTGTTAAAAGTGTGTAAATAAAATTCAAAGTTAACGTGTTTAAGAATATTTTATACAGATAAGCAATACTGTATTGTGAAACATTAAGAAACAATAAATAATACACTGTAAGAAATATTGCATAAAAAGAAAAAAAAAAACTTTTGTACAATGTTTATTTACAGTTGTTGCTTAAGTTTACTATAAATTATAAAGAAGTGATTTTTAAGATAAATTAGTCTTTGTCTGGATTTTTTGTTATAGATATATTATAGTGTACAGATTCATGAAAAATTGTTGTACACTATTTTCTATCATCTCTTACCGAATGTATTTATTTGCATTTATAGGATTTTTCAGTTAAATAGCAAACTGAGAGTAATATGTTTGTCATTTAACCATTATTTAATGCAGCAATTTTACAGTTTGGAATATTTTAATGAGACTCAATATTTACACTGTAAAAAATAGGTTCTTAAAAATAAGTATATATTGTTTCAAAATGGCCCCGAAAGAATATATACTTAAATTAAAAAACACATGTACTCCTTTTTGAGTATACTAACATGCTCAAAAATGGGTTTGACCGATAAGAATCCCAATATCCCATGTTTGACACGTCATTATACTCAAAAATGAGTACATGGGTTTTGAAATTTAAGTATATATTGTTTCGGGGCTATTTTGAGACAATATATAGTTATTTTTAAGAACCTAATTTTTACAGCGTACACCATAAGGTTAGGCGTACTACTTGAAGTCCATTGTATATGATTGCCATGACAAAATTTCAATATATATATATATATATATATATATATATATATGCATATATAATTGAGCAAATTTGTCATTTAACCATGATTTAATACTGTGATTTTACAGTCTGGATTATTTTATAATAAAATTGAAAATCAATTCACATAATAAGTTGGCGCATACTATTTGATGTTAATAGTTCATAAATGATAGCCATGTGAATATTACAATATTTATATATAAATATGGATCGTAACATATTTGTCATTTTAATTATTATTTAATGCTGCAGTATTAAAGTCTGGAAAATTTTATAAGATTAAAAATCTGCATAAAAAGGTGATGTATAGTATTCGAAATCCATAATATATATATATATATATATATATATATATATATATATATATATATATATATAAACTAATTTATCTTTTAACCATTATTTATTGTATGTCTGGAATCTTTTAATAAGACTCAAAATCTGCGCAATAAGGTGATTCATTACATTCGAAGACCAATTCATAAAGGATAGCCAAGAAAAAATTACAACATACACATATACATATATATTTTTCATATACATATATTTTTCATGTACATATATCAAATTACATTTTTGAGACTTCAAAATAAAAAGTAATTGAATAAAAAACATAATAATATAAGAAGACATCTACAGATTCAATAATATGTGATATTTTCCAAACTATAAGGAATTGAAAAAAATAAAAATATATAACTAGAATAATTTTTTTATTGCTATTATCTAATGATTATTTATAGCATTTTCTAAATTAAAAACTTATTTTCATTTTGCTTCACTGGCTTCAAGTTTAATGATTCATTATTACTTGCAATATAACAGTCATTCATTCATGCCGCCTCATCTAAATGAATTTTGATTAGATAATGTGATATGAATTATTCATGCACAAAATTTGTTAAAATTTTTAACAGTTTGCCTCAAATGAACAGTATTAATATTGATGGTGTGCTGCGGGCTTGTAATTAGTTACTTAATTAAACACAATCTATTAAGTTTACAAATTAATTTTAATATACTGCATTATGAGATGCGTGTCCGAAATCCCATGTGATATATTTACCTTTATAGTATGTAAAATTTCATGCATAGAAATAACTTTGATTATTTCTGGATTTTAAAAGCCATGAACAAACATAATAGATTTCAAGAAGAAAATTATGTTTCGACAAATTTATATTTTTTAACTTTATTACCTGGTTTGAAGAAGAAAAACATTAGTTATAATTTGATAATTCTTCAAGATTTTAATTGTGTAATAATGTATAAATGTTAAAAAGAACTATATACCTGGCATAAAATTATATTATGACTTTTAACAACACATTTTTAGTTACATATTTTTATATTTATTTACTATTAATTCAGTGCAATTAATACTTAACAGAAAAAGTTATATTTTACATTTGCATTATTGTGAGAATTTTAATTAATTAAATATTTATTAATTTTTTAAAAGGTTTGTGGAAGGAGCTTTAGTAAATATGTTCTTAATAATTTGAAAAAAATACCCACGTTTTACTCTTTCCAAAAAAGTTAATAGCTAAATAGTGATTTATAATATATTTGTTTTATATTTGCATTACCAAGGAACTTCTATAGATTCGATATAACATAAAATTTCTCACTAAAAAATTAATTTTCCGTTAATTAATCTATTAATTTACTTTTTTGTCGCATATTGCAAACGTTTTCTGTAAAACTGAAGATACTGAATGAATGCAGGGACCTACTAACTTTGAATCCTTTCCAATTTAAATTATCAGAAATATCTTACACCTCAAAAGTTTGAGTAGAATTGAAACTCAGATATCAAAACGCATCCGAGCTCTTGTCTTCCAGAAAATGGAAAAAAAAAAAAAAATGCTTATTAGAATTAGTTACGTGATTTTGATGTTTCCGACGGATAATTTTAAGTGATCCAAAAAACTGGTGTATTGAAGAAAACCTATTCCGTTTGCAAAAAATCTAGAAATCCGTGGACGATCGCACCCACAAACGTGATATTCATCAAACATGGCACACCCCATCTACTAAATTTGAGAGCATAATCTCTGGGCCACTAAATAATCACAAACTATCTGCATTGTTAAACTAAGTAAAAACCTTATAAACAGCATTCAAACTTATATTATGCACGTCAGAAATGTCCATTTGTGTCGTAGAAGAGTGTTTACGCAATGTCGCTTTTTTATTTTTTATTATTTATTTAATCTAGTGGGAGCTTTATTCTTTAAAACTGATAATGCAGAAATTACTACATGCAGTACATACGTATTACACCCGAAAAACACAATATTACAAAATTACCTTTAAGAGAAAATCTATATAATCTAAAAGTAATACTGTAAAAAAAAAGCAAGTAGCTTAGTAAAATCACAACTAAATATCAGCTTTAAAAATAGCGTAAATTACACCGAATAAATGGTATAACAAAGAAATAGAAAAAGGACTTTTATCTGAAAAGCTCATAAATTAGAGAAACTTGCAACAAATTTTTTGGGTCGAAATAAAAGTACGACGTTTCTTCCGTCAAAAAAAAAAAAAATTCAACACGAAAGTAGCTTTAAAGCGAAAATTAATCATTCCTGTCATACTCAGAAAATCAAATTGAAGGAAAGTGTCATATACTTCAAATTACCGTATTTTCTTGAGTGAAAGCCGCAGTTCAGATGAATCGGTTTCATACCAATAAATTTAATTTACAAGTGAGGGTATATTCAATCCAGATCAGACATCGTTTACAAATAGCTTTATGTGTTAAACTTTCCAGTATAAAATTGATTCAGAAGACCTTTGGATTATACGCATAAAATTACGGTAATTTGTACAGCAATTTATTATGAAAATAATTTGCTTAATAGGTAATTTCCTTTCGATTTATGTTGTTATCATCTAGGATATTCATTTAATATTATTATTAATATATACTTTTTTTCTTTTACAGCTTGTATTTTTTAGTTATATACTGTTGTAATAGTTGTAATGTAATAATATTACTGTTGTTTAGTTATATGCTGTTTGTAAAAAATGCAACACCAAGAAGGAATGAGAATATCATAATGATATTTATTGGGCACATTCATTATAGTAAGATGAAAAATTGATTAAAATTTCAGAAAATTTCGAGTAACATGTCCTGCGAAAACAGTACATAAAACAGCGACCTCTGTGAGCAATAACAGCACTTATCTGTCTAGGCATTGAATCAAACAGCGATTGGATGACATGTACGAGTAAAGCACTTCATGAAGCTTCAACACGATGCGACAATTCAACGATCGTAGTTACTGGTGAGTGGTGCGAGGCCAGTCGCTTTTCAACGATTAAACAGTCATTTTCATTGGTGCGAGATCAGGAGAATGCGCTGACAAGAGCAACGGTTGAACACATTATGTATTAAGGAAGGTCCAGACTATACTGACAACTTGCGGTCGTGCATTATCCTGCTTAAATGTGGCGCTGCGGAGGCCTTGAATATAGAGAGGAGGTGTGGGCGTTAACTCACCAGAAATTTAATGAGCGCATTTCAGAGTGCCGGGAATGCGAACAAGAAGTAATCGAGACATGTATCCAATGGAACCCCATACCATCACTGCATGTGGTGGACAGTGTGACGATGTGGAAACCCAGCTGGCATTGTGCATTATTGACAATGCCGTTAAATACGGATAAGGCAATCTTGATGCTGTGAACAGGATTGTGATTTGTCTGAAAGGCGACTTCACGCACTCCCTGCGTCCACGTTCGTCATTAATCACACATTAAAGGCGTACGTATCGGTGATGCAGTTTTGAGGGCTATCAAAATTTTGGTAGCTGCATACTGGGTCACAACCTGGAGTGATGGTATGTGGTAACATTGGATACACGTCTCGATCATCTCTTGTTTTGATTCCCGATATTCTGAATACCAGCCATTACATTTCTGACGAGTTAAGGCGCTTCGCTGTGCCCTAAATTCAAGGCCTACGAAACGCAATACTTAAGCAGCACAATGCACGACCGCAAGTTGTAAATATTGTCCGGATCATCCTTGATGTAGGATATGTTCGACTGTTGCTCTGGCCAGTGCGTTCTCCTGATCTTGCACCAATGAAAATGACTGTTTAATCGTTGAAAAGCGACTGGCCCCCACCATTCACCAGTAACTACGATCGATGAATTGTGGCATCGTGTTGAATCTTCATGAAGTGCTTTACCCGTACATGTCAGCCAATCGCTGTTTGATTCAATGCCTAGGCAGATAAGTGGAGTTATTGCTCATAGAGGTCACTGCTTTATGTACTGTTTTCTCAGTACATATTACACCAAATTTCCTGAAATTTTAATCAATTGTTCTTCTTACTGTAATGTATGAGCCCAATAAATATCATAATGATATTCGCATTCCTTCATGGTGTAGCATTTTTTACAAACAGCAGTTTATAATTAAAACACAACTCTAAAATGCACAGATTTTAGAATTGTGTATAAACTTTTTTTTTTAATATTTTATAAACTATTTTATAATACAACTTACCTTTTAAGTTAATCGTTAAAGCATTTCAAAAATATTTATACTAAAGGTCGTGTAGTGGAATTGGAAATATGTAATTCCTACAAGTCATATAATGTCGCGTTAGTTTCTGTGTTACAATAAAATACATTTTGTAAGGACTGAGAACCGGCGTCTGCTGCTTCAGACCAATTCTAAACTATTACTTCATTTAGTAATTAATTGAACTAGACTTTTTAGTACAAAATAACTAAACTAACTTTATTTCTGCTTGAAATAAGAGCGAGTACTGTGAAGACAGATACACAGTAATCAAATTAAATAAAAGAATTCAAGTAATATAAAAATAAATCTCACCACTTGTGATTGACGTAAACTGAAGAAGTTGGCTTTAACTCTCAAGAAGTACCTTGGACACTACTCCCCGTGAGCGAAGAGACGATTCTACTCCTAAATACTTATTACACACTCAAATTGTAACACTTCGAAGATCCGCTCTTAAATAACACTTCCGCAGTCTAACTACACCGCCAACACAACACTATTCCCCTCTTCCGCTATTTAAACACCTTGAGACAGCAAACTTTCATTACTTCATTCTCTGCCTCTACTAATTAATCATATTAATCCATCCTACTCAACGTGCGTAAATTTACTTTCCTTTTGTTGCTCTATGCCGAAGTAAAATCATCCCATCTTTAGTCAATTGCGTCATCAATATTGTCATGGGCCCAGCTTCGCGTTTTCAATCTCCGATCCACATTTTACTTTCACAACTGGCTACATCCTTTTACCCTAATTCGACGCTACATCTACTTTACTATTTAAAAGGTTTTATTTATTTTTTTCTTTTCATAAATACAAAGTCATTTAATAATATTTTTTGCTTTCTACACAATCACAATGAAAATTAAATAAATTTCAGTTTTAGTGTTTAACTGTTATTTTTAGAAGTCCAAATACTACACAAGTTCAGATATTTCAACATTTTAATGTATTCCGGCACACCTTTAGTTTTAAGAATAAATATGAAGAAAAATGCCCTTCAAGAAAAGTGATGTGAAAAACTAGGACGGAAACAAATATTGCTCAAGAAAAAAATAAAATTTTGGCATGTCTGCAAGTTAATAATACTAAAAATTATTAATAAAATTAATGACAATGGCAGCGAAAAAAATTTAGTGGGCAGATGGTTCAATAAATTAATTGGCAAATAAATTAATTTCATTTCTCAATAAATATATATAAATTATCAAAACGCATTATTATTATATGATTTAAATAGATTTTTATGTCGAATATCTAAAAGTTATAATCACGAAAAAAGTTTTTTGTAACTAATGTTTCATTTGACTAATGCATATAAAACCTCTGCTGATTCCATTAATTTAAAATCACTTTTTCCACATTTTTTGTAAAACGTCAAGAGAATTACTTTTGTAAATGTTTTTTAATATCGTTTAACTAAATAGAGGAACTAAAATATGAAAAAAAAAAAAAAAACTACGAGGCACTCTTTTATATAAAATATTATTTCAAGGAGTATGATAAAAAAAAAGGCAGTCTAGAAGAGTTTTCCAATATTTCTAAAATATATTCAAACAAATTGAGCGATAACATTCATTTTATTTTATCTTCTCTCTAGATTCTACGGAAATGGAATACGTTTTTGATCTGTATTCTTTGTCATTTGTTTCCGAAAAGGATTTTCATGATATATGCTAAGGAAATGAACGAAAATCAAACTACTTCAATAGTTAAAATAAATATGTCTGGATATTTTTAACCATTTATAAAGATGTTTTGGTGGGTTTCGAATAGTTTTAAAATAGATTTAAAATAAATGTACTTACAATAAAAAAATTATTTAAAAAGAATTATAAAGTTATTTTTAATGATATGAAATTCATCATTTTAATTTATCACAACGTATTAATAATTGAATAAAGAAATATATTCTGTTAAGAACAAATAAATAAAGACTGATAATGAACAGTATGTTTAAATTTAAAAAACAATTTTCAACCTCTTACACGATAAATTACTTTTTGAATGAAACAGTGTAAGAACTTGAAATAACTGAAAATAAAGTAACATGCTTGCTATTAAAGTTGAAAAGAGTTACTATATTAAAAGAATATTTTCTCATGTCTGTACACTCCTTCTCATAATTATAAGGACACCCGTTTTTCTATATTAACTAAACACTGAACACTATTATTTAAACAAATATATTTTTTATTAATTTGAATTTCATTAATAGACTATATTTAAAAAGTTTTATCGTTTTTCTATCTTAAAAAACTTTAAATATCGTAAAAAGATGATTTTTCAGGTGTTCACAATTATAAGGACAGCTCAAATTTTAATAATTTTTTTAAGTTATTCTTTAAATTAATATTTTATGGGGTCTCTTTTTAGGGTTAAACAGTCAGACATTCTCTCTGGTATATATATATACATTATTTTTTTTTTTAATATTCAGTTTCAATACCATTTCATATAGCATATATGATATTCTTAATACATTTAAACTATTTAAAATTGCTTTCCACTTGCATGAACTTTTCTAATATCATAAATAAGGTTTTTTAAACTTTTAGGTCATGGGAAAGGCAATAATACGGAAGTTTCTTTCTTCAGGCTATTCCCTATTGCTCTAAAAGTAGAGCAAAAATGTAAGTCTTGTTGAAAGAAATATTATTACCCCCCAAAATCTAACAAAAATCTAATAATTCCACGTTTAAAATTTGCGGATATTCTCTTGATGTTCATAATAATGGAAAAAATTACTAAATTCATTCTGCCTTCAGTAGAAGCAGCTCCCCAGAGCACCATAGATCCACCTTTAAAATGCCCGATTCATATCTGCTTTTAAAAAAATCTTATCTGTCTTTCGCTATCTTCAGATCGTGCCATTAACTGTTAAAACCATTTGATCAATCAATAATAAAATATTTTTCATCCGAAAATGCAAAATTTTACCATTTAATATTGTCTTTATTCAACTTTAACACAGACGTTCTTTCCCCAATTAAATGCTGATTGATTATTGCAGGTTTTTTATTCATTTTAACATTTACGATAGACAGTGGTTGAAAAACCACTATCGTAAAAATTTTGCAGTCTCCCTTTCTCCCCATGCGCGTTCATGTCACCCACCTAACCAAAAAATGGCTGCTTTCTATACTTTTGTAAACCGTGCCCTTAATATTTGTTCAAATCCTATTTTATTGAAATCTGAAATTAAATACCTGAAAGCCATCGCAATTGACAGAGGTTATGACCCTTCCATTATAGACAAAGCTATCCAAAAATTACAACTCCCTCGTATTTCGTCTACTAAATCAGTCACATCTAATATCAGTATTGTTTTACCCTATTTTTCTAAAACCAGTCAAACCATAGCTAAAATTCTCAAACAATATGATTTTAAAATAATATTTTCGCCTTCCAATAAACTCGCCTTTTCTCAGTTAAAAGATCCTATTGATATGCATAATTCTTGGGGCATTTATAGTATTTCCTGTCAGTGTGGTTTATCATATATTGGCCAAACTAAACGCAGTCTTAAATTTCGTCTAAAAGAACATATGAATTACGTCCGCAAACATGAAACCAATAAATCGACTATTTCTAAACATTGCTGGGAGGAAAATCATAATTTTAAATTTAATTCAGCAAAAATAATTTGCAGACCTAAATCCATTCATGAACTCGATTTCTTTGAAGCTTTTCATATTTATAAAAATTTTAAAAACCTTGTAAATTGTGATTTCGCTGTTCCCTATTTGTCTGATTGTTGGAAATTTTACATTCAGTCCACATTTCCTTAATTTTTCTACTGTTTACACAGCTACACATTCCTTAATTCCTATTGGCCACACTCCCCACCTCTTCCGTAATCCTATTGGTTGAACTAAATCCGGTCCCTCTCCTATATATACGAGTACTTCTCCAGATTCAGAATTCTTTATGCACTGAAGACGGTACGCTTTAGGCTACCGAAACAGCTGTATGCACCTCAATAATTTTTCTTTGGCGTTTCTGACGTAGTAGTTTATTCCTGTTTTAATATTCCAACGCCAAGTCTCCTGCTATTATAATCTTGTTCATAATTATTTTTACATTAGTTATTTCAAAATATAAAGTGTCCTTATAAATATGAGACGGAGTGTATATACTAAAAAAGTGTTAACATTTGCAAATTATTTTTCCACTTTGAACTTCTCTTTATTCAAAATTTAAATTTATCAAAACAAAGAAAAAATAAATTTATAAGTTTCCATTTCCTCGTAAAAAATATATGTGGTGAAATACTCTTTTAATACCCGATAAAAATAAAACAAAATATACTGTAAAACATACAATACAGAGTGACATTTGGTAGTAAAGAATTTAACATCTTATTTGAATAGGGTAGAAAACATGGGATCTAAATCTGGCAAAATTGGGAAATTATTTACAGCAGAATCATGGAATTATACTTCACTATTCTTTGAAATGTAAAGTAGTTATCAAAAATTTTATAAGTCTTAAAATTAAATAAAATCACATTCATATATCTAAAAATAAAATTTTAATGGGCTTTTTACAAAAAAACCGGATAGTTAAATAAAAAATAAAAAAAATAAAAAAAATAAATAAATTGTTTGAAAATAAACTTGGAAAATATCTATATTTTAGCTGTAAAATACAAAAATAATTTTACTATTTAGAAATGTACTGCTATAAATTTTTGTTCTTCTTTTACGCCTAATTTTGCAGCATTCATTATGCCAGTACAGAGTTTTAAAAATTCCAACACCTAACATCCATTGTACGCAAAACTTTATTCTGCAAAATTATTTACCTTTGAATTTAGAGACCTCATAACTTAATTTTATTGACACGGGAAGTGTCTTAGAGGTTTTAATGAATTATTTCCTCTACAAAATGTAAAAATAACATGTCCCCTTTTCTTGTTATTAAATTATGTTATTTGTCTTTTAGGAACTACCATTATTTCAGATGAAAAAAATATAAGGTATGTGATGAAAATATGGCAAATGCAGGTAATATGGTCAACCGCAATAATGTTTTTAATTTCAGTGAAGTATAAAAAATGGCGCTTATCTATTTGCTCGAAATTAGAAGAATATTGTTTAGTACTTCGTTGCTCGCAATCTATGGTCACTTGAACAGGGGTAGTCACTGCCGATTTGTTTTTTAGTTGAGTTACCATATTATAAATTTGATTCTGGAAAGTGTGTTACTTTTCTTATCGAAACAAAGTACATGTATTTACTGTTATACATGATATTTTAGCTGTTTTAATGGTTATTTGAACAATATAAATGAATTTCAAAAGCTGGGATTTCAGACAGAATTATGAATGCTTTTTTTAATACTCGTTATTGTTGGCAATATGACCATTGACCAATATGTTTATTACCTGCATGTATTAAACTTTAAATCACAAGGTTTACTCATGTTAGATGGGAGTGAAATCCCATTATGATTACTTAATTGTGGATGAAGCTGAAAAACATTATAATCTTCTACCTTGTGTACATTTTAAAACAACCCAAATGCTAACGCCTTTGGATAAATCCTGTTTTGGGCATTTTAAGCAATGTTGACACAAAAAAGTTTTTTTTTTTTTTTTTTTTTTCAAAAAATCAACCATAAAAACGTTACAAAAGCTCGATTTGTAAGGTATATGTAAAATTGTAAGTTGAGTCAAAAGGATGTCGCCGCATGTAAGTGGTATGGAAAGTAAGATTTTCGCGTCGGGATTGAGACAAAAGGATGTAGCCAGTGGTGAAAAGTGAAAGTCAATCGGAGATGAAAAACGCCAGCTGGGCCCAGCACAGTCGAGGATCCATTAGAATGATGTTACGATGAATTTAGATCGGCGTGGTAAAACAAAAAGGAAAGTAGATTTACGCAGGTTAAAAGGCCTCTCACTTATTGTCCCCAGAAGCCAGAGCCATTGTTATATTATGGAGAATTTCGCCCCATTATAAATTATTAACTAATACATATTTTTAAATTCCGTTTTCACATGCTGAAACTTGACAAATATTAAAAAAACTATCACTTTCTTAAAATTGTTTTTTAAAATTGTTAATATTTTATTTTGAGGTTGAAAAAGGCGAATTTTCACAAAGCGAAATTTTTCATTTTTGAGCTTAAAAATAAAAATAAATCAATTTTTAAAAAGCGATAAATTGTTTAATAGTTGGGAATTTTCGGAAAGTGAAAACGGAATTAAAAAATATGTATTAGTTAATGAATTATAATGGGGCAAAATTTCCCATAGAATAACATTGGCTTCGGCTTTCAGAGACGATAGGTAGAGTGTCCCCTTAAGTAGGATAGATGAATACGATTAGTTAGTGGAGGTAGAGAATTAAAGCGATGAAGGTCTGCTATTTCAAGGTGCTTAAATATCGGAAGATGGGAAGTAGGTGGAGTAGTTAGTCTGCGGGGTGTTATTCAAGAGTAGATTTAATGGTCTTCGAAGAGTTATAACTTGGGTGTGTAAAACGTAGTTTAAAAGTAGAGTCGTCTCATCATTTACGGGGCGTATAGTCCAAGTTGCTTCTTGAGATTTAAAGTTCTAATCAAACTTTGTCAGTTTACGTCAATCACAAGTGGTGAGATTTTTTTTTTTTAAATTATTTGAATTCATTTATTTAATCTGATTACTGAGTTTCTCTCTTCATAGAACTTACCCTTGTTTCAAGTCGAAGTAAACTTTTAGTTATTTTAATCAAAAAATTCTCGTTCAATCATTTATTAACTTAAGAATGGAGTCTAGCGCTGATGCCGGGGCGAAGACCTTACAGATTTAGAAAAATATTCTCTTCAGTCTCGGACAAAGCTGTAACACGTTCTAACGTTAAAGGGGGCTTCAAAATGATAGGTATCTATCGTTTAAATCCTATCTTATCTATCCTTTCAATGTAATCTCCGACGAAGCTTTTCATGTTCCCATCAAAAAGTATATCTCTGGAGTCACCGAAGCGGAAGAGCCATCCCTTACGTGGGGGATCAAAATTGCGATGGCTTGTCTCCGGACAACTTCTAGGGGTGAGTCCCAGACCGTCGCCAATTGCCCATCTGCGCAGCACTAGTGCTACTTAAAACCCAACCAACCAACCAACCAACCGAATTGAAGCTTTAGTTCCAAGTTCTGTTTCTGAAAACCACCTCCAAGAAATATTAGTGCCATAAGTGAAAAACAAATTTCTATCTTAGGGACATCTGAAAAACCAGGTCGTCATACTCCTAATCCCTCAAGAACTCCTGGCTATTCTTCCGACTCCAGTTGTGATTCTTCCATCGTCTGAACATAATGCCAGGAATGGTGCGTCTGTTCATGACTCATCATTTGAAGACTTACTGTCATCACTATAAAAAAATCGTAAAATAACTCGTATCATAAAACTTGCAATGAAATATCGTGGTCTAATTTTGATAAAAGATATCTTTACCAGAGCTTCTCAAAATAATACTGATGTCACTCAAACATCACAATAGTAGACAACCAAAAAATGTCAGTCGAAGAGTAGCGGAAAAGTTTCCCGAGCAAAGAAAAGTGACAAAGTAAGTTGGTTTAGCGGTATTTGCAACAAGGTAAAAGTTGCGGATATGAGATTATATGTTGAGTGTTATAATTATATGCACGAGGAATGTGTCGGATTTACTAAATAAGATAAGGAAGCTTTTACTTGCCATACATGTGAAATTAAAATAAATTAAAAAAAATAACTTAAAATTTAAAATTACTAAAAAAAGGGGCTGAAAATTGCTTAAAACTGTTTAAAATTGCTTAACATGTTTTCTAAATTTCCTACTTACTTATCTTTTCTTTATTTTTTGAAAAGTATTAAAAGTTAAATTTGTTTTTGTAATAATTGACGTGTTTTCTTGCGTTAAATAGGAATCGCTTCATTATTTCTTATATGGGCATATTACATGTATATGGGCATATTACCTTTAATAGCTAGACTTAAAAATTAATAAATAAATAAAGAAGGGTTGATACAAAAAAAAATAAATTAATTGGAACACCCGTTCATTTTTTACGACATAAAAGGAAATATAGTTTTTATGTCTAAAAAAATAAATAAATAAAGAGAGATAATACTTTCTCGTATATTGTCTGACATATTACATAAACGCACATCTAAAACAAGAACGTACGATCAATACTTGTTATATATTTCTACAAATGACTTTTTAAAATTACTGAAATTTGATGTCCAACTTTTTTTACCATAAAATAGTAATGATGACGTTTTATCCGTAGAATGAGACTAATATTCCACTGTACTAAAAAAAATATTATTTAAATTATTTATTTAAATTATTATCATTTAAATTATTTATTTTAATTTATAATTGCTGCGAAAATAATTTATGAGTTAATTTATTTTTTGACATATAGTAAAATATATTTTCACGCTAATAATAATATAAAAAGATAATCTCATTAGACTAATGTCGTCATTTTTTCTTATTATATCATTGAATTGAATCCACGAGCTTAAATATTGTCCATTCATAAATATTATTTTATTTTTTATTTCATTTTACAAGCGCGCTTTTTATTTCCTAATTCAAAATTATTAAAAAATAATTTTTCGGTACTGTCCATTTCGACACTTACTACTATTAACTTTCTTTTATTTTTCTTGAATAAAACAAAACAAAAAAAAAGATTCGTTTAGTACAGAGGACTATTACTATTATTATTATTATTTTCAAATTATAGCACCTCTTTCAAATTATTCAATTATATTTTCGATCTAGATAAATATCCAACTGTCAAAAAACTGGTATCGTAAAAACCCGTAGATTGAGACCAATAGTTCTCAGTTCTAAAAAAAAAAAATCTAAATATTTAAATTTTGATTGATCTAATTAATTAATTAATTTATTTATTTACTTTTTACCCTACTAAAAGTAATCCACTCTTTTAGAGATTATATATATATATATATATATATATATATATATATATATATATATATATATATATTTAAATCGATTACTACTATCGCTGAAAAAAAGAATCTATCCTTATGGTGGCCACATTACCTGCATTTACCTTATATCTCAATTTATCTGTTATAGGAAAACATAATTTAAAAAGTAAATATCTCCTTGTAAAATGGAACAAGACTATTTCTAAAAATTTCGTAATTGTGACTTTATTTTATTTTATTTTGTTTTTATTTATTTATTTATAAATCTTCTTATAAATTTAAATAAAAAGAATTAATATGATAAAGCTGCATAATTTTTTTTTTAATTAAGGAATATTGTATATTATGTAAAATTAATTGTATAGTTCATTTAAAAATAAAAATTCGTGGTTCTGATACAGAAAATTTACAGTAAATAAACTGTTTATTATTTTATTTTACTTTCATTTATTTATTTTTTTATATTTATTATAAATTTAATTAAGAATTAATATGATAAAACTGTATACAATTTATGCATGGTATATTATGTATCTCAAAATTATATAAATTTATATTTCTCAAAACAGAAGCTAAACTATAAGGGGTTTTACTCACATTTTTATTTTGATTCAATCAATGCCCAATGATATTACAGTATTTTCGCTAATTGTAAATAAATATTGATAACCCCTCTATCATCTTTCGATTTTTTGAGAAGAACTTAAATTCTGTTTATTCTACCTCTAGTAACATTTTGAGTTTACATGATATTTGTTTGGGATTTTCATATAAGTTTCTCAATACCTTTGGCTATTGAATTATGCAATTGAATTTTTTATGAAGCTTGCGCATGCGTAGTTAAATATTATTTAGTAAAAGTGCTCGTATTTCGTAAGATATTTAACATTTTGGCATTCTAATTACTGTATGCAGTGTCTAATGTAGTAAGCCATATATCCTGAAAATGGCTTTGCACTGGGGATAGTACCCTACGTGTTATAATTAAAAAAGTGGAAATTGTTTTCGCAATTTTTTAAAGAAAACTTTATATCTTCATAAATATATGTGGTATCTTCATAAAATTTTATACAGATAATGAGAAAAATCCTCATAATCTCATACTACCGCCAAAACGTAATTAAAGCATTACCTTTTACAGGGTGATCCAAATATTTAGATTTTTATTTATTTTTTTACTGGTCCCCTTTTCCTTTTCATGACAGAACTTTTACTGAAACGTATGAGGTATAACATATTTTTTATACTATCAAAGTTTCAGGATGATTCCTAAAGAACTTTTCAAGATATTTAACAAAACGTAAAAAAGAGAAAGTGTTCACATAATTTTGTTAGGCATCTGTGTCTTCAGATAAAATGTATTTGTCCGATCTTAGTGCAATGTTTCAAGTAATATCATTAATTATATATTGCAGATTTTAGAATAAAAAATTTGGTTTTCTTGCCAATATCAACTTTTGTGTTTTGCTGAAAAGAGACACAAATAGAAACACAAGCACATGGCTCTAACACACGTACATATGAAATCTCAAAGAGGCATATGAACAGGTAACATCAAAACATACAAACTAAACCACACTTTTCAGTGGTATTTGATTGCAATATCCATTATATTTTAAATTAGTACACTCTTAGAATATGAAATTTAAAGATTTATATGCTGAATGATAAAGTTACTATAAAAAAGAAATCTCTTAATAAAGAAAGTTGTAACAAGGTAAATGCATTTCCTTCAAAAAAAAAAAAAAAAAAAAAAAAATATATATATATATATATATATATATGTATATACATATATATTCTTTATTTTTATTTTTATTTTTTTTAATTAAATGAATATCCGCACATTAATTAATATGAATTGATATGTTATTGAAACAAACTGTACTTTATAAGGGGAAATTCAAAATGACTTTGTATAAATTGTGTACAGATTGTGCACATTTATGTACAATACGTGTAAATATATTAATTAATAATAAGCATAAAAAATAGGGCAATGAATTAAAATTGTAATTAATTTTGATTGGATATATATCTATCAATTATGTACACATTTACATGAAAAAAAAAAAAAAACTTAGATCAATGCAAACATTATTATTAATGATTTTTCCATTGCTGTAAAATGATTTAATTTGAATAATTTCGTTGCATGTAAGAAATTTTGACATTTTATTAGATAAGAGTCAAAACCTTTGGTTTCTTAAAAATTTCAACATGTTTATTTATTGATAATTTAGGTCATACTTTTTCCCCCAAATTGTTTAAAAAATAACGCATTCTCACGTATAAAGAAAATTTGTAATAATACAACTCAGAGTTTCATATATAAAAAAGATGATACAAAATATAATATTTGTAATGTTTCTTTAATATTAAGAAAATGACATTAAAATTAATAAGTTACTTGAAAATTAATAATATAAAATTAATTGTATGTTGTATTAATTAAAATGACGGATTTTTAAATATTTCAATTTGATGCTATTTAAAACTAAACAATTATGCTAAAAAGTGTGCTATTAATTACTTATTAATGCTATTTAAAACTAAAATGTTAACTATGCAATTGAAAATTAATTAACACGTTGAGCGCCACGTGAATTCTTAAAATCCATTGAAATTTAATAATGATTCCTCCTGTATGAAGTAAAAATCACGCAAATTTAAAATAAATTTTGAATAATTACTTAAAACTTTGTAATATTTTTAGTTTTATATCCTATTTTACACTGTCAACCACAGATGGTTCACTTGGCTTTATATCATATTTGACACTGTCAGCCACCGATGGCTGGCATGGCGCTCTAAGTGTTAATTTTTTATTGGCACTGCTTTTAATTTCGGTTGGTTGGATTTTTTTACGTCACACTAGTGCTGCGCAGATTGGCAATTGACGACGGTCTGTGACACATCCCTAGAGGTTGTCCGGAAATATGCCATCACAATTTTGATCCTTCATGGAAGAGATGGCTCTCCCGCTTCGGTGACCCCAGAGGTAATTTTTGATGAGAAAATGGAGGGCATTGCGGCCACAATAGATTTTACGTACACCAACCACCATTTGTGTACACGACGGTCTTTGGCCGGCTCGAGTACCGAACCCGCAATCTTCCAATTACGAGGCCGGCGCTTTACCGACTGGGCTACCGCAGCCCGCTTTTACTTTCGGAGTAAAACTTTCATTGAAATGTTTGAAGTATAACATGTTATGGACACTCCTAAAGTTTCAAGATAATTCCTTTAGTACTTTTATACAATATGTCTAAAACGTTATGGCAATATGTCTGAAATCTAGAATGGCTGACATAGTGCTCAACGTGTTAGTTTAAGCAAAAGTAATAGTCCAAGCGGCGGCTGCAAAAAATTGACTTGAGAAGGTACGAAGCTGATTTTTTTCCTATAGATAGAATTCATTGTTACAATGAAAATCTGATAGGGTTGCCTGGTCAAAGCCGTCAAGTTTAAGAGAAACAACCTCACTTCCGGTCACAATTTAAACGATTTTCGAACCCCAAAAGGTATGAAGATGAAACCGGTGCTAAAATGTAGAGATTAATATGCTCTTTAAAATGGCATAGGGTTGCCTGGTCAAAACCGTCAAGTTTCAGAGGTTGCCTCGATAATAGGGGTCAAATTTAAACGATTTTCGGACCCCAAAAGGTATGAAGATGAAACCGGTGCTAAAATGTAGAGATTAATATGCTCTTTAAAATGGCATAGGGTTGCCTGGTCAAAGCCGTCAAGAAACAAAGGTTGCCACGAAAATAGGGGACGTATTTTACGATTTATTTATCCAAGTAAAAAGTGATTTACCCAAGTGTAAAGATGAAACCGGTGCTAAAATGTAGAGAATAATTCTTTAAAATGGCATAGGGTTGCCTGGTCAAAACCGCCAAGAAAAGAGGTTGCCACGAAAAGTGTGTGCGTGTGTGCGGGGGGGGGGGGGAATTTTCGCGGTTTTCTTGCCCTAACATATTTAAAAATGAAACCGTTTATAAAATATGGAGAATAATATTCTCTTTAGAGTATCATAGGGTTGCCAGGTGAAAATCTCGAAAAATAGTGGTTGCCTCGAAAAAAAAAAAAAAAAAAAAAGCTAATTTTGAAGGGGTTTTTATGCAATGTGAAGAAGAAATAAAAAAAAATATTTAAAAAAGAAAAAATAAACTGTAATGAAACTGTTCTAAAATTTCCCATAAAAACAACGAATTAATAGTAAAAATTAAAAATGTAGCATGCGAATACAGATAAGAAAATACGACCGCAAAAGTTAACAGAAATGAAGATAATAATGCCCAAGAAACTCATAATAAAAAATTATGTTAGTATAGAAAATAAATAATTAAATAAAATGAAAAAAAAAAAAAAACCTCTTATTTCAGATTTGCAGCAAGATTTACAAATTTCAATTTCATAAATTAATTCATTGTTATTAAGAAACGCGAAAAATTTACCAATTTTTTAAAAATGTTTTTCGCTTTATTTGTACCCATAATTAATTTGCAGAAGGTATTATTGATTATTTTAATTAGATATAAAAAAAATTAATTGAGAAAATTTTCTAAAATAGACAAATTTTTAATATAACAAAATCGGCACAACCCAATATTTTCGTATAAAATTCTACAAAGCAGCCGCATACATTTCTTCAGGGAATTATCTTCTCAATACTTTGACACAATTTGAATATTTTAAGTATTGAATAATGGGGGAAAAACGAGCTCGTGAGCTGAAATTAGTTTTATACTGATTAGAAAAAGAATGGTCACGCATAATAATTTAATTTTCTTTATGCTTTAAAATCTCTTATATCATTAAACAAATAAAATAAACGAATATTGAAATTCGCTTCCTTTTCTAAGCTGACCGCTATACCTTGACAGGTTTGAAGCACAATCGTAAACAAATTGAAAAGTGTTGTATGTTCTACATTTAGCTAGCAATTTCGTCTTTTAAATATTAATCATTTCGTGTTTAACCGTTTTAGAATAGTCTCCATGTGTGTTTCACTTTGTGTTAAACACCTTTAATATTTGTTAGCTTTTTGGAGACTGACCGCTATTTCTTTACGAATTTTACCAGGCAAACATATGCCATTTTAAAATAACTCCTACGCTGTACATTCTGGAACCAGCTACACCTTTCAAATATTCATATAATTTCATCCTTATTCATTTTCTTTGTTAATGCTATTCGTATTTTTTTACACTTCGTTAAGAAATCTTCAAAACTCGCCTATTTTTTTGTGGTTGATTACTTGACAGATTTGACCTATTTTCGAGGCAACCTCTGAGTCTTGACGGTTTTGACCAGGCAACCTTATGCCATTTTAAAGAGCATATTAATATCTATATTTTAGCACCGGTTTCATCTTTACAGTTGGGTAACTCACTTTTTACTTGGGTAAATAAATCGTAAAATACGTCCCCTATTTTCGTGGCAACCTTTGTTTCTTGACGGCTTTGACCAGGCAACCCTATGCCATTTTAAAGAGCATATTAATCTCTACATTTTAGCACCGGTTTCATCTTCATACCTTTTGGGGTCCGAAAATCGTTTAAATTTGGCCCCTATTATCGAGGCAACCTCTGAAACTTGACGGTTTTGACCAGGCAACCCTATGCCATTTTAAAGAGCATATTAATCTCTACATTTTAGCACCGGTTTCATCTTCATACCTTTTGGGGTTCGAAAATCGTTTAAATTGTGACCGGAAGTGAGGTTGTTTCTCTTAAACTTGACGGCTTTGACCAGGCAACCCTATCAGATTTTCATTGTAACAATGAATTCTATCTATAGGAAAAAAATCAGCTTCGTACCTTCTCAAGTCAATTTTTTGCAGCCGCCGCTTGGACTATAAGTATGTTTTCTTCTAAATCTAAAAACTGTCTTATATATGTTTAATGAAAATTGTATATTTCAAACGTGTTTGAAAAATCGATGTAAAAAATACCAAAGAATTGAAGATCACTTAAGAAAACAAAATAATGTTCTATAAAAAATAATGTATTTTCACTTTCGTACTATCTATGAAATATTTACTTATAATGCATTATTTACGTTTATTTTTTATTTATTTATTTGTTTTTTGATAATAAAAAAGATCCACATTAAATCACTTAACTATTTTTAATTTACTAATTTTGCACTCATACAAAGGTCAACTATTCCAGTAATGCAATTGCAAAAAGCAATATTGAGAGTTTTTATTAAATTTTCAAATCCAATTAATATAAGTGGCATGAAAAATAAAATTTTTGTTTAAATGAGCAAACATTCGCTTCGATTCTATTTTTTTTACTTATATATGTAGCTCAAGGAATCATTTTGTTAAGTGTTTTAATGCTTTAGGGGATTGAAAGAGAGTAAATATATGTTTAGATTTTAGCACAAATATTTAAAAAAAAAAAAAAAAAAAAAAAAAAAAAATCATTCAATTTAATGCTAATTCAAATAAAAATGTTCTCAATGAAATGGAATTTTGTGTAAATAAATAAATAAATAAATAACAATATATCTATTAAAAAAATCTAGAATGACTCCACTCGACTTACCGAAAATTAATTAATTTGCAGTTGTATAAATAAAGCTGGGGAAATCGTTAAATAAACAAAAGAAATTAATATAATAGACTGTTTGAGTATTTTTCTGTGTATAGCATGTTATTTAATTTATCGCTATTGCCCATCAACCAATTTGAGTCCATAGGTCATAATGATAATTTTTCATTGTATCCCTGTAAAGATATAAAAGTGGTAGACTCACCAAAATCTATACAGTTCCTGCGATAATGACCCATAACATGTATATAAATTTTCAGCTTATTCGGAAGAGTCGTTTACACGTTATAATCACTAGAAAGAAGTTGTACCCATAGGTTACAAAGAAAAAGAATTTTTGGTTGTGTTTCTATTAAAAAACTATAAGTATTAGATTCACCAAAATCTAAGCATTTCTTAAAATCGAAACCTTTAACATGTGCATAAATTTTCAGCTTAATCGAATGAGGCGTTTGGACACTATTGCACTTTAAAAAAATTGAGCCCTTGGGTCATAATGATAAGAAATTTGTCTTTGTATCCCTGTAAAAAGCTACAAATGCTAGATTTATCAAAATATATGAAGACTGTATGACGGCGATTTCATAAAAAAAAAAAAAAAACTATAAACGCTAGATTAATCAAAATTTACAAATTTCGTGTGACGGAAATTTATAAAATGTGCATAAATTTTCAGCTCAATCGAATAAGGCATTTAGATGCTATCGCACTACAAATAATTTCAGACCATGGTAAAAAAGAAGTAGTTGTGTCCCAGTAAAATAAAATATATATATAAGTGTTAGATTCACCAAAATCAATAAGTTTCGTTCTATGGTGACCTATAATATACGTTCTAATTTTCAACTCCTTCGAAAAAAGCATTGAGACGCTGTTGTCTTCACTCACACACATTTATCACGAAAAATCGTGTATAATCGTATATATCTATGAAAGGGAAAGTCGTATCAAAACCAAAGTTGGAGATATAGTATTAGATATCATGAGAATCATAAATATAAATTTGAAACATTCTACAACTACTCTTTTTTGAGCTATGCAAGATACAATATCCATTTCGCAAATCATGACTACAATACTTCCATTACATATAATGTTCAAAAAGTAAAAATCGAAGATATGGAATATATTTTGCTGCGTTTTCTACTCAATTTTGATATTGAGCTAAAATGATATTTTGTATTTTTATTACATACATGGAGAAAAAGTATAAGACTGATATTATGTATTATATTTAGGATTTTATGTATCATTTTTGAGTTTTAAAAGTTTTAGTAATGTCTGTTATTCGAATACTCTTAAAATGTATCTAAAAATGATTAAATAGATTAATTTAGGCATTTGTGCCTAAAATTTTCAATTTATTGTCCCAATATTTTATAGAAATCTTAATTTGTTTAATGTTTTCATTCTTTATTTTTAAGAGGAATTGTATTATATATATATATAGATTTAAGCGTTGTTGCAATGGTCATTTACTTAGTTACTGGATTTTATACAAAGATTAAATCTAAAATTTAGATTTAAAGACAAAAAAAATATAATTCTAAAATATGTTTTCTAAATTTTCTTATTTCTTTCGATTTATATATTACACCGTATCTTTAGTTTCTGAAACTCCGCATTTAGACATTTACAATTGTTTTCCTGATCTTTTTTTGGGCTACTTAAAGCAAAACTTTTCACGTAACAAATTTAACTATTTATAATAAATGATCTTAATGATCACCCTCTTATAATCATTTGTTGTTTTTAAATTCTCATTTATTTGTTATTTTATTTCTTTAATATAATTTTTCTGAAATTTGTTATGGTTGTTTTCCAAGTTTTCAAATTTAGAAACTATTTCTTTAAACGAAATGCGGTGAACTAACGTATCAAAATATAATTACTTATATTAATACTTTTTTCTACATATTTTATTTTCAAATATTTTATTTAAGAAATATTACTCATTTAGATATCTAAAAATATCATATATAACTTTTCTGACTTTCCCATTAAAGACAGTTTGTTACTTCAGATTACTATTTTGAACTAATGTATAAAAATTTAACAAAATGATCAAATATTAAAGCAAAGTTGTAATAAATACCGAAATATGTGATCTTAAATTTACAAACTGGTATGAATTACGACAAAAATAATAAATTTAAGTAAAAACTATTTGGCATAGGTGGACTCTGCTCAGTTCCCCATCATATTTATGTTTTCATAAATTTCTAGTGCGAGAAATATTGTAATCATGTTAAAAGAAATGAATTTGACCAAAGCTTGATACTGTGACAGAATGAAATCCCCGCCTAATAGGCTATCCACCGTTCACTTCGGTATATTTATCTTATTCTAATCTATTAACTTATTTTATCAGTATTAATTCTGTTGTTTAGTTTTCATGCTACTATTTCCAATGCAATAATCCTCAAAATTCATATTTTTATGAAAAATTTACAATTTCGCTATGTTGATAAAATCGTAAATTACGAATAATTTACAAAATTTTCTTTTTAGAATATTTGTATGATAGTCATGTTCAAACAAATATCATAAATGTAATTTTGAAGTTGTCTAATGTATTTATGATCCTTTGCCTTATTCTGACATGTAAAGTAAATCGTAAATTCCAAATAACTTACGAATTTTTTAAATTGGAAAAAACATAGTGTATGATATTTATGCCAGTATCCAAAATAATATTTAAAAAGTGGTTTGACATATTTACGATTACGATTTTCAAAGTAGCATATTTATAGTTACTCATGTACATTCCGGCATCAAAACTGATGTTTTAAAACTAGTCTCACATTTTTACAGTAAAAAGTTTCCATTTGATGCACGTTTAAGTGAAATTTTGTCCTATACTCCCATGTTAAGAAAATCGTAAATTTCTCATAACTTACGAAGTTTTTTAATTCGAATGTTGCAAATGAATAGGGTTCTTGCCAGTATCGAAACTAATATTTTAAGACTGATCTGACCTCTCTGCGATCATTTGTTCGTGAGATATCGTGTTAACAGACTAACAAAGTAACGGACTAACACACTAACGGACTGACACACTAACGGACTAACACACTAACAGACACCCTACAGACAGACACCATACAGATATGTCATTTTCGGATTCCTAACACCTGAAAACGTATAAAAATGTCAAAAAACCGAGGTTGAAATTTTTCACGATTACCTAAGTTCCCCATACCTATAATATGATGGGGAACTAAAAAATTAATGAAATAATCTGGTATGTCACACACACGACTTTATGTTACCCTGAATTTTAATACTATAAATACAGGTTCCAGATTAAATGGTAAGATAACGAGCACTGTTATGTAAACATGTGTTAAACAATTCATATTAGGTTTCTGAAGAGTTTTATATGATAATTAGTTCTGTGTGAGGGGAGCTACAGCCCCCCTCAACCCCCCGTTTCATTAATGCACCTACATTTATATAGAATTTAATTCGGTTATTAAAAAATAATTTATTAAAATTATTATTTTAAAAAAATATCTTTTTATGATAATGCAGACGATTTTCATATTATAGAAGTAGTGTAATACCAAATATCCAAAAAAAAAAAAAAAAAAAAAAAAAAATACGATTTTTTTTCGTTAAAAGTAAAAAAAAAAAAATCGATTTAAAAATCGTTTGTATTGGCGAGCTCTTTTAAAAGACATCCATCATCAAAATTTACTAGCCTCGAGGGGGGACTTCCCCCCCAGGGGGGCAGGCGAGGCTCCTACATACACAAAAAAAATTTCCCTGTCAACTATCTCTATTACAAAAAATATATATTCGGTTCATTTGGTTTAGTGCAATCTGAAGCCGTTAAACTGTACTTACCTGCAATTTCCCCCATAGACGTAATGTATGAGAATTCTCTTGATTGTCCCTGTACAGGAACCATTTGCTTCATCTTAACGAAAAGCTTACTATAGCATCCCTATATGATACACATTTAGAATACCAAGTTTGTAATGTCTGCTACTATTTGTTCTTGAGATATGCTGATAAAAGTCAGACACACACAGACACACACACACACACACAGAGACACACACACAGACATACACACAGACACACAGACCATTTGCTAAAAACATGATTTTCGTATTCAGGAGATCTCAAAACGTGTAAATATAACAAAATCTCATTTTCGAAAATTTGACCCAAAAACCATACTTTCTCTACCTTATGGGTAAGAGAAAGTAAAAAGACAAGAATCGAAAATACGTAAATTCGTGGCTAAAAAAAAAAAAAAAAAAAAAAAAGGATTGTTGTGGATGTTTATTTTTAAGAATTGAGTTTTAGCTAGCTCTGCATTTTCTTTTTTTTAATAAAATGCTTAAATGTTCATTTCAATAGTTTCATCACCTACTTTTGGTACATGAACAATGGAATGGACATGACATGTTTTTTTGTGATACATGGCTTTACACTTGAGTGTCAAAAAAAAAAAAAAAAAAAAAAAAAAAAAAAAAAAAAAACTTTACATGTGAATTGCTGTCCCACCATAAAAATGTGTCGATCCCTAGTGATGACCTTTCCCTATCCTCTGAACACTCAGTTCGTCTCGTGGGCTTTTAAAATAAGATTATACGCTCTTTGCTCCCGCCGGCCAGTATTTTGTTTATTTTTCAGAACTAGATGTAGAAACAAGGTCAAAAGCTAGATATAGAAAATCTATACAAGGTCATTGAAATGTAAAGATTTAAGACATAATATTCTAGTCTTTTATTGTAAATACCACATTGCATTCAGCATTTTGTCATCTGATCTTTATATTTTAATACCAACTGCAGCCGTTTAGGCACGGATCTCTGCCTACATTTGCAAGATTGCTACAACTGGCTACATCTAGAATGATCTCCCAGGTATCTGGGTATATTAGTCACATAATTCTATTCTCTACCAGAATCAAGGCAAAATATTTCTCTTCCATTTTAAGCTTGATCCGGCCCATTGTGTGGAGTGTGAATACCGATGTAGGTTCTCAAACTTTTAACAAATGAACGAAATAGTGGCTGACGGGAGAAAATGTCATCCAACCTTACTCTAAAAGTCCACAAGGTGAACTGAGTATTTATAGGATAGGGAAATTTCATCTGTAATCGACTAACACCACGTGTCATCACTGGGGTTCGACACATTTTTATGGCTGAAACAGTTATTGACATGAACAGTCTTTTTTTTTTTTTTTTTGTCACTCAAGTGTAGATTTTTTTTGTCTGCACTGTACTTAATTTTTAAATAAAAAAGGGAATGAAAACAAAATTAGTAGTGTGTTTTAAAATTAAATCGTTAGGATAAGTATCTGTATAAACTCTAAAATTTATTACAATTAACACTACAAAGTTTTCAATAGGTGTAAATAATTTTATATCAGAATTAACTGACTTTTTCACATAAAAATACAAAAATACATTTGTGAAGGCAATTAAAAGTAATTTCCTATTGAAAAACTTTAATTAAAAAAAAAAATATTCAATACCATTACCTAAAATATATAACCAGACTTGACATTGAATATACTACTCCGATTCAAAAAATTAGAATAATGTAAAAAAGAATGAGTTTGATGTTGCTAACGCGTCAATTTGCATACTGCGTCCAGGAAAAAATATATTAAAAGTATCTAATTATCTTCAGAGCATTTATAAATATAACATAAATATTTATTTTTATCTGATATATTAATAATTAACTATTTAAAAAATATTAGAATAATTCAAAGAAATAGAATACCTCGATAGCATGGTTCAAAAAATTAGAATATTCAAATTTTTCTTATAAGTTGAGAGAACGGCTGCGGGATTAACATCTGTGGGACTATAAAATGTGCTCCGTTGAAAATGAAAAGTCGTTTGGCATTTGATTGTAGCGTAGTATTTGCTTAATATGGGACGAAAGAGCGATTTATCTGAGGCTGTGAAATATCGTATTGTGTACTTGCACGAAATAGGAAAAACACAACTTTTTATAGCAAAAGAAGTGAAATGCTCTCAAGCAAGTGTGAGTAGAGTTTTGAGAGAATATTCTAATAATATGTGTTTTCAAAATAAACACTTTAAAAGTGGTCGAAAGCCAGTAACTTCAAGAAGAGATGAAAGGCAATTGAAAAAGATTGTGAAGAAACATCGTTTTCGGAGTGTGAGATATGTGCATAGAAAATGGAAAGAAATGGGTATAAATGTCTTCAAATCTACAACACTACGACGACTTCGCAAATTAGGTTTTAGATCACGTGTGCCTAAGATAAAGCCATTCTTATCATCTAAGCAAAGGGCTGCTAGAGTTAAATGGTGTAAACAAAGGCTATTTTGGGATCACGACGATTGGAAAAAGATACTTTTCAGCGATGAAAGTGTGTTTTGTGTGTCTCACGGAAATCAAGGTATACGTGTCTGGAGACTCAAACATGAAGCTTATAAGAAAGAATGTTTAAAACGTTCGTTTAAATTTGCGACCTCTGTTATGGTATGGGGCTGCATGACTGCTGAAGGCCCAGGCAGGTTGTGTATTGTTTTCACAACAGTCAATTCAGAAGTCTATCAAGAAATTCTTGAACATTTCATGATTCCTTCAGCTGAGGATTTATGTGATGACGATTTCTTGTTTCAGGAAGATTCAGCTTCTCCCCACACTTCCAAATCAACAACTAAATGGCTCAAAGAGAAGGACATACCTGTACTCCCTTGGCCTGCAAACTCACCCGATCTAAATCCTATCGAGAATTTGTGGGGAATTATGAAGAAACGACTTCAAGAAGTTGCGCCTAGAGACAAAAAAGAACTTATTTCTAGTATAAAGAGCATATGGGCGAATTTGGATAAAAAAGATTGTGAACCTTTAGTTAAAAACATGCCAAAACGTTTAAGAGCTGTCATTAAAGCTAAGGGTGATGCAACAAAGTACTGATTAGCAAGTAAAAATACTTAGAGTTTAAATTATGTTCAATATATTTTCATTATTCTAATTTTTTGAACCATGTTAGAAAGTATTCTAATATTTTGAATTTTTTGTTGTTAGCTGATTTAAATATATTTTCTATTTCATTGTAATGTGTTTACATTTTTATAATCTGCAAAATATGCAGATTCATATTATAGTACTTTATATTTGATATTGTTGATTATTTATTTGATAAATTCGATTTTCATTTCCCTTGACCATATTTCTTTTCATTATTTTAATTTTTTGAATCGGAGTAGTATATATATATATATATATATATATGTTTACAGATTGTTGAAAACGCCAATGTAAAAAAAATAAATAAATAAAAATAAATAAATAAGAAGCAAACTGCAATTTCGGAGCACTAAATATACTATCATCATTTTTTATTATAGACGGTGCGTGTAGCGCTACTGAAACTACAGTTTGCTTCTTAATATTTTTTACATTGGCGTTTTCAATGATGTATAAATACATGAAATGCTTTCAACAATACAAAATTTAACTAAATTAATGCTTTTTTTTTTCAATTTAAGATTATATAAGTTATTTGCAAAAATACAAATTGTAAATAAATTAATTCAGTAGTTTCTATCATATATATATATATATATATATATATATATATATATATATATATTCAAAAATGCAAAATTTAACTAAATTAATCTAAGCAGTTTCTATTACAGTTATATAAAATATTTTCAAAAATACAAAATTTAACCAAATTATTACAGGTAGTTTCTATTACAGTTATATAAAATATTTTCAAAAATGCAAAATTTAACTAAATTAATTGGTTTATTATTTTTATATTATCTATTTTATTAAGTTTTTGTTTTCACCAATAAATGCTTATATGGTTTAATCTACATACAATATATGTAGACAATTTTTTTTTGACAGTGCACCCAAAGCACTTTCTTTTTTTTTTTTTTTTTTTTTTTTTTTTTTTTATGAAATATGAATATCTACATATACCTTCACACAAATGCACTTGTGCTTTCAGGTCAAATACTCATTCGCCAATATTTCGTTACTGTATATCACAACCTATCAATGTTTTTCAATTTTACGCACATATTTTGAGACTTTCTACAGATCTGTCTAACTATCTATCCGTCTATCTTTAATTATGTCTATTTATCAAAGTAATTATTCGCCTGTTTATATTTTTATCTATCTATCTATCTATCTATCTGTCTATCAATATATTTATCTGTATGTCTTCCCGTGCATTTATATATCTATATATACATATCTAAGTAAGAAAAAGCAGAAGGTATTTTTAAGGGAAATGCATACTAATCAACATAAAACGAAGAAAAAATTATTTCCTAGATAACACAAAGATTGTAATTGGACTTTTGCTTTAAATGCCCCGTGTTTTTAATTAAAATTGTTTTTAATTTGCAACAACATTTGGCATGTACACGTTTAGGAAATTTCCCATACAACAAAAAATCTTCCAGGGTAAGTCAAATTACGTAATCTGGACGTATAAATATGTCCATATTACAGCTAGATTTAGTCTATATTTCATCAGATTTTATAAATATTATGCAGGTTCCAACCTTTTACATAATAAGTGCCTTTTTTGGATGAAAAAAATGACGTTATAAATATCGTTAATTTAATTTGGACGGAAAAATTTTGTAGAAGATGAATTTTCTTAATTTCATTACCACATCCACATAAAGAAAATGGCGACATACATGTACAATTTTAGTCCCAATATTTACGTAAGCTGCATTAGTTCAATTTTCATTCAGTTTATATGGCTAATTCGACATCCATATTTTGTACGTTTTTCGTAGACACATCTACGTTCGAAATTTCGCATACACTCCTTCTCATAATTATAAGGACACCGGTTTTTCTATATTAACCAAACACTGAAAAGTATTATTTAAACAAATATATTTTTTATTAATTTGAATTTCATTAATAGACGATATATAAAAAGTTTTATCGTTTTTCTATCTTAAAAAACTTTAAATACGGTAAAAAAAGGATTTTTCAGGCGTTCACAATTATAAGGACAGCTCAAATCTTATTATTTGTTTTTTCAATTATTCTTTAAATTAATTTTTAGGGTTCTCTTTTTAGGGTGAAACAGTCAGACATTCTCTCTGGTATATATATATATATATATATATATATATATATATATATATATATTCTTTAATATTCAGTTTCAGTACCATTTCATACAGCGTAGATGATTCTGAATACATTTAAACTATTTAAAATTGCTTTTCACTTGCATGCACTTTTCTAATGTGATAACGCAAGGTTTTTTCAACTTTTAGACCACGGAAAAGGCAACAATACAGACGTTTCTTTGTTCAAACTATTTCCTATTGCTCTAGAAGTAGAGCAAAAGTGAAAGTCTTTTTGAGAAAAAAAAAATATTACCCTCGAAATCAACAAAAATCTGAGAATTCTAAGTTTAAAATTTGCGGATATTCTCTTGATGTTCATAATAATAGAAAGAATTATTAAATTCATTTTACCTTCAATATAAACAGCTCCCCAGAGCACCAAAGATCCACCTTTAAAATGCCCGATTCATATCTGCTTTTAAAAAATCTGCTATGTCTTTCACTATCTTCATATCGTGCCAGTAACTGTTAAAACCATTTGATTAATCCAGAATAAAATGTTTTTCACCCGAAAATTCAACATTTTACCATTTGATGTTGTCTTTATTCAACTTTAACACGGACGTTCTTTCCCCCATTAAATGCTTATTGATTATTATAGGTTTTTTGTTCATTTTAACATATTATTAATTATTTCAAACATGCATAAATGTGGACCCCATCCTTTCGTTAAAAATTACGAACAAATTCAGCAGCATTCATTATGAGTAGAAAAGTAAGAGGAATTATGAGTCTTCGATCTCTGTAAAACATCTATGATTTTGCATCAGATCTCTCTCCCATCAAACCAGCAGTTCAACGTTTGATCATATTTCCTTCAGCAATTTTCTATCTTCGAAATTCATAAGAAATTCGGCGAATTGAAATTATCATTCCACTTAAAAAACACATTTATCATACTTCACTACATGAACGTTCTTCTTTTCGAGGAATTATCAGTAATGTCCGTACAAGAAAAATTGAAGGCTTATATATGAATTAATCTAGCCCAGTAGTTAACGAATTCACATGTCAACTGTAATTTATCCGCTAGTAAGTTTAATAAAACGAATAAATCTTCATTGTCCCTATAATTATGAATATCGAAAAACGTGGAGAAAAAAATATTTTGTATTATTTAACAAATTTGAGTCAAGGTCTATGTTCAAGACTCGTCTATAGACATTATTCGGACGCGATACATGAAATATGAACGTACAGTAGAATCTCGTACAACGCGCTCCCAGAAAACGCGATTTCGTATAACGCGACGAAAAACCTTCGACTATTACTCATACAAAGCGATAAAGAGTCTCGTATAAAGCGTAAAATAAAGGAAGTACGTTACAACATCTTTTCTACTTTCAACCTGTTCAAGGAAGAATTGCTCCTTTAACATGTCAACACCCGACGCTTTTGATCTCATTGCGAAATGAAATCGTCTGCTTAATGTATGTCTCCTATAACGCGATTTTATATTACGCGGAACGTATCCCCGGCGTTATGCGAGAGTCTACTGTAATATGAACGTGTGTGCTACGTTTAAGGAATCATAATAAAAATAAGATTCCCGAATGTCACTAGGTGGCTGTTCGAGAGGTAAATTTACAAATATGGCAAAGGTAATGATAAAAACAGAATGCATGAAATATTTAGAAAAATACTGTTTTTTTTTTTTTTCTTTTTTTTTTTTTAATTTTTACAGGAAAAGCTCTATTTGGTGAACATATTTTGAGATAATTTCTTTTCATACCTAAACTGAATCTTCCGAAACATACGCATACCAAATTTAGTGACAAGCCGCTCAAATGCTTTGTCTATATGAGTATATTTATAGCAACAATTTTAACATTATCGATGTGCGTAGCAATTTTTAAAATCAATTTTACAAAATAAATACATAGACACATAAAATATGTTTAATAATTTCATAAAATATAAAGAAATATTTTGAATAGAAAAATAATTAATTTTCAAAAGAAAATAATAAATAAATAGCCAGCTTTAATATTTGTTTATTATACACATAATTTTATCATACAGACATATTTAAAATGAAAACATTATTCAAAACATTTCAGAAATTTCGTTATAATATTATGCACGAATAAATACATAACAAGGGAATTCCATATAATATTTTAATTAATGCTGAAATAAATATGAATAAGACATTTTTGTCACATTTCTAGAGAAATATTAATTTTGAGTTTACTTTCTCTACAAAACTTAATTAAATTTTGAAGTGAATTTCTGTATTTAGAAATATTTAGACTATATCTGTCTTCGACGTTCAAAGAAATTTTTTAATTAAACTTTTGAGAATAATAATTTTAAAAAATACATATTTGACTTTAAAATATTTATAAATAAGGTATTAAATGAATTTCGTATTAAACATTAAAAAAAAAAAAAAAAAAAAAAAAAAAAAGAATTATTTTCATTAATACTAGAAAAACATTTTATTTGTTTAAACGATTAATATTTTTTGAATGATATAAAAATATTTTCGAATCATAATGAGAAATACTTTTGAAAACCCCAAGAAAATAATTTTTTAGAAGCTTATATACCAATCTGGAATTGAATCGTGGAATTTTAGCTGCTCTGCACAGAAGTTTAAAGTTGTGGAAGCATGTCGTCAAGATTGTCGCCGATTGTCTGCAGCGTAACTCTGTATGACGTTAAACCTTTCTACGCCTCTACTTACTCCTACATTTCTAGCATTGAAAAAAATACTTTAAAATAGTATTACATATTCTTACAACGTTCTAATTTTAGTTTATAATCTATTGCAATAAAAGAAAATTAATTTGAATTTTAATTTTAAATATGTCATATTATGTGTTTTAAATAGGGACATATGTATATTAATATATACAAATATGTTAATTTATCATTGGGTTACATGTTTAAAAAAAATATATATATATATATTCCGTCCTTCTTTTACATAATATTTACTTATAAACAACGTTTAAAAGGATTTTTTCACACTTACGATTCGTTGCATTATCAGCGTTCTCTGTTGATTTAAACGGATTTATACTTCTAAATATAAATCCAAGCAGAATATAATATAGATTCAAAATAACTGACAATAAAAAGAAAATATTTTTCGAGATCCTGTATGTATATACTATTAATACTATTTGCAACAATTTTTACAACTAACATGTCATAGTAAACCCTAACAAAATATATCTATTTCAGAGCATTCAATAAATATTTAAAGGGGTTAGAGCGCAGAGAGACAGGTAGACAAACATACAAATGCATACTTGCCAACCATCTCATTAATAACCGTACAATTGTTAACGCCCCCTGAAAAAAAACGCCCCTTTTCTCACACCACTATATTTTTATAGTTATTCTCTCTAAATGTTGTTCCAATAAATAACACTAAAATTACTCTAAAAAATTTTTTGGTGTGAAAAAAAGGCGGGTACTAAAAATTGTATGGTTCATAATGAGATGGTTGGCAAGTAGGCAAATGAAGCAAAATCCTGAGCAATTTTTTCATTTCTTGGAAAGTGTTAAAAATCCATAATTTGACAGAAAATGCATTTGAATAATCTCCACTGATGTACTCCATTATATCTGTTTATTTTTATGCGGCCTTGTAATATATATTGCTAAGTATCAATATTCTAATAAAGCCTGTTTGTTGTATTTATTAATGATTTCTGTTATTTTCAATATTTTTTTGCAATTTACAAATACTATTATATGTACGAGCATTAAAAATATATTTCACATTTATCTAATAGATTTTAATGCAGTAATTTTTTTTTTAAGATTTTACAAAATTGTATCGTTTGTGAGTCTCACAGAAACATGCAATATACAAGATTTAATAAGAAACATTACATAGTGAATCTGAATGACTGACACAACCACACACACACACATATATATAAATAATATGTACATATTAAGTTCAATAGTCTTAACAAATATTTACGGTAATATGAGTTCCGTAAACAGACAGACGAATCGGAACCACAAACAATATTTAAACATTTTTAAAAATGATTTATACCAATTATATAAGCATGCTATCATTTTAAGAAAAACGAATAGCCTACTAGATGTTATTTGAGTTAAATAAATGCAGAATTTAAATAACATTAAATTTTATTTTTGCTCGATTTAACGCTAAATAGCTTATTTCATCATGTAATACATACGCTTACTATTGATAAAATAAATAAATATATATTTCAATGAATCTGCAATAAAGAGATTTATGGAGAAATTTATTATAATAATCATATGTATAGGGATTATTAATTTTTTTTTTCGTTTACAATTTCTGTTAATAAAGAAAGGTGTGTTTGTGTGCGTTCTGAAACTTTTCGCAGAGCTATAAATTCCAACAAGAGATAGATCAAAATATGAAAGGGTTTATCTTATAGCTATTTACTACATTAATTTTTGAATTTCGCTTCTTAAGATTTTTTTTTTTTTTTTTAACATGGATTTCATTTGTTGCATTTTCTTTTGAAGGTTTCTGTATAATTTCTTTTATCGGTTTGATCTTTCTGCTATTTTTAAATTTTTTTTAAACTAAAGTAACATTTAAAATGAGATAAAGAATGCTAAAATTTTTAGAAGATACATTTTAATTAAAAAACATGCAAACAAAAGACAGATGTTTCAGCTAAACACTAGCCCTCTTCATTGATATAAACATACAAAGCACATCATTTAGAATAAAATCATAATACATCAAAACAAGGTTAGGTATTCCGGAGAAATAGCTTTAGTCTCGTTGAAGGCAGAATGTTGTAATTTAGTAAAAGTTTTCGTACATATTTACATTTGTTCTACATTTATAATAAAGCGTTGAATTCGCGTGTTTCAGAAATCAATGAACGATGTTTAATCAAATTTGATATATAGTTGCACCTTGACCTTAACTGGTGCTGATTACATTTAAGGATCAATCGCTCAATGGATGGCGCTGTTGTCCTATTCGTTTCATAATATTTAATATGGCAGAAATAGGACAAAATTTTGTATAAATGAGAGTAATTTTTAACGAATGAATGTGAGCTTAATATGAGTTACTGATAATAGCAGAACTAAACCAGGAAAAAAAAATGTATGTATATTGGAGCATCGCTCCTCCAGTTCTGAAGGAGCGATGAAGGTACCCATATTGATAATATACCCTGAAATGTGTATCTTTTCAATGTGGGTATCTCTTAATTTAACTCGGCAATACCTTTAAAGGAAATGGTTGAGCCGTAGATCTGCGATAATTTAAAATTATATTATTGAATTTTTCATTTTTAACGGAAAAAAAAAAAATCATATCCTCAGATGTCCGCACATAAGTGACTTTGTGACGAACGTGTGTACGCCATAGCTCAATCTTAGATTTTAACTTAACATACTTAATGAAGTGAGCACGAGACTTGAACAATGCTTATTTGACTTTACTGTATTAGATAATGAAATAATGACAAAGTCAGATTTATAAAATAAATAGAACTTTTATTTTGAGCTTAAAGAAAAAGGTGGGCGTTGGACTATATCACATTTAGCACTTTTAAAAGGCAGCCTTCATAAATACTTTCAACTTTACTTAATTAACCACCAATAATCTCAACTACTTCATTTAAATTCATTAACTCTCACGACTTAGTAATCTTTCGATAGCGGGAGGATTCCTTACCCGCTATACTACTCGACTTACTATCTCCTACTATAGCCGCTAACAACTAACTTCCTTCCAAGCAGCTACCTACTAACCTCTAGCCGCTAACAGCTAATCTCTAACTGTCCTCCAAAAACAATCTTCATTCTCCTTTTATACAATTCACTTTCTAAATTATTAACATATTACAATTTCGTTCATCCTAGGAACTAACTCCATTCAACAACTAAATCCTAAACTCTTCACATTCACGTGTTGTTCATAAAGTGCGAACTTCCTTTGTAGCGTTACGCTAATATTGCTATACCTCACAGTTCCTCCCCAAACGAAAAAAAAATTCACGTAAAAATCCACAACGGGTTTGCATCCGTGAAAATTTTAAAGTAAAACAATGCTATGTTAATTAAAAAATAGTTGCAGTGACTTACTGCTTAAAATTAAACTGCATAATACTTTAGAAAAAAAGAGGGGGGAAATCTTAAGTTAAACTGCCTAGCAATAACTATTGGCTTTTAAAATGTAATAGTGAGAAAAAAAAAATTAAGAGCACCAGGCTGAAAAGCCGTTCACTTAGAAAAAGAAAAAAATTTAAAGCTCAAACTAAGTAGATTTATAATAGAAAACCCTTTGTGCTCCAAAATTAATGAAATATATATAGTCCAACGTTATACAGCGGGGATTACAGCACTTCTTTCCTTAAAAATTGGAAAGGAAAAATTTTATGAATTGAAAATATTTTAGTAGAAAAAGGATCGATTAAACGAAAATGCGATCATTAATTATTAAAATTAACTTGTAACTTTAAGTTCTTGACTTTAGCACCTTGTAACAGTAAAATAATTTTATTAAAACTTGAAATGTCAGTCACTGAAGAGTTTATCAAAAAATTTCCAGTTATTCACTATCAGATTGATCTTGAAAGACTCCACTGCTGGCATGCGTCTAAGAAAGCACTTTCCACTTTAGAAAAGAAAAATAGCTGGCACAGTTCCAGAAATACCTCCTTCTGCTTTCAAAAGTAACGATTGACGAAAACGGACTGTATGTTCAGATTAAGGACTGGGCATCAGAATCACAGTATTTCTAAAATTAAAACATTTTTTAACGTATAAATCAAAATAGAAGGTACACTACAGCTTGTAGATAAGTGAGAGTTTGACATATAACATTTTATAGATACCCAATATTTCCCAACTAGCTCTTTGCATACGGAAAAAAACTAAATTGTTAATTTAGTAAGGTTAGTCGTTAAACCCGAATTTACATGCAAAATAGCGAAAAAAAATTTCTTTTTACCCCATACTAATACATACATACATAGAACTCTTAGAAATATTCATTTTATACACTTATCAAATTTCATTTTATACAATTTATAAGGCATTGAGAGAAATATAGATAAGGAATATATATACAAAATTGTTCAAAAAGTTTTCAAAACTGCCGTTGTTGGCTACAAAATAGAAAAACTTTAGAGTATATAAGTCATGTAAAAAACTATAGAGGGGAAAATTTATCTACAAATGTTCAAAAGGTTTTTTACCAAAAACTGCCGGTGTTGGCTAGGAATAAAAAACATTTAAGTACATACATATAGATCATGTTAAAACTAGAGAGAAAAATGTTTATACAAAGAAAGAAAATTTTCTGACGTATCACTGCTGGTAATGGCTATAAAACAGAAAACATTAACGTACATACATGAATATATTGTATAACAGAAAAATTTATGACATGTAAACAATACATGAAATTTCCGTAGATGAAAGTTCATGCTTCAAGTTTAAATTTAGATTTGTGAAATTTTAGAAAATTCATGGCTTTTAGATCAGGGTTGAAAGTCCAAAAGGCTTTACTACATGTCGTAGATTTTGGTACAGCACTGATAAACCAATACTTGAGAAAAACTAAAATAATGAACGATACGTCCTGACTTAGGGTTTCCGCTGTAACAGCATGAGTATTAAGCATGTTAGAAGTGCTAGTCCTTGCCCTTGTCGCAGACATCATAGCGCTGGAGACTTGTAGAGCGGAGTCCGGCATCGGCGAGGCACTTTTCTGGGACGGACTCGAACCCGGTCCCTTGTCACTGTGTTGAGGGGTTTCGAGCCTAGTGCCTGGTCACTCTCCGGAGGGGGTGCTGCACCCGGAGCCTTTTCACTGTTCGGAAGAGGTTGTAAACTCGGAATCTGGTCGCTATGTTGAGGGGGTTTCGAACTCGGCACCTTGTGACTGTTCACAGTCACAGCAGCCGAAGACTGTCGCTCCGTACTTTCGAATGCATTGCTGCTAGACTGTCTAGAAACCTCAGAGGAGGTTAGTTGCACTTTCAAAATTTCATTCGTTAAAATAACATCATTTTTTTACTTTAGGCGGCGGGTCATTTTGACCATTTAAGTGGAAGTTCGCATTTTCTTTTACCACATTTTCTGTGAAAATAAACGAATCGGTCGACTTGGCTGTTTTTAAATGTAAATTATCAGGAGATGCATTTAAACTACTAGAAAAGTTTGCCGGCCCGACAGTTTCAAAGCCTAAATTGGAAGTATTGGCGGAAGGATTAGCCGCAATATTTAATGATTTGTCACTTTCGCTCAGTTTAACGGTTTTAGCCTCCACATTAATTTTAATTGGATTTTCTTTTACAACCCCCGTCGCAATATTAGATAATTTGTCGGATTTTTTATCCGCAGCCAAAGGCTGAAAAACAGACATAGGTTCGTCTGTATCGCTGTTTGAAAGCGAAGTTTGTTCATTTGCATTAACTTTCGTTTGGCTTTGCCACTAGAAATAACGTTTTCATCGCCAGTTTTAGGCTGATTTAATGTACTCGAGCTTGCTTCCTGTGACTCAATAACTTGTTGTGGTTTTTCTACTGCCTTTACTACCACTTCCCATTGACATTCTTGAGGGGGGTGGAACGGTCATGCTCCAATCTTAATCTATCATACCGAGTGGCAAAGAGACTAATAACTCTACTTTTTAAATCGTCATAGGTTGGATTTGGGCCAAGTGAATGGCAGGCGATTAAATTATGCCACTGTCGTAGTTCACCTTTTAAGGAAAACTTTAACCAACCATATTTGTCGGCAATCTCAATTATATAAAAGTAAAAAAAAATATTCAAGCTTCTCAAAAAATTGAAGCACACTAGTAGTGCCATCAAAGAATACTGGCTCGGGGCGGGTTTCGACTTGATTTGGGGGACACTGTGACGAACGAGTGGTCGTCATGATCCTTTAAATTAGGATTTTAGCTTAATAACTTAATGAAATTATGAGCACGAGACTTGAATTATGCTTATTTGACTTTACTGAATTAGATAATGAAATAACGACAAAGTCAGATTTATAAAATAAATAGAACTTTTATTTTGAGCTTAAAGAAAAAGGTGGGCGTTGGACTATATCACATTTAGCACTTTTATAAACTTAAAGGGCAGCCTTCATAAATACTTTCAACTTTACTTAATTAACCACCAAAAATCTCATTAACTTCATTTAAATTCATTAACTCTCACGAATTAGTAATCTTTCGATAGCGGGAGGATTCCCTTACCCGCTATACTACTCGACTTACTATCTCCTACTATAGCCGCTAACAACTAACTTCCTTCCAAGCAGCTACCTACTAACCTCTAGCCGCTAACAGCTAACCTCTAACTCTCCTCCAAAAACAATCTTCCTTCTCTTTTTATACAGTTCACTTTCCAAAATATTAACATATTACAATTTCCTTCATCCTAGGAACTAACTCCATTCATCGACTGAATCCTAAACTCTTCACATTCACGTGTTGTTCATAAAGTGCGAACTTCGTTTGTAGCGTTTTGCTAATATTGCTATACCTCACAACTTTCATTCGGTATTCAGAGTTATACTCGTCTGAGATGCAAACCGTCTGTTTTCATCATGGGATATATTTTAAATAAACAATTTGTACTGCGTAAATTTGTATAGGGAATAGCAAATCTTGTGATTCCACAACATGCTAGTTTTTCATAGAGCTGTTTATTTATTTATTTATTTATTTTAGATATTTAAAATGCGTTTAACGTTACCTGAGCAAACCGTGAATACATTTTTTAAAAGTTATATATTTCATACATCAGCGATGGAATTTATTTTCTTCAAAGTGATTTACTTTTGGACGCTGATTAATGAAAAAATCATTAAAAATTTCCATCACGCAGAGTTTTAACAGAAAATGAGATTTTTTGACAAAAAGGAGCTTAAAAACTCCACTTTCCCAATTCCCACCCCATTTATTTTCCTGAAACTCTAGGAGATGTGAGTGAAAAACAAGGATAGTGATTTCATCAAAAGATATCCAGAAAATGGAAAAAGAGAGAACAGGGCTGACGGAATGCCACCGTGTTAGCAGATCATCGTTGGATGAAGCAGAGAGACTTCCCTCAAGCAGCGCGCAAGCGAAAAAAAACTATAAAAGAAGCTTCGATTTAAAGAAACAGAGACATTAATAAATGAATTCTAAATAATAACTTATTTTAATACATTTTATACATAAAGAGTTTCAATTTTGTTACAAATTCTGTGTCAAGTCTTCAGATCTGCATCCTTACTTTGTGAAAAAAACGTTTGGTAATAATGAAAAAAGACAAGAATTTCTGAATTCTGTGTGTATATATATATATATATATATATATATATATATATATAATTAAAATTAAAAACACCCAAATCAGCACGAAACAGTTGTAAAGTACGATTTCCAGACCTGTGTTATTTTTAAGAAATGTCTTTATCTAGTCAATAAAACTTTGTATTTTTATTCAAAACTAGCAGGCTTTAACCGCTGCGCTGGTCATTATATCGAAATGAATTCTCAATATTTTATATCATTAATAATAAAAAAATTCTCAAAAAAAAAAAAAAAAATAGAAAGGAAGAAATAAATAAATCAATCAAAATGTAAGTTAAAGTTCGCGTTACCTTCGGTAGCGATTTTCCTGCTCCCCACACTTTCGAATCTCGAGCCCCAATGCCTTATATTGAAAGTTTTGCAAAATTTCCTCCCATCAAAGTGCATATTGCGTACACTTAATTAACACCCACTCATCAAAATTCATCATTCTAAGGTAATCTGGAGACGTTTTTTTTTTTTTGCCCCCGCCATCCCAGAAGTGTGTGTATGTAGGGGGGAGGGGACTTTCACGAAATCCCTTTTTGTGCATCTTGCATACACATACATAACCAGACATTAAAATAAAAAAAAATCGAGATCCTGAGATTATTTGAAGTAAAATTATGTTTTAAAACGTATTTTTACCCCCCCCCCCTTGCTTATAAAAGAGGGACAGTGGAGGGAATTTTGCAAAATCTCTTTATACGATGAGCTAGATACATATAACCGACCCACACATCAAAAATATCCTTCCTAAGATAATTTTGTGAAGAGTTACTCATGAATACATGTTTTTGTCCTCACCTCCCAAGAATGGTAGGGTGGAATTTCATAAAACCAGTGTGTGTGTTGAGTACGCGTAACCAACCGACACATAAAGAAATCGCTTTTCTGAGGTACTTTGGTACAGAGTTACTCTTAAAAACATGTTTTTGTATATATAATATTTCTTTTACTATTCGCGTGAAACTATATTTTATTATATGTCGAAAAATAAATCAACTCGTAAATTTTTTTGGCAACAATTAAAAATTAAAATAATTATTTTTAAAACTTTATTATAGAAGAAATATCTATATTATTATATAGAAGATAAAATATAGATAACGTTTTGCTTCCTCCCCCTCCCCCTTGGGGACTGAATTTCTAAAATTCCAAAAAGGTATTTGTATTAGCTATATTTTTAAACAAAAATTTTACGGATATCTGTTTCTTTCTTTGAGATATAAAGGTTTTTGTTAAATCACGTTTTGCCCCCTGCCCCCCATTAGGGGCCGAATTTCGAAAATTTCAGAAATTGGTTTTTAGGTATTTATGTTAGCTATATTATGAAACAAAAATCTCACGTATATCTGTCTTTTTCTTTGAGATATGAAGGTTTTTTAAAAAATCACTTTTTGCGCATGCGAAATCACATTTTGCTACGCACCCCCTCTTGTGGACCGAATTTCCGAAATTCCAGAAATTGATTTTTAGGCATTTGTTTTAGCTATGTTTTAATGCAAAATTTTTACAGATATCTGTTTTTTTCATTGAGATATGACGGTTTTTGTGAAGTCACGTGTTGTCTTCCCCCCCCCCCTTGGGGAGCGAATTTCGCAAAATTGCTTCTTAGGGGGTGCTTACACTACATGTTCTAAAATCTGACCCAGTTTCGAGTCAGTAGCCCCAGTAGATTTTGCTGTGCGTTGATGAGTCAGTGAGTGAGTAAGTGAGTGAGTGGAAGTACTCTTTTATATATATATAGATAAGCTAAATTGATTTATATTTCTTTTTTAAGTATAATAACATTTTTCTGTTGATAACAATAATATAATTTAAATACATCCGATCATTATCATAAATAGGACACACACACACGTACATATATATATATATATGTGTGTGTGTGTGTGTGTGTGTGTGTGTGTGTGTGTGTGTGTGTGTGTGTGTGTGTGTGTGTGTATAGCTAATAAGCTCTTAAACTTTCACCCCAAGTGACATATTTTGAAAAAGATATTCTGTTTGATAATATATGATATTAATTTTCTTTCCTTATGAAATTACTCTTCATTTAAAACTCAAAAATACTCAATTGCACATAACTCGCAAATATTCAAGTTGATACTTAAAATTCCATAGAATATACATGTAAAAACTCTTGGCATCGCCAATGAGCTAGCTGTACGTGACAAACATAAATTTATTAAAGAATCGTTTTATCTATTTAGTCTAATATATCTATTTATTTTAATCTATATTTAGTTAAATCTATATATTTAGTTGTTAAAGCTTCGTTCTATTAGTTCGATCTGTGTATTTAATTGTTAAATATTCGTTCTATATGTTGAATCCAAGTACTTAATGAATATTTTCTTTTTATAGATGTATTTAAAAAAAAAAAAAAAAAAAAAAAAAAAAAAAAAAAATCTCTATGCTAAAAAAGTTTTTCTTAAATGGTGAATACATATTATATTCCTGTTTTTAATAACCGAATTTTCATATTATACACTGTAAAAAATAGGTGCTTAAAAATAAGTGCATATTGTCTCAAAATAGCCCCGGAACATTATATACTTAAATTTGAAAACCCATGTACTCATTTTTGAGTATACTGACATGCTCAAACATGGGGATATTGGGATTCTTATTGGTCAACCCCATTTTTGAGCATATCATTATACTCAAAAATGAGTACATGGGTTTTCAAATTTAAGTATATATTGTTTCGGGGCTATTTTGAGACAATGTGCACTTATTTTAAGAACCTGTTTTTTACAGTGTATATTAGTGTTAAAATTGTTTAATTCGACATAATAAATAAAAATAACGTGTTTTTTTTTTTTTTTTTTTTTTTTTTTTTGTGTGTGTGTGTGTGTGTGTGTGTGAACATATACTTTGGAAAAGTAATTCTTAAATTTAAAACAGCAATAAGTAAAGAAATATCAAATATGACGGAAACTGATTGCAATCCATAATTTTCACGAATTGTGCGTCACCAATTATGTATATTATGCATTTATTTTCATTTCAAGTATTAACAAAAAAAAAAAAAAAAAAAGAGAGAGAGAGAGAGAGAAGGTAATTTCTATTAACTTTTATAGGTCTTATTATTAAGATTCTTTCTCAAAAATTTTAATGCTACATAAATTTTGATCCAGTCGGGTATACTAACTTCGTATATTGAAAAATTGTGTTCTCAAAAATGAGTAAAATTGTGTCAAAATATCTCCGAAACAATTACACTCAACTTTGAAAATCCCATGTTCTCATTTTTGAGTACATTGCCATGCTCAAAAATGGGGTTGGCCATCGTGAATCCCAATATCCTAATCATAGATTCTGACTGGTTATATAATCTTCCACACACCAGTAAAAATCTTCTACGAAGTGGGAAATTTTAAGATTTAAGGAAATAAAATTTGTTTTTGAACCTTCACTGTTTAAATATGTAGAAATTCTGTAAAAGAACTTCTTTTAGCTCGACATATTTATATCAAATTTTGAATTGAACAGCTATCAATCTGAGAACATGCGATATTTAATATATTCGACAGGCATGTTCAATAATATAATTATATAAAAATTTGTATAAAGATTTCAATATAATAGAAAAAAATATATATTTATTATTATTATTTTAATTTAACAAAAAAAAAATCAATAAAATTTGAAATTTTTAATAATTGAAATTTTAATAATTGATATATTGATACAAAAAGTTGTAAATAAATACTGGCACGCAGAAGAATGTATCACCAATCAGAATCTATGACTAAGATAATGGGATTCACGATATGGTTAACGTCATTTTTGAGCATGTCAGTATACTCAAAAATGAGTACATGAGATTTTAAAATTTGAGTACATTTGTTTCGGAGCTATTTTAACACAATTTTGCTTACTTTTTGAGAAACCAATTTTTTCAGTGCGTAAGAACTGCCTGCTGGGGTAATGGCTACAATCTGTGTAATATCATGTACTGAAAAAAAAAAAAATAATAATAGCAATAATTGTGCATTTTTTTCCATTTTTTTCCATTATTTTCCATTATAAAATTACTTATCGTTTTATTTTATTTCAGTTATTTTATTTATTATTATTACATTTAAGTTTTAATTCATTATATGATTTAGTATTATTTTTTACCAAATATTTTAATAAATGTGGTAATTGGTTGAGAACGTAAAAAAAAATCTACGAAGCAAAATGAAAATGGACATCAAACATAAAAGTATCATAAATTCAAATCTGAAACAAAAATAGCCTACAGGTAAACCTTAAAAAAAAAAGACATTAGTTGCAATACAACATGTAAATGATTGCTTGTGAAACATCTAGATACTGTTACACAGCAGTTTTACTGTCTGGCGTGGTTGAAAACTCACGTTATACATTTATTTACATTTATTCCATGTAAGGTCAATTGTGCCTAAATGCGATAAAGTTCTTTTACCAACAATCTGAAAGTCAGGACCGTGTTCAAATGTAACATAATGAAACTTTTAAAGCTTGAGAACAATCTGCGAAACATTTTAGCGCATTTTAAAAATTTTCTCTACGAGAATTTTCTATTTCTAAACACATTGTTCATTAACATTCTTCTCTAATTCTGTCTAAATGCCCCGAAAATTCCTAAAATAGCGATTTTAAATTTTTTCTTTTATGTTTTATGTCAAGTAACTACTTTTACTTACTCGACTTAAATACCCTTTACGTCTGTCTGAAGCTTAGTTTCGAAAGGACGATACAGTTTGAATTATAGTTGTTTAAAAATATTTATCGCATTTAGGCGTTGTTTTTCTTCGTGGCTCTAATTGGGTCAAATTATTTCCTTTAAGTGCGAAATGTCATTCAATATGTGTGTATAAATAAGATTATGCATTTATCTTTTTTCTTTCTGCCTTTTTTTTTTTTTTTTTTTTTTTCTTTTTTAATATCTGAAGGTAGAAAATGTTTCAGACAGGAAAACGTTTATAGACAGAAACTGTCATAAACTGAATTTTATTGAATTAATAGATCACCACGTGGAAATCAGAGATTTCCCCATAGTGATTATCAATTCGTTACAGCTGGTAGTTGTTTAATTAGTGATATTTGCACAATTTAATGCCACAAATAATAGTAATAATTTTGCTATCACAAATGTACATCAGACTTGCCTTACCGGGGTAAGGGAGAACATAAAAAAACATTCATTTAAAAATATCATTATTATAAAAATATTATTATATCAAAATATTAGAAATGTTAATTATAGCAACATTACAATTATTATTACAGCATGTGTAATTTATAACAGCATTATAGTTGAATTATAATGCTTATAAATATTATTAATTATTTCTACTTACAAACTAATAAAAATTCACATGAGACTTTTTAAATAGAAATAATACATGGTAAATAAATGAATATAGTTGCATTTTTAATGATTGAAAGAAAATAAGGACTTTTCATTTGAATTCAGTTGTGGAAAAAAATGCAGATTTGAAAATATTTTAGAACTTACTTTTCCAAACCCATTTTGTTTTTTTCGACTTGGGAGGGGGGGGGGAAGAAAGGAATCAGATGGTTTCTTCACTCTAATCATGTTCGTACCTGTTATGATAATAGAGGTAAATATTTGTGCACATAATGCAGAAATATGATAAAGAAATTATTCAAATTTTTAATATTTCAAATATTTATAGTCATCTTCATGCAATTTAATACCTTGAAATTGGAAATTGCGTTATTTATTTTTTTCAGTTCTAAGTAAATGTTTTCACCGTGTGGAAACAAGAAACCGACCCAAAACCAATCTCTCTCTGTGTTATTTGCGTTTGAAAATTCCAATGTGATTCAAAATCGCTCAAATCCTATGACTGCTGAATTTCAAAACCGATCATCTCCATATAAGTAAGATCGCGATTCTGCTCCACCACACTACAGCAGCACATTTGTAGAGTAACGTGTTAACGTGTTTACTCTCGCTTGAAACTAACCTTTCTTGGTGCAAGCAAAGTTTCATATAATTGGATTTCGTGTTTTCGTCGACTTTGAGGAAGTTTGTAGAAGTAACTTCTAATCAATTAAGGAATATATAACGTTACCCTACCACGTTGACAAAGGACGAAGCCAAAGCTCAAATGTAATGCACTATCATTTTGCAATAACATATTATTAATTGATAATATAATTGCATCTTAGTTATCATCATTTAATAATTAGCATAATTTATAATAGCATAATTTATAATAGCATCATTATAATAGCATTTTTTTAATAGTGTTTCCGTTAATTTCAGCTTATAATTTGTTTATAATTAAAAACGAGATAAGTAAGGCATTAGTAAATTTATATCACTGTCAAATTATGGTACTTTTGTATTTCACGACCAGTGTTTGACGATTTGGCAAATTTCACTCACCACCATCACAATTAACCACCGAGTAATGTTCAAAATATTTAGCTAAATTAGAGACAACTATAGGATCAGCATTAATATGAATATAATAAGTTAATATTGTGAATTCACTACAGAAATACACTCTTTAAAAAGAAAATGACCACAGATTTCAGTGCCGTCTGTCATTTAAATCAACGAACGAAATTAATTAAATGCAAAGTTTGTTGAATAATATTTAAAATAATCTAAGCTGATTTGGATTTTTATTATTATTATTATTATTATTATACCATAATTTGTTGATAGGTTCAATTAAATAATATTAGTTTACCATCTTGTACGGAACATTTTTTTAAATTTTTATCGAAGCTTTTTTTTTAGACTTTCATCTTTTTAATGATCACTGTTAATGCTTAATTTTTAAACTTTCACTGTAAGTGACACGTTTTGATTTAAATCTTGCCTGCTTTCCAAAGTGCTATTTTTGTTAATATTTATTAATTTTATTTTTCTAAATGTTTCTTCATTTAAAACTCAAAAACACTTAACTGCAAATAATCGTAAATATTTAAATTGATACTGAAAGTTCCATAAAAAAGAGATCTGGAAGTTCTTTGGAATGTCAATGACCTAGATCTACGTGACATATACAAATTTACAAAAGCTTTATTCCATTAATGAAATTTAGGCATTTAATAAAATATTTGCTTTTCATAAATATATTCTCAAAAATGTCTACCCGTAAGTTCGTTATCTTAAATAATATCTTCTATTTTAAACAACTGGACTTTCACTATATATAGTATACATATATAATATTTATTAAAATATCTTTCTACAAATTTTAAAAAATTTGTAGAAAATTTTAAAACAAATTTTAAATATAAAATAAAAGATGATTTTGAATTTAAAAAAATTAAACTTAAAAAGTAAAATTGTGAAGAAATACTCAAATGTTAGACAAATTCCATAATTTCATACAATTTTGTAATTTCATGAATTAACTATTACGCATTCATTGTTATTGTCAATAGATTTTCATGACGTTTTAAACAATTTTTTTAAATTGGTATTTCTATTCGTCTGATATGTCTTATTATGGATCATTTTTTTCAAACGTTTAATCTAATGTAAGGTAATAGGGTTCATTCTATTAACTTTGCACTAGAGTTTCCTACTGAGCTTTTAGTTACGGTTTATGTAATACGAATCGTTTAAAAAAACTAATGACGTATATTTTTAATTTTTTTTTTTCATTTACAGGGGGTCCAAAAGTTACGAAAGAGATATACAGTCGGTACCAAAAGTATTGAAGCACTAGCAATAATTCCTACTGAAAAGACGGGCACATAATACAGATTTGTAAAGTAAATATTTTTCGAGTCCTGACCTTAGTCTTATACTGTTTATGAAAAAGTAAGTTGATGATAAAAAATAGCGATCAAACTAAATTATATATATATATATATATATATACACAACCTTTTACAAACTTACACAAACTTTTTTTTTTCTTTTTCTTAACGTTCTGTGATTATACAATGTTTCATTCACTTTCATATTTATTCTACCTGTCTTTGACAGCTTAATTAATTTTTTTTTTTTTTTTTTTTTTTTTTTTAATTCTGTTTTGCAATTATTTCTAAAACTGAAATTTGATTTTTGAATAATTTTCTGCTTATTGAATAGTGCAACTGAGTCGCAATCTAAACATTAATGTAAACTGTTACTGTGCAGATTATCATACATAAAAAAATAATTTTATGTATGATGAATGAAAAACTGGAACAATATATATGTATCTATTTATATAGTTTGCAGTTAAAGTTTTATTATATATATATATGTAACACATTAGGTTCAGTGCTGCCCAGTCTAGACAACACTAGCAAATTTAATGATATTTGATATACATGATACATGATCAATCTTGTATGTGATTAATCACACATTACAATTAAAAATTAATGTTAGATATTGAATGAAAAATTTTCTGAAATTCGCAACACTAATTAGACTTAATAAGAATTATAATATTATGGAAATACGTAAATTGTTAAATTTAACTTTCGTGCTTTTCACTGGATTTTGAATTAGAAGAGAAAAATTAAATTTCCATCATTAAGAAAAATAAAGAGTATGTTTTAATTAGTTAATTGTTTCACAGAGAAAATCTTTTATTATTGATGAGAGAGAAGAAGAGAAAAATTATTTTTTTAAATGTTTCGTGTGAGGAAAATTATATTTGAACAGTTAATTTGGATTAACACTTGAGTTTATGCTTTTTTATTCTTTATCATTTACACAAAACGAAAATAAAAAATAAATTCAGATCATAATATTGCAAATTTTTCAAAACAATTATATTATGAGAATTTTTCAAAGCTACTGTAAGTTATTTTAAATGTGACAGTTTTTTCTTTCTAGTACTTACATTAATAAAAGCGGGAAAACATTAGCGAACGTTAGAAATGAAATGAATTTTCTTGTTTCTTACATGTTTTTTAATTCATTAAAAATATCACAGTAAATTTAATTAAATGTTTTAAAGATTGTACTTGACGTAATGTAACAAAAAAAAAAAAAAAAAAAAAAAAATGTTTTTTTAATATAATGACATCTGGAATATTATTTTGCTTATTTTGCTTTTTTAACATCAACTAAATATTTTTTACGGTACTTTAAAAATAATTAAGGAATAAGGTGATTTCGCATGCAAATGCTGTTTTGAAAAATCATTAAAATTATTATTATTATTATTTATTTGATAGGAAAATACTTGGCAAATGAGGTAAATCCCCTTTGCATGCATATTCTGAAATTGAGGTTTTTCAAAATAATACAGATTGTTATTTAGTAGAAAGAATGTTTATGTTGTTCATAAAAAAAAAAAAAAAAAAAAAAAAAAAAAAAAACACCTCTGTATTGATTTTTAGAGCTACCAGTAAATACGAAAAGTAATTTATTACGAATAGCAAACGTTAATAGAAAGAATAATTGAAACGCTAATAGAATAGAAACTATAGATAGCAAAAACTAGTAAATTCATTGTTTTGCATGGATTTTTAGAGTTGTGTTTAAAACTTTCTAATCAAAGAAGTAACAATGTTGTCCGAGTATATATATATATATATATATATATATATATATGGTATTTTATCTGCATGAGATATATATGTAAGTTTTTTTATATGTTTTTGGTCCAAAGATTTCGAATCAATTTTCTATAACAGATGGCTGACATTTCAGGCGGATTTTAACTAAATTCCTCTCTGTAACATAAAAAAAAAAAAAAAAAAAAAAAAAAAAAACTCTCTGTGATTTGCACAATATGTATATCATATGTTACGCTTTACTCGTATAAATGCGATAGATGTGTGATCAGAAAAAAACTTTAGTTTAAAAATAGTAAAAAAAAAAAGACTGTCTCTCGTGCGCCGAACAATGATCAGCAGGTTTTTTCAGAATAAGTGTCCTCCCTCTCGTATCATATCTAGTGTGATTCCATGTCCGAGAAGTTAACGTAGGCACCTGGTGTATCCTAAAATGCGCAGCTGAATGTAAATTTTGTAATTTGTACTATTTGTCCACTATAGGCACTCCATTTATCTGCATCGAAACTGAATCAGCACAATCTCATGACCCCCGTTTTACGTATTAGGTTTAATTCATTTATGACTACAGAAGAAGAAATACAACATTTCCGTAAGTTTAGAAATGTTCAGCATAATAATGCCACCTATCAGCCGATATACCCCAAAATTGAATCGATATTATTTTTTTAGCCGTTTCACATATAACATTTGTATATATTATAGAAGTTGAGAAATAGCTTCTAAATAAGGGAGGTTAATTACAACACATCATGAAAATATACTGGACGATGTATTCCAAAATCTAATAAGCATTTATTTAATTCAAGATCCAACTAAATAATAATAAAAAAAAGATGTACGACCCCGTTTCTGTTTTAATTTGTTTCTATTTTCAATAATGTATGCCACGTTTCGGTTGATATGCACGAAAGTAAAGTTATCAGAATTGTGTGTGACATGCTTCTTTAATATGGATATACGTTTCGTAGAAATACGTTCACTAGGTGTGCGAAGAGAAATTTTTTTAACAATTCTGCAAATCCTTTGGAAGCAATCTATCATATCATGGGCGTAGAAATTTCGTCAGACTATGGTTTTCAAAATAAGCTTCTTTCATATCATATTTGATATAATTCCATGTTATTCAAACTGCAATATTGCTACCGAACACATCGTGATGTATGCAGCCGTGTTCAATGTTTTTTTCCGTGAGAAAATGTGACCAGGAAGTTTTGGTTCTGCACAGACAGACACCAGAGAAGGAGACAAAGAGAGTGACTAACAAATAATTTCTGGAAGAACTTAAATATTTTTTAGATTACATGTGAAAATAAGTAAGAAACCAGTTTTCCAAAAATCTCCCGAATCCGCTATTTCCTTTTGAAATATGTAAAAGAAAATAAAGTTAGCGAATAGCGTAAAATTATTATTTTAACCATCTTAAGAAAGATATCTGGTTGTGTAACAACTACACGACTTCCATTTTTCGCTATTATACATATTACATACACTATTTGGAGACTCTGTGGTCAAAAGACATAAAGTTGACTTAATAAGTCACACATTTAACATTTATTATCCATATGACCGCCTTTGAAAAGGAAAAAACTGTAATATATTCACTGCATTGGTTTTTCAATGAGGTAAATTAATATATATTTAAACTTGATATTAAAAATGTATCTTATAATTACTATTTAAAACACCAAACTTGAAACACAAATTAAATTTTCAAAATTATGTAATTTTGAATTATAAATGTATTGCAGGGAAAGAACAGCTCAGTGACCGGGTATATCCTTCCGGGTATATCCGGGTATGCGGCCTTCAGATTGTTATGTAAGAACAAGCTAACACATATGTCATAAAGTCATATAAAACTGAGTTTACATGGAGAGTTAAAAGAAAGGAAATCGGTAGACTTGTTCCTAGAAACACATATTTTAGATCTAAAACAGACCAACATATTAACTGTGACTGTCAATTCTGTATTAACTACGTAACACACACAAAAGGATATCTAAAATGAGTTTGTGCAGTGAATTCAAATAAAATCGTTACAGCTGTATTTATATCAACTTTCGGTCCTACTTCAATTTTTATTAAAACCTCACAAACCCATCTGATCATCGTAAACTAACAAAAGCATATCACAAAATATCTACAAAGAAATTAATATGACGTTTACAGAAAATCCGTAAAACCATTCTTAAAAAAGTGTACTTGAGAGACGTTAAATGGACTTACATATGAAGGACATCTATGAATTTTCCTAAATTAACCAAACAATATATACGTAATGATGTCTAAAAGGGTGTTTAAAAAGCAGCATGGATAAAAACTGTTATATTCATTTGTGAAATACAGACATAAGACCGACATTCCGATTTTGAGTGCCCCAATTCCGGTATTCGATGTCCCACTCCCAGTTTTTAGAATTTCAACAGAAGTCGGAAAAATTATCTGTACTATAGACCTGTCTTAATTCTGAAGTTTCGTCGTTCTACATTTATTCGTTTTGAAGATAGTCAGAAGATTCCCCACACACATACATGCGCACATTTACATACACGCATTTACCAACCTCCAAAAAATACTTTGTTAGAATCTGGTGACTATAAACCTCTTAATGAAGTAAAAACTCGATAGGAAATATTTTGATCGAATATAACACTTCCATTACATGCGGTAGTCGAGTAATGAAAGTAAAAAGAAAAATATGCTAAATATGTATCCGGGGAAGAAAAATAAAGAAATAAATAAATAATAAGCATAATAATAATAAAAAGTAAAAAGTTTCTAAAAACCTAATTGATATGAACAGAATAGTCCGTCATTTTGGTTTGCTATGAACAAAATTTTACAAAAATATTTGCATATTTCATCACTTTCTTTTTAAAACAATGGAAAATATCAGCCAAATACTTTCAGTTTTATAAAGCAAATTTCTTACGCGATATGGTTATTATTGTATAACTGCAATATGCCATAAGATATTCCGAACAAATAATACAAATTTTTATCGAAAAAAAAAATATATATATATAATAATTTTGAGACAGAGAGATAAAATTTTAATATGATTTCTTTAAGATGGACATTTTTTAAATGTATCATAATCAAAAATATAAAATAAAATAAAATAAAGTAAATAAATAATAATAATAACTCAATTTCTGAGTTTTGAAACTTGTAATTTATAAATTTGAAGTAAATTATACGTAATAGAAGAGTAACTTATGACATGTAAAACAAATTAAAATATTGCCGTAATTTGAATAATGATTTAAATGTTTTCAAACGAGAAAATGATTTATACTAATTACTGTAACTAAAAGACTTTAAAGTTAATTGCTTAATTAACTTTCAAAGCTCATTAAAATTTATATTTTCATGTTATACTCGATAATTAATAGTTTCTCAACGTTACTAATTACTAACTATAACTGCAACAACATACATGGGAATATATGAGAATATTAAATGTATTTTTGTAACCATAGATGTTTAAAAGTTTATATTTATTCTCTAGTACACGCTGTTTGTTTGTGTCTTAGGTTATAAATTGACGTGTACTAAAAATTTTTACATAATTTTATAATATTGATATATGTGTTAAACTAACATATTGAAAACGTGGTTCGAAACTAAAGTCATCTTTTGACATCGTTTAAAAACACCCTGTTACATAGATATAGGGTGTAGGGGCAGGTGTCATCTATAGATATATTGGACCAGAAAGACTAATACAAATTATATTTTTTATTTCACTTTTTAATCAGCCGTTGGCCCTATTTGTCTGACAAATCGTATTAAGAAAACTCACTGCATGTACAATGGTAACGAGCTATTTTTATTTTAGTAAGTTCTTTTTCAGAACTGTCAAATAATTTTTAGAAGTTGGGTTGTGAGGTAAGAGTGTAAGAGTCGAGTTGAGGAAGTAAAGGTCGCCGAAGAAAGTCAGTATGGAAAGTGATAGCGCCGAGTTGTAAATGAATATTGGTTGAGATTGGGAAAGTTCTAGCTGGATAGAGCATAGTTTGGCGATGTTAAGAGTGAAGTTTCTAGATGGAGGCGTTGATAAGAGGTGAATTTCTGTTAGCATGAAGTGTGTAGCTACTGGACCAGTTAGTTAGATAAATTGAAAACAGGATCTACGTAGATTGTGAAAGGTGTTTAAGATATGAGTATGGATAGTTTTTTGAAGAAGTAGCTGGGTAAAATGAAGTGAATGGTATTATCTATTTTGGAGAACTTTAAATAGAGGGATAGTTTTGTCGTTGATGGTGTTGGTGTAAACAGATGATAAGTGATGGTGTAGCCGAAAATTCGTGGTAGTGTTGTTGGGAAAAAGTAGTATTCCATTTTGGTTTTGGAATAGATGAAGGTGTTGGTAATTGATACCTACGGAGTGCTATCTGGAATGTGAAAAAAAGTGTTCCTCGTTGTACCCGATCAAGCCATCGGTGAATATCACTAAGCTTCAATTTGTGAGCGATATTTCTTTATAATATTTTAAAGTTATTTAAGTTAAAATACTTCTGAATTTTTTCGTTATCCTAAGCCCCTCCTATTCAGTTTGAATAAAGTTAATGTCATTGTAACTTTAGCCTCTTAATTGTCTTTTACTCTTAACATTATCACAATGAATACAGCTGAAGTAGAAACAGCTACTTCACAAGCTATGTTATTCTTTTTAATCTGTTTAAGTAATATCAGAGCAGTGAAATGTTTTTCCATCCTAAATTAAGTTCTTTCATTAAATAATTATGCAAAAATTAAATAGTAATTTTTATTATAAAGAAAAGAAACTGATTTTTTTTTTAAATTCCTGAACGTGGTGTACTTTAGTGTACTTCCTTTGGAGTCAGCTTGTTTGATAGATCATCCTGCTTCTGGTAATTATACAATATATTGCTATTTTATTTTTTTTACTTTTTAAATATCTAATTCTTTTGTACCTCTATGTATGTTTATAGGCAGTTATTCCTTCCAAATTATACATGAATAAAATTAACAATGGGAAAACTTTGAAAAATGAAATAATTCGCTTAATTTTTGTATTTAATAAATTTTCAGCAAACAGAGGTTACTTTTTACTTCTTTGTACTTCTAAAGTTTGAATTCTTTATCACAAGTACACGGAGTTTTCGTATTCATAAATAAATTCACCTCCCCACCTTTTATTTATTTATTTATTTTTTATTTATTTATTTTTATTTTTGATGACATTACATGTTTCGATTCGCGTGGTATACATAAATGACAAAATCTATGCAATGTCGATTTTTAGGTTACTCAGTTAGATAGTTAATTTGTTAGTTTTTTTAGTTTATGCAGACGAATTAAAACAGTATTTCCCATATCCATTCATTATGGTAATTATTGATGAAAAACAGCGTGAAAAATACTACATAAACTTATTATTAGTTTATTTATACAGAATATTAAGTTAAGGAAAATGAATCATACCATGGAGAGAAAAGATTAGTGAGTGGTTATTTCAGTTTCTGACTGTGGCGGTTCATTATTCTAAATAGCATGAAAATAAAAAATAGAATATTTGGCCTATATGCTCCAAATCCTCTTTGTACGTGCATTATATACAGCCAGAATAAGGCGAATCGTAACTTTAAAATTCTTCAGCGATGAAGTAGATGTGCAGATAATTAGCATATTTACATACATAAATATGTGTTAAACATATAACAGTGCAATTAATATTCAAATTATCAGCTGGTAAAATTGAGTTTAATACAATAGATAGCTTTTCACAATGACATTAATTGAACAGATGATATCTCGCAGTGACATTTCCACCAAAACTGCAGCAATTAGTTAACAACTTGGTCGCGTTAAAAGATGAATCTTTCTACACTGATGGCATTAGTCAACTTCTCGAACAATGGCGAAAAGTGTAATATAATGATGGAAAATATTTTGGTGAACAGAGATTTTCTCATTTCTCAATTACATATTTATTTCTCAGAAACAAGCTATAAAACCTTTTACTACACCAAATACTATTAAAAAAAATATTGTATAATTTACAAATTATATTTTAAGAAGCTTTATTAATACATTAGAATTTTTATGCCAGAGCATAAATAAAAAGTTCCGAATTTAACGCGTCATTATTCTAAGTGCTTTTTTCAAAAATTAAATCGAAGTATAAATATTAGCTTTGAAAATTAAAAGAAAGTTTCGTAGTACTATTTTAATTTATATATGGAAATTTCCTTAACTTCAAATTTAATACTACTGAGTAGTTACTTTTAGTTAGTTTACTATGTATAGTTTCTTGTCGTTGTTAAATAAATACACATTATTAAAATTATTATGAAACTGTAAATTAAATATGTCTATATTTATTATTGAATACAATAAACAAAAAAAATTCTCAGAATTCAAATAATGTAATTAAAATTCAAAAAAATTATAATATTTTTTTTCCCTTGATATACAGAATTGGGAAAATATTTTGCGACAAATTTCAGAAAAAGTCTGCATTATCTAATCGAAAATATTCTAAAGATGTTTAGTCTAAAAGTTTAAAATTTATTTTAAAACATTGCTATTGTTTATAAAATAATTTAATTGATGCTTAAGATATTACTGATTGTAATACAAAATCAGATATCAACAGTTATGCGATATTATGAAGTGGGTGTTACATTACTGAAAAAATATCAAACAATAATATTAAAAGAATCAAATTTGAAACATGTTTTAAAGCATAACTTAGTAGAAAGCCATTTCAGAATTCCTAGAATTTATCTTTTTATAGTAAGTTTAGCCCAGAACAAAAGCGTAAAAATATGAACTAGATTCAAACATATTATGTTTCAAATATGAAAATACTTAATTAATAAAAATTCTAACAGCTAAACTTAAAAAAAAAAAAAAAAAAAAATGCTCATATTATGAAACTCTTGCGGTAAACAGTATGTAGATCTTATAATCAAAAATGAAAAGAAAAAAAAATAACTATCAAAATAAATAAATAAAACAGTAATAATAATATACAGTGGTTTCGAAAATGATAGGTTCATCTCATCCGCAATTTTTAAGTCTGGCAACAGAAAAATAAATATTATCTGTATATTTTACAAGACTGTGTAAAAAATATCATTTCTAATACGCATGACAAAAAATAAAGTTAAAGCTAGTTATTTAATTAATATTAAACTTGAATTTTAGTTAAATCACAGGTAAGTCACGTGATAAACGATGTTTTGTTGTTGTTTCAATAGAATTCTTATAAGAGATCGTTACTGGCTAGAAGCGATATAGGTTTAGAAGCGATATGGGTTTTAAAAGTTGTCTGTCATTATTACAGCAGGGACAAATACTTGACTATAAACAATCTGGAAAGTCAGAAAGAGAAATTGCCCGACTACTAAAGAGATCGTGCAATGTTATGAATTCATTTTTGAGATTAGGAAGTGAATGCGGAAAGAAGAAATCTATCAGACGGCCATCAAATGTGACAAAATGTTTGCAGAGATTTTTTTTAAGCAGTTGAAAAGTGGGAATGTGAGTTTGTCTGCTTTAGCCCAGCAACAGAACCCTCCGTTGTGAAAGTCTACAGTGCATAGAGCAGTAAACAATTACGGAAATTTGGCATATATTAAAAGAAAAGCTGCTTCTAATTTAATATCTAAACACAAAGGAAAGCGCTTGAAATTTGCCCAGGAATTTATGACATGGAAAAATGAATGGCATGGAGTATTAGTTCGAGATAAAAAAAAAATATATCAACTTGTATGGGCCAGACTTTTGCCAATTTTATTGGCGTGACCTACGGAATGAAAAAGAAATATTTTCTAAAAGACAAGCATCAGGTGGATCTGTCATGGTGTGGGTACGGATTGAGTGGATTGGTAAAACAGACATAGCACTCATAAGCACTCGTTTGAATGCTTTAGGGTACCAGGAAGTACTTGACAAACATTTTCTACCAATTGCAGAACACTGAGAAAAAATTCTGTAGCTGACATCTAGAATCTAAATTGTGGCTCTAAAATAATAGTTCCATGTCATCCTTATAAATTCTAGTTCCCTTGGAAAGTGAGTTCTAGAAGCCCCTATTAGAACTCTAGAGCGTTTGCCTATGTTCTCGAGGGCAAAGTTATTTAAAAATCTCTGCAAATAAATGAGACTACAAGAGGCGGGTTTCTGTAACTATAATCTTGGTTTATTACCAAATTCTAGAGAAACAAGCGAGAATTTCTTGCAATATAAATGATTCGGACTAGTTAGAGTATTCAGAATATTGTTTCACAATCTAGAAATGTATATACAAGAAACTCTCGATAATTTCGTCTATTCAGTTTATTGGCGTGCCTTATGCGCATAGCTCGAAAATCTATATCTCTAGTTAAGGGATTTAGAAAAAGGCCACTTATTCATTCCAGAGAAAGGCGGTATATATATATATATATACATATATATATATATATATATATATATATGTCTCAGTGAAGATATTGAAGGACCATTTTTACTTTCTTCTATATGTAATATAGAGAAAGTATTGGATTCGCGAAAATTTTCGACCTCCGTTTTTTGACGGATCTACACGTTTTGGGATGTCCTGAACACGAATTGATAGTTTTTAGAAAATGTCTGTCTGTGTGTCTGTCTGTCTGTCTGTCTGTCTGTGTGTCTGTCTGTCTGTATCATTTTTTTGTGGACGCTGTATCTCACGAACATATGAATGAAATTTAACCAAACTTGGTATTTAGTTGAACCCTGACATGAACTGGTGCCCATTAGATTTGGGGATCAATAGCTCAACAGGTGGCGCTGTAATCGCATTTTATGCAAATTTTTAACATGGCAGCATAGGACAAAATTCCGTATAAATGGGCATAATGAGAGTTATTTTAAACTTGTGATTGTAAAATGAATTTGAATTATTGATGATAGTAGTAGTTAACTAGGAAAAAAAAATTGTGCATGGGGGGGCATCGGTTCCCCCCCTGGGGGGGAAGTACCCCCCCGGGGGGGGTTAAATTTTGAAGATGGGTATCATTCGAAAGATCTCGTCAATACCTTTAAAATGAATGGTTGAACCATAAATCTGTGATAATTTAAAACAAAGTTATCGATTTTTTTTACTTTTAACCAAAAAAAAAAAAAAAAAAAAAAATTTCGTTTTTTTTTTTTTAACGAAATTTTACCAAACTTGGTATTTAGTTGGTCCCCGACATAAACTGTTGCTGATTATATTTGGGGATCAATAGCTCAACAGGTGGCGCTGTGATAGCATTTTATCTAAATTTTTAACATGGCAGCATAGGACAAAAATTCGTATAAATGTGCATAATAAGAGTTATTTTACACTTGTGTTTGTAAAATTAATATGAATTATTGATAATAGTAGTACGTAACTAGGAAAAAAATTTTGTGCATGGGGGGCATCGCTTCCCCCCCGGGGGGGGTAAATTTTGAAGATGGGTATCATTCGAAAGGTCTCGTCAATACCTTTAAAACGAATGGTTGAACTATAAATCTGTGATAATTTAAAACAAAGTTATCGATTTTTTTTACTTTTAACCAAAAAAAAAAAAAAAAAAAAAAAAAAAAAACTTAGAAAAAAATTCTTTTTTTTTTTTTTTTTAAATATTGTTAGTGATTGAATATGTATTAATTTTCACAAAAAAAAAAAAAAAAAAAAAAAAAAAAAAAAAGGAAAAAAAAAATCTTTTTTTTTATAAAAATATTGTTACTGATTGAATATGTATAGGAAAATATAGAAGAAAGTCTTGTGGTGGCCACAACATACTAGTTTATACTGCAGAAAGACAATTCTTCGGTTCACGTTGAGACTTCTAATTTTGAGTGGTTATTGAATAATGGTATTCAGGCTCTCGACTAACATGCTTGCTGTCCTGACCTCAATCCGATGGAAAACGCATGCGGTAAACTAGCTAAAGATACTTATGGCAGTGGGAGAATTTACAATTCAGCTATTTCGTCGAAATAGGCAGAAAATGCAAAAATTATATGCGAAAACTTATAAGAAACATGCCGCATAGAATTTATAAACTTATTCTGCATAAAGGTAGGAAAATAGCTTAATAAAAAACCTTATTACCTTATTAAAATATTTTTAGTTCCGTGAACCTATCTTGTTGAAACGGTGATTTCTGTAAATTTGATGTTTTTGTTATGTAATTTGAAGTGATAATATATAATGTGAAAAAAAAAATACGTAATTTTTTTTTCATTTTGTAAATATGAGTTTATAAGAAAATTAAGAATACGTGCTTGTTTTTTTTTAGAGATTTCACATTTTTATAAGGTGAACCTATCATTTCCAAACGCACTGTATATAACTTCGGTAGATTTTTAGTTATTTCTGGAAGACTCAATTAACTTAAAAAATAAACATGATTTTTTCTCATTTATTTTTCTAAATCTGTCGAGCTTACTTTCTATCAATGTTTTAATTTGTTAAATGATCATTATAATTTTTAATGTAGGTTTTTTCAACGAAATTTTTCTCTCAATAACCAATGAAAACCTTTTTCCTTGCTGATGTGCATTTTGTTAAATAGGTTTCTCATCCTCCATAATATTAATCCTTTGTTTCGATGAAAACTTTTATTGTCATAAGATTACTTCAAAACGAGTTATACTGATTGCAGAATAAATAATATTGATTTTCGAAATAATTCTTAAACACTATACTTTGTTATCCATGTGAAGTTAATTTGATATTAAAAAATTAATCGAAACCTCAATAAGTGAATGGAATTATTGCGACGAGAATAACCATCTCTTGAGGGAAAAAAAAATCCCAAGAAAAATATTTTGCGGGTAGATCCGCGGGTTCAAAAATTAATGCTAACTCGACCCTATGCAGGACTCTAACCAAGACATAGGAATATATCGGCAAAACAAAATTCATTAAAGCAAATAAATATTTAGTTTTTAAAATTGGGTAAGGAAGCTGTATGATGTCATGTCTATAACAAATAAGATTACCTAAATACTTTCTTTTTATTTATCAAAATTAATAATAATAATAATAATAATAAAATAAAATTTATTTGGTATATTATTTATTTCGAGCCGAAAAAAGATATATATTATCTTAATAATATAAGCATAAAATAAAAGAAGAAGAAGAAGAAGAAGAAGAAGAAAAAGAAGAAATAAAAACCATTAAAAATTCTGTCAAAGACTATTAATTTCAATCTGCTTGTTCAATCAATTTGGAGGACTATTAATTTGAATCAGTAAAATTTAAATTTAAATTTAAATTTTTCAATTTTTAATTTTAATTTTTAATTTGTTTCTTACCTTATTTTTTGACCGTAAAACTGGGCCACGTACTTTTTAAAATGGCTGAAATAAATTGAATTGTAGTGTTGCCAGATAAATTTCATACTGGTCGGGTAAATAATGGTAAATAATGGATAAATAATGGTAGGTTCCTGTTTTCACCCCTGTAAAGGAGAAATCCACCACAGACGAAAAAAGCTTATCCATTGGCCGTGAAGTTTGCTACAAAACGTAGTTGAAAAGATTAATATAATCAAAGTCTTGAGAATTTTACATAGTTTTTATTAGATGTTGGTTATTAAAGAAATCACATGAAGACAAATACAAGTTCACACATAAAAAATTATTTGCAACGCAATAATCCCAGAAATTCCGGGGATCAAGGGAGAGAGAGAGGGCAGAGCAAAAATACTACGTCTTTACGATATCGTGAAAAGAGCAAAAACTGTGGGTCTGTTTTTTTCTATCGCACGGGGAGAACCCCCGGAAGGGAAGTCATATGTTTGCATTACCTTATTTTCGCCAAAATGAAAGCCAACTTCAGTTCTTTGTTTTAGATAATAAACTAATGTTAATTTTTTGAATTTGTAATGACGGTTTATAATTGTATTAACCCTTTAATCGCCAACATTATGCCAAGCGACAGTTTGACTAGAGAAAATGACCGTTATGAACTGAAATCATTAATATTGGGTAATTTAAAATAAATTATATCCGGTGTTGAAATAATATAAATTCTGACAATGAGTTTTCTTGTTTTATGACTATTTGAGAACACTTTTTTTTTATAATTATGTTTCATGTCAGAATTTCCGTTAGATATTATTTCTTTTTTATCCATAAAATAAAGTACTTTTCTATTTAAAAAGATAAACATTTTATTTATGATTTAGATATAAAACATATACAATTTAGATTTCTGAATGATGTGTGTTATTGTTTTATGTTAATAAATAGTGTAGGTCGTATGTATAATTAAAATTGTGTAATTTTAATGACATTAAAAAATAATTCTTTCTTCAAATGCCTAAGAATAAATTATGTAAATATAATATCTCACTTAAAATTTAATTATTTTTTTATTGCAATAATGCATTAATTTGTCATTAGATTTTATTTTATTTAAAAATTCAATTAAAATTTAACCAAATATATGTGAACACCTTCACATATTTCTCCCGGTGACCCAGAAAAAAAAAAAAAACTCTCTCTCACTCCCTAGTATGTCATATAAACATAATGAAAATTGTCATTCATTTTTTTTTTTTTTAATATATATAAGAAATCTGCATAAGCAAAAACAAAAATTGTATATAATGAAACAGTCAATTATTACTATAAATGTGCACATTACAAATCTGTTTCACCATGAAACACATTGGTTTTCCGAAGACTTTATCATTTGACAATCATTGTGGGCACCACATTTTCCTAGAGTCCAGAGTCTGGATCCAGATTTCCTTTACATATATCTCGTCAAGAAAGCTTTGAAAGTGATAACTATTCACTTTTTTGTAAAAATAGTTTTTCTCTACAATGTTCTTATATATATCCATGGAATGATGATGTTGTGCTTTAAAGTTATTACATATTACTTTCTACATTGTAAAGAATATTGAACATGCCATATTTAATACTGCAACATGTCAAATATCATCAATGTTAAACAAAGAAAAAACAACAACACATGAGTACAAGTAAATAAAAAAAAATGAACACAAAATGAAAAAAATATAATGTGTATACAAATAATAGAAAATATCACAAAAGTGAAAAAAATTTGTTCGTGCAATTCCACACAGGAGAGATTCAAAAACGACGCCCATTGGACAGTCAAAAAAAAAAATATCTCCCCTTCATCTTGTATGTAGCAACAAGTATATCGACTTTGGCTTATGGCCATTGTCCTAGCGGGATAGGGCGTGTATAAAGACCTGACCTGTTAGGGACAGGCCTCCGTCCCCCATCAAAGTCAAAGACTTCTGTAGGGACACCTCGCAAAACTGGGTATATATATGTCAATTGAATTGTATTAAACAATTTTCAAAAGAAGTGTGGGGGTCTCATCACAATGAAATGCTACTCTCCCGGGTAAATTTTGAACGAGTTAGCATTATCATAGAGGGTAAAATTAAAAAAATGAAAAAAAAAAAATTATTTAATTAAAATTCTTAGTACTATCAAAATTTAGTGTGATGAGATAAAGATCACCAAAACAACTCACTAAACCCAATGAAGCATTTAAAAATAACATAGCATAATAACAATAATAATAAGGTAATTGCCACATATTAAAATTTTGAGATTTAACTTTAAGTTTCAGACTTATTGATAATTTACGCATACAGTATGTAAACAAACAGTATTGTAGTCATCTGTTAACCTTATGACACATTAATATCTATCAAAATGTAAATATTATTAAACAAGTTTTTTTTTTTTTTTTTTTTAACTGAACTATAATAAATTTTGTTAAATTTCATGTTAAGAAAACAGTAATAATAAGAACTAGAAAAGAGAAAAATTACGTAATATTTCACATAGTGTTGTGTCATCCATTGTAATTAAAAATATAAGAAAGAGAAAAAGAAAAAAAATGCAAAGTATATATTGGAACAGCCAATTGCCTGCATACAATGAATGACAGAACAAAAAAAAAAATAAAATAAAATAAAATAAACATAAAAAGAAACCTATGCATCAGGCCTTTTCATATAATGCACAAGTTTTTGTAAAACACTACATAATATGATATTAAAATTTAATTCCTGTTTCTTAAATTATAATTGTGGCTTTGTCTTGAATTATAATTAGCATTTCTATTATGACTTGCTTCATCAAGTAAGTGGCTGTATCTAGGTGGTGCAATAATAAGTCTGTCAATATGGACTCTAAATGACAATCTATCAGGTGCCTCTAGTCTTTTAATTGTAAATGAAACCGGTGAGTGTTTTTGTAGAACAATAAAAGGTCCTGTGTACTTTGGTTTAAACTTATCAACGGATTTTAAATAAACAATGTCATGTACAGCAACAGGTCTTAATTTAGCTTGTCTGTGAAAGTGTTGATATCTCTTATTTTGATTATCTTTTATGTTAGAGTAAGCTTTAAGGTAAATTTTATTTAAATCTTCTAATAATTTATGTGTATAAACATTTTTGTCGAGAAAAGGTTGATTCATCTGTTGCTCAAAAGTGTCAAAAATTAATGAAATTTCTCTTCCAAAATGTAATAAGTTAGGTGAGTACAAAGTAGATGAATGTTTAGAGCCATTATACAATGATTTATGTATAAACAAAGAGTTTTCAAATGTATGGCCTTCAGACATTAAAATGTTTACTGAATATTTAATGGATTTATTGATCCTTTCGGACAATGCGTTTGACTGTGGATGTGCTACAGAAGAATGTGTAATCTTTATACCAAGAGTACTATTAAAAGTGTTGTAAACACTGGATGTAAATTGAGGACCAAGATCCGAGAGGATAACTGAAGGTCTACCAAAGGTGGTAATATAACTAAACAAACATTTAACTATTTTTTCTGCTGATGTATCCTTTAATGGATAAAGTTCCATATGGCGTGAGAAAATGTCCAACACTGTGAGTACTGAGTGACCATTATTAAATGGTCCTACTAAATCAACACTAATAGTATGTCCAGGGTGTGTGGGTGTGTATGTAGGTTGTAATGGAGCTGGAAGAGTGTTATGATGTTTAGCCTGTAGGCATCGTGTACATGAAGCGACAAAGTTTAATGTATCTGTGTACATTCCTTTCCAAAAGTATTTGTTTGATAGGAAATTATATGTTTTATTTAATCCAAAATGAGACAAATGTGAAATTGTTAATGTCTTAGCTTTTAGCGAATTAGGAACAATAATAAGATATGAGAATGTTGAGCTATTGGGACATTGCTTTTTATACATCAGTACCTTTGTGTCTGGATGAATAAAATAGTTTGGGTATTTTCTTGAAAAACCTTTCTTTAGAATTTCTGTGTAAACTTTTGACAATACAGGATCCTTTATTTGTTCATTTACAAATGTATTATTAGAGATTTCTAAAAGTGGGTCTTTATTATTCGAATCTCCAGAAATTAAGCAATTATTGTATTGTTGTTTGATTTTATTACAGTTTTTATCAGCAAAGTGATTAACAATATTACTATTATCATGTACTATAGGTAGAGGTTGTTTATCAAAAATTAATTCAGGATTAGAGTTCAAATCTTGTTGATTGTGAGTGAAGTTACCTCTCGAAAAATAATCTGCTAAAATATTTGATGAACCAGGAATGTGTTCAAAATCAAAAGAATATTCTGAAATTTCCATTAACCACTTAGTGGTAAGGTCTGTAGGATTAGTTGTTTTTTTTGTATCTTTTTAATGGAGCACTGTCAGATAAAATTGTGAATTTTCTGTTGTACAAATAGTATTTAAATGCAATTATTGATTTGTAGATAGCCATTAATTCCAATTTTAGTGCAGGGTAGCGTTTTTCAGATGGCTTCAATGATTTAGAAAAGAAGGCTATTGGAAGTAATTTATTATCATGTTTCTGCATTATTACCCCAGCAATTGAAATATTTGAAGCATCTGTATTAAGGTAGAAATCTCTATCCCAATCCGGTAGTCTGACCACTGGTGATTCAAAGAAATTTTTTTGAATTTTGTTAAAAATCTGTTGATGTTCAGTAGTCCAATGAAATTTTGATTTTGGTTTAGTCAGATCAATTAAAGGTTGTATTAGTTTAGAAAAGTTGGGTATAAGGGATTTATAAAATGTTACAACACCAATAAATTTTTTTAATTGCCTTTTAGTTGACGGTGTAGGAAAAGAATTAATTTTTACAATATTTGATTGTATTGGGGAAATACAATGATTTTGAATATGGAATCCAAGATAATTTACACCAGTTTTGTGAAAAGTGCACTTGTTAGGTGCAAGGGTTAAGTTGTACTTTATCAAAATTTCTAAGATTCTACTTAATTTAGTGCATGTTTCCTCAAAGCTATTCGAGCCAAAAATGAGGTCATCTTGATAGGCATGTATTCCCTCTAAATCAATTTCATCAATAATTGTGTCCATTAAAGCTTGATATTGAGCAGCAGCATTTTTTAATCCAAAACATAGTCTTTTGTATTTAAAACTACCAAACATAGAAGTAAATGTTAATTTATCTTGTAAATCTTCAGGAAGTGCAATCTGGTGGTAAGCCTGTTGAAAATCTAAACATGTGAAGTACTTGTAGGCTGATAAGTCAGCAATAATTGTTTGTATTTTGGGCAATGGGTATGAAGATCCTTGAATTATTGAATTAAGCATTCTAAGGACCATTGCAATTCTATATTTTTGTTTACCTTCTGCGTCAAGTTTTTTTTTTTTAAGTAAAAGAATGGGGCAAGCCCATTCTGAACAATTTCTTTCAATAATTCCAGCTTCAACAAGTTGATTTATTTGACTTTTAGCTTCTTGTTGTAATGATTGTGGTATTGGAAAAGGTAATGTTTTGATTGGGAACTCAGTGATGAATTTTAAATTTGGTATAACTTTGTCTGTATGTCCTAAAGTTTTCATAGATTTAGAAAAGGCTTCAAAATTTGTTAACAAAATTTTCTTTATTTTTTTTTTCTTGATCTCCTTGGAGATGTTTGGCATCAAAATCCAAAGGAGAGAGTTCCTTTCTTCTTAAATTTATTATTTCATCAGAAGCTTGAATGTAATTCAAAATTTGTGTAGTTGTATCAGTAACAATTTTACTGTTTTTATCAATTTCTGCTTCCTGCGGAATAATTTCATCAATTTCTATTAGGGTGCCCATTTTTGTACCTTTATTTATGTGTATACTTTCTTTAGTTAGATTTTTAACATAAATTTGAAATTGGCCTCTATTACAATTATTATCATTATCCAGCATTTTTGAAGTACTACTATTTATCACTGAATCTAGGCACAATATATTTGCATTATTTTCTGTATTTTCAAACAAATAGTCCCTGTCAGACAAAAAAATTGTATTTACATCTATAAATGTTTCCTCTTCAGGTTCTAAAAATATTTTCTGGGAAGTCTTAACGATAATTTGTTTACATTTTTGGGGATGATTTTGATTTTTTTTTCTGAGTTTCAGTATTTTTCGCAACACTACAATTGTTTAAGTTTTCATCTTCTACAAGTGTATTTGTAATGGGAATAATTATATCTTTAAGTTTGATATTGTTTTTATACAAGTCTATTATTACATTATTTTGTTGAATAAAGTCCCATCCAAGTATGGCTTGAAATGTTGAATAATTAGGAATGTCAACAATGAAAAATTTCTGTGAGAAAAATGTGTTATTTATTTTGAAAGAAGTTTGAATACATGAGGAGAATTGTACGTTTGAATTTACAGTCTTAATCGTTACTGGTGAAGACAAGTGTTTATAAGTTAATTTCTCTTTTAAAGATTTAAAAGTACTTTCAGAAAGCAATGAAGTCGAACTCCCTGTATCAATTAATCCGGTGATAGCATTTTTAGCTAAGTTAATTTCAATTAACGGTAGTGTAAGTGAAATTTTATTTACATTAAAAATATATTCATTTTGAATTTCTGTAGTTTGTGTAGACTTGTTATCAGCAATATTTATTTTATTTACAGTTTGTGAGGCAATTGAATTTACTTTTCTTATACTAGATAATTTTGCAATACCACTTAGGTTTGACAAACCAAAACTAGGATTGGGTGCTGATGTTTTCGGGTGAAATTGAGATGCAAAGCCATCAGTCACTCTACATCTCGAGTCTAGTTTAAATTATTGTGATTTCTGTTATTGTCATTTTTTTTTTTTTTGAAAAATCTACCTCTGGAAAAATTATTGTTTTGGGTTTGGCTTCTTTGCCATTTATAACATCTATTAGCTACATGCCCTCTAAGATTACACAGCTGGCAAATCACACCATTATAACCCTCTTTCTTTTGTGGTCCCTTTACTTTATGTGGTCTAAAATTTTGTCTATAATCATTGTGTCGACTTCTTCCAACATGGGCATTTTGCGAATCTGATAAGTTGTTTACCTCCTCTTTTTTATCTTTTTGTCCAGAAGACAAAGCATTAACTTTCTCTGTTAGTTCAATAAATTTTTCCGATAAAGTGTTGACAAATACACTATCATTTTGTTTGAGCAGAATACTTTCATTCATGTTAATCTCTTGTAATTTTTGAGCGCGATTTACAGCCAACTTATAATCCGATATTCCCTCTTCCATGATTTTTATGCGTATGTTAGATGGTATAGAGGAAATAAACCTTGTAAATTTTATATTATCTAGTGCGTTATCATCCGTAATTTTGTTGTAAATAATGTTTGCTAGAATGCTTAACCTATGAGAAAAAATTTTTATGGATTCCTGAGGGAGCAAATTTAAATTGTTAAATTCTATTAAAGCTTGTGTAGAGCTCATAGGAGTAAAGAATGTTTTAAATTCCTCCTTAAGAAAGTTTAAATCATTTGATTTGTACAAATGGGGAGATTGTATTAAATATTTTAATGCCGCCCCAGACAACTTTCCCTTCATTACAGCTACAGCTTCTTCAGATGATAACCGATTTATTTTTGCGTAGGTGGACACTTGGTCGAAGAAAAAGTCTACTAAAGATGGTTCCCCATCAAAATTCATCAACTGAATGTTGACATTCTTGGCTTTCGCCATAATTAATAATTTTGCCTAACCAACTTAAAATATTGTAAATAAACTATATAATAAATATGTTATGTGACACAAAACAAAAATTGTTAATACCAAGCATTCTTGTTTTTTTTTTTTTTTTTTTTTTTTTTTTTATTTATTTATTAATTACTTTGGCATATAATTTTATACTATTGTATGCCACTTTTAAAACAAGAATACTTAGTTTTATATGCCCATATATCATTATCCAAAAAAAAAAAATAGATGAGCATACATATGATAAATATTGTGTAAAAAATAAAAATATTGTGAAATTAAATAAAATGTATTCAAAATAAAATATATTCAACCAATATTATGAATGAAAAATGTTAGAATTTGATAAATATTGTGTAAAAAATAAAAATATTGTGAAATTAAATAAAATGTATTGAAAATAAAATATATTCAACCAATATTATGAATGAAAAATGTTAGAATTTGTACCAAGCATTTCTGCTGCTCTGATTTATATATTTATTTATTAGTTTTTATGAAACCTTTCATAAAAATAATATTGCATGACAATTTCAGCAGAAATACTTAGTCTCTCTCTCTCTATATATATATGCAGTAATAAAATAAATATTTGTGTTCATGCAATCAATTATAAAAAAAATATTTGTGTAAAAATGCAGTGATAATTAGCGCTATAAATGAGAAAAAAAATTGTGTTTATGAAAAATAAATATATGAATAAATAAAGTTTCAAACATACCAAGCACTTTTGCCCTATCTATTTCAATTTCTAATTATTATTATTATTATCATCTTTTTTTTTTATATATATATAGACCCAAAATATTATATTAGCAAAAGTACTTAGCTAAATGTATATTAAAAAAAATATATATAAAGTATTATGCAGTTAAAAATATGAAATATCATTAAAATTGAAATTACTCTATAAATAGTCATTTATTCAATAATTGTCATATCCTCCAAATTATGTAACTTTCAAATCATACAATTTCATATCCTTATTTATTTTTATTCCTGAAATTAAATAACTTCCAGATAAACAAACAAAAATTTACTTACTGTTTCTCTTTTGTTTTGATTCGATGTTTTATTATAATTTCACTTTTCAAAAAAAAAAAAAATATATATATATATTTATTGAAAAATAATTGAGCACCAATGTTTATACCGTTTATCAATAGTTCGATGACTACTATTTTATCGCAATTAACTGTTTTTTTTTATAATAAAAGTTAAGAAGAAAACTTATTTGATACGTGCATGGCTTTTTTTTGTACGAAATCACTAAAAATTTTAAATAACCATTTTACGCGAAGAATTCACACACGTCTGGTTTTTCTCCTGTATGAGCGCGTTTGAATATTTCATGCGTCAAATTTCACATATATATGGCTTTTCTCCTGTATGAGCGCGTTTAAATCCTTGAGAAGACCTTGTATAAAATATTTCATACGCCGTACATAAAAAATTTCTTTAATTTTCATTCTTATTGAGCATCAAGTATTATAAGATGAAATGCACCATCACGAAACTTTGAAGCCGGCATTCGAGAAGAGGACAATAATAGTTGATTATATTTTTCAATTATCGTATTCCAGTGCTGTTGTCACAGCCTATAATCGCAGGATGATGGATGAATGTCAGGTTAGTGAAATTCCAACGTATCTGAATGCAGCGATCAGTAGTGATTACGCTCGAATATCTTGTCTAGGACGGGGAGAGTTGTCGCCAGTTACCGCTGATCACATACGAGGTACGAGGAGCTCCGCTTTGGAATCTCGGAACTTGATACTATCGTACCGAGCATTCCCGAAGAGCGCTTCATTAAGATTGACCAGAGCAGAAGAGGCGAGTCCATGTTCGTACCGTTCATTTGTATAACTCACAAGAAAAATGTTCTTTTACAGTCAATTATAAAAAAAATTCGAAGATTCAAGTTATTTTAACAGGCCCCTCTCTCTCTCCACCGATGCATTCCGGAAACTGATCATTAGCGCCAGGTATCTGTAAAGGAGAAATCCACCACAGACGAAAGAAGCTAATCCATTGGCCGTGCAGTTTGCTACAAAACGTTGTTGAAAAGATTAATATAATCAAAGTCTTGAGAATTTTACATAGTTTTTATTAGATGTTGGTTATTAAAGAAATCACATGAAGACAAATACAAGTTCACACATAAAAAATTATTTGCAACGCTATAATCCCAGAAATTCCGGGGATCAATAGAGAGAGAGAGGGCAGAGCAAAAATACTACGTCTTTACAATATCGTGAAAAGAGCAAAAACTGTGGGTCTGCTTTTTTCTATCGCACGGGGAGAACCCCCGGAAGGGAAGTCATATGTTTGCATTATCTTATTTTCGCCAAAATGAAAGCCAACTTCAGTTTTTTGTTTTAGATAATAAACTAATGTTAATTTTTTGAATTTGTAATGACGGTTTATAATTGTATTAACCCTTTAATCGCCAACATTATGCCAAGCGACAGTTTGACTAGATAAAATGACCGTTATGAACTGAAATCATTAATATTGGGTAATTTAAAATAAATTATATCCGGTGTTGAAATAATATAAATTCTGACAATGAGTTTTCTTGTTTTATGACTATTTGAGAACACTTTTTTTTTTTTTATAATTACGTTTAATGTCAAAATTTCCGTTAGATAATATTTCTTTTTTATCCATAAAATAAAGTACTTTTCTATTTAAAAAGATAAACATTTTATTTATGATTTAAATATAAAACATATACAATTTAGATTTCTGAATGATGTGTGTTATTGTTTTATGTTAATAAATAGTGTAGGTCGTATGTATAATTAAAATTATGTAATTTTAATGACATTTAAAAATAATTCTTTCTTCAAATGCCTAAGAATAAATTATGTAAATATAATATCTCACTTAAAATTTAATTATTTTTTTTATTGCAATAATGCATTAATTTATCATTAGATTTTATTTTATTTAAAAATTCAATTAAAATTTAACCAAATATATGTGAAAACCTTCACAACCCCTGGATAAAAAAAATAGCCCCTTTCATTTAATACGATAGAACTGATATTTCTAATTTATTTTTGTTTTACACAAATCAATAGTCCTCCTAGTCCTTAAAAAAAAAAAAAAAAGTATTTATCAAATGAGACCCAGAAAGAAAGAAAGAAAATATATATGTATATATATCACCCCCTCCCCCCTAGAAACCTAAAAAAAAATCGAAAAATGTACCAATAAATTGCTGAAATGCCCGGAAGAATGATTAAAAGCAAAGGAGTCCACTTTCGCCTTTTCAGTATTTTTTTTTCCTTAAAAAAGCAGGCAAAAATATGGTTTAAACTGTAGTTCGGGGACATATATATGTTCATTTAAGGTAATCTACGAATGTAAGAACCACGAAAAAGAAAAAAAAAACATTCAATATGTAGACATAGGTACTTAAAATATGGTAAATCTAGTGTATGCTGTGCTATATGACATATTATTATAAAAATTTTTCCACTTCTTTTCTTTCAAATTTCCAAATACTTGAAAAAAAAAAAAAAAAAAAAAAAATCTATCTATATATATAACCATTCTTCAAAGAGTTTATTATATATATATACTAGCAGACCCGGCCACGCGTTGCTGCGGCTAAGTAATACGTTGATAATTTGATAAGGTATATAGTATTTCCCCACAGCTGGATTTGGCGATTTTTTTTTTTTTTTTTTTTTTTTTTGCGCCTTTTTGAACGATAACGAAGTCGTTCTGGATTCTTTGCAATAAAATACGGTAACCTGCATGCTTTTATTTTAGATTTATGATTTAGCTTATGATTTTATCATTTATGATTTTTAGATTTATGATTTAGCCATAATCGCCAAATCCAGTTGTGGGGAAATACTATAGTTGTTACCCATAATTATAACTTATAATATAACTTCAGTAATTATATTCGCATAATTATAACTTCAGTATCAGTATATCCCCACAGCTGAATTTGGCGATTTTTCTTTGGCGCCGTTTTGAACGATAACGATGTCGCTCTGGACTGTTTGTAATATAATATGGCAGCCTATATGTTGTTTATTTTGGATTTATTATTTCATGTTTTTGATTTATGATTTAGATTATCATTTATCATTTATCATTTATAGATTTATGATTTAGCCATAATCGCCAACAAAAAATCGCCAAATATCGTTGTGGGGATATACTGATTAATATATTACTAAAAAGATAAATATATTTTAACGAAGTGGTGAGAAGATTCCAAGTATGCACGTTGCAGCGGAAAAAATTTCATATCTATCATCCTTGGCGGAAAAAAAATAATATCGCCAAATTATCTGGCGCACACATTTAATTCCTTTCAAAAATCATGGTTATTTTAACAACTTATATTAAGAGAGTAATGAATAATATGAAACAATATTTCACACAATACATATTACGAAAATATACATCAAGCTTGTATATTTTCGTGTTACGTTTTTGATCGCCAAATACGAAAAACTCCAAGGACGACAGAGCTTTGAAATTTAAAATTAAAATTTTGTCAATTTGACAGATTTTGTTAAATAACTCAATCTAACATATGCACATGATAAATAATACATATCTATACAAAAATATGGGGATTAAAATCCGGAAATAATTTTCCTCGTTTTTTAATATTTTTTTACAAAAAATACAATGAGCGATTAACATAAGAAATCTTTTTTTGATTTCACAGACTGTCAGTGACGTCACACTTCGCTTGTGTATAACTACATACTTTATCAATGCGAATAAAATCTTTAAATTGATTATGACGTCAATTTTCGTGAGATGTATAATTTAACTTTTTATAATTTTTTAACGTTCATGTTTGATTAAATGTATTTACTTTTATGTCGAAAGAAAATGAACTCGTATTTTTTTTTGGCAACAATTAAATTAATGGAACTCACAGATATTTTGGAGCAACTTTAATAAAGGTCTATAATTAACAAATAATTGCAATAAAACAATATTTTGACAATAAATTGAGATAAAAACTATCCTATCTCTCAAGTTGGACCAAACTGCACACAGTGTGCAAAATTTCATTAAAATCGGTTCCTTAGTTTAGGAGTTTACCCCGGACAAACATCGTGACACGTAATTTATATATATATACAGATATATATATATATATATATATATATTCGAGTATAATTTTCAGCCAAAAATATTGCCTTCTGGATGCAATTTTGAACTAAATCACTGGAACAGAATTTTACATATTGAACGTTATTAATACATAACGCAGTAACTTAAGAAATTGCCTATAAATTGTATACTTAAATCCGTTGTAACATGTTTATTTTAAGTATATTCTCTTTAAAAATAGATATATATATTTATGTATATTGAATTGTTTGATACACTGTTATATTACTGGATGGATAGAAAAATTATATACTTATCCATTTCTGAGTAATATGAATAGTCATATTCATAAATTATTCAACAATTGTGTTTTATTTTATATCCATACAAGCATATACTTGAACTAAGTAAGAATTATCAAAATTTCTTTGCGTTTTCATATTTCATTTGCAGACTTAGGCATAGAATATGTAATGGTATTTTTTGGAATTTAATTAGATATTTTTTTTTTTTTTAATATTTTCTGTTCTTATTTACAACTAAATTATTTTTTTTCAATGTTAAATAAAATCGAAGAAATTTTTTAAAGGAACATTGTATAGGTTATGTTATTAAAAAAAAAAAAAAAAGCATTTAATTAGTACTTTTAAATTTTTATATAATATAAATTACAACTTAAACTTTTTTTTTAAACATAATTTTATGTATATTTTATTTAAAGTATCAGTTTATTTCGAAAACTAACGAAGTATTTTTAGAAAATAATTCATAAAACTACTCAGTTTTATTCACTTTGAAATGAAAGTTAATATTTGAAATGCACTCCAAATCATTACATTAACAAAATGGGCTCTCTTCTGAGCAATCCACTTTAAACACTCCGCTATTGAAATGAGGAAACCAGGCAAGCAAATTTTGTTTCAATTATTCAATTGAAAAATAAATTAAATAATATATTTTACACATAATTTTTTTCTGAATACCACCCATAAACTTGATAATAATATCCGCAAATATTTAAAACTGCACTAGACGTATATTATCAATAATCATATTGGTTTGAAGAGTATAAAAAGCTTTCGAAAAATTGATCTTATACTGTCGAATTTTGTCTTCATTATTCTGTCAAATATTTTAATCTATCGCATACTTTTTTTTTTTTTTTATTTACTAAAATTACTTTTCTAGTTGTTTTTGCTTTAAAAATCAACTTCCTTGAAAGAAGCGTTAACAAAATTGTGTAAAACGAAAACTTAAGGCTTGTACCTAATATATAGGTATTATTTTAGTTCTCTGCGTCATACTACAGGTAATTTGTCCTTCGAATTGTTACAAAAAATATTGATCTTGATTTTTTGAAAATTTTAAACATTTGAAGTCTAATGAATCTTAAAATTACGAAATAGTTTGTTATTCGTCAGTATGTTAGATATTATTTTACATGTTTTGTTAGTGGATTATTTAATTTATAGATTTTTTTGTATAGACATAATCTTTTGACAGTTTATTAATTGTAAAGAGGTCAAATCGATATGATATTCCAACTTAAAATTCTGGCACGAATTCTATTGATTTTCAACATTCTAATTTCAAAAACCTTTGTAAATTATTTAAAATTAAGACATTTTTTAGTACGAAAGAATAAAGCAAAATTTAAGAAAAAATAAAAATAAAATAAATAAACAAACATGCATTATGAAAATTATTTTTCTCTTAGTGATGTCGGACTGATTTTAATAAATTATTTATTATGCTTGTATGAACTTATTGATTATGAACATTTCACATATGAAGACTTCGAAGATATTCGAAATTGAATAATCTATCAACATGAAAGAATAGGGCAAAAATTCGTGTAAACGTGTATTATGAAGATTATTTATATCGCAAGGGTATTGGGCTATGTTTTAAAAATCATTCATAATAGCTGCATGAACATCTACGTTTATGAAGATTTTGTTCTACAAATTTCGTTTGTCGCTCAAAATTTGAAATTTTTTAACATGAGAAAACAGTGCAGAATTCTGCATAAACTCGCAATATAAGGTTTATTTTCAATTATTAAGAAAATGTAGGATATGTATTTTATTTTATTTTAATGTATTTTATTTTTAAGGAAATGTAGGACATGTTTTAAAATATCATTTATGATACTTGATTAAACAATTTTGAATGTCAAGATTCCAATTTAAAAACTCGTTCACCATTTCGAAAAAACAAAATGTATATATACCAGGTGATCCAAAAGTCACAAATATATATATATATATATTAAAAAAGTACTGATTGTAGCTCCATGCAGTTTTTACTGAAATGTACAGAAAACCATGATATATATATATATATATATATATATATATATATATATATATACACATATATATATATATATATACACACATATATAAGAAAAAATATCAGTTACATTTTTCACCAACAGATCGCGCTGTATTCGCAGTATCCTCTCACATTTTAAACAGATCCGCCTGATCAAATGATGTCATATTTCGAACACTCAGGTTTTGTTTTCGAAGACTTTTCAATGGGCTATGTCTGACGGTCGATTTATGGAATGACAGCGGTTACATTGAGCATTTATAATCCTAGTAAAGTTGTTGAATATATTGCGGCACTGCAAAAGTGTAGTTTTAGAATTGAATTGCCACCTAATGAAGAAAATTTAAACTAATTTGCTAATAAATCTTTTCATACCCGAAAAAGTCCCATGCCTTTCTATGCATTTCAGTGAAAATCCCATAGTTTTGCAGTCATTACATTTTGAATAATACATATTTTTTATTTTTTCTGTGACTTTTGAATCACCCGGTACATATATATATATATATATATATATATATATAGAGAGAGAGAGAGAGAGAGAGATAGATAGATAGATAACATGACAGAAAAGGGCAATATTTCACATGAAATCGCATTAGGGGAGTTACTGAATTAAAATTACAAAGAATCAAAATAACAAAGAATTGAGAAAATTAGGATAAGACATATGCGGCAAAGTGGGAAAGATAGCACAGTAGGTGAGGTAAAAGTCCGGTTATTTCACGTTTCTTTATTGGTTATATAATCTCAATTACAAGGTTTAACATCCCTTTTTTAAGTTTCAGCACATGGGAGAGTCTCTATTCTTTGCAAGATACGTGGTAGAATTATAATTAATTTTGTGAGGTTATGTTGTTTTCAAGAACCTTCAGAACTTTTCTTCTTACAATGAAAATATGAAAAAGTGGTAAGAGAAAGGCGTAGTTCTTAAAATACAAAACAATCAACCAAATGTTTGTGTAGGAGAGTAACTTGCTATCCGCTAACTGAGTGTTCAATGGGCATGCAAAACGAATGCAGCGTCTTCACTTTGTCGACTATATGAATAGACTAACAATGTAAACTCGCCAATATTACGTTAGTTCCGAGCAGAAACCTTCTTCAAAACCTTCTTCGAATGCTTTTAAAACTGATTACCAAAATTTACTCATAACTATACTGGAGAATTGCTTTGAATAACCATCTTAACATAAATTCCCGTAGAATAATTTCAACTTTAGGTATGATATCAGATCTTACCCAAAGCCGTTACTCCATTAAAACTCGCAACGTCAGTAAAATTAGCAAATGCACTAAAATTCACAACAACAACCGCAAATTTCTGTACAGCACCCCGTTCCATCGAATATCTTGATTTAAGAAACAAAACCATTTGAACTTCGCAAATCATTGAAATACTTCGCATTTTTTGACACTACAACATAAACTGTCCATGAACGCTATCAAATTATATTGCACTGAAAAAAAAAAAAAATAATAATAATAAAAATAAAGAAAAAAGAAAAAGAAAAAAAAAAAAAAAAGCAAAAAAATCGATCCTTGATGCTATTCTTGCTTATTCTTATGTTCTTGAATCCGAATATGACTCCGACTTTGCCCAGTTCTTCACCATTTTCTCGGGACACCACCCTCTCCCAAAACTTTTATCACTGTTCGGTAATTTTATGGTCACGAATTTGATTTGGAGAATTAAAAGAATTAATTTCACACTTACAAACAAATATATATATATATATATATATATATATATATATATAAATTACGTGTCACGATGTTTGTCCGCGATAAACTCCTAAACTAAGGAACCGATTTTAATGAAATTTTGCACACTGTGTGCAGTTTGGTCCAACTTGAGAGATAGGATAGTTTTTATCTCAATTTATTGTCACAATATTGTTTTATTGCAATTATTTGTTAATTATAGACCTTTGTTACAGTTGCTCCAAAATATCTGTGAGTTCCATAAGTTTAATTGTTGCCAAAAAGAAAAAATACGAGTTCATTTTCTTTCGACATAAAAGTAAATACATTTAATCATACGTGAACGTTAAAAAAATATAAAAAGCTAAATTATACATCTCACGAAAATTGACGTCATAATCAATTTAAAGATTTTATTCGCATTGATAAAGTATGTAGTTATACACAAGCGAAGTGTGACGTCACTGACCGTCTGTGAAATCAAGAGAAAGATTTCTTATGTTAATCGCCCATTGTATTTTTTGTAAAAAATTATTAAAAAACGAGGAAAATTATTTCCGGATTTTAATCCCCATATTTTTTTTTATAGATATGTATTATTTAGCATGTGCATACGTTAAATTGAGTTATTTTGCTGTCAAATTGACAAAATTTTAATTTTAAATTTCAAAGCTCTGTCGTCCTTGGAGTTTTTCGTATTTGGCGATCAAAAACGTAACACGGAAATATACAAGCTAGATGTATATTTTCGTAATATGTATTGTGCGAAATATTGTTTCATATTATTCATTATCTCTTAATATAAGTTGTTAAAATAACCATGATTTTTGAAAGGAATTAAATGTGTGCGCCAGATAATTTGGCGATATTATTTTTTTTCCGCCAAGGATGATAGATATGAAATTTATTCCGCTGCAACATGTTAATATCTTATATCAAATACATTATGTATATGCTACAATTTATTTCACGTGACACGCGTGTTAAAAATTTATTTACGACATAACCATGCTTTTTCAATTTTTGTTGCATTATTCTAATCTGTATCACTTCGTTTTCTTTAAGAAATTTGTGATATATACATAACGTTCTAAATAAAAAGTAACCATTTCAATATTTTAAAACATATTTAAAAGTCTGTTTTATTTAACATTAAATTTTAAAACTTAATTTAAAACTTATTTAAAAGTCTGGAAGAGTTTAAGTCTGTTTATTTGTTTTGTAACGCTAATCTATATGATCGATGTTCGAAACTTTAATTAATTATTTCTCTTACTTTTCTTTACTTTTTCTTTAATAACTTACCAATTTAACGTTCCTGATTAAATTTGTGATTTATATATGTATTTTGCATTAAATTTTGACTCATATTTATTGCTGAAAATGCGATCTTAAAGTCTTACAATTTTCTTATCTTAATCCTCAATGCTTTCCTTCTTGATTAACTTGAATTTACTATTAAAATTTTAACATACTCTGAATCTTCTCACCACTTCGCTAAAATATATTAATCTTTTCAGTAATATATTAATCAGTATATCCCCACAACGATATTTGGCGATTTTTGTTGGCGATTATGGCTAAATTATAAATCTATAAATCATAAATCATAAATGTTAAGTGATAATCTAAATCATCAATCAAAAACATAAAATAATAAATCCAGAATAAACAACATATAGGCTGCCATATTATATCACAAACAGTCCAGAGCGACATCGTTATCGTTCAAAACCGCGCCAAAGAAAAATCGCCAAATGCAGCTGTGGGGATATACTGAAGTTATATTATAAGTTATAGCTGTGGGTAACAACTATAGTATTTCCCCACAACTGGATTTGGCGATTATGGCTAAATCATAAATCTAAAAATCTTAAATGATAAAATCATAAGCTAAATCATAAATCTAAAATAAAAGCATGCAGGTTACCATATTTTACTGCAAAGAATCCAGAACGATTTCGTTATCGTTCAAAAAGGCGCAATAAATAAATAAATAAATAAATAAATAAAAAATCGCCAAATCCAGTTGTGGGGAAATACTATATACTTTATCAAATTATCAACGTATTACTTAGCCACAACAACGCGTGGCCGGGTCTGCTAGTAGATTTATATATATAAATCTATGTATATCTAGCAACAGTTTAGCAAATATGTATTTACATACTTATGAAAATATTTTTTAATCTAATGAGGGTATTATAATTTACAGATATATTGATGATCTGATCGCTTTTAATAGTACTAATTATGACACTAAAAAAAAAGCAAATTTTTATCCTTCTTATATAAAACTCATTAGTACTAATTTTAATCCTTTAAAAGCAAATTTTTTGGACTTGGATATAGATCTTGTGAATAATGACGTGATTACAACTATTTTTGATAAAAGAAATAATTTTAATTTTAATGTGATTAAATTGATTCATTGGAGCTCTAATATTAGTAAACTTATCTACAGAAATATCATTTTAAACTATCTTAAACGTAATAAAAGATTAATTTCTAATTATCATGACAAAATTAAGAATATCCAGGTTCTCTTTAATAGTGCTATTTAAAATGATTATCCTATATATTTTTTACGTGGTTATATTATAGAAAAATATTTAAAACATTTGAAATATAAATGATTTTTTAATTTTCCTTTTTATATCTTCCTTATTTTTCGATTAAATTTAGCTACAATAACTTTATTTATTCTTTTAATTTCTTTAATTTAATATAGATGGCGTTGTAATATATTTTCGATTGTTTCGTATTCTGGTTAGTTGTCTCGCTGGAGTTCTTATGAAATACATTCTGCTTTTTATGTAAATGTTTGATCAATTTTCCGCCTAATCTATATAAGTTTTTGTCTGTTCCATATTATTTTATTAATTTTATTTTATCGATCTTGTATTTAGCCATATGTGTGCTTTTTTATTAAACTGTCTGCCTAGGGGGAGAGTTTGATCAATTAAAAGCATGCTTTAACCCCACACATATGTCTCAAGTCATATGGGGCATTTTTGACAGTTTAAATTATTTATTTTATGTTTTTGGAGTAAGTTTTATTTATGAATTATTTCACATTAATTAAGTTTATCGTAAGTTTTTCTTTGGTTGTTTTGTTACTTATTTTCAACTTTTATGACTGAAAACAAATATTATAATTTCTTATATATATATAAGGTAATATGTAACTTCAGTAGCAAATACTCCCCTAAATTTAACCTTGCGGCAAATGTTCATGTTTTAGAATTTTCCAACACTGTATCCCCTCAGAATATATTTAACAGTTAAATACTCCCCCCCCCCCCAAATAAATAAATAAAGAAAGAAATGAATAAAGAAATAAATACAATAAATACAATAAAATAAAATAAAATTTATAGCCTTAAATATACCGGAAAATGATAAAGAAAGGGAGCCGTCCCTAAAAAACTGTGGGTGATAGGGAAAAATGGGCGTCATATTTGGATTCAGAAGGTCATTTTACATAAGAATTTGCAAAAATGGTGCTGGGACCAATTTTCATACAGAGCAGTGTTATCAGTGTAAAACGTAAGGACAATCTTATTCTTTATTGCTCTTTTAATCTTTAAAAGTCAAGAACGTTTCGTGAAGTGAGGAGTTTATAAATTGATAAACCTTTTTTTTTTATAGATTGGGGTAAGTTTTCAAGCAGGCGTGTATTCAATATATTGATCTTACACGTGTGTGCATGTGTTTTGTTTAAACGCGTGTTTTTTATTCTATGAATGAAACCTTTTGAGACATAACACTTAATAATCAACGTAATATATTACAGATCTATGGAAATACAGGGTATTTAAAATAATTGGTGGTACTCAGATGCGATAGATCTGGCTAAAAAAAGTACCGCCCTAAATTAGGCATAAATGAGTGAGTCTGAAATAAGTTTTACTATAAAAGCAAAACATCTTGTTAGAACAAGCAATTTATCCGGAAGTTGACAAGAAGGATCACTCGTCGTAAAGTACATTTATCAGCACAATAGCAAATTTCCTTTAGCACTTTGTTCTTATTAGCGTATGAAAAATTTAAGATTGCAAAGTTAAAAGGATTTTACTTTTCCAAAAACGACGAAATGAAATATTTAAGTATACAGAAGTATAAAAATATACAGTACATTTTTTTTCTACTTTTTGGAAAGGAATTAAAAACCCCTTTTTTTGCTCAAAAAATATTTATTTAAATTTCGTCTTAAAATAAATATATAACTTTAAAAATAACTTTTAAACTATCATCTTACATAAATTTTTTGTGATAGTAATTTTAAATGTTTTCAGATGGAGAAATTTTTATAAGATATAAATTTAAGGTACAAATAAAAGAATCAAATATGGCACTTTTGAAACGATTTATTTCTATGTCACATTCAGGATACAAATTACTTCTGAGCTCTGCGAAGAATTCGGTTATTAGGAGCTATCGTCAAATATTTACGAATTTGTCACTATAACATTCTTTTGAAATTGCTTTGACTCTTAGATACGAGAAATGAAATAAAGAATGAAACATGTAATGTTAGTAGATTTTACTTTCGAAAAGTCCTGATAATGAAATACAAGAATTTTCGTTATTTATATAGTGAAAAGTTTATTAAACATATAATATTGATGTATTTTTTCAATTATTTTTCCTTATACGTCTTGAATTATTCAACAGACATCAATTTTTGCTAACCTATATAATTGAACTTGTAATTCAAATAATGACCAAATATTTTATAAAAAAATTATTGTGCTATTTCCATTGAAAAGCCAATTAACAAAGTACTTAATATAAATTAAATAATAAAATTTCAGAAAAAAATCATTATTGGTTGATACTTTACATTTTTCTGCACCTTATACTATAATAACTGCCTGCACATAACCTAAAAATTCAATTTATATATCAATAATTAAAGAAGGAACAAATTATAACATAAACCAAACAGTTTTGAAAACAAAATTATTTCTTTTATTATTTTGACAGTATAGTTGTATTATTTAGACTTGAAAAATTGTTTCACGCACCATAAAATTAATTGAAGCAGTACCCTTTCTTCTTAAGGAGCAAAATACTTTTTCTTCACCTGAATATTGTTTCGAAAGAAAAAATTATTTCTGTGAAGAGAAAAAAAAGAAAAAGAAAAAAAAAGTAGAAAAAGAAATGCAAATAAATGATATAACATTTAATAGACTTGATCAATTATTTCGAAAGAATAAGTTATTTTTGTGAAATAATAATGTAATATATATATATATATATGTACAGGGTGTCCCATAAGTCCTTAGACATTTTAAAAATTCTTAACTATGGAATGAATTGACAGAATTGAACGCGGTTTGTGAAAAAATCATTTTCGTAAAGGAGGATTTTTTTTGGTAAATAAATAAAAATAATAATTAAGCTATTTGTCGATAGAGGGTGCTGTGCGTGACCAGGTCATAAATTTTCATGAAAAACTACTTATTCGCATGCAAATGTTTACAGGCATATAAATCCTATTCTTCGTGTCCATCGTCACCACAAATTACAGTTTGCAAACAAGTTATAACACTTAAAATATTTAAAAATCATCACGTCTTGTAAAATCCTATTACATTTTAATTACACTAAAAATCAAGACAATTATAATATACCATTAAAATATACAATTAAAAATATAAAATAAAAACAATATAACTTAATACGTTTCGAACCTTATTTTAGGCTCCTCATCAGTAAAACATCATAAAAGTAAACGTTGAGATGGACGGATAGATTTCTTCTACAAAAGCACAGCATATTAGGCAGGGACTGCGCATGTTTCATTAATAGGGGAAGAATGTAGTTTTGAATCTGTTTATATTGGTGAAACCCGCCGTTCCCTTCATACTAGAATTTTTTAACATAAAAGAAATTTCTAAAACTGTGATATTCGTTCTAATATTGTCCAGCATGCCATAGAAACCGATCATTTACCTGATTTTGGCAATATTAAAATATTTGTATCTAACTGTTCAAATTATCATTCTAGAATTTCCCTTGAGGGCTAGTACTGAAAACTACATTCTACATCCTCTTAATAAAGCATGCGCAGTCCCTGACGAATACTCTGTGCTTTTGTATAAGAAATCTATCCGTTCATCTCAACGTTTACTTTTATGATGTTTTACTGATGAGGAGCCTAAAATAAGGCTCGAAACGTATAAATTTATGATGTGCTTATTTTAATATTTTAATTGCATATTTTTATGGTATATTATAATTGTCTCGATTTTTAGTGTAAATAAAATGCAATAGAATTTTACGAGACGTGGCAATTTTTAAATATTAAATATAAATATGAATCGTCAATTTGTAAACGTTTGAGTTTATGTTCAAGGGCATCTTCGAACAGTGTACATCCGATTTGTTAAAAAAAGTTTTTCCTGAATTGTAAAAAAGATCAAGTTATCACGGTTTCTTTTAAAGTTAAACTACTTGGGCAGTATGATATTGATAAAAGGATTGCCTTTACCATGATCTCCACATGATAAACATGATATTCGAACTGAAATTTCGAAGAATTTATTACGTAATTCATTTGATATCCCCTTCATTACTCTTCTGAATCAAAGATCCTGAAACAGGTGTCAAATGATCCTTCAATTTTTATTTATTACTCGTGCAGAAAAAGGCCATGTTACTGTTATACTTGATAGGTATGATTAGGAAAGGAATGCTTTAACTTTATTAAAGGATAATTCTACATATAAACTGTTTAATAAAGATAATACCCCTGTCATCCAAAAGAATTTGGACAGTTTGATTAGTAAATATGTAAAACACAAAATATTTGACTCTTCTACAGCTATGAATTTGAGATGTTAGTCAGGTTCTGCACCGGTTTTCTATGGCTTACCAAATATACATAAACCTAATTCCCCTTTTCATCCTGTAATTGATTATTCTAAATTCCCTCTCTATAATCATTCCCGTTACCTTTCTGATTATCTTAAACCCCTTGCATTGAATTATCAATTTAGTATACTTTCTGCTTAGAGTTTTCTTGGTGATTTAAAACAAATTAATGCCCCCTCTTATAGTTTAAGGATATCACTTGACGTAGTTTCTCTTATCACATCTATCCCTATCTCTTATGCATATGATATTATCCGTAATACCTACAATAATATTTATACCAACCCTTTTTTATATACAGATACTTTAATTGAACTAATTTATTTTTGTTTAACTTCTGACTGTTTTAACTTTAATAATTCCTTTTATCAACAAAATAATGGCATTCCTATGGGCTCTTCCATTTCCGTTCGGATTGCAGAGATTGCCATGCAATTTATTGAAAACCAAATTAATTCTGTTTTGCATGACAAAATTTATTTTTGGCTTAGATATGTGGATGATATTTTTGTTATTACTGATAATCAACATATTATTAGTATTCTTAATTATGCTAATTCCGTTAAACCAGGCTATTTAACATTTTAAAGTGTCCCCTTTTAAAAACTAAAATAACTAAAATCTTTGTGACCCTAATGGAACTATCCAATTTAACAAACTAAAAACTAATCTTACTAACTTTTCCAAAGACCCGTCGCAAAATTTGAACTTTTTTCAGCTGCCTACGAATTCTCCTCATTAGAAGCCTAAATTTTGTTTTTTTAATTAACTGTTGCCCTCTGTCTCGTGGGATTTTATATCCGGCAGCAAATGCGATTTTTTTTTTTTTTTTTTTTTTTTTTTTAGTGTTTTGCAATAAAGAACGGGGGAGACTTAACCTCTAGAAACGGGCTCTTTCAAAATTTCACATTGTTATGTGACATTTGTTGTTAGAGCCTCTCTGTGGAGGTTAAAATCGCTCAATACTGCTTCATAGTGGTGAGCGGCCTCCTCCCGTCTTTGAATCTTTGAATTCCATTTACGTTAGAATAAGAAAGAGATAATAAACTCCCCTTCTTAGATATTTTAGTTGAACGTTTACCTTCTAATACTCATTCTAATATTATTATTTCTGTTTATAGGAAACCCACTTTTTCAGACGAATATTTAAGTTTTAATTTAATAAACACATCTTCATACAAGGCTGCCGATTTCTATAATTTACTTCATCGTGCTAAACCATATTACAGTACTAAAGAACTTTTCCAATTAGAATTAAAAAAAAAAAAAAAAAAAAAAAAAAAAAAAAGATTTTTTTAGACTTAGAACGTAATAATTATCCACCTCGCTGGCTTAAAAGAAAATTAATTGAATATGACTTAACATTGATAATCATGATATTAACTCTTCCAAATCACTCAAATCTTTCGTTAATATTCTATACTGTAAAAAAATTTCTGAATCTATAGCAAAAAAATTATCAACTGTTAATATATCTGTTTCCTATACACCAAAGTTTCTGATTCATAATTTCATTTCTAATTTCAAACCTGTTATCCCCCACTTTTCCCATACAGTAGTTATTTATAATATTCCGTGTAAACCTTGCAAATCTATTTATATTGGTGAAACTGAACGTTCCCTTCATACTAGAATTATTGAACATAAAATAAATTTCAAAAACCATGATATTCGTTCTAAAATTGTCCAGCATACCGTAGGAAACGATCATTTACCTGATTTTAACAATATTAAAATATTTGAATCTAACTGTTTAAATTATCATTCTAGAATTTTCCTTAAGGGCTGGTATTTAAAACTACATTCTTCACCTCTTCATGAAGCATGCGTAGTCCCTGTAGAATACGCTGTGCTTTTGTAGAAGAAATTTATCCATCATCTTAACGTTTACATTTATGATGTTTTACTGATGAAGAGCGTAAAATAAGGCTCGAAACGTATAAATTTATTTGTATTTATTTTAATATTTTAATTGTATATTTTTATGGTACATTACAATTGTTTCAATTTTTAAAGTAATAACACTGCTAACTGTAGCTTCGGCATTTCTTACCTGAGGGAAAACATCTTCACAAATAACGCTTTATCCACCAAGTCAGTATCGCAATTAAAACTTCATGTATGCACAAGTAGGAAGCAAAACAACAAATAAACTGTTCTAATCGCAAATTTGTACAATTTATAGGACTTTTATTTGCATACTTTTCTTTCACATCCGTGTGAAAAATTTAACTATATGTCTAACTATCGCCAAAAAAAATTAACTATATTATTTTCCTTACCAAAAAAAAAAAAAAAAAAAAAAAAAAATCCCTTTTCACGAGAAAGATTTTTTCGCTAACCGTATTCAATTCTATCAATTCATTCAATAGTTTTGAATTTTTAAAATATCTACAGACTTATAGGACACATTGTATATATATATATATATATATATATATATTACGAAATAGATGCAGCTTTCACAGCTTTATGAAGTACATGCCCCCTGACGAGTTTTTACTTCTAATTTTAAGCAATTTTATCCAATTATTATTTCTGTGGTCCTTTAGTTATTTTCTCTGTCATTAAGTTTAATGGTCCTTTTTTTATTATTATCATTCATGTCGGCGTAAGTAATTTAAATTGTTTTTGTCTCATTGATTCTTAATCTGTATCGCAACATTTTTGTGTCAGTCTTACCTATAAGTTAAAATCAGTTCTTTTTTTGTTGTGTTGGTATTTTTTTTATCTATTAACTGCTAAATTTTAAGGTTAAATTTTATTACTATATCTTTCATTTATATATATGTATATAGATAGATAGATAGACAATCAGAACGTACAATAGAAATATAATATTATCAGCACATACAGTTGGAATTTAATGAGGATTTAATATCAGTATTTAACCAATTAATATGATAAAAAACAAAGACCAGCCAAATCAAACCAAAAGGAATTATATACATAATGCGGCTATATAGATAGATATATAAAAGAATAAATGTAAAAATGTCTCAAAATATCCTGAAAAATAATCCTTATATAATTTCAGGAAATTAATAGTAATACACATTACTTAGAATTCCTGACTATTAACATAAATGGAGCAAATCAATTAAAGCTAAAATTTGCGTCAGATAAAGCAAATTATTAACTATTTCGATTTACAAATATTTTTTGTGTGCAAATATAGTAACTGTTAACAAACAAGCATTTACAAATGATGAATTATGTAATAGATTTTATTAGCTGACTTTTCGAAATCTCCGTAGTAAAATGTAATACAATATTCATTTCTTTTAAATGATACTAATTATTTCTTTATAATAATATTCTAATATTTTGTATGTAGGTATGTTTATAATTATTTATTTACTTTTTCAATTTTACTCTTTTATGTATTTTCAATTTTCGAATTAATATTTGTTTTTACAAAAGATTTTGAAGTAGATTGGGTGTATTTATGTTAAATACCAATTTTAAAAAATCTTGCATTATTGTAAATTTATCAATGTTTTTATCACAGGAAAATTGCTTTTCCTAAAAATTTCATTTTAAGGAAATAAATAAAATTTATTATTGAAAGAATGAATGATTCTATTCAGATAGATAACAATGGCTTGATCTCTTTTCAATAAAAAATACAATAGATGAGTACAAAAAAGGTCATTTATTATTTTTAATATCTCTCGAAAAAAATAAATTACTTATTAGAAACATTCCATTTCATATTAAAAGATTAAAGTTTGTCGCTGCCTAAAGAAAACAGTTAAGCTAAACATAAAAAATAGAAATTAATTTCGCTCATATAATACAAGATGTTAAAAAGAATTTTTAATAAATATTAGAATTATTACAAATTATTCATTTTTTATTCTTCCAATTCAGTTTTATTAAAAATCCTTTATGCAAAAATATTTCTTCCATTTACAAACGACAGAATGGATATAATTCAGAGAACTGATTTTTAAATTCATATTTCATTAAAGAGATTGTAATTAATATGCATACATATATTAGTATATTTACACTCTAATATATTATAATAAATGAAACATTGACTAACCCTTAAATGCCGCGTGTTGCCTTTCGGCAACATACCCAATTTTGTCTTTTAAAGTATTATTAGAATAATATTGAAGCTGTAATGCATAGCTGCCAATATTTTAATTTATTCCGGATTACTTTTAGCACCGCCTTTAATTCGCACCACTTTATTTATAGAAAAATTTTCTTAAATACATAACTTCGATGAAATAAGAAAAAATTTCTTTTAAAAAATAAGTGGTACGAAGTAGAGGCGGGGCTAAAATTACTCCGGAATATATTAATATATTGGCAGCTATGTGTAATGCCTCATGTTTGCCGATTGACAAAAATTGTTTTTTAGCTGTAAACCATTGTTAAAATAAAGTATGGTTTTCAGGTATTTTTCCTGTGACTTATTCAATAGGGGTAAGAATATTACACTTTCAAATTGATTTAAAAATTAATAAGGCATTTAAGGGTTTTAAAATTATTTATTATATAACATTTTTGATAAATTATTATTATTAAAAGAAAAAAAAAACTTTAAGCACAAAATATAATATTACATCATCATGATAAGTTTCAAAAAATTTAAAAAATAACATTTTAATAATGTAATTGAATGCTGCATTCCATGCAAATAATTGAGTTTTCCAATGCATCAGAACTCGAAAACAATGCTTTGCTTATAAAGGTTAAAATAACGACTTTTTGCTTAAATGTTATGCATATAACTTCAAGAAATTATACAAAAGGTGTTTCAAGCATGTATAAATTAATAGTAGAATGGTCACAGTGTGAAGAAATCTTAAACTTTTCTAATATTTATTCCCTTGAAATAAAAGAATATAACATCCATATTGAAGTACCTCTGGCGTTGATATGTGTAATTTTCCAAAATAATAATAATAAGAAGAAGAAGAAGGAGAAGAAAAATACATGTAAGGAAAAAATATCATTTTAACATAATTTTAAAGGATTTTCAAACTTCTCATAACCGTAAAATATTTGTGATGGAATCTATATTATATTAGAAAAAGAATTGATGGAAAAAAAAAAAAAATGCGATTCACGTGGGCATTGACAAATAATATACTGTCATAAGGCATGACAAGCTTTTATTTTATGGTGATTATTGAGCTGTCAGGATTTTTTATAAAATTAATTCAATTTACTTAAGGCACTTGGAAACTTCAAAGTCTAAATTATTATTTGATAATTTTGAAAAGCCTAAGCTGAATTGCGGATGCTTCCTTTGATTTTGTATTTTCATACACCACATTTAGATAATATAACACCGCGTTTTTTTTTTTTTTTTCTTTTTTTTTTTTTTTTTTGTGTGTGTGTGTGTGTATGTGTTAGTGTAGGTATCAAGGCTGATTAACTATAGATATCGCCATATTCTTTATGGACCTAAGTTTGAGTAGAATGCCCTCCATGAGAGGTCTTTCTATGGGGTCTTAGCCCACATTCACATTAGTTTCGGGGGAAATCAGGAACAATTTTGAAAGGTTAGTCCGACGAGCGTGGCCACCAGCTTTAAAAATGGTACCTCTTGGCTACTGTTTGTCCATAATCGTTGAAAGACTACCACTGAGCAGACTGGACATTAGTTCAAAAAGGCATACTACATATCGAAAAGACCAACAATCTTAACAAATAACTTGTTAAACCTCTTGAAGGGCCAAATAGTATCCAAATCCTTCTATTCCCATTAAAGTCTTTACTTACAAATAGATAATCTGAAAATTATTGCATGGAGCACTATGACAAGAATATAGCCAACAAACAGACTCTTCTGATTCAACAGATTTTTGTGTGCATTTTTTTTTTTTTTTTTTTTTTTTTTTTTTGAAACGTTATATTGTTCATATCACAGTTGAACCAATAAAACAATATTGAGAAATTTACATGTGTAATTTATTTCTTCTTTAAAGAAATATGAATTTTACATCTGATGTTGCATCATTCATTCTAAATGGGAATTACTTGACCGTATCTGCCGCCAATATATTTATTTCTCAGAATCGAAATAGTATTTTCTTAGACTGTCTTTTAACAGAGAGCGTTAATGACAATTATTAGGTTATCTGTGAATATTTCAAGCATAACGCATTTAAGATTTACTTATCTATGACAAAAACGTTAAATAAATCAACAATAGTACGATGCAGATAAATATATTTTTGTGATGATCTTTTAAATTAAAATAATTCTCAGAGTTGAGAATATCACAAATGTACATTAACTTTTCTTTTTTATTTACATTATTATAATATTTAAATAATTAGTCATAATTTATAATATTTTCTTTAGTTTAAAAATTTAAATTATTATAAGAGAAAATTAAAGTTATTATTAAAATAACTATATTATTATTAAATGTAATTAAAGTTATTATTAAATGTAACTATCCGAAGAAATAAAATATTTTTACTTTTCGAACATACGTATGTAAGAAAAGTACTGTAATCATGTCAAAGTCCAACATTCAGATTTTGGTGTTTCTATACGTTTAGAGGTGTCCTAAGCTCATTTTTACTATTTTTACGATGATGTATTAATAAATAATAATACTGAGCAATAATACTGCAATAATACTGAGGCTTCCCTGTTTCAAATCTGCAATAACACTGTTTGTAAACGCATTAAGGAAACGTGTTATATGGATCACATAAAAATGGCTCGCACATTATTACTCTCAAAGATTCACATGTGTAAGAGATCACGATGGACTCGTAACCATATATTACATGTTCATAACTGGATGGCTACCCTTTTCAGTGATAAGAAATAAGAGGAAGGTGGTAGATGGACCATATAGGAATTCATATTATTAGCCTGTTTTACTAAAAGAGCCCAGACTCTATTTTAGTAGGTAAATTGGTAATGGATCTGTGTTGTCGTGTGTGGATTTCGGTTTGAACGATCAACTGTGTTTGGCCTTTTTAAATTCTCGACAGAATTTTTCTAAATACATAAAAACACAAGAAAACTATTTTATGAAATTTGCAGAAGAAAGGCGGCACAAAATTATGTGCAACACATGATAGGGTAGGATGGGGTAAATCGGTGGAAAATTTAGTTTTTTTTAAAAATCATGCTCACACTCTTAACATTTTTTCCCATTATAAAAATTGCTGCAGCAGGGGTGTTCACGCTGCTATGGTTTTATAAACTAAAAAAAGAGTTTTACCCCAATAAAAAATTTAAATTAAAGCTTCCTCCAATTTACCCTACATGAATTAATTTAGAGGTATGGCTATAAACCCTATTCAAATTGATGTTAAAAATATGGGATAAAGTATTGAATGGTCAAACAAGAAATAAAAATCTTTACAGAAAGCATACTTCCATGAAATAAAATAAAATGAAATAAAATAAGGCTTCATAAAATGTAATTAAAAATAAAAATTACCAATTCTGGCCATTTTAGTTTTAAGCAGGCTTTCTCATGAAAGACATAAAGTAAATGCTACCAAACATTACTAACTAGCAGAATTAAATTTAGAAAAAAAAAGACATTTTTTTTTTATTTTACAGAATTTTTTTTAGAAACGTATAAAATTTGGCAAAAATCGATGCTTTTGGAGCTGAACAAACTAAGTAAATTTATTAGTTTAAAATTAGGAAATGTACTTATAAGGAAAGAATAACTTAAAAATACAATGGTGGGCCATGTTTTAATTCTTCATTGGCTCTAAAACAAAATTTCAAGCTGCTCACGTTTGTTAAACAATAACGCCTTTAACTGTAGTCCACTTCAATAAGATCAATGTGCCTAGACCTGACTTGTTAAATGTCCAATTTAAGCTAAGGGATCAAAGAAAACGCCTAAAGCAATTTGTTTATAACATTTTGAAATACTTCTAAAAAAATGAAAATAAAAAAAAATATATTATATTCCACTAATTTCCCCATATGTTGCAATTTGTAGGTAAAATTTGCAGACCTCCCACGCACATTTAGCATAAAAAAAATAATTGTATACAGATAATTAAAGGATAAAATATCCTTTTTCTTGTGATAACATATTTCACCAATTATTACAAAATCTGTGTGGTCTATAAAAATGAACAGAACTTATATTTTGCAATAATTAAAAAAAAGATACAAATTTTCCTTTTTTTTTTATATGTATATAATAGGTATTTTAACATAAGTATATATATATATATATATATATATATATATATACATATAATATATACTTTAATTAAGAAATGTATAAGCAACATTTTGACAATATTAAGTATTGCCAATATTGCCATTTTATTTAATAATTTATGAAATGTGTTAAATATATATATATATATATATATATATATATATTGCTATATATATATATATATATATATATACGATTTGCTCCATCCCCAGTCTAATGCATCCATTATATCACCAATGGTGGCTAAATTATTTAAGCAGGAAAAACGTGACCGTTCTTGAGAGGCAACATATCAGACCAACCGAACTGAGAATATGTAGAAATTATTTCACAAAAGATTTATTTTATGAGAATAGAGGGCGATGAAATGAATTTCTTCAAAACAACCTTAAAAATGCATGGTACAACTTGGAAGGAGATATAATGCAAACCTTATTTATGTCGATAGAAAAACGTGCATACCATGTCATACAAATGAACGGAAAGACTTTAAAATGTTAAGAATATTTTACCGACCATCTTCTCTTAAATTATCCTTTATTCTCTAAAATTTTGGAAAACCTAATATTTATATTTTATTTTATAATTGTAATACAAATTAATATTTTTTTCTAAATGTTTCATAAATAAAAACAATTTCTAGTTTGAATAAACATATTTGTAATTGGTGTTTGTGTGCATTTTCATTTTCCTAAAATATACATTTTAATGGAGTCTATAAATATTTGGGTCAGACTGAATAACTTTTAAATAAATATAGGCTCAACATTTTAAACAACTAAATAATTTTTAATTATACAACTGATAAAATAACTGTAACATACGTCATTTAATTTAAAGGTATCTTGTTTATTTCTACAATTATTTATCATTCTTTCTTCTGATAAATATTTAAATTTTTGCATACTATTTTAAAAAGATATATTATAGAATTAAGGAACATAAAAAGTGAGATCTACTGATATGATTTTTAACAGTTAAGAATTCAATGTTGTATGTTTTTAAAATTTTTGAAAAGATTTGTTTTAATTACTTATTTATTTTAGTTCGATTCAGTAAATCTAAACAGTTTAATTTGTATAAGGTATGAATCCCTTTAGTGTTTTTGTTTAATCAAACATATTTTAGTAAAAATGATATTTCTAGATTTGTAATATTAAATTGCCCTTACAAATAAATTACTACAGGATTGGAGACTGGAGATGATATGTGCAGAACGTACTTGTATGATTAACAAATGTTTGTATCTAAAGCATATTTCAATTTTTCTGAAATCTTGAAATGTATTTTAATCTAAATTTACTTTGTAGAATCTGGACAAAGCTAACATTTTACAGATAATTTGATATTTCTAACTTTGTTCAAATTGCCATGCTAAACAATTGGAAAAAAATAATAACAAATATAATTCTAAAAAAAGTTTGAAATTATATATCTAAAGACAAATTATTAAATTAATATTGTTTTTATCCCTCACTAGTGCCTTTTACTATTTTTTTTCTTATTGAGGACAGCGATTAATTACGAAAAAATTATTAAATTAATGTTGTTTTTGTCCCTCACTAGTGACTTTTACTTTTTTTTCTGATTGAGGACTGTGAATAATTATTTCAATCAAAAAAAAAAAAAAAAAAAAAAAAAAAGCAGCTTCCTTTTTAGGTATTATAGTGTCATTTAAGAAATCGCTTTTTCCTCATTCAAAAATAACTTTTATGTATGTTAAAGGTAATCAAGTCGTCATCCGTGAAACAGATAAAGAAAGAAAACGTTTAGTATTATTTATTTAAATTATTGTAAAAATTACTAATGTTGGAAACATAGATTATCTGTTGTAGATATGGATATTATTACGTACAGTTTAAGGTTTTCTGATATTCATACCATTGTTACAAATGATACTCATATGATGCTGACTCTCGAACAATTTATAAAGATATTTGCTGACATTAAAAAAAGTTCTATATCTGTGAATTTCTTTTTATTTCTTATTTTTCCCTTATTATTAACCCTCTAAGCGTGTGGGAAGTGCGTCTAAGGGAAAAAAGGGTATTGTTGTTTTCACTGTAAATTCTTTATAATATACTAAAACAATGGATTTTTCACTATGCATTTAAAGATGAACCTCAGGGCTATTATATGATCTTTTATACTTAAAGAAACAAGCTTAAAATCTATATATGTCATTTAGGGGACAAACAATTACAAAAACACGTTCATGGCTGTTATAGGGTTAGAAACAAAAAATCAAGCAGTTTAATTTGACAACACTTTTCAACTGTAGGTAGCCGTTGCATTAGTTAATCTTCAATGTATTCACCTGTGAATGTCACCTAAATAAACATTTTGTTTTTAATTAGGAAGGAAGGAGTATCGCTAAAATTGAAAAACAGAAAAACAGCCAGCCTAAAAGTGTATTTTGTTTAAGTTAGTCTGTAAATTATCTAAGAAAAGCACCTTCATTGTTTTATTTCTAAAGACAGAGTATTAAAAAGTCTCACAAGGCTGAAAATTACAATGGACAGTTTCACCTTATACCTTGTAAGGAATTAGAACAATTTCGTGAGGAACTGTGAATACACTAATTACGCAAATTATACCTCATTTTTTAGAAAATACGTTTTTATGAAAGTATTAAATTAGGCTTTAAAAATATTCCTCTCATAGATCTCAATACATCGCAAATGTTTTTTAATTTTTTGTACTCAAACGCTAACTATACAGTTTTCAATATAAGGTATTTCATGGTGATTTTGAATATCACAAATTAATTTCGAAGCATTCTTTTAATATTAAATAAATTAAAACTCTTGCAGTCAGACGACATAAAGACAGGCAGATTAATTTCTCATAATCATTCTTAAACTTTGTTTGAAAATATTAAAAATGCTTCAAAAATCTTAAATTACAAAAACTTTTAATTATAGCCCTTAATGTATTTGAAATGTATTATGAACCTGTAAACTATGCCATACCCTATTCTATATGAAACCTTAGCTATGACTTATTAAATATGACTTATAAAAATATATCTCATAAAATATATTGCCATTCTTTTTGGTACTCCTATTCACAAAGCAGTCATACTCTTTATAACATTTTCAACAGAGAACATTTCATAGTAAACTTACATGCAACAGAAAAACATGCCATGGTAACGTATATGACTTTCAAGAAATTCTGGAGGTATTTTCTGACTTTGGAGTATAAATGGACATTTAAACAAATAAAAGTCCTAAACATTTTTCAACTTTGTTTTAAAAGTATTCAAATCTCTCTTTTAAACTCAGATACAGAAATATTTGTTTCTATTTTACTACACATTTATCATATTGCCTAGATTTTATATTTAGTAGGGGAAAAATATTTACGTGGTATATATTATTTTTAAATTATAACATTTGACTAAACCCAAAACATTAGCGAATGTTTTGGGTAGAAATTGTAGGATGGAAACGCCCAGAATATAACTGAAATATAAGTTTTTAATTTTCCGTTTGTATATAATTAGTATGATGTGATTCACACATTATTTTACAAAATATTAAATTCTTCTTCTTATTATTATTTATTTATTTATATTTATTTGTTTATTTTTTGTAGAAATTACCATTAGTAATATGAACGGCCAAACATTATTATTATTTTTCTTTTTTTTAATGAAATAATACATAAAACTTCTACATAGAGAAATGTAAGAAAAATTGATTGCTTTTTAACTTCGTTTACATAAACAAAAATATAAGATTATGTGAAATTTTTAAATTATTATTATTTTTTAAATAATTATGTCTTGAAGATTTCGTAAAAAAATTTAATTACTGAGTTTTACAGAAGCTAAATATTAGGTTATTTCTATTCTTAATCACAGGTATCTCAATTGTTTTGGACAGACTTTACGAATCTTAAAACCTATATTGATTAATATAATATTAATTAAAATTTGAATATCTGATCATATAATTGCTTAAGAAGATATTTTAACGTCTTCAAAGTATTTCAATTAGCTATCATATCAACTCTGAACAATATATTAGGTCGTTGCAAAAGTTTGTGCGGACGCGGATAATTTTATTGCCTCCAAAGACGAGAGCTTCTATCGCCGTGGTATACATTTGTTACCCGAAAAATGGGCAAAGGTTGTAGAAAGTAATGGAGACTGGTTTGATTTAAAATTGTCATTTGATTTGATGTATTTTTATGAAATGAAGCAATAAATAACCGCACGAATTTATGCAAATACCTAATAATTAGCTTTTAGATTTTAAAAAAATGTAATAATTTAGCTATTTAGATGTTTGACAGACAAATGTCACTAAAAAAATACTATTCTAAATAACTAAAAGCAATTAATACACTTTTTTCTTTTACTGAAAACACTATTGAAAAGATGGAACACGTGTCTTTGGAGTTTAAAAATGTTTAAAAAAATGTGCGCAATAAGTCTTAAGCAATAAGCCACTGTTTATTACTTGAAAAATGCACATATACCTTTTTTCTATGACTTTTATTTATTTATTTATTTTGGTCAGTAATTGACAAAAGAACAGACCAACAAAATGGTGCATTGTTCTTTTTCCTTTTTAATAGTAGTACCAAAAACTCATTTATGAATATATAATATTGCTTTTGTCAATCAGAACAAAAATATATTTATCATCTTATAAATAAAAATCGATATTTCTTTTCATTTATAATTTCCAATTAATTTGAAAAAATAAAAATAAAAAATAATAATAATAAGTACAGGGTTACCACTCAAGCAGGAGAATGAAATTCCCTGACTTTTCCAGGTTTTCCAGAAATATTCTAAGAAAATTCCAGTCTAGCCGTATATTCAGTATTGGTTGTGTTGGGGGCAAAATTATTATGGTACCACTTGAAATCACAAAAGTTACATATAAAAGTTAAAAAAAAACAAAAAAAAAAAAAACAGTATATTTAAAGGGGACTAATGTGCAAGTTGTACCAGACGGGACTAAAGTGAAAGTTGTACCTCAAGGGACTAATGTGAAAGTTGTACCTCACGGGACTAATGTGCAAGTTGCACCGAACGAACAAACTATTTCTTTCAACGAAAATGCCTACTAACCCTGGACGATAGGTCTAATATATCGTATCATATTATATATCGTATTTATCGTAATATAACTCAATACTTATTTCGCTTCCTTCTTCGACTCGTTTTAATACGCATTTTTTATATGCATGAGCAGCCCCCGAAAAACAAAAACATTAAATCATTAAATCCATTTTTTTACTTATTTTTATTTCATATTATTTCAAGCGCACTTTTTATTTCCTAATTCAAAGTTATTAAAAAAAAATCTTTTCGATATCGCTTGTAACGATACTGATTATTATTAATTTTCTTTTCTTTTTCTTTCAATAATAATAGTAATAAAAAAAGATTTTGATGAAATTCTGGCAAAAGCAGAATTTAGTTTAGGACGGAGGACTATTAGTTTTTTTTTTTTTTCCTTCTTTTTCTTTTTTTTTTCTTTTTTCAAATTATAACATCGCTTTCAAATTATTCAATTATATTTTCGACAAATTTTAGATTTCGACAAATGTCCAACTATCGAAATCGACAACTCAAAAATCCCAGATTGACAGTAATAGGCCCTCAGTCCTAAAAAAAACAGATAATGTGTGTTAAAGTTAATATCAATCCTTTTGCTTATTATAATTATCCTTTGCGTATTATGTTTTAGACACTGTTAAAACAATGCAACTTTGCTGCCAGAATTTCTCTGTAATTACAGAAAAATACGTTTTGTCAACGTAATTTTTCCGTAATTTACGACTTTTTTTCTCAAATTACCGAGATTTTCTTGCAGCAAAGTTAATTTTTTTTTTTTTTTTTTTTACTGGTAGTAAATTAGTGCTTGAATCCGATAAACTAATAAACTGTTGATATTAAAATTTAAGAATAGTAAAAAAAAAAAAAAAGAAGAAGAAGAAGAAGAAGAAATTTAGTATGTAATTATTTAGAAGGTTTTCTTTAATACAATTAATAAGCGTTCTTCACACTTTGATTCACTTCAGTTTTATGTTTTAATTTTCTTATGTAATAATAGAAGTGATATTGTAGCAGAACAAATGCAAAAAATAATATAATTAGTTTTTAAATTATTAAGGATATTTAAGAATTAAACCTATTTTTTGGTCTAAATACACATATATTTACCTATTTGACGAATATACAATACATTTTTTAAATCTGCATTTATTATTATTATTTTTATTATTGTTATACATATCAATAAAGTCTAAAGTAAATAGATTTTACATATTCGTCATAATATAAATGATTATACTTTTTAGCCAATTTTACAAAAAAATACGTATTGTTAATAATGTAAAACGCACTACCAAATAAAGTTTTGTTGAAATATATATATATGTAGTCTCCACTCGATTATGGGCGGTTTAAGAAAAATAAAAATACTAATTCGATTAATTACTAACTACTTAAAATTTAATAAAGAAAGTTAAAATATGTTACAATATATACAGAAAAACGTTGATAAATCAGGATGTTACTTTGGTAATGTCCGTCCACTGTTCGTGACATAAATTATTTACGTGTTCGCTTTCTAAATACGTCAAAACATGAAAAACAAAGTTATTAAAAACAGGCATTGCATCCGTCCAGTATGCAAGCTTCGTCAACTCTCCGTCGAATCTGAATTTCTATCCTCCAACGCTCTTAGCAGCTGCGTATTCAGAAAGTAGCGTCACTCACGTCATAAGCACGCATTTCCTCTAATATTCTGATACTCCGTCGATGATCAGCTGGCTAGGATTCTGGGTACGGGAAACAGAAACTAAACTACGTAGCTTTGGATTCAGCAGTTGCGGGCAAGCAAGGTATGGGGGAAAGAAGGGCTTGTTACCACATATATATATTTTAAATATTTGCAGCCACATCCAGAATTTATTAAATTATATACATCTTGTAAAACGGATTTTAAATTAGATGTTATAGAAACGAAACTATTAGAACATAAAAGAATTGTATTTAATTTGCTACATAATCATATTTAATTAAATATAATTCATTTAAAATTGGATAGTTTACGCGATCATTTGTAATGCGAATTTTTACATTGCATGCTTTTAGAAATGATCTGGAATTTATATCTCCATTTCAGTACAACGCATAGTTAACAGAGTAATAAATAATTGGAACTATGTAATTTATAAGTAAATGCCTTAAAATGCAGGAACATGTAAATTTTTTTTTCTTGTCAAAATAATGAAAAAGGACCTTCTTTTCCAAAAATGTAATAGGCACAGTTACGTTACAGTTGCATTAACAAATGTACTGATTTTTACTCTTTGCCAACGTGCCTATTTTTAGGATGAAAATTTCTGTATTATTATTTCACCATTTAAGAATTTATGTGCAATTCTATAATTAATGACTTATTTTTTACATTTCATATATTACATGTATTGTGATCGGTTATTAAATGAAAACATATAATGTTCTATTTGCATCAGTTTGTGCTCTGAATCTGATATTTTGTAACAATTATTTTGTTGTATACATACATTATAGCTAAATAAAAAATAGATAAATAAAGTGCAATTAACTTATAATGATATTATAACAAACTGCCCAAGAAAAACAGATACATTTTATTTTTCTTTACATATATATATATATATATATATATATATATATATATATAACCGGCAAATCACATTTATTTCCCTAATAAATCTGTCTTATTGAATTCTATCTATCAGGATGATTAAATTAGAAGTGTATTTCAAAAATTTCTTTATTACACGCTTCGCACAGACCCGTTTTCTCCTATATTCCTTCCTCTGAAAAGAATGAGACATCAAACAGTGACATCATTTTCTGTTACTGTGACAACTTCAGATTGCATTTACGGGAACGACATTTCGTTGGAGAATGGAATTCCGAAGTGAGATTTGGCATTTTCATTTAAGTATACCGATTGCTCAAACCACTTCTCGTATTTTTTCGTTATTGCATTCTTTCATTTCTGACGACAAGTGACGAAATCGATTGCAGAACAAATGTAGATAAAAAAAGAAAAAAGAAAGAAGAAGAAGTTGATTCTGTCAAAAGTATAATCCAAAGAAACGTGAAAAGTAACTTATTTCTTATTGTTTCTTCTATTTCTAAAGAAACAATACATTAGTAATTTAAGTTAACTAAATCATTAGATATAATATAAAATTAAACACGCACACACATATATATACTCATAGTTGTTAATCAAAAAATTTTAAAACGGAATGTTAAAATATCTAAAATTTTATATGTTTTAAAAGATTGTCATTTAAAATATAATTTTAGAAAATTGTTAAGTATTGGATTATTTTTTTTTTAAATATCAAATCATAATACCGTTTAAAAATAAAATAATTTTTTGCAATGATCTATATTTATGAAATGAAAATAAATTAAATTACAAACACGAAAATATGTAGCCAATAATCCCTCAACGTTCACTCCCTATTTATTTATTTATTTATTTTTAAAAATTGCTAAATTAATTTTGAAAATGGCTATTATACACATAACGGAGCACTATCATAAAAAAAAAGGGGGGTGGGGGGACAGCCTTTTTAATATCAGAGATTTTTTTTTTTTTTTAATATCTATTATTTTTAACCTCACTAAATTCAAGTAATAAATTAATTTTGTCGGTAAACATTTGAAATATCTAAAATCTCGCAATAGATATTTCTTAGGTCAAATTAATATCACTGCCCTTCATCAAAGGAAAAAAAAACTATGCAAAAGGGGTTTTTAAAGCAACTACTATGCATTCGCATCTATTACAAAATTTAAAGTTACTTCTACATTTGGCTTCTTTGAAACACCTTTTGTTATATTTTGGAGTAGTACTGATATATATTGAACAGAGAAGTGACAAATGCTTGAAAATTGATTCAAGCAATGATAATACCGGGTAAATGAAAAGTCCGTTAACATTTTAAAATTCAATATTTCTCGGAATAATCTAGGCAGAGAAATGAAAATTGAACACACATGCTTGCAATGACATGGGGTTTTATTAAAACACAATCTCACAAAATCGGAACTTAGGAGTTTATGATGACACTGGATTTTGTCCAGATATCATTGGAGGGTACAATTTAGTGCTCTAAGTGCGTGGAATGCCTACGCGACGACTGACTTCACGAGCGCTGACTATCTAATGAAGAGACGAACCCACCAAAGACTCCATTTTTTCCTGATTTATTCAAGCAGCACATGTGGCTGGTCGTGCCTTACGGGGCCGTCCGTCTAAACAAAGCAGATTCTCCAATCTGATAGTACCGCTTCCCTAACAAAGCATTTTGTGGTAAAGTCAACAAGCCACGATTGATGGTGCATCTGATTCCCTCTATTACTAAAGCTTACTTTATACACGTTTCTCATGAAGCTTTAGTAACGTTTAGAGACCCTATATTAGAAAGACTGGACATTGGCGCGCCGGCTTTTTGACGAAATCCTTCGATTTTGTGACAGCTGCTCCAATGCTTACCATTACGCTGAACAAATTTAATACTTTTTTTGTTCCATTTATGTTGTATATCAAAGTGTCAATTGCGAAGAAAAAAAACATTACGTTCTACGGGGATCGCTCTGATTTGGCACTAAAATAGCTGACTTTTCTTCAATGTCCAGTCTCTTCCTAATGTAGGGTCTGCACTGACGTTTACTGTTCAGCGCCATCTGTTGGCCGTGTTTTGTATATATATATATATATATATTATTTTTCAACAAACCCGATATCATTTCAAGCATGTCTGTTAATTTTTTAATATCTACGCACAATATTACTTAAATTATTGAATTTTAAAATGTTAACGAACTTTTAGGTAGTCCAGAATATTGAATAATTATGGCATAAAAAATGTTAATTTTTTTGTTCATTTTCAAAACCAGTAAAAGTAAAGTGTCATTTTGTACCTAAGGACTATGTAGAGAAAGACTATATCAAAAAATAAAATTTTAACAAAAATCATAACTTACTTTCAACCTTTTTATTTAGTGATAGAATGTTTGTTTTGCTTATTTTTGTTCTCTCTTTCTTTCTTTCTTTCTTTTTTTTTTCAATTGAAATAAATTTATTCTTTTAGAAAAACTCTAATTAAATACAATTTTAAATTTCTATGTGGTTTTGTGTATCTGTAAAATCAAAAATCAAAAACAAGCACTGTACGTTGCATCGTTTAACATTAAATCTATTTTGTCTACGTAATCACACAACTGAGAAACAGATGGACAAAAAGACTGACAGATAGATTAAATAAATTCATAATTACTTTTAAACATTACTGGAAAGTGTTTAAAATGCTTAGAAGAAACGGAAATGCAATTCCAGTAATTTTCATCTGTAGCCCTTATCGTATCTGAATACTTTAGTGTAGCGCTGTAAATAGTAACGCTAAGCATACTAAACTCTATAATAAACTTTTTTTTTGTGCATATGGATTGTAAATATCAGATTAATTATGATTTATGGCAAATTAAGGTATTGAAAAATGGTTTTTAGTAATATCTCTTATAGAGCGTAATGCCTTGAAATATATACATAAGGGTCAGCAATTTAGCGATTTCAAATTTATCTTATGTGTACATGTACGAGTACGAGTATTACAATTTTAGCAAAAACTGTGCCATTTCCTTCAAAATTAAATTGTTTCCTATATAAATGAAATGTATGGATCACTCTGCAGATTTTGTAAATTTTATTTACGACTGGGATTTATTGATAAGAACCATTTGTCGTACATCGATGAAATAAAACACTTACGTTCCCCGAAATACCATTTTACAAAACCTGAGGTTAAATTTTAAAAGATATTATTAGACGATTTTCTATTACACGTTCCTTTTTTTTTTTTTTTTTTTTTTTTTTTTTTACTTTCTGAAAGAAAATGTCATCATAATATGAATTTTAGTGCAATAATATATTATATATATGTGTATGTGTGTGTGTGTGTGTGTGTGTGTGTGTGTATTACTTTTTAGTAATTTCTTTTTGACATTTAAACGATGCGTCGTTGCAAGTCACTACCTAAATTAAAGTTATCTACTAAATTTTGTTGTTTCGTGTAGATTTTTTTTTTCTTTTGTAGAATGAGAAGATTTTTCCCCTGAATTTATTTTATTTTCTAACATTAAAAGTGGATTACATTTCACAAACCTTTTTTTTTCAAAAGTAATCAATAATCAAATATTATACGATTTGTACAAATTAAATTACATTTTTGAATTACTAAATAAAATATTTTTAAATAAATAAAAGCACACCTGAACTAATTAATAACAAGTCATAAATACTTTAAATTCAATTTAAAAACTAGTATGTTGTAGCCTCCACGAGACTTTCTTCTATATTTTCCTATACAAATTCACTCAGTAACAATAATTAAAAAAAAAAAAAAAAAAAAAAAAAAAAAAAAAAGTGGGACTTTGACAAAATTTTGGGTAAAATGTGAAAATTATTCTAAGTTTGTCAAAACACGGAAACCGTCGGACTTTGACAAAATTGGGGGAAAAATGGAAAAATTTGTTTAAGTTTGTCAGAACACGGAAACCGTCGGAGTTTGATAGAATTAAGGGGAGAGAAAAAAAAAAGTGGGACTTTGACAAAATTTTGGGTAAAATGTGAAAATTTGTTAAAGTTTGTCAAAAGACGGAAACCGTGAGACTGACAAAATTAGGGGAAAAATGCAAAAATATGTTAAAGTTTGTCAAGACACGGAAACCGTAGGACTTTGACAAAATTAGGGGGAAAAAGCAAAAATTAGTTTAAGTTTGTCAGAACACGGAAACCGTGGGAGTTTGATAAAATTAAAGGGAGAAAAAAAAAAAAAAAAAAAAAAAAGATTTTTTTTCTAAGCTTTTTTTCGTAAAAAGTAAAAAAAATCGATAACTTTGCTTTAAATTATCACAGATTTATAGTTCAACCATTCGTTTTAAAGGTACTGACGAGACCTTCCGAAAGATACCCATCTTGAATTTTTTTGCCCTATATCACCCTGTTAAAAATTTAGAAAAAGCGGGATGGCAACGCAACCTGTAAGACGATTTTTACCAAAAGTTGATAGGCACTAATTTAAGTCAAGGTGCAACTACATACCAATTTGTATGAAATTCTGTGCAGTAGTTCCAGAGATACAGTTGCCACAAAATTTTGTCACACACACACACACACACACACAGACAGACAGACAGACAGACAGACAATTTCTAAAAATGGTAAAATCGTGTTCTACAGCTCTCAAAACGTGTAAATCCATCAAAAACCCGAAATCGAAAATTTTTACGAATCCAATACTTTCTTCTATTGAAGATAGAAGAAAGTAATATAAAAAGAGATGGAAATGTATTAAATAAATTTTTATAATTTTTCTGTTACCTCGTCACTATTTTTGTATAACTGTATAAATTAATCATTATTGCTAACCGTATTACATGACTCTGTTTATATGTGTTTATTTCAATTTATCTAAAAATTTAAGATAATTTGTAAAGTTCAGAGCAGCATAAAATGATGAAATATATGAGGAATATTTCCAATAGGGAATAATGTATTAGAATTCTTTGTGAATTCCTGTATACAAAACTAGTTGTGCATATATAATATTTTCAAATAAAGATATTTTATAATTAAATTTAAAATTCTAAAATCATGCATTAGTTTCAAGTTGTTTTAAATTTGTTTCAATTTTTTTTTTTTATTTATTTTATTAAACTATATAGAGGAGTTTTTTTTTCTTTTTGTTAAACCATTTTAATATTCTGAAATTCTTTGTTACACTAACTAGAGAAAATAATTTTCTGCATAATTAGTTTGAAATAACATTTTAAAAATTTGTCAAAACGTTATATTAAATCAAAATTTTTATATGCACATTTTTATATTTTTACTTTTAAAAATAATTCAAAAATTGTACTTAAATTAATGTGACATATGTCTTAACAATAATAACGTTTAAATAATATTTCATGTAAATCTAAAAAAAAAAAATCCCCCGAAAAAATATTGCAGACTACAAATGGTTTATAACATATATTAAAAATATAGCAACAATGCTTGTGTGAATAGTAATTAATTGAATAGTTAGAATTTTATCATTATAAAAGTATATACAACAATTTATCTTAACAATTTTCCTAAAATGTTTTATAAATTAATACACATCCAGAATTTTTTCTCTCTTTTGTCAATTTAAATAAATTACTTGTCTTTGTAAAAGTATATTACAATGAATTTAATTTAAAATTTAAAGAAAATTCATTTCTGTCGCAAAAAATAGAATTTCTTTTTTTGAAAAATAAACTTAAAACTGTCTAATTAATAGAATAAACATAAATATTATGTTTTACGAAGTTTCGAAAAATAAAATTTATTGTTTAACATAACAATTAATTATCTTTAAACTATCCGTTTTGTTTAAATATTTTTTCACAAGTTAAATTAGAAAACAGGAAAAGTATTAAATTTTAATAGAGTTAAAAAACAAGAAGAACAAGAGAGTATTAATCTTGTGTTTTATTTGCATAGCCATTAAAGAAATGAAGGTACTAAGTAAAGTAATTATAGAAATTTAAGAATATGATTAAAAAAAAAAAAAAAAAAAAAAAAAAAATCGAAAAAATGAAAGAAAATATATCGGAAGTGACTCCATTCGACTTTCCAAAAATTAAGCAATTAACAGTTGCATGAATAAAATTAAATTAAAAGAAGTTGTTAAACAAACAAAGAGAAAATAATAACCAGTTGTTTGACTATTTTTTCCTCATAGTATATTGTTTAATTTAACGTAATCGCACTTCATATAATTTGAGACCATGGGCCATAATGATAGCGCGAAAACTACACTGTTATTGTTTTGTAGTATGTGTTAAATAATCAGTCTAACTTTTCCGTTAATTATTTATTAGGATGAAGATTTCCGATAGAAAAGACATAGAGGGCTTCATCTGAAAATAACTTCACTTCAGCAACAATTGCTTCCTACTCGAAGCAAACACACCATTAAGATATTTGCTGTGACTTCCTATATGGAGTCTCTTCTCATAAAAATACAATCTCATATGATTTTTTTTAATGACTGGTCCATACTGAATGCATTTAAATTTACTCTCATATACTTTTTGTTTCTCTTGTTCCATTCGAAAGAGACGTAACCACGCTGTTGGTGAAAATCATAAAATGCATCATGGATAAAATTTCAATGATTATTTTCAATCTCCTTTGCGAGATATCTATTTTCAATACTTGGTACTTTTATTTCTGTTCATTTCATGTTCTGTTCCGACATATGTATATAAATGTGTGTGTGTTTATTTTCAATATTATGTATGCATATGTACATATATATAACTTTGAATTACAAAATGCTTTATGCTTAAGTTTTCGATTTTTGTAAGTTTTTTTTTGTCTCACAACCATGGATATTTGTAACTTCAATAAAACTAACCGTTTATGTGAACATACGCCTTGAAAAGGTGCAGTATTTAGAAGCTCTAGACGCATGAAAATTTCAGAATATTATTAAATGAGAGTAATTATTTTAATGTCATTTTTTATGTAAAAATCAAACATGGACTTTGCAAAAGCTACAATTTTTGCTAAATAATTTTGCAAGATCACTTTTGTAAGATCACTTAATAGTCTGATCACTTTTGCATGTGCATAATATGTATTATCTCCTTTCCCTCTTCCCGTGGTCGAGCAGTTTTTTTTTTTTTTTTTTTTTTTTTTTTTTTCAGTTAAATAGTAAGTGAAATCATGTGTTAAAATTACAAATCATTTGTAGCTTTTTACACTGAGAAAAAAATATATACCGCCTTTCTCTAGAATGAATAAGTGGTTTTTTTCTAAATCCCTTAACTAGAAATATAGATTTTAGAGGCGCATAAGGCATGCCAATAAACTGAATCGACGAAATTATCGAGAGTTTCTAGTGTACACATTTCTAGATGGTGAAACAATATTATGATTACTCTAAATATTCTGAATCATTTATATTGCGAGAAATTCTCGCTTGATTTTCTAGAATTTGGTAATAAACCAAGATTATATTTGCAGAAACCTCGCCTCTTGTAGTCTCATTTATTTACAGAGATTTTTAAATAACTTTGCCCTCGAGAATATAGAAAAATGGTCTAGAATTCTAATAGTGGCTTCTAGAACTCGCTTTCCAAGGGTACTAGAATTTATAAGGATGGCATGGAACTACTTTTTCTAGAGCCACAATTTAGATTCTAGATGACAGTTATATAATTTTTTCTCAGTGTAAGGTACAGTGCAATTTAAGGAATTTGTGCTTTTCTCCAACTTCTGATTTCTCTCATAATCGCACTGATTACTAAATTGATAGTGTAAAATGTAAGTTTATATATGAACCTTATCTGTATAAAGTTCAAGTCTTTTTCATCAAGTGTTTTACAGAAACTAGGGGGGAAAAATCATCACACATAGCATCTTGAAAAATATGCAATTAAAAGTTAGCCGATTACTATCATTGAAAAGCAATTTATACATATTAAAAAACAAATATTTTATTTTTATATATTTTTTTGTAATACTCAATAATTTTAAATTCTTTTTAGAGAATTTATTACACGTATGATTAATAATATTAATTATGTATGATTAATAATACAAGTATGAATAATAATGTAATATACGTGTAATATGCCATTACACGTATGTTTAAAATTTATTTCTTTTCTCTTAATGATATCTGTTAAAAAAAAATTTACGCTAGAAAAATAAATAAAAAAATTACAAAAAAAAAAAAAAAGTAGAAAAAAGGATTATATACCATGACAAAATTAAGAACGTTCTATATAATTGATATTCTTTTTAAAACACTTTCTGTATTGAGATACATAAAGAGAATTAGAAAGAAACTGTTCTAAGATTTCTTTTTGTTTATTAAACAAGATAAGTGAGATAAAAATAGGAGAGTTTGTGCACAATTAAACAAAATTTTATAAAAAAAAATATATATAAACAATAATAATTGATATTGCTTTAAGGTTTTGTAAACAGATAGTTTTGTGTTTGGAATGGGTACGTCAATTAAAATAAATAAATAAATAAAAAATAATAGAAAAATAGAAAAATAAAATAAATTTAAAAACGAATTAAAAAATTTATTTAAAGAAATAATTATAAAGAATCAGAATATAACAAGAGCAGATAAGGTTACAAATTAACGTTGCTATAGATAACACATTTAATTTAAAATTATTAAATTTCTTTTTCATTTTGAATGGCTTATTCTTAGCTGATCTAAATTTTGTTGTTCAAAATCATTGCAAGTATTTTTGTAAATAGTGCAGCTTTCGTGGAACCACCTGCTATCAGTTAACCTATTCGAGAAGGATAGCACATACCGCGTGCCAAATGCTATATGGCTGGTTACGCCCACTTTTCAGCCCATAATCCGCATACCGTTTATTATTTTTTAGAAATATTTGGGAAAAAAATCTTCCGCATAATAATATTCAAAACAAAAAATCTAAATTTCCCTTGGTTTGAAACCTTCTAGTTTCTATTTTAATCCTTTACGTTGATATATATGATTTAATTTTATATAATTTCAGACGATTACTGACACTGTATAGAAATTTGAGAAAGCTGATATTTTTTGTTTGCATTATTTTTATCGCTTCTGTGAAAACAGGTGACAGTTCTATAGAATTTTAGCATCGTTCTTGAAAATATTGCACAACTTAGCAGATATACAGTAACATTAAATAATTTATGGTTAATCTCCCATGAACCAACATTTTCACTCAAGCTGTGTTGCCTGATCTGGAGGATTTTTTTATTCAATAGTCACCAATAATTTTTAATTGTAACGTTTGCCTAATCACTTCGAAGAGCGATAGTCTATTACAAAATGTATATCAAATATCTCTTCTCAAAATTATTGGTGATTATTGAATAAAAAATCTGCCAGATCTCGCAACGCTGCACTCAACAAATAAATACTACTATAGGTGTGGCTTTTGACGATCGTTTTCACTCATAAATATATTTCAATTCCGTATTCTGAGGACAGTTTCTAAAAAAAGATGCTCTCTCTCGAAAGGATTAAGTTAGTTCAGTCACTTATCAAAGTTGCCTCCTGTTACAGTTTTACAGACTAAGTACTTGTGTCCTGGTACATTTCTGAGACAGTTTAATAACCTTATCGATTTATTATCTTGTCATTACCAATAAGATGCTTAAACGCTCCTTCAATGCACAACCTCTCTTAAGTAGCAATTGCGTAAATTCACCCATTTCGGCACATTGCGCAGTGATTTATTCAATAATTATTCGGTTTCATAGAGAACTGTTGGTGTTTGTAACTTTAGTCTGGATTAGTAGATTATGGAAAATATTTTGTACTACTACTATTCTATAGAAAATATTAGCAAGTTATACAGAAATTCAAGAATTTATTTTTTTTATAAAAGACAAAAAAAAAAAAAAAAAAAAAAAAAAAAAAAACTACGTATTATCTTAGACGATCATTACAATCAACATGCATATTGAAATCTGCACTCTACTATTATTACTGTACGCATACCTGGAGTAGCAGCGCTGGCACTCTACTACTTCCCTCTGATCCTCTGTATGCGCAATCTCTCTTACCGCACCATCTCTTTGGCTTTACTTTATATATATATGACGTTATACAATGTTCATGTATATAATAATTTTTTAATGTACTTTATAAAATTGCGTTAACTGGTAATTAACCTGATTTTATTGAAATTTATTATTCCTTTTAACAATTTTTTTTTTTTCAGTTTAACTGTTCTTTAAATAAAACAATTTACAGTTTGATTAATTTAATTTGGTTGATAAAAAACCTGTGTAAAATCGCCGAAAATGTGTAATTTTATAAACACTTTTTTAATGAACATTATACGCTTTACATTTAAATGTAAGCAATCGTCAATGGTGTTACAGCTAAATTCCGATCGCTTAAATTAATATACGAAAATTGCAGGGTTTCTATATATGTATGTTATGTCTGTGTATATATCTTTTATATTATTTATGTCTAATATTAAACTGGCATTCAAAATTAAAGGAACTAATTCCTTTCACATTTTAGTCTTTTGCACTTAACTTTTAAATAAATAAACATATGAACCTAAAATTTAGTTGACATGTACGTTAGCATATCATTAATTGAATTTTATGCAACTTTAGCATAAACAATAATTTTTAAACTAATAATTATTAAATTTTTCTCAAATTAAGCTTTGGAAAAAAGGAAAAAAAAATTCAAGAGTTTTAGAAAAGAAAACTTAATGAAAAATGGTGGTAAGGAGCTATTACAGATAGATGAAGATGCGTATTCCTTTAACTATCAAAGTAAATCTTGATTTTTTTTCCTGTATTCACTTTTCTTTTACTTTTATACAGGACTTTTTTGAAAAATTATAATTAATAATTTTTAACATATGAGCTTCACTGTAATATTAAAAAAGTAGATAAATAATTTTATGATGAACGTTTTGTCCAGTTTTCAATTTTACATGTATATTTAAAAAAAATATTCACATGCGAAAAAAAGAAGGAAAAAGAAGGATCAGAAAAGAGAATACAGGAAGAAAAATCCCGTTTTAATCAAACACATACATGCATGTGCATCTTCACCTATCTGTGATGCATCCCTAAGAACATTTTTCATTTAGGTTTCTTTTCTAAAATTGTTGACATTTTAAATTATTTTGAAAGCTTACTTTTGAGAAAAATTTAATATTTATTAATTTAAAAATTAATACCTATATTAAAGTTATATAATATTCGGTTGATGTTATGATAATGGATATGCTATAAACATGTTATGTTTCTATGTTCATTTGTTTAAAAATTATGTACGAAAGAAGAAAACAAGAAAACAAGTTATTGCTTTAATTTTCTGCACCAGTGTTATATCTCTAACGAAATTCAACATGTATATTTTAAATAAGATTCAAATATTTGTATCTGGTATTTTTTAAATAAAACTGAATTTTATTTTATATATACTCTACAGAAATATTTTCAAGATTGTATTTTAAAGGCGTCACTTGAGAGTTCTTGATACATTTAGATAAAATGTTCGAAATTTTCTTCTTATAGTGAAACCATAAATAAGTACCTTTTCCTATCTTGAGATTTTACTTATCATTTTCTTTACTTTTTTTGAAAATAAAACCTTTTCTAGAGAGATTAGTTCAACAGTTTAAAAGGTATATATATATATTTTTGTTTACAATTTTCTCAAGGAAAATTTTCCACTTTAAAAATATAATTTTGTTAATGTGCATAACAGGATTTAAACTTATATTTAAGAATATAATTTTTTACCAAATTATAAAAGCCATGATAAACTGTCAATGATTTGTTATTATAATTGTTTGATTACAAAGATTTAATAACTTACTTACTTTTGAAAAAAAGACTGCATAACTACAGGAATATGTACGAGTGGCATTCACAAATTATGATTCTCACATCGTCAAAAGAGGTCGGTGTAAAGGTACAAGCCGCCTAGATTGTGAGTATGACTATAATATTCGACAATTGTAACTTCCCTATCCCTTACATTAACATTTTCGCAGTGGTTAGAGAACCGGGAGCCGTGTCTCTATTATATTCCCGGCAGTTCTGACGCTTGCGCATGATTTCTGCCGGGTGATTTAGTATTCATCTACCGGTAAAGCGAACGACTCTTATCAACACATGCTTTTGATAATTCATATTGCCGCTTTAATTAGCATTATTGACCATGTTCTGTATTTTAACTCTCTCTCTCTTGATTTTTCTCGTTAAATATTTGTTTCATTATTCAGTTTTATTTTCTCTTATATTTTCTGCTTTATCTGCTACGTTGTCTTTCGTTAAATAAGCTAATATAATTAAGCTAAATAAATCTCTCAAATTGCTAGATATTTCTGAGATCTTATACTACTCCACAATGCAAAATAAAAATAAAAATTTAAGAAAACTGATAATGTACATGATTGAAATATACGTGTATAAAATGTGGGGGGGGGGGGATTTTACATTACACAAAAACCATCACATTTCTAACGTATTGTTATATTTGGATTTTTAAAACTAAATTTATTTTTTAAAATTATAAATTAATTAGCATAGTAAAAGAAATTTAATTTTTGACCTTTACATGGTTTCTCAAAAGATTACTCTATAATTAAAATTATTATTCTATAATTAATATTCTATATTAATTATAGAATATAATATTTCTATAATTAATATTTCTATAATTTCTATAAATATATATTTCTATAATTATTATTCTATAAATAAAAGATTACTCTATACTGATAATGTACATGATTGAAATATACGTGTATAAAATGGGGGGGGGGCATTTTACATTACACAAAAACCATCACATTTCTAACGTATTGTTATATTTGGATTTTTAAAACTAAATTTATTTTTTAAAATTATAAATTAATTAGCATAGTAAAAGAAATTTAATTTTTGACCTTTACATGGTTTCTCAAAAGATTACTCTAATATATTATTATATTCTTATTTTTAAAAATTAAATATATTTTTAAAAAATTTTAATTTAATCAGTATAGTACAAAAAAATTTAATTTTTCAACTTTTCGTGGTTTCTCCAAAAATCATTCTAATTTATTATATTTGGATTTTTATAAACGAAATATATATTTTTAATCTTTAATGCAATAAATATAGTACATAAAGCTAAATTTTTAAACTTTGCATGATTTCTCCAAAGATTTTTCTACTAAATATATTTTTTAAAGTTCTAGTTTAATCAGTATAGTACAATATATATATATATATATATATATATATATATATTACTTTGCGAGATTTTTGAAAGATTATTTTAATATCTTATTATATTTTGATTTTTAATAACTAAATATATTTTTAAAAATTTTATTTTATTAGTACAGTAATAAATAAATAAATAAATAAATAATTTTTCAACTTTGCATGGTTTCTTCATAGATTATACAAAATCATTGTATTTGGACTTTTTAGAAACTACATATATATATATATATATTAACTTATTAAAAACTAAACATATTTAAAAAAAAATTTATTTAATCAATATTGTACAAAAAAGCTGTTTTTTTTTTTTTTTTTTTTTTTTTTTTTTAAACTTTGCATGATCACTCTGATAATTATTCTAATAAATTTTATTTGAATTTTCAAAAACTAAATATATTAAAAAAAAAAAAATAATAATAATTCAATCAGTTAGTACAAGAGTTTTAATTTTTAAACTTTGCATGGTTTCTCCAATGTAGTTTCTATTATTATATTAGGATTTTAAAAAAGTAAATTACTAAAGAAAAAAAAAAATCGAAATTTTAATTTAATTTGTAAAAAATTTTATTTTTCAAATTTGCATATTTTCTCCAAAGATTAAGTTTGGAGAAATCGAATCTTTGGTTTCAAATCATTTCAAAAGATGGCAGCACCAGCTGGATTGGTTACAAAATTGATTGTTGACTGATTGAAGAACAGCTACCGGCGCTATTTATTCGTTTGTTAATTGTTAAAATACACATCAAACTTATATGCTTGACTGACGCTAATTATTGCTTATTTTTATGTATTTATCTGTTAGAAATAAGAATCATTCAAAAAATATTCATTCACTGTGTCACCCGGCACTTCAGTTACAGACCAAGTATTCCATACCCGGAAGTTCTAATACGCAAGCACAGAAGACTGCCGGGTCCATAATACTTACCCGGCTGCCGGTTCTCTAACCACGGCCTTACATTTTTGTAGTGCGTGAGGATTTCAGCTCTCATTTATTTTCCGTCCGACTGAGATGTGAGGTCTGTTGAAAAACCTATAAATGTTATCATTGAAAAACAAAGTTATAGTTTTGTTATTATAGTCTCAGATTTTTTTCAAAGGTTGACGAAATGTCAATGAAGTCCAGAGCTGTGAATTGGAAGCCAGTTGGCAGCAACAGTGAATGCATAGGCGTCACAGCGGACTTCCGTACCGGGCGAAATTCAAGAAGACAATTCGCATGGTGTTAGGACTGGTATTGGTGTTAGGGTTAAGGCCAAATAACAGCAGTAGGGTCCTGGGCCTGGAGAGAGTGCCCTCCATGGGCTCTTTGTATGGTGTCCTAGCACGAATTTGTGCAAGTTTTGGAGAAAACCACTAAAAACCTCTAAGAACTATGCCGATAATCACGATGCGGAATCGAAACCGAGATCACACGTCTACCAATTTCGAGATAATAACATTTCGGCTTCTGACGTTGCGACTATTCGCACGGAAATTGATTTACACTCTCTCCTGGAACGAAAAGACATTCTACTTGTTGAATTTTGCTGACGTGTGCTACGATGAATGTTGGATTTTACTGTCCAACATTAGAGAAATGAACTCTAAAGCAACGTGTCATTCAGAACAATTGGCAAATACACTCAGTGCTTATTTTGTTTGCATGCATAATAACGCTCACTCACATAAGGCGCATTACACAAAAGATTAGCTATAGAATTTTCAATGGAAGCTGTTTGCCCATATGCCCTATAATCCCGAATTTCCATTCAACGACTTGCTTTTGCACTTTAAGAATATCCGGCCTGGTTATCTTTTTTCTCAAAGGAAGACACGTAGTCGCCTGTAATTTACTAGTTCCTTTCCCGGGCGGAAGACTTCTATGACATCAGAATACAAAAAAATATCTCACGGTATAACAAATGTTAAAATTCCGGTTGTCAAAATGTTGAAAAATCATGAAAATATTGCTGTATCTTTAGCAATATAACTTTCCAGCTTATTAAGTTTTGCTACTTTATATGAACCTAAGGAAAATTACTTTCTCAATAACCTTCGTATGTATTAAAATATTCTCTTAGAATAATATCTAAAGGGGTAACAATAAATATTTTTTTCTTTGGAAGTTTTTGTAGAGAGGTGAGTCTTACTACACTCAGAATGGGACTGTCATATGTGATTAATTGTATGTCAGGGACTTTTTTGTTTATCAATTAAAAAAAATACATTTTACTTAAGGAATACGAATTTCATATTTATGAGAGTTTGCATGCGAAGTTGTAGTTTGCGCAGGAAGTGATTAAGTACAATCAATTTAATATAAAACATGTTAATTTACAAAAGCTTATTTAAACAAAGATGAATTTGAAGTTTACGAATGATTCTTCTTGTTTTTGAATATACCTCCATTTCCTATAAATAATAGCGATTTATAAATTACTTTTGGTTATACAATATAAAGTACAATAGCAATTATAATGACATATTTTCTTTTCAAATGTGACACCCCGATACGTACCGTGCGTAAAATAATTGTACGTGAATGTAGTACACTGTAAATAAAAGGGTCTTAAAGTAAGACATAAAAACAACTGAAACGGCATTTAAGACAAGTAAATGTCTTAAAATATAGATTAGACATTATAGATATCTTAATTTAAGACAGAAATATGTTTGAAATACCAATTTAGACACAGAAATGTCTGAAACATTTAAATACGCGAATTTTCAGACAGCAAAACGCGTTTAAATTTTCGGACACTTTAGAAATTCAGACACTTGCATTACTTAGAAAATTTTTCATATGGAATCTACTTTAAGAAAATATGCTTATACAACTTCTTTTCATATTGAATAAATATATTATTATTTTGTATAATAAACAGTGGTAGCTTTATCGAATTAATTTTTTATGGACAAATACTCTAGAGATGTGAATAGTATTCGCATGCTATTATCTTTAACATAATTTATAAACAGCATATTTACATACAAACCTTATTTCGTTAAAAAAAAAAAAAAAAAAAAATCCTTGTCTTTAAAGCTTTTTCTCTATATCTCTAAAAATTAAAAAAAAAGTTATTGTCGCTGGCGTCACATTTTTTTGTCTGCGACAGCATCTTCACGTGGAGGGCAGGGTCCTTCGCGTCATGAGAGGTATCAATGTGTTCCGAATACTCCAAGTTAGGCATTTCAGCTGTGTAGAAATTTCTATTATTTTAATTAAAGCAGTTATTAACTAAAAACGACAGTTTTATGAAGGTACTCTATTTGCCACCTTGAAAAAAGTTTCTCTCATTGACGTTGTTCTTCTGTCATGAAGTCATTTTACACGGGAAATTTAAAATATGATCCATGCTTGTAGGTAGGTAGGTTGAGTTTAACGTCGCACCAGTACTGCGCTGTGAGTAATTGGTGACGGTCTGGGACTCACCCCTAGGGATGTTCCGGAGACATGCCATCACAATTTTGATCTTTTACGGAGGGGATGGCTTTTCCGCTTTGCTGATCCCCAGAGGTATAATTTTGATGGGAACATGGAGGACTTTGTGGCTACGGCGGAATTTTTGTGCACCAGCCACCACTAATCTACCCGACGGTCTTTGTCCGGTTCAAGTATCAAATCAGCAATCTTGCAATTATGAGCTAGGCACTTTACAGTCGGTAACAAAATTGTCCGAACACTAGCAAAAATTCCTATGTAAAAAAAGCACACTTCATACGGTTTTGTTAAATAAATCCTTATCGAATCATGTTGTTAGACTGACTAAGCACAGGATTCGACAAATATTTATTTAAGAAAACCGTATGAAGTTCGGTTCCGAAGTTCGAAAACCGTATGAAAGTCCGTGAACACCGAGGTTTCGGTTTTCACGGACAGTGTGAGTTTCAATCCAAGCGCCGGGTAATGACTTTATTTTTTTTTTATATATATAAATATTTCATTAATGCTCTAAATAAATCTAAAATCTATTTTTAACAGAAAAACATAATCGCGCACCATATTTATTTATTTATTTATTTATTTATTAGAAAGCCTTAAAAACGGTGTTTTAATGCCTAATATGGCGGTATTTTTAAGCTTAAAACATGGTGGCATTCTAAGACACTTCCAATGTCTTAATTTCAGATGCAAAAAGGTGTCTTAAAAAGTAAGACTTTTTTTTTCGCTTAAAAATGACCATCCATGTAAGAAACTTTTGTAACTGAATTTAAGACATTTACGTTTACAGTGTACAATTGCATTATAATTTGCCTAATTAAACTTTATTAATTGAATTTAATTTCAAATAATTTAAATCCTACTATATCGATTTGTTTTACATAAGAAGATCCTAACGACTAAGAAAATTCATTAGATAATGCATTTAGTGACAACTGTTAAAACAAGGTTAAACTATATTATTGCATGCTAGGCTGACTTTTAACAATTCTAAATAAGAATTTCAAGAAAATTACTGACACCCAATGTTCCTTAAATTTAAAGAATTTACAATTGCATTTAAATTGATCGCAACAAAACATCTTGTGGGAAACGCATCGAGATCTTTACTTGTAATTTAATGAATTTAATGTTTTTTTTTTTTTTTTTTTTTTTTTTTTTTTTTTTTTAAATTAATAATTTGCATATAAAGATAAACTTGTTAAATCCATAGATTCAAAATTATTAAAACTTATAAATAGTATTTATACCACTAAAATCATATAATGCTGTTCAACTTATTTCACCGCCAATAATTACTTCAAGAAACTTAGTAAAAATTGTAGAATATGAATTTCAGATAATACATAAAATTTCGGTCCTGTGTGAATCTGTTTCAAAATTACTCTGTTCAAGAGAGTTAACACAAAGATAGACCCGAACACAGCCACAGACATTAATAAGAAAACGTTTCATTTTTTTTTTTTTTTTTTTTTTTTAAAGAATAATGGAGTTTATAACTCCGTTAGTGCTTTAATGCACTTCGTATTGTAATTAAAATAAATTCTCACCATATCTAAGTTTTTTTTTTTTTTTTTCTAATTTGGCTATTTGTATGTTGTGTGGATTTCCTTTTATTGCTTCTGTGTATAATTTTAGAAACAATTTTATTTCTGTAATAATTTTTTATATAATTCAATTTTTAATCACATAACTCATTATGCTTTTCAACGTGATTAAAATAAAAATACATTTGAAAGACTTTTTTGAATATATATATATATATATATATATATATATATATATATATAAATATATATATGTTGTTGTTGTTATGTGGAATTATATATTTTCTAAATGAGTATTCAATAGTTTAATATAGTTTGTTGATGCAAATTTATTTAACTTACTACCTAGAATTTTTTTCGCAATTTGGCGCAATATTCTGCCCTGAATCTGGGAAATGCAATTTTTTAACATGCAAAGAAAAAAGCAGAAATGTAATTAAAAATACGTACAGTAGTACCTTAAAAAATGTTTCATAATAAACAAATGCATTACAGTATATTTTACATAAATTTTTATTTCTTGTATTTAGCTGAAAGCTTATTAATTCTATTATCGGGTTAAATTATACTTTTTTTTTTCGGATTACCTCATAATTTTAAAGAACTTACTTTATTTTATTTTTATTATCTACAAAAAAATTAAACAGTCAATATCTCAAAATGAATGTATATAGTTACGATATACTACAAATGAGTTTAAAGAATATTAAGTCATTTTTCATTTTCGGAAGAATGTTGTGCTACAAACATTCTGACACTGATGTTATGACATGAAAAGTAAAACACCATTACTTGAAAAATCGTTATTTTATATTAATAAATTTCGAATGGTGCGAAAGTAAAACAGGAAAGGATTAATAAATTTAAAAATAAATTCATTTGGACATTTCGACCATTAGGCTGGAGAAGGCTATTATGTTTTATACATGGAAAGTGATTAACAACCGGTGATACATAAAATGCCTGTTAATTTTTTTTTTTTTTTTTTTTTTTTTGTTTTCATATGTTTTTAATAGGCAATGTACTAATGTGTCTCAATCGATATTGTAATATTTTATATTTTCTTCGTATAACTTTCTTTAATAACTTTCTTTCCATTAAATTAAAAAGTTTTTTAAGGATATCAAATTAAAACAATAATATATATAATGAATAGTTGAAAGAAATTAAGAAATGATTGAAAGGTGAATAATTAAAAACTTATAGATATCAACCGATTATTCCTTGACATTGCTATTTTTGAAATATTGTTTCGAACTTTAAAAGTGATTTTAGATATTTATTTGCTGTTTGAGAAATTGTAAAGGAAAATAGTAATTAACGTGCATTAAAAGAAGCCTTATAACATGACAAATATATTTTAGTAAATTATCATTTTTATGATTGACAAATAATTAGTTTCCTAAACTTGTCTGGTCGTGAAGAAAATATTTCTATACACATATAATATAGAAATTATTACATAATTATACATAACTACTAAAACACAATAATTCTTAAAGCTACCTTTCGTTTCTGTGTACGAAAAAAAAAATAAAGAAAAAAAAAAAAAAAAAAAAAAAACTGAAATATTTTATAATATATTTATGAAAAAAAAAAAAAAATCGTTTTCTTCCACAATACACTTTTTAAGGAATTTTGTTTAATTTTAAGACTATATTCCATAAATTGCACGATTGTTATGTTGTATCAGAACACTCTTCATATTATATTTATAATTAAAAATACACATTTAAAAAAAAAAAAAAAAAAAAAAATATTACATGCTAAAAACAAAGTTAAAGAAAAAAACTAGAAGTATGTAAGAAGTAGAAAATTTGTTTCAAATTTTCGAATATTATATGTATTTGAAAAAAAAAAAAAAAAATAGTAATGATAACAATTGGTTTAAGGATTTAATAACAAAAAAGGAGGGGGGGGGGACTTTCTACAATATCAGCAAAAATAGGGATGTATTAAAATATAAACCTATTTAAAAATCTCTCTCCTTCTCTCTCTCTCTCTCTCTCTCTATATATATATATATATATATATATAAAGTTACTGCCGCAAGTGTCAAATATTTTTAACTGCGACTGCATGTCCTCGCAAACAGGAGAATCGTCAGCGTCGTGAGAGGTATCATTGTCTGGCAAATACACCAAGGAAGATATTTTCTTTTTTTACAAATTTCTATCGCCTTAATTAACGAAGATATCAATTAACCACGTATTAACAAATATGCTCTATTTGCCAACTTCCAAATAATTTCTTTTATAATTTTTTTTTTCTGTCAATGAGCAATAATAATAATAATAATAGTAATAAAAAAAAATCTCAATGTTGTTATCGTCAACAAATAAAATATTAACAATGAAAAAAGGGGTTTAGAATTTTAATTAATCGTCTGCTGTCAATTTCTTAACTTGTTTATCAATATTTTTCTTTTTTTTTTTTTTTATGTGTGTGTGTGTGTGTGTGTGTGTGTGTGTAAATAATGGATTATAATATGATTTGAAAATTTTCCTTGTAAATAATAAATAGTAATATCTATTTTTTTTTTTTTTTTGAAAACGTATTATAAACATTTTGGATGTATTTTGAATGAATACAAATACTTTAGAATCATATTCAAATTTGTTTATGGATGACAGCACCTTCAAATTTTGTATTGATAATTTATTTAAATTGCATAATTAGACATTTCTACGGTATATTCCATATTTATAATTATGGCAAGAAACAAATTCATTCCCTAAAGCTCTTATAGAGAAACTTGTACGTATTAATCTTCATTATTTTAAGCTGTAGACAGGAGAAAATTAAAAATTAAACTTGAAGGAGATTTTTTTCAAATTAAAATAATAGTAATAATCATAATTTTTTATTCATTTTCAGATACTTTCGAATGTGTATAATTATTATCTAGCCGTGTATTAGAAGTATATCTAGAGTATTATATATTGTCCTAAATTAAATAAAATATTCAATAGTAAAAGTGTAGGTAAATAGTAAAGAAATAGTAAGCGATACAGAGTAAAAAAAAACACTTATACTAAAAAATCTTTGCTAAATAATGACAAAAAATAAAAAATAAAATAAAATAAAAGTCACCAGAGGAGTTATATAGTAAAGTATAACGCAAACTGATCTAGACATTACAGATATTTTCTACTCTAAAAAAACTGCTCATTTTTAGCATAATCTTTCAAAAAAAAAAAAAAAAAAAAAAAAAAAAAATGTGGCATTAAATATTATGTATTTCAATTTCTCATTGGATATGGGTTTTTTTTTTATATTAACGTTCTGCTATTGTCTTGTATTATGCACTATTAATATACCTATTCAATGAACGGCAAAACAGTGAATAGGTGGGCAGGGACCCGTAGGGTTAATGACTGAAGCCAGTCGGGGATAGCTGAAGCCTCCCTAATGTATTGGTAAGCAGAGCGAGCAAGGACACAGCATCTTAGCAATATATATAAAGGTTCTTAAAAATTACATGAATGTATATATAATTAAATTCAATTATGTGTGAGTAATTAAAATTTGTATAATTAAAATATTAAAATATAAATATGTGTGAATAATTTTCATCAATTAGGAATTAAACATATATATTATACTTTTTTTTTAATTGATACTTAATCTTAATACAAAAGGAATGTTTTAAAAGTATTCCATAAAATTTACAGGATATAGAAAAAATAAAAATACAGTTTGAAGAATTGAAAACAGTATATATATATATATATATATATATATATATATATATATATATATATATATATATATTCATAAGTTTTACTGCATGCCATAAATTAAATATACATATAATAACTTTCATCGTTATGAATTCATAGATGTGTTTTAAAAGGAAATAATTTGCAAAATTGTAACAATCAAGCAATTTAAAAAGCAAATTTACAATCATAAGTAAAAATAAAAATAATGTTTGGAGCTGAATTGAATTCTCTAAAGGAAAAATTCTTCAAATAAAGAATCTGAATACCTTTAGATTTCCCACATGCAATACTTCACAATATAGTTTTTTCTTTTGACTGATATAAACAGATATAATTACGATTAATGGCCTTAAATATAATAAGAAGCAAATAAAAGTTAAGCTGCACAAAGAAAATATCATATACTTTTCATTCCTTTTAACATTTATAGCATCAGAAAAGAAAGAGTTCATATGAAAATGTACTCTCAATAATTTATTTAATAATCTTTCAGATTCTATAAGCAAAAGTTTTAATAACGTTCCATTACGAAGAAAAAGCATGTCAACAGAACAAACATTGATGAAGACTCTTTTCTCCAACCCAATATATATTGCAAATTAAATTGTGTTCGAGAAAAAAATATTTTTTTTCTTAAAAGCGGTGATACGTGATGCTTTGGGATTTAAGCTGTCTAATGATCGTAAAAGAAACTATCAACTAACAATAACGTCTGAGTTTATATTCTGCTTTCGGATATTTCCCTCGTTTTCCAATCTATTATGTGTTGCTTCCGCATTAACCCTAATGGTGCTTCGTATATTGATTTCTATTATGCAGGTCTCTGGAAAAAATAATACAAAATATCGTCTTTAATAAAAGTAATATTTTGTAATGTATGAGTTCAATAAGATTTTTTTTAACGCATATAATACATTAAATGCTGGGAAAGCACAAAAGCATTTTTCTTTTTTTTTTATTATCAGGGAAATTGAATATAAAAAAACACAATTCCATTTTTTTTAAAAATTAGTTTTGATGTTTAATATATATCTGTATGTATTAACTTAATAACAATATCAATACATTTTCTCCAAGTAATCTTTTTATTTTATTTTATTTTATTTTTTTACGGTTTTATGGTTTTTATGATTTAAAATGTTCGCAGTTATTTATAACATAAAACCGTATACTAAAGGTTTCATTACTATTTGCTTACATGTCCCAGCTTTTGTATAGTTAAGTATAAACATTTTTTCTATTAAAGTAAGATTACACTCACAGACTTATATGACGAAACTATGTAATAAAAATTAAAAATAAAGAAGAACATTTTTTGTAGAAAGATCGATTAAATAAAAATGTATGATTTAATTAAATTATTTTTAATTCCACAAAGATAATTTATCCGTCAATGTTTAAAGAAATGTGAATGGATTTTAGTCTTATGCAATTTTGAAAAATATATACATATATATATATATATATAATAAAACATTATTTGTAAATACTTCCTAAGACGTGACTCCATCCTCCGTGTTCCGTAAATAGTACCTGTGTGGGTTATCGAAGGGGTGGGCCATCCCTTTCGCGGAGAAATAAAATTGAGATAGGATATCTTTCCCCACAAACAAAATTTATATGAGCCACCATTAACAATTTGGTGGGTATTTGGTGTTATAACGGTTATAAACGGCTGTGGGCTACATTGATGGCCATATCGATGAAAAACAATTGTACCATATGCAATATTTTACTTTGAAACACATTTTGGCATTTATTATTTGCTATTTTTGTACTTTATTGCGAATAATCAACATCCTACATGATATTTCAAAGAAAATTATATATTTTCTTTAAAGTTATGTAATGGTTAGACATGAGTCGTTATATGCAAATTGAACGCATCAATTACTGTTGGACTCATAATATTGTTCATTATAGTGCACCAAACATAGCTACCCCAACAGTAAAATTTCAATAGGAAAAAAAAAAAAAAAAAAAAAAAGACGTCTGGCTAACTGGAACTATCTCAACTACAAAGAGCTAACAGTGCGAAACATTATATGCTGATGAGCCAATGACTCATGTCTTTGGACCACCTCTTGGGGTAAATCTCAGACTATCAATAATTGTCCATTGAATAACTCTATTGCGACGTAAAAACAACTCCAACCACAATCTTACATTATAAAGTATAAAAAATATTCTATAGTTTATAAATTATATAAAAATAACATTAATTCAGTATACGAGAAGCGAAAGGCACAAAATTTCAACGAACCTTAAATTTTTAGAAATTTACTTTATTATATTGCGAAATGCAAGATACTTATGTTTGTTTCTGAATAATATTATAAATTGGTTCGTTAATATATATTATCCGTGCATTTTTTACACGCACATAAATTCTAAAATAGGAACTGAAAAAACCATTTTTAAATATAAAATTTAGAAATATTTCATTAATTAGAAGAAACGTTTACAAGTACAATTTTCAAAACCATTGGATATTTTTATGTTAATTATATCATATTATGCCTCTTAATCATCTCTTAAATTTTAAAAGCATCATTCTACAACTTGAAACTTGATAACTACTTTCAAGATGATGTCATTCAAAACTACATGGCATTAAAAAAGTATAAATTCGAGAAAAATTATCTAACATAAATGTAACCCCACTTTTAATTAAATTGGATATTAGTTGATTACAAATGCAGATTCTTACAAAATATTTTTTCTTGAAAATACATAAAGATTTGACAAATAGATTTCTATAAAATTTTAATTTAATTTGCACGGGTTTATAACTTTAGAAAAATTTCGTTGTTCAAATTGGACATTACGATTATTTATTAATTTTTAGGTGAAACATAAGTAGAAACTATAATAGGGCATTTCAGTATTTCTCCATAAGTTCCAATATTTGTACAATAACCTGAATTATTTTATGCGTCACTATAAATGAATGCAATTTTTAAGCATGTTTTTCCACTAATGATAATTCTGTAGCAAAACATTAAATGGCGTTTAAGTTAAAATCCTCTTAATGTAATTTATTTAACTTCAGATAACTATATCTAATAATAAGTTAATGCATAATTCGTTCACGATAAGCTGCAAAATAATCATAAGTATTAAACTTTAGCAAATCAGTATAACCTATAGCTAAAGAATTTTATATTACAAAAACAAAATTCGTTTAATTTGAATCCATATGTTACAATGTATAAGAATAAAGATTTGCAATAATGATAAAAGTTCTAAATTTATAAATATGACGTCTAGTTACAAAATTGGCCATCTCCAAAAAGAAAAATTTTGAGGAAAATCTGTTTATTTATTTATTTTATTTATTTATTTATTTATTTATTTTGCCACATTTATTCAAAAGAAGATAAGAACCAAAAGTGTTTAGCTTTATAATCGTAGCGTGTATAAGTGTTTGAAAATTCAAAATAAGGGGGCATGGCTACACAATGGTAGGGAGTTATTTAAGTTTATATTTCGGATTTCGCCGCTTTTGCAGCTTACTTTGGAGTTGGCCGGTTTTTTAACAAACCAAAACTTAATTTTTGCTAAATTTAACGTGAATATTGGATCTTTAGGTATGCAAATACACAAAATGTTTTGTTGAATTAAATTTTATTTAAAAAAAAAAAAAAAAACTGATTTATGTTATCTATTAAAAAAAAAATCTGATAAAATAATAATAATAATATCCATAACAAAATGTAACTCAAGAAAATTATAAAAATTTATCACGAATGGTCCCAAGTTCACAATTCACTGGCTTTTCTTTAATAGAGTGAGAAATCATTCGATTTGTAAATAATAATACGCTAACTTTTATGCTATTATATTCTCATTTATTATTATGTAATTACAATATGATAGTACATTAACTTTAAACATTGCTTTCTCACTTTTCCACGTCGTGGGGTCGCTTTTCTCTTCCTTGATTGATTAGAAGATAGTTCTTCCACAAACATCTGCATACCCGAAAGAAACATAAAATTTTGTGTGCACCAAGAAAAAGCAGTCACAGGAAAGAGAAAGCATGATTACACTAACCTAATCAACAAGAGTGGAGCAGAATCGCGATCTCGCGGATATGGAGATGTCCGTTTTGAAATTCACCAGTTTTAGAATTTGACTGGTTTTGCAGAACATCATGATTTTTAAACGCAAATAACATAAGAATGGATCGGTATTGGCATTGTTTCTTGTTTCCAGATGGTGAAAACTTTTACATTGAAATTAAAAAACTAAAAATATGCGTATTTGAGTTTTAAAGTGTTCGACCTGTTTTGCAGCATGACGACACACATATGTGTATATACAGTAGTGACGTTTCATAGGCTTAACCTGTTTTACTTTAAGCGTATGCATAATTCAGACGCTAGTAAACTTCAAAGAAATTGTATCAAAACGCCATAAGGATAAATAATACTCTTTTTGTGTTTCTGTAAAATACTTATAAGTGTAAACTACTCTTATGTATATCTATGCATTTTAGTAAATTATAATCACTAAACAATACCAAAATTTCAGCTTATTCAAATGCAGCATGTATAAGCCTATGATTTTGATTCACACCCATACACAATTTACACAACATGCATGCCTTTATCACAGTAATAAAAGTAAAAATGAATTTATAAGACGTAAAAACGTAACAATAAACAAAAATCGCATACAAGAATATTTTCATGAATACAATACTTTCCATACATACTATATGTTTGGAAAAAAAAAATAATAATTATTTTAATTACAAGTAATTTAATATCGTCTTATAAGCAAAATTTTATATAGTTGACAATATAGTAAAAAAAAAAAAAAAAAAAAATAAGAGAAAAAGAAGAAAGTTAATTATTTAGAAAACGTCATTTATTTCCTATTAATTCTCTTTTGTTTTAAAATGTAAAAGAAAAATAAAAATGTTGCAGTTTGTGAAAAATGTTTCAGATTTGAAAGATCATTGCATTGTTTGTATTGTTTATATGTTGGTTGCGTGGAGCCGCCTTTGAGTACTATAAGACAACAGCTCTCCTTAAAATTTTACTATCATATTCCTTCACACCCTCACCATACACTTTATGATAATTTAAAGAAGAATTACCCTAATCTGTTTTTGAATCTTCCATCTTGCATCCCATATTTCGGCTTAAGATTTAATGATATCCTGACAGGCATACCTTATATTGACATCAAAGTTCGTCCCCGACTGATTTTGAATATGATTCCTTTGAATTTCCAAGTTGTTACTTACATTCATTCTTTCAAATCTCAGACTTCATCTTACATTATCACTATCATTCAATCTTACATCTCAGAAATCTTCAACAAATCAAATACAGATGTAACAATTTTTCAGTCACATTTCGCTTCACACTGTTTCGATTACTTGGGCTATAGGGATACTTATACCGATGGTTCCAAAACCAACGATTATGTGGATTGTGGTGTTGCCTGTGGTAGAGCTACTTTCAATTACAGCTTCCCTGGATTTTTATCTATCTTTTCTGCAGAGTTTTTTCATTGAGGTTGCACTAAATGTTATTTTCTTGCATCCTAACAGAAAGTTTACTATTTGCACAGACTCAAAGTGTGTTTTGCTATCACAGTCCTCAAACTCTTGTACTCCACAATTTGCATCTGTTTTAAAAATTTATAACGACCTTTTGAAAAAGGTAATTCACATTTATGTTGTTGGGTTCAAGGACATGCAGGTATAAAAAGCAATTAAACTAGAGATAAAGCAGCTAGCTATCACTTGTCCCTCTAAATTTTACTATCCTATATGAAGATCAAAAACATGTCATAAAAGAATTATTAGAAGCAATTGGGAAAGAGAATAGAAATGTCAGAATGACAACAAATTACTAGAAATTAAACGAAATATTTCAGTCTAGCTAATATTTAATCCACGAAAACATGATATCATAGTTATTCATCTCAGAATCCGGAACTCTAGATTATCTCACAACCATCTACTTATTGTGGAGCAGGAAGCCCTTTGTCAAAAATTTCATTCTAGTTCAGTTACGACTCCCCATGTCTTGACTGACTATCCTTGCCTATGTCCTTTATATAGATATTTTTTCAGACCATTTTCACGAAATCTGACGAGACTTTTGGGTATAAATCATCATACTGAACTGACTATTTTTTTTTTTTTTTTTAAGAAACTGGATTTTACAATATTATCTGATTTTTATGTTTTTTTATCTATATTTTACTTTATTTTATTTTAACTTTTACATTTTATTCATTTTTGTCCTGTAATTTTAATGTAAAATTTTATTAATGACAATTTGGGTGCATGAATCAATCCAGATGATTCATTCCGTTTTATTTTTCTATAACTTACTAAGCTGTATGGCACAGTATGTCCTACTAAGGACCTTGCGTTATTAAAAATCAATAAATCAACCGCTAAAGATTGAAAATTCCAAAATGGCAGAAAATGGTATTTTATTTATTTATTTATTTATTTTTTACCTCACAACTAGTCTCCTCAAGTGATTTTTCTACACTCTAATAGAACACTGAACCGAGTTATGCTTACAAACGTGTTTTTGCCTCCTCCCCTCCGCCCATGGGTAAAAGGGGGAATTTCGTAAAATCCCGTTACTATAGGTATCGGATACATATAAGCAATTAACGTATCAAAATTCGTAACTGTAGCTCTCATAGATTTCCCTGGAGAAATGTAGCAGTAAAAGAGGAACGTCAAATTTGCTCACTCGCAACCCCCCCCCCCAAAATTGAAAATCACAAAAACAAAAATCAGTTTTTAGAAATATAATAACGATGACATGTGAGTTTTTTTACCATCTTTGTACCATTTGTGTAGATTTCTACTGAAAGAAAAAAAAAAAAAAAAAAAAAAAAAACTAGAATTTGCAAAAATTTTACCTCAAAAATCGACTTTCCCCTTCACTCACTAAACAATCGAAAACTCCAAAATCACTAAAAACTAGTTTCTTCATGAACAATTTTTTCACAGTTATGTAATTTAGAGCTGAGCTATGTTTACAAACGCATTTTTGCCTCCTGCAATCTTCCAAGAAGGGAAACGATTTCGCAAAAATTGATAGATGTAATTTTAAGTTGCGTACAGATTTAAATTCCTGCTAAGTGTTGTTAAATCCAGTCCAGTCGTTCTCTCGTGATACCCAAACAAAAATAACGTTACAGACATACAGACAAAACGACTCAGACAGACACACACACACACACAGAAAATTTTGTGAAATCATTTTTCGTTTTCTTGATGAGTGAAACATTAAGATTTCGCAAACTTTACAGACATTTTTGATTTTGAGAAATTTACAGACAAAAGCCTAACTTTTTTAATATAAATATTGTTACGCTTTTGTAATTTATAGTCTTTAATTTTACATAAATTTGTCTAAAGAGGCTTAGCCAGGCTACAAAATGTTAAATTTCTTCTTTTCTACCTTGTTTTGGCATTAAAATAGCTTATTTTCCATTGAAAACTCGTTAAAACTTGTCTCCAGTCAGTGGCTTTGCAACGAATTTGGGGAGTTTAACGCCCCTTGTCGATATTATCGATGTGTCCTTATTATCGATAAATAGATTATCTAAGCTCGAAGTCGAATATTTCGCGAAATACTAGAAAATTCTGGAAATATTGGAGGTTATATAAAGGGATCGCATTCCGATCATGCAGTCAGTGTGAAGCCAAATTGTTTGATGTGTAAAGAGCTTTCGCTTGACTGAGTCTCTGATATTGGTTACAGTTAAAGCTGTGTGTTATGCTTATTGTACAGTTTATGCTATGTTTTTTATGTTGTCAGCAGCGTTTTCTTATTTAAGCTGCGTTGTCTTATGGAACTGAAGTTTATACTCTTTTGACAGACTTGTGATCTTCTGCATTATTCTATAAATAAACTTTTAAGTCTCTGCATCAGCTGTCATTAATTTATGGAGAATTCACAAAACCTGAGTACGCAGCAATGCATATATGATTTTAAAAAAGTAAAAGTTAACTATAAAACAGAATGAAATTTTCTAATTTTTAAATAAAAAATAATAATATTTTAAAACAAATATTTAAATTATTTTATCAAATAACTATCAGACCTGTAAATTTCATTTATATTAATAAATTAATCTATAAGCACCTTACTTTTATGCACATTCATGAAATAAGTGATTCAATAATACGTAATATGTAAACACTTTTGTTGCACGTCTTTGAAAAAGGTAATTTTTGACATAACATGATTAACGCAAATTTTTAACTTTAATATATAAAGTGAAAAGATAACGTGAATTTGTTTAAATTTGCTTAATCTTTGTGCATTTCCTAATTAGTGTATGATGTAAATTTTATTTATCAGGCATTCTCCCAGTATCGGCAATTTTTGTGGTAGTTGAGCTTAAGAAGGAAAAGCGTGGTACTTCAGTGGATACCTGACCACTGTGGTGTTTTTGGTAACGAGCAAGTCGTCAGCCTCGCAAAAAGAGTCTCGAGACTACTTCAAATGAGATCCCGTGCACTATCATTCCATTCCATAAAGCTGCATATTAAATAAATAATGGATAGGTATTTAAAACAGCAAATTCGTGACAGAATAAAATTAAAACGTTGGAGGGCTAAAATTCATTTAAAAATTCCTAGCATTTCACGACGGCAAGCTATGACCCAGTTCCGCCTCATTACTGGACATGATTGTTTGGTAGAACATCTCCAACGCATTGAAATCTTTTCAAATCCTGGTTGAACCCTCTGCATTTCAGCAGAACAATGAACAGACACCATCTCCGTCGATGTGCTTCACTTCGTGGCAACTCTGAAACTGCGCTTTAATGGCGCGCCACAGAACTTTTAAAGCCTGGTCACTTTTACTTTTTTTTTATCCGTTTATTTTATTTTATTTTATTGTATTTGTGTGTGTGTGTGTGTGTGTGTGTGCCATTTTTTTTTTTTTTTTTTTTTTTTTTTTTTATTCAATCTGCTTTAGTTTTTGCCCCTTGCCATTGGGAAAAAAAATTATATATATATCAGGCATTTTCTTTGGGGATTCAGTAAAATTTTTAAATTTTTATTATTGTCTTATTTTAATTCTGAAACTTAAACAATTCGAAGTTTTTTCTTTTTTTCTTTCTTTTTATTTTTCTTGTAATAATTTGCACTTTATTTAATGCAAATTTGTAATTAAGTATGTACATTTAATATGTTTATATATATATATATATATATATATATATATGGAACAAAAGCGAGTTTTTCACTTTGTATATGCATATATTTTTTTTATTCAATTTAGATATGAAAACCACTTTTTTCGTATTACTTATATTAAAAAAAAAACGAAATTTTAAAATTTACATACATTTTTTTTCATAATATAGACGTTATTTTAATTCCTAACATAGATTTCTGTATTTTATATTTCTATCAAAAATGTCTGACAATTAATTGAAACGAAAATGTACAGGAAACAACTTTTATGTATTATCAGATAGGACATTCACGCATATTAATTATGCAGACATCCGTAAATATATAGTTGCAGAGTTCGTGACATGAATTGTGCATAACAAAGTAGTTGTTCCTGTCTGTCAATAAAGCTGCAAAGATTGTTTTTGGGAATATACATGCTATCGCCATCAATCTGAAACTTCTAAATTATACATGTGAATTAACTTACGAATTAAATTATTTATCTATATACTTCTTCTTTTGTTAAGTTTCTTATATCATTCTGACAAGATTTTTTTTTTCCTTTTTTGTAATTGATATTAAAAGAAAAATAAGACAATAAAAATGATATAAAGATTTAATTATTATTATTATTATTTTGTTAATATATAGATTTAAAAAGTAGTAAAAATTTATTAAACAATAAATAGGAAATGAGAATTTATTTAACATATTCTTTTGATAATCTATCGATATAATGCAGAACTTTTTATTTTATATTTTCGTGAAAATGTAATTCTATGCTTTTTTAAAGAAAAAATAATAATTACAAAATATACGTAAAACTTAAATAGATAGCAGCACTTATTTATCTGATTTTTTAGCCAGTGGAAAACTTATAATTAATAAAGCAATGAAATTAATTTTATGGTAATAATCCCGTACTAAATACGATTTTTGATGTTAAAAAATAGATAAAATAATAATAATAATAATAATAATAATAAACATAATTAAACAACTAATTACATTTTTCTTATTTATGAGAAGATTAAAGACAAAAACTTTGCAATTTAATCATAGTAACAATTTTTATTAGCTTTTCTTAATATATTTTCTTTTCGACTATTGAAAATGCCGCAGAAAATTATAGAGATTAATATATATATATATATATATATATATATATATATATATATATATGTTCTAACAAATATTTAACCTACATTATATTTAAAAAAAAACATTATATTAATCTGCATTATATTTAAAAAAGAAATTTTTGCACAGTTAAATAAGTTGCATAATTAAAAAAAATAAAATTAAAAATGTAGAAAAATCTTTATATTGATCATTTACTTTTCCAGTTTTAGGAAATTCTCCAGTAACGTTTAGTTACTCTAGCTAATAAAATAGTTGTATATGTTTTGAAAACATAAGCATATAAATATATTGTTTTAAAAAAATATTTTATTATTGAGAATTGCGACAAGTACTATTTTAAATAGAAATAAAGTAACAGTTACACTAAAACTCGAGAAAATAGATATTTTAATTTAATTTTCATCAGAGATTATTGTTATAAAACGGTTAAAACACGAATAAACATGTTTTCTAATTGCTATAGCCTGCTCTTTTGTAGCATTGTAAAATGTTGTTATATAAATCCCCGGAAGGATGATTAGTTTAAACAATCTCTCACCATTTTATTTAACTTCATAATCGTTGATATTAGATCATTAATATAAAAAATGTTTCCATTACAAATAATTCTTATTTTTTAAACCATATTTTCGTTAACTATTTAATATTTATTATAATACAAAATTCTGGAAGAACATCACATATGAAGCCGCTATTATTTTTATTATTACTTTTAACATAAACAAGAAAGATCTTAGAATTAATTATTCTAGCTTTCCGAAACATGATATCTTAATACCATTCTAAATTTATCCGGATTAAATTAGATTGACAGGAATGTCATGCAAGCTTACACTAATGAACAAAACTCATTAATTACATAATTAATGGAAGCTTTTCTAAACATTTGGTATAAAGGAAACTTTTTAAATATCATATATAAGGACATGTGCTTCTACCTGACGTTTGATGTTTAGCTTAACTATGCTTGTTGGTTATTTAGTAAATATAATTATATGAAATATATTGTTTAATTTAAATAGAAAATGTAGTCAATGAAAGTTTTCAAAACTTTAATTGACTATGTTAATTTGTGATATGCATATATATATTACTTTAATGATAATATAGGCCAACGGCAGTATAATAACCATAAATATAATCTGATATTATCAACAAGATCTCACAACTCACTACCTTTTCTGATGTTTTGTTAGAAAATACATTTTTTTATACTTTATTTATGGGGCCCCATCAGTAGCCATGATGTTCCAGTCTGAAAGGTGGTACATGGAATGTTCGAATTTGAATCTTTTCCTTACCGTTTGGACTTTTGCCGTGATTTTGCTTTTAGAATCTATGCAGGTATAGTTGGTAATTTACCATTTGATGTAATATTAAATTATAAATGCTATAAGTCCTAATTACTTCTATTCTTGTATTTCCCAAGAAATGTAGATAAAAATAGCTAAAAAAAAAAAACAGAATTTTAATTAAGTATTATTATTGATGCTTTATCCATTTTATACGAAAAATTTATGGATAACTTTTTTTTCCATTTAACATTCAATAACTTACGTTCTTCTTGCGCAAAATTATTTTATTGAATATAAATTAATTAACATTGTTCTCAGCTATTAAGGATAAGTTAATAAAGCATGGAGAAACTTTTGAACATTAATAATATTTAATATTCTTGTTGTACTGAAATTTCTTCCTTTTTTTTAAATCTCTTTTAGAATTTTTCATATGGATATTTTGTCTGATTTTTTCTGTTCCTCATCGAAACTTAGATAAATAAAAATATTAATAGACATTCTTTATAAAGAAAATGAGTAATGCGACCTTTTAATAATGCTTAAGAATTTTATTACTATCGTTTTTTATAGCTTGTAACAAGAGTCTTTTTAAAAAGTTCTGAAATTTATTAAAGATTAATTACCGTATTTTTAAATATTTTCAGCCTATTGTTGTGCCTTTCGTAACATAACGCAGTGTTCTTGCTAACCATTGTTACGTATTCTATTAATGATTAAGATGATCGTCTTTAAATGTATTTTATTTTTAAATAGGTATATATATATATATTACATTTAAAAAAAAATACAAAATAATTATTTAAGACTCACTAGAATAAATGCAGCAGAAGACAATAATATACCACCGAAATCCAAATTAACAATAAATTATCTTTAAATTCTGAATTAATTAACCAGTAACTTACATAATGCTTTAATCAGAATTGAATCTACTCATAGGAGACTTACCGTAACATAATTTCATAATTCCATTAACTGCAAAGCACTGAGCTATATAATATTGAATACGAAGTGAAAAGAGAAGGATTTTTAATTGAAATATTAAGAGAATTAGAACTAATGAACTATTTAAAAAAAATTAAGACCATTTGTTTAAATGAAAAGTAATTGAATAGGCTCAAAACCGTGTAAGAATTTTCTTTTCAGTGGTATATCTTTCCCACGTTTAAGCAAAAGCAAGATTTCTAAATACTGATATATATAAAAGCTAAATAAACAGTGGGTAATCCTATCTTGTTTACATTTGTATTCGCCAGATTTAGTCCTTATCCATATATATATATATATATATATACAGAGACAGAGACAGAGTGAGAGAGAGAGAGAGATTTATATATTTATATATATATATATATTGAGCAAAAGCAAGCTTTCTAAACACTAATTCACATTAAAGCTGAATAATCAGTGGGTTACCCTATCTTGCTTACATTTGTATTCACCAAATTTAGGCCTTATCCCTATGTATATATATATGTACATTAAAACGTCAGTTTCGTGGTGCATTTTTTTATCATTACTATTTAAAATATGTTAGTTTATAACATTAAAAATTTTAAGAAATAATACATCTAGAGATGTGTATGATTTTGCAGTGATTTATATTTAATATAATTCATAAAACAACATATTTAGACGCAAAACTTATTTAGCTAATAATAAAAAAAAAAAACCTTTGTATTTATAGCTTTCTCACATTAAAAGACAAAGTATTAAGATGAACGTAGCAAGTACCTTTGAGCGAAGAAAGCTAATCTTGAATAATTTGTGCATAACTGCTTTTTATTTATTTAATTATTATTTTTGGATTAAAAAAAAAAAAAAAAAAAAAAATCCACACATTTACCTGCACCTAAATGTAAAACAACAACTTTTCTGATATTCACGTCCATAATTTGTTTTCTTTCAAGTATCAGTTTAAATAAAGATATCGTTATCGGAACATCAAGAACTGTAGTTTTCACATATCTGTTATGCATTTAAAAAAAATCAATACCTCTACATATGATATTTAAGATAATTATGTATATTAACTTTTAGATACCAGTTTTATGGCAAAAAATACGGATTTAAATGTAAAACTGCTTCTGTTTTGTAAATACTGATATATATGTTATCATAAAAATAAGTTTTGCCGGGTTATGTGGTAGCATGATTAGCAAGGCACTTGACATCTGTACTCGGTTTCTTATTTCACAGCTGGTAAGAGTTCAGCTCCAAGCAAAGAAATTTTTACTGTTATAATTATTAATATTTCATTCAGGCTCTAGAAAATTCTAAAAAACTATTTTTACCAGAAAAACAGAATCACAGGCCACCTTCCTTTGTTTACATTTATACTGAAAAACCTTAAATTTAGCGTTGTTCTTTTAAGCCTTACATGGCGGTGATCTGAAGCATACAAGGAATGGCGTTGTTTTAAGGCATTTCCAATGTTTCAATTTTAGATGCAAAAAGGTGTCTTAAAAAGTAAGACATTTTTTTTGCTTAAATCTGACCAAACGTATAAGTAACTTTTTAAACTGAATTTAAGACGTTTACGTGTACAGTGCAAATGACACTGATTTCGTCAGTTATAATCTACGTTATTTTAATTAGTGCATTTATAAATTTAAAGATTGTTACCCTATAAATGATTCTATTAAATTCACACCAATATTTTTTGTACAAATTAACTATATTATGTTTTTAATACATGAATTCAAAGTAATTTTTAAGTACTACGTGGTAGCTTTTTGGTACATACAGCCTTTGTCAACTGAAATTTGAAGCAAAACAAAAAAAGAACAAAAGAGATGCACGTTTAGGTGTCTTTAGACACAAAAGTAATAATTATTGTACTTGCCACTTTTTCATTTTATTACACACATTCATTTATAGAAACTTTTATTAAAACAATAGCACTTTTGCATTTTGAGATTTTATTTATCAAATAATTATCAGTTAAGTTTATACAACTGCGTAATGGATTATATATATATATATATATGCTATATTTTTTCTTTATTTTAAAACCTGCAACATTTATTTTTCATAAAATGTTTTCTTTCTAGTGTATGACATAGCAATCCTCACCGGGAATTAAAGCGAATGTTATTGTATGGGAACATTTACTCGTATTATTAGAATCACTCAGCACCTAACATATTTTTAAAATTCTTTTTTAAGCATAAGAAAATATACAATTGTTAAATACGTTATTGTTTTAGAGAACAAATTTAATGACTATGAATTTTCTAAAAATGGAAAAAAAAAAAAAAAAAAAAAAAAAAAAAAACGTACATTAGTTATTGAATAATTCATGTTAAGATTTTTTTCATAAAATGGCATAGAATGTGTTAACCGAAGAAAGGGAAACTGTAAGAGATATAGAAACGTTAATTCATGAAATAAATTTGAAATTACATTAAATTTGTACTTTTTTTTTTTCGAAAAATAAATAAATAAAATAACATAAAAAATTACAAGGCAAAAAGTATTAATGAAATTTGCAAAAATTTAATAAAATATATTTTAATGTAGTATTAATATTATAAAATAAATAAATAAATAAAGTACGCATCAAATACTTAATATATATATATATATATATATATATATATATTAATATACTACATTATGATTACCGTCATTTCTTTAAAATTTTAAGTACACAAATTTATGTTATTTTATTTCACTTAAGAATCCATTGAAAAGTTGGTATATAAATAGTAACTTAATTATTAAAAAAATATTAAATAATTATGTATTGAAAAACTCTTTACATGCTTTACCTAATTGCTATATTTTAGGATATAATCAGAAATGTGATGTTAATTAGTAATTAATGCTCAGTCGCTATGAAATTAGAATATCATGATTTAAGCACTTTTATAATTACTATGTCCAAACTATTCTATCACTGTTATGAAAATACTCATAAATCAGTATGCCATATGAGTAATTAATAAAACTTTCATTAAAATGAGATACAAATGAACACATAAAGTATTCTCATAATTGACAGAATTTATAAAATTTAAAATATTTTCGTCCATAACACAATTCTTTTAAAATAAAAATTTTACAATTTATGCAGTAAAAGAATGGTTTAGTTATTAAAACTCTTCATAAAACAATTAAATTATCGTCTTTAAAACTATTTTAAATATACGTCAAACTAGAATAATAACTTACATTTCAAATGCACAATCATAAAAAATCTATTTAAGTATTTAATTTGCCAAAATGAACCTTTTTCAAAAACTTTTTACGACTTGCAATAATAAAAGATTTATTATTACGAAATGCGTATACTTATCACTAGAATTTCTTTCTGTCAAAATGGCAGCAGCTGTTTTATGAAAGAATGTCTGAAAAAAAAAATGGCCTCAATTTTTTCTGGATTTAAACGGATATCCCCTTCTTATATCACACCCTTGGAAGAACTGATATTATGAACAATGTTTGTTATATAATATATCATACTCTTTGATGACGTGAATAGAGCATTCTGCATCACAGAAAAAAATAAAAAATATTTTTTTCTATAATTATAAAGGATTTTTTCTTTTTTTTCATCATTAGTAAAAAAATATTTTGTAAATTTTAAAGGAATATAATATTTAAAAATGGGAAAAAAATAGTTCAGAAAACACATTGTGATGATTAAAAAAAAATCTAAAATTAACGAATAAAAAATATAGAAATTTAGGAGTATAAAGTATTTTGATACATTAAAGTTCATTTTGGTAAAAATCAGAAATATATTTGTGAACCTCTTTGTGAACCTCTTCTGTAAACACTTTCTTAGGTAGTTTAATTTTTTTTTTTAATTATCAATAAGCCTGAAGATTATTATTAATTTAATGCTTAATTAAACTTATAAACTTATTATTCTTAATTATAACTTATTAATTTAATTGTAGTAAAACTTTACTTAGCGGACAATTCTGAATAGTGGACCCACTGTTTTTGTGTGGTTTCTTATTCTCAAATTTCCAATACGTTTGATCATGCACATGAGAAAACTTATTAATAGGAGACAAATTACATCATTTGGAGGTTCAGGTTCCGTTGTTTTGAAGTATAATTCTATTTTTAAAATACAGTAATGGTTTGACTTAATTAATCTTTATTTGGTTGCGCCACAGCCAATGTCATCTTTGAGTTCTTGGATAAATCATTAAAAAATTTCGCTTGCTATTTAGCTTACTATAAAGGAATAAGCATGTGTTTCAACTTGTTAGTTTGCGTACAAATTATCTCAAGAACAAATGATCTCAGAGGTCAGACCAATTTCAAAAAATATCATTTATAACTCAAAACTTGTAAATATAGCGAAATTTTTTTTCAAAAATTCAGCAAATAGCAATGATTTCTTTAGTATATAGGTTTAATGAAATTAAAAATAGAAATCAGAACTTGGTTAAATTGCTTTATGTATATTATATTTCTGAGTGACGGGATTCCTCCCCCCCCCAATCCCCCGTTCAGTTATTTACATATTCATAAAAAAAAATTATAATAAAATTTAAAAATAGGCATTTCAAGTTATATTGAGATATTGTATCAATAACTTACTGATCTTAGACAAATATTTCAAGTAACATTCCCAGATAATCTTTAGCATTCTAAATTTAAATTTCTTCCATTTATTTCTTTTCATTTATTGCGATAATAGAACCATAGAGGAGCTGTTAAAAGTTTCATTTCTATATTCAAGGCACCTCAAAATGCCAAATTATTCTATAAATGCAACATGAAGTATAGACCTCAAAACAAAGTTTTGTGTAACATAGAAGTAAGCGAAAATAATTATCATTCTTAAGCAATTTCACAATGTAAAATTTGCCATTTTCCTCAATTGTATCCAATTTAATAAATAAATAAATAAATAAAAAATAAAAATCGCTTGATTTTGCCTATCATACCACATTCTAAGTAAAATATGTTTTTTTGCTTATAAGAAATGCATATGTATTTTATTTTGTTTAGTGCAGTCTAAATACATGTTAATCTGTACTTAATTGAATTTCACCCATAAACGCAATTGATAAATTTTGAATATTCTTTTGCATACCTCATTTGTCTTACTTCAGTACAAGTTTCCAAGTAACATTTTCGTAATAAAAAGAATTAAAATGCAGAGTTTAAACTTTTTGCTAATATTTTTTCTTGAGTTATACTGATAGTAGACACACACATATACTTTGGAACAAACAGATAAAAACCTATTTGTCGGTTTTAGGGAACCTAAAAACGCGTACATATATCAAACTCATTTTCAAAAATTCTACCCCAAACAATACCTTCCCTTCCTTAAATGAGTAAGAGAAAGTAATAAGCATGCCGAATTGAAAATATAACATAAACATGTGTGTAAATATTTAACTATTTTTTTAAACATGCACACTCAAGAATTTTTCTTTTTAGAGATAAATAATACGATGCATAATATGAAAATGGTTACTTTTTATTATTTTATAAACAGATAAATAAAAACATAATTAAATTAATATTGATTGCATTTTTTTATATTTAAAAAATGCATTTTCCCACAGTCATAATTGTATTAAATTTTATATAGAACACAGCCTGTTTCATATGTTTTATTTATTTATTTATTTTTTTTTTTTAATAATTGCGACCCAGAATTTAAAAAAAAAAAAAACTTTTTAAATAACTGCTATTTACAACATAAAAGAACATTTGTCACAAAATTTTCTTTTAATAATTAAAATAATAATGATGATGATGATGTTTTATTAAAAAGCGTAATTATAATTTTCATAATTATTTGTTTTCTTTAGATAATAAGAAATTTTTGAATACGCGGGCAAATAACACTATGTAAGTTTTAATAATTAATAGAAATTATGAATCATACTCTTATTTGTTTATTTATTTATTTTACAAAACTCTGTTTCAAAAAGAAGAAATTCTTATAATGTGTATTATTAAACAAATTGCTGTAATAAAAATCAATCAGTCTGTATGACTCAATACTAAGTATGCACGTCTTTTTAGAGATACACAAATACACACATACAGTTAAACAATAAAAAGAAAATGCAATTTACTTAATACCTATCACTGAAATTTGCTTTTCATGATATTAAAAAGTATAAATTTTATGAATTTTGGATTTACCGAAACTAAACCTAATCACAATTTGTATACATTAGTCATATTTCTTGCTCGTAATTTGAAATATTTCATGCGGTACAAAATTCTGCCCTATTTTCTATCCTACTCAAAGTAGGCTACTTTAGATATTTCTCTAAATGCGTCTTCGCTTTAAGGAAGGAAAGCTACAGAAGCAGTTTTTTTTTTTTTTTTAAACTTCTTTGTAGAAAAGTAAAAATAATTTAACACGAATGATGAGTCACATTTTTATATTGCCGCACTGTACTTTCTAAGGTAATAAAAAAAACATATCTTTCAATGTTATGTATTAATGCATTTATGCGATTCTTAATGCATAGTACACTGCGGTGAAATATATATCGCAACGATTATATATATATATAAAAAAAAAAATGTATTTGATTGTAAAACCCAAAAATGGGAGAAAATAAAAATTAATTTCAATTATTATTATTATTTTATTATTATTATTATTATATAATACCATAAAGCTTTTAGCATTTCAATAAAATTTATTAATTACCTCATTACTTATTCATACTTTTTCTAATACTTCATGTGATACTTTGTTTCATCTAGTGCAATGTTTGAAAAGGTTTTCAATATATATATATGACTCTATTTCTAATATCTTATAACTTTATTTCTATTAAATCATTAAATTAAGAACTTAATATTAAAAATATTCATTTAAGCAAAGCAGTAACTTATTTGTATCTTATAAAAGAACCTCGATGTAAACGACTTCTGTGTGATATTTATTTCCATACGACAACGCTCATTTTAACCATTAACTATTCTTCTTATCAATGCAAAATGAAAAGGCTTTAGGCAATAGCTTTTCTGTACCAGAATTGCCCACACAACAAGTCTCCCACACGATTTACTTACGCAGAAAAATCGGCGTACATAGTCACAATTCTCAATGCACTGGATTCAGTTTCGTTCCAGGAAAACCCCATGATGTTAAAAACATCTTGATCAAGAAGAACGAAGATTAGATTTCTTCAAATTTTAGTTAGGGCATACAAAGCACAAGAACAGGGGGAAAATGCTTTATTAATAATGCGCATCATAATATTTATATGGTTTCAAATTTTACTTACTTATTTATTTGTTATATTAAACAAATAATTATTACTTATTTCTTTATTTGTTTTAAGAAATAACTATTGAAATAGTATATGAAAGCGGAAAATTTTTATTACCATTTTCATCTTAGAAAGCTCTTAAAACTAAAATTAGAATTTTACAAAAATGATGATTATACCACTAAATATTTCAAAAAGTTCGTTATATTATATGGTTATCGTTTCTCGTAACTAAAAATTTACTGAATCTTCGTAAAATATTTTCAAAACCGTAAATATTTATAAAACGGAATAAAAAAAGCGTCCCATAAAATACAAACAATTTATGAATATTTCGTAAATATACAATTAACGAGATTTTGCCATTCTTTGATAACATAATTTCCATGTAATTAAATATCACTATAATATTACACTCAAATTGCAAAGTAATATACGTCCAAATACCTTTAAAACTGCTAGGAGGAAGTGCTGGGTTCAATCCCAGGTCGATGATACAAAAAAAAAAAAAAAAAAAAAAAAAAAAAAAATTATTTTCCTCTCCCCCCTCCCCCTTCAGCCCCCGAAGTATGTGTGACAATGTATTTTTTTCATAAACAGCAAGTGGCTATTAGACAAAGTTTCATTAAAATCAATAAGAGGTTGATATAAAAACAATTATTATCTTTCAGTCTGCTCCTTGGCCCCCCTTCCCCCAGGTATATACTAAGTGAAAGTGGTACCAATTTAATTGATTGAAATTTCGAAAAATGTACAATGAAAAATTGTTCTTTAAATTCATTATTTGATGTTTATTGTTTTTGCGATTTGCAAATTGCAAAAGTGCCCTTTTTTCTGGTGCCCTTTTTACCAGTGCTTTTTTTCCCTAGTGCCCTTTTTTCCGGGATCCATTAAGCGCAGTTATTCTCCTTTTTGTTTTCTTCTTGTTGTATTTTCCTTTTCCTATTTCAAACATAAATATTTAATATGAGTTTGAGTTTGAATTGCTTTTTCACGCTCAAGTTCGTGTGAAAAACGAATTACGCTCAACTCAAGTTCATAATTTAAAAAACGAGCGAAGTTCAAATCAAAACTCAAAATTTTTGAGCTAAACTCATGAGCGCGTTCAAATGAACGCGTTCGTGCACAACACTGTTATAAAGTAAAACTCGATTTTTTTTTCTTTTTTTACATTTCCTAATAAAATAATTCATAACTCTTTAAATATTCAATATATCCTTACAAAATTCTACTCGCGTATAAAATATAGTATTTAGAAACATATCTATAATATGCTGATGAATCTACGCACTTCTAGATACAGGATAATCATGAATATTTCACCTACTATTTAATTTGTTGTTCGCCTCCTAAGTGTGTTTGTTACAAAATCTTTGCCAAAAATATGAAGAAAGGCATATTTCCTTTATTCCATAAATTAGAGAACAATCCAGGAAGTATTTTTCAAAATTATCTCATCAAAACGTAAAAAAAAATAAAAGTGTTTCAATTATTTCGTAAAACACTTTTGCATATCTTAATATATATAAATCTCGTGTCACAATGTTTGTCCTCAATGGACTCCTAAACCACTTAACCGATTATAATAAAATTCGCACACCATGTGCAGTTCGATCCAACTTGAGAGATAGGATAGTTTAAATCTCAAATTATAGTCGCAATTTTAATTTATTGCTAATTATTTGTCTGTTATTATTTGACAGTCACAATTATCTGTTAACTCCAAATGATTCTAACAGATGTCGATACCTTTCGACTGGGTTGAAATGAAAGCTGAAATATATTTGGTGCTGCCATCTACACAAAGAATCTTCAACTTTTTAACCTATTAATAAATTTCGTATAATTCAATTATTTCCACTTTTTAAATTTTTGGTGTTAGCATAGCCGGCCACGTGTTACTTAGACTGAAGTGTAAATTGAATTCATATTATAATGAAGATAATACAGTGAAATTAATCCTGTTTTTTACTTATTTGTGCTTCATTGATCAAAACTTTATAATTTAATCTGTATATATATATAAATTACGTGTCACGATGTTTGTCCGGGGTAAACTCCTAAACTAAGGAACTGATTTTGATGAAATTTTGCACACTGTGTGCAGTTTGATCCAACTTGAGAGATAGGATGGTTTTTATCTCAATTTATTGTCACAATATTGTTTTATTGCAATTATTTGTTAATTATAGACCTTTATTAAAGTTGCTCCAAAATATCTGTGAGTTCCATTAATTTAATTGTTGCCAAAAAAAAAAAAAAAAAAAAAAAATACGAGTTCATTTTCTTTCGACATAAAAATAAATACATTTAATCAAACGTGAACGTTAAAAAATTATAAAAAGTTAAATTATGCATCTCACGAAAATTGACGTCATAATCAATTTAAAGATTTTATACACATTGATAAAGTGCTAATGTAGTTCTATCATAGATATAGTAATATATATAGATCTCTCATCCCCATGTTATCGTAGAAAGATTTTTGATGCCGAAAAAAGATAAAAAATAAAAGCTTTGGAAACAGCCATTAAGTGGTATTGAAAAAAAAAAAAAAGAAAGAAAAAGAAAAAGAAAAGAAAGAAAGAAATATGAATTTGAAACTGTATCTGGAGTCTTCCATTCCCCTTTAGCAAATAAATTATTCATAAATTTTATTTGCTAAAATATTAGTATGTATTCCCGTGTGTATTCACTCGGGGAAAGACGGCCATATTTTGGTAAAAACGTCGTCTTTTCCCAAATGAAAAGGAATAACTTTTTTCTCTCCAATGATCACTCTATTCTATATATGCTATACTATATCTATGAGTTCTATACGCAAGCGAAGTGTGACTCACTGACCGTCTGTGCAGCCAAGAAAAAGATTTCCTATGTTAATTGCCCACTGGATTTTTTGTAAGAAATTATTAAAAATCGAGGAAATTTATTTCCCGATTTTAATCCTTATATTTGGGTATAGATATGTATTAGTTATCGCGGGTGTTAGATTGAATTATTTTGCTGTCAAATTGACAAAATTTTAATTTTAAATTTTTAAACTCTGTCGCCCTTGGCTTTTTTTATTATTATTATTATTATTTGGCGATCAAAAGCGTAACACGAAAATATACATGCCAGATGTATGCATTGTACGAAATGTAATATGTATTATTCATTGTACGTATGTATGACATGTAATATGTATTGTACGAAATATTGTTTCATATTATTCATTACTCTTTTAATATAAGTTGTTAAAATAACCATGATTTTTGAAAGGAATTAAATATTTTCGCCAGATAATTTGGCGATATTCTTTTTTTTTCGCCAAGGATGACAGAAATGAAATCTATTCCGCTGCAAAATATTAGTATCTTACATCAGATATTTTATTTAGACATTTGAAAACAAATTTGACTTCAAACTATGATAGAATATTTATCATTTTCCTTTTAATTTGTATATTATTAGTATATTAAAATTTAAAAGCATGGTATATAAAAAGTTTTTTTTTTTTTTTTTTTTTTAAATCTTATAATTATTCTTATCTTAATCCTCAATGTTTCCCATCTTTATTGACTTGAATTTGCTATTAAAATTTTAACATACTCAAAAACTTCTCATCACTTCGTTAAAATACACTAAACTTTTCCAAAATCTTTTTGTATTTAAAATGATACATGTATTTACTTTAAATGTCCAATATTTCATAAGATTTCCAATTTTAAAGTTTTAAAATATTTATCAAATTTACTTATTTTTCTGGTTTAGCCTTATTGTTTTCCCTTTTATAACTACAGCTGTTGCCCTCTTTAAAATATTTAAAATGATGAGGTCATTTAATAGTAAAATTATCCATTATAGCATATATTATATTTCACTCCTCCATAAAAATTTATTTTAAAATCGTCTGTTTCTTTTATACTTTTATTTTAATAGAATTTTAATAGAATTTAATTTATATATTAGTCATTTTAGCAATTTTATCCAAAGTAGCATTAGAAATAATATATATCACTTCTCCATTAAAATTTATAGGACCCTACAATAAAATTAATTTGTGCTTAATATCAACACTACGAAAATTTTTATCAATCGCTTCCAAATTTTGACCTAAGTTTCAAATCTCAACCCTGTGGGTTTTTACATCGGCTACAACGTTTTCGTCTTTGTTCGTAAATAATAATTTAACGGTACTAAATAGTTTACAGCCGTATAATTCAACGTATAACTTAGTCACAGCAACGCGTGGCCGGGTCTGCTAGTATATATATATATATATATTTTTTTTTTTTTTTTTTCTATCTATCTATCATTATATATATATTCAAATATATGAAATTCATAAACAATCACACAATAAGTGAAATTATTGAAAGAACTTACAATACGAATTAACTTCTCTGTGCGGCTTTTGTAGAGTATAAAAAAGCTTTTGGCTCTGTATCATCACAAGCAGTTGTGGATGCAAAAAGAATAAATAATATTTAAAAAGAATACAGTCACTTAATTGAAAATATTTATAAAGAAGCAGCAGCCAAATTATAACTCCAAAAGACGATTATTGCGTTCAAAAAGAAAAAGAGTGCAAGATAACGAGACACTGTTTCACATATCTCTTCAATGTAGTACTTCAAGAAGTTTTTAAGAAACTAAATTGGGACTAGAGAGGTATAAAATATGATGAAGAATTTATAAACCATTTGAGATTTGCGTATAACATTGTACTGTTTACTTCCATTTTTATGGATTTGCAAGAAATGATTCACCAATTAAAAGAAGAAAGCGAGATTCTTTGGTTGAAAAAGAACTTCTGTAAGACAAAAATCATGTCAACGTCCTTCGTTTGTTCACTGAAGATCACTGTTGATGTGGATGAATTAGTAGCGGTATGCATCTATACTTATCTTGGACAAGTCTCTAGGATGACCCGAAACACGATGAAAGAAATTAACAACCAAGTTATATTTGCATGGAGAGCTTTCGAATTATATAGCACTGTATTCAATAATGACCTTCCAATTAGTTTGAAAAAAAAAAAATATTTTAACCCCTTAACGCGCGCTGCCCTCGCTGCGAGGACGCAAAATTTAAGATCCAGCTGCAAAAATTCATCCCGGAAATTTTGTAGCAAAAATTTACGTTTATAACATAGCAGAAAAGGCCGGGTTTTTTACCCTTAAAATTTAAAATTTCTTCTAATTTGATTTAGTTCATGAATTCCGGTGACAGTATAATTTAAATGATCAGAATTGTCTTGCGCCGCAAAGGGTTAAGCACGAAGACTGTGTCTTAAAAATAACCACATAAGGTTTACGATCGGGGTAAATTGTTATTCAACAAAACAATGGGAAATATCATTTGATTTAGTAGTACCAACTCATTCATTTCTGTACAACTAGTGGAATCATTTTGATTATTAATACCTTTAGTGGATTTTTCAACAATGCTTATAGAAAATTTTTTTACTATTCCCAGAAACAACAACAAAAAAAAAAACCTTGTGCATTTGCAGTTTTAGAATTAATTTGTTTCGAAAAAATAAGCGAAGTGTAAAATTAATACTATGCAACACTTTTGTCCACTTGAATATGAAAACCCCCATACAAATTTGGTTTGAAAATTATCTGTAATAATAGAAATGTTCGATAAAAAAAAAAAAAAATACAGGTATTTTATTTTTACATCTAATTGTGATCTCTATTAATGTTAGTTAATTGTGAACTATTAGCTTTAAACTTTCAACTGTGAAAAACGTTTTTATAGAAATAATTGTTAGTTTAAGACTTATTATTTTAAAACAAGGTTTTAACTCGTGTATTAATTTCTGAATTAACAAACATAGGGAGATCTAATATGCATGCATACATACATACATATATATATATATATATATATATATATATATATATATATATATATATATCCTAATGTCTTCTAAAATCGATTATTATAGTAGAAAATAATAATCGACATTAATAGCGACATTAATAGCGAGACATTAATAGCGAAATCTTTGACCAAACATAATATTTATTTAAGGTATATGATTTCTTTTAAAAAATCTTTTCATTTATGTTATTTTCAAGAGATTAAAAAATAATAATAATTTCTGAATAATCCCTAAAACACTGGAAGTGATTAAACAATTTGAATTAGAAATTGCTGAAGGGTTGTTCAAATATTTACTCTTACAAAATTTAAACTCAGGAAAGAGTAGTTTATGTTTTAAATAGGAAGTGTTGAATTAACAACATGTTTTCACGGTTTGAATTAAACTCGGTTTTTATTAAAAGGATTGGAAATATTAGAAAGAAGTGGTTAAAAGTAACCATGGCAACAAACGCTGTTAGAATATCGACTTGTTATAGTCTCTTATATATAGCGAAGAAAGTTATCAACATATTTGGTATTTAATGGAACAATTTTAAAATCCGGTGTAAATTCAATAAAAAAAATAGTACTTAAATCACTATTTAATACTAAAAAATTGAATAAACTATTCTAAATATTAATATAGAACCTGAACAATTTTTTGTTTTATTGAATACTCTAAAACAAATATTGGTAACGTTTCTCTGATGTAGCCCAAACTATCTTCGTTTTTATAAGTTTTAAACAGGTTCTTAAAAATAATACAATCCCCCCCCCCCCCCCAAAAAAAAAACGGTTTTGATTTCAGGATTTAAGAAATACATTTACCCCCCCCCCCAATTTTTTTATTTACTGGGATATTCGAGGAAAATTGCGCAAAAATAATGGACAACTATTTTCACTTAAGTTTTACCGGGGCGTAACAGAATCTTTTACAGTGTAAAAGTAACATGTAAATTTAAAAGTTATATGCATTTATTTGAAATGATTATAGCTTTATTATTATTCATAATTCTTATATTAGGAATTACGATTCTTCCTAGAGTGCGTGTTTACAAGGGTACGACTTCAACCATCTCTTTTGAACAAGACTGAAACAGTTCCTCCTGAGTATTTATTTTTATTTTTATTTTTACTGCTAAATTTTAGTAATTGTTATGTATTTTATGTAAATACACTGGAGGGGATAATTTTTAGCCTAAGTCTGTTTCGTATTTTATGGTTCTTAAATAAAGTGCGCTTTTATCTTTCTAAATATTGAATTATCTCATTCCAAAATTGTTCGATATACTATTTTTTTTATTGGTTTAATTTTTATTTATAATATGAACAAATATATATAAATATATTCTTGTAAAATTTCGATGAAATTTTACGCCACTTTCCGATAATTTTTAAAATGCACCGTACACATAAAATACTGCATTTGAAATGCAAGTATGACAAATGTCTTTTAAAATACAATCTATTATTATTCTTTTTTTTCAATCCGCTAATGTACTAACTATATCCCCGCCTTCATACACATGCAATTTTATAATAAAATATAATGACAAATGCATACTAAAACCCCTGCAAAATGTTCTGAAATATTAGAAAGATGTATGAAAAATATTTTGTATTATATATTGTAAATAATACTTTCTAACATAAGTTTTTTCAGTTAATGACAGCTTTAATTTTTTAATACAAAATATTCCCCAATCGCAGTTTTTCATTGTAAGTAAATTTATAATAATACAAACTTGAATGACTGACAAATCTTTATTTAAAAAATATAAATTTAAGAAATCATAGATTTTTTTTTTTTTTTATGTAACGTGTAACTTAACTTTTTACTAGATATATGATGCATTTCTTTAAATGTATATACATATGCAGATCTGCCAACATCCTAATTAATAATCCGGAAGATTGTTAGCAAGGTCTCTGTATTACTTTCTTATAAGGTTGAGCCAGACAGAAGACGCTTTGCTATTGGTTAATGTCATGACGCCACCGTGGAATCAACTCTGTCTACGCAACGCGTATATTAATCACGAAAAAAAAGAAAAGAAAAGAAAAGAAATCGACGTCAAATAGATTAAAAATATTTTTGATATCATTTAATAAGATGGTAACAAATTATTTTTAAGATTCATTACCTTTAAACCAGTGAATAAATTTATATATTATCGTATCGTGATAGTTTGTCATTGTTTACATAAGAACAAATTTAGATACGAATTCGTATATATTTGAAAGAATATTTGCATTCATCCCATTTTATTATTTCTTAAAAAAAAAAAAAAAAAAAAAAGAGTTTATTACATTTAGTTTTAAAACCATTAACTTAAGCACGAAATGACTGCTGAAGATGAAAAATCTGAAATTTACCTTCTGTGTATTTTTATATTAAATTGACAAGATGCTAATTTTAGCACAGATTACATTTAGACATTTATTTTTTGATACAGATATATTTATAATTGAATGTACTTCAATTTCTATAACTAGAAAAATTACACGCATAATAATAAATGCATTTAATACAATGATTTTCTTGACTACAAAAACGCATAATATATAGAAAAGATGAAATACTATATACAGAAAATATGAAAGCACAAAAGTTTATACAAACTTAAGTAAAGTAGGAGATTTAGAATTTATTTCAGATTTTAGACTTAAAATTAAATTCTGTGTGACAAAATAAAATAAATACATCTTAAAAAAAAAAAAAAAAAAAAAAAAACTGATATGTACTTTTTTTTTTTTTTTTTTTTTTTTTTTTTAAGGAATAAAAATTTTAAGTAGTAATTTTACTCATTAATAAAAATTATTAGTTACCAAAACAGCAACGATGAAATTCTTATTAACTATATAAAGCTTTATAAAAGTATTTTGTCACCATTTAAAATTCTAGACAATATTTATATTTGCTACATAAGTAATCAAATTTAAATGCTATAAAATAAAAAAAAGAAAAAACAAGTAATTATCAAAAATTAAGTTCAACTGAATTTTTATCAACCATTTAAAATTTGGGGAGGTAAACAATTTTAACATTCAATTATTATGAGGTGTAAAAATCACTGTCATAAGTGCATAATTTAATACTTAAAAGTTATTTTAATTACCAAAATGTTTTACAAGGTTAGACTGAAAACAGCTAAATGTTAATAAAAAAATCAACTTTAAAGTTCTTTATGTAAAACATATTAAATTTGTGGAGTAAAAATGAAAACTGTCATATAAACTTTGACTAAACACAAAATTCCCCTGTTGCATTATTCATAAATCGAAAAGTATATCAAATGAGGATGAAATAGGGAAAAAAAAATCATTATTTTCAAAATTAAATAAAAAGTCATATTTTATACAGTTAAAGTTATTAAAATAAATACCTTTCAAACAGCATTCATTTTCTTGAAGCTTTCTACTTGAGTATTTTCGTTTCTCAGCTTTTGCAGCATTTACAATTTTTGCAGTTTCATTCATAAGTTGCAATTGCATTAAATTACAAAAGGTGTGGATTGAAAAATGCAAAAAGAAAAGATTATTTCAATCCTAAAACAGGAAGAATTTGTTCGCAGCATTTCAGTACTGATAGTTATATTCGAGATTTGAAGTCTGAGTTACTCGCACTTGGCTTACCTCCGAAAAAACGTTTGAAACCAGATGCTGTACCAACGCTGAACCTTCCCAGTTGTAAGAACAACCAGAGCTGTGAGTTAGATGATGCTGCTGATATCTGTAATGCCACAAACTGTAGCCCTGCAGCCAACAGATATGAAACACGTGAAATTAGAATAAGAGCTCTCTAGTCCATAAAGAACGTGTCACCCCCCCCCCCAAAAAAAAAAAAAAAAGAAAAAAAAGAAAATTGGATAAATTATTTCTACAGAAGATCTTTCAATTACTTCAACTGAGGAACAAGATTTACTGAAGCGTATTAATTTATTGAAGAAACAGAATGAAAAATTAATTCTTGAAAACAATAAATTAAAATCACAGTAGGAATCAAGTATTAAGAAGTTGGCATTGGCACGTAAAGAGTTACGAAATTTTGTGAAAAAAATCGTGAGTTGGAGGTAACACAAAAAATAAATCGAATTCTTAGTAAAGTTTTCACAAAAAATCAGATACATTGTTTGCTGAGAGAAAAAAATCTGTTAAATTGGATAAGACGTATATATGTTAGGCTATAACTTTGCGTTCATTTTCATCCAAGTACTACAATTTTTTGAGGGATAAAATGGGATTCTCTTTATCTGGAATCAACACACTAAGACGTTGGATAAATCAGTCATTTAAATGTCGTACAGGTATATTATATGATGTCATTGATATCATAAAAACATGACTAATGACTCTTGCTAAATGACTCTTTTAACATTTTGAACTCTAGAGTGAAAATAACTGATCGACCAGTTGTATGTGGTTTCGGTGTCCATTTCAGAGCGCAAGAAAGTATCTTACAAAAATTTTATGCTCAATGCCAAGGTATGACAGTTGGTTCGAGAACAGTTTTATCTGCCTTTTTAAAAAGGGATATTTACAACAATTCGTTCATTACTGGGACTGTACAGTGACCTGCAAAGGACAAGAAATCTTATATATATTATAAATGTGAATGTCCGTTTATTTGAGTCAGTTTCACGCTAAAACTGCTCGATGGATTTCGATAAAATTTGTTATAGAGATAGCTTATACCCTAACTTAAAAAGTTGGCTACCTTTTATTCCGAAAACAAATTTGTTTTTGCGATTTTTATGCATAAAATAGCAATTTTGTAAGCTAATAATAGCAAAAAATTAGCCATTTAAATTTATCCACAATTTAATTGTTGCCAAAAAAAAAAAAAAAAAAAAAAAAAAAAAAAACGAATTTATTTATTTTTTTTCAACAGGAAAATAAATACATTTATCTAAACGTGAACGATAAAAAATTATAAAAAAAAATTATTCATCTCACAAAAATTGACGTCATTTTTAATTAAAAATTTCTTTTACACATTGATAAAGTGCTAATACGCAAGCGAAGTGATGACGTCACTGGCCGTTCGTTTATGCAAGAAAAATATTTCCTATGTTAAACGTCCATTGGATTTTTTGTAAAAAATTATTAAAAATCGAGGAAAATTATTTCCCGATTTTAATCCCCATATTTAGGTATAGGTATGTATTAATTATCATGTCGATGCGTTAGATTAAGTTATTTTTGTTGTAAAATTGACAAAATTTGAATTTTTAATTTCAAAACTCTAGGAAAAAAAAAAAAAAAAATGGCAAATTTCCATATTCGATTGAAAACACAAACATTTCATTTCAAAAGATGATATTTACACAATAAATATCCAACTAATATACTAATTAAAAGGAAAATGATAAATATTCTATCATAATTTTAAGTCAAATTTGTTTTCAAATGTCTAAATAAAGTATCTGATATAAAATACTAATATGTTGCAGCGGAATAGATTTGATATCGGTCATCCTTAGCAGAAAAAAAAAATATCGACAAATTATTTGGCGAACATAGTTAAATCCTTTCAAAAATCATGGTTATTTTAACAATTAAGAGAGTAATGAATAATATGAAACAATATTTCGTATAATGCATATTACGAAAATATGCATCTGGCATGCATATTTTCGTATTACGTTTTTGATCACCAAATACAATAAGCGCCAAGAACGACAGAGTTTTGAAAATTTAAATTAAAATTTTGTCAATTTGACAGAAAAATAACTCAATCTAACACATGCACATGATAACTAATCTATACTAATATTATAAATGCGAAAGTTTAGATGGATGTTTGTTACTCAATCACGCCACAACGGCTAAACGGATCTGGATGAAATTTTGTACAGAGATGGATAATAGTCTGGAATAAGACATAGGCTACTATTTATACCGGAAAAAATGTACATTTTTAATTAATCTTCTATATAATATAAATATTTCTTCTATAATAAAACTTTAAAATAATTTATTTTAATTTTTAATTGTTGCCAAAGAATATTTCACGCGAATAATATTAAAAAAAATAATAAATATTAAATTTGCTTAGGCACATGACAACATAACGTCATTATCAAAATTAAATAATAAGAAAATGAAAGCTAATTCAGATCTGTATTAAAGAGCTTTATTAGTTGATAATCCTGGGTATATTTTAAATTTTAATACTGAAGTAGATAGGACATTTTTCGCCAAGGACTCTATTTTTGTGACAGCAACCTTAAGCCAAGTAGTCCATAAAAAAAATAAAAAAAATCTGGGAAATTACGTATTATCGCAACCAGGCCAAAATTCGCATAAATCGCCAAATTTGGCGACCCTACTTACGGCAACCCTACGTGTTATACGTGGTTTTTCGTAAAGAAATTATTTTGCTTACTGGTTAGATTGAATGCCATGAAATACTTTAACTAATACTAATAACTTAACTAATAATAATAATAACTTAATAATAATAATAATAATAACTAATAATAATAATAATAATATACTTATAATAATAATAATAATAATAATAATAACTTAATTAATACTAAAAACTTAACTTTCTTACTCAAGCTTACAAATCGCGCCAACCTGGTTGCGATAATACGTAAGAACCCAAATCGGTACATATAAAAAAGTAAACTCAATGATTCACTGACTCAACACTGCCATGACGATTCTGTGAGAAAGAGGGTCACAAATTTTAGTGACCAGGTTGGTTTTCGGAGCCTGACCCCCAACTAAGACGGAATTTTGCAAAATACCCCCCCCCCCCCTGTCTCCCTTGGGGGGCAGAAGGCTTAACTCGGCTCCAAATTACTTAACGGTGAAGAAATTGCAGATGGAAAAACCAGACTTGAGTACAAAAAAATTATTTTCTGCGATTTTGGAAATTTGGATTTTTAAGGGGGGGAGGGAAGGGAAAAGGTTTTGGAAGAAGGGTACTCACATACTACACACTACAAAGGGATTTTATGAAACTCCACCTTACGCCCTTTGGAGAATGGGGGGCAAAAACATGTATTCATGCGTAACGCTGCACTAAATTATCTAAGGTTGGACATTTTTTATGTAAGGGACGATTATATGTATCTAACTCATAGTATGAAGAGATTTTGCGAAATTCACGCCTCCTTCCCTCCTTTAAGAACGGGGGGCGAGATTAAAAAAAAAAAAAACTTTAAAGCATAGCTCAGCTTTAAATAATTTCATGATCTCAATTTTTTGATGTGTCGGTTAGGTATGTGTATGCAACATGCAATATAAAGTAATTTTGGAAATTTACCCCCCTCCCCCTCCTCTTGGGACGGGCGGGGCAAAAACCACATTTTGAAGCTTAAATCCGTCCAAATTACCTAAGAATGGCGAATTTTGTTGTGTGGGTGTTAATTAAGTGTGCGAAATATGCACTTTGATGAGATTTTGTAAAACTTTTAACTGTAACCGCGAGGGAGGGGGAGTAAAAAGCAGGTAAGGAACTTCCGAAGGCATTGGGCAACTTAAAATTAGATTTTGACGGATTTCAATGATTTTTTTTTTTTTTTTAGATATTTTGTTATTATTAATGATATGCTGTTTCGGGGATTCATTTCAATATAATAACCAGCGAAGCGGGCAAAGCCTGCTAGTGTAAAATATATTCTTATCTCATGTCTGAATCTTAGAAAGTCCCCCCCCCCCCAAATTCGAGGATTGGGTCATTTTTACGACTATCCACTACCATAAGATCTAAAGTATCGTATACGACTTTTATTATTAGGATCTGACGCATCAGAGATTCTATTATCTAATGCTTCCCCAGTTATTTTAGATTAATACTCCTCTTTTTTGATATCTGAACTACTAGGGGTAAAATTATTCCACCTGAGATGTTACACAACCTTTAGCAATGGCTGAAGGTTGTACTGAAATGCAAGGTATCGTTCTAGAAGAGTCTGTTGAAGATAATCCTGCAGTTCCTAGTGACTGTCCTGTAGAAGGCTTTAGATATCTTTCAGGTTATTTTGCATATTGATCGGGAATTTGATCGTTCCTTAGATACTCCAACTGGGCAATTGCTTTCACTTCCTAATAATTTACAACTTTGCCGCACTGGTCTCCTTATCACATCTTTAGCACCTTTGTTGTATGTCTTACAAGTGGCTACTGAGTACTCAGGCATTGCAAAGATTGAAAAACAAGAAACTTAAACAAACATTTGATTCCACAACTACGTCAGTTGGATAGAATACGACGTCTTTTGCGCAACCGATTTGGCACCCCCCTGATTGTTAGTACTCGTCTTTTTTTCCACTCCAGTCTTTTTTACAGTACTTTTCTCCGTATTTCATCTTGGAATATTAAAAGTTCCAAGATTAAAAAAAAAATACTCTTAAAAAAAAAAAAAAAAAAAAAGGACTGGTTTGAAAAAAAAATTAATTAGTAGGGAAAAAAAGAGCGCGTACTAACAATACTTCGGATTAGGTTTTCTGCTATGCTTATGTATTTAAAAATATTTATACGTATTTAAACCATTAATAAGTCTTTAGTGTGATTATGCATTGCTTTAAAATATAAACATAAATTTTTGTATGTACATTTCAAAAAACCGTTCATTAACTAAACGTAATTAGCTATTTCCATATATTTCTGAATTTTTAGGATCTTAGTCAGGACCTTTAGCATAAATTCGCTTATGTAACCGAATATAAATATATTAAATGTATTTATATTATATTTGTATGGATATGGATATATGTGTATGAGAGTGTATTTACGTATATTGTATGCACTGCACATGCTCAGGTCAGTATTTGTCACATAAATAGTTATATATTTTTAAGATACTATTTAATGTAATTGTAATTTTTTGCTGCATTTTATTTTCATAGCGCTTTTGAAATTATCTGAATGGGGAGTAAAATTTCGTTAAAAACTCAACATATTACAATATAAATAAATAAATAAAAGCTGAAATTTTCTAGTGAATTAAATGAATTATCTTCTTCTTATTAAAATTTTAATTAAACACGCTATTTTTGCACATATATATTGAAAGTATGTACAGGATAGATATTACTATTTGTTACATTTACACTTCATTTCAGTCTTTCAATGATACACGCTGATAGCAAACGCTATACTTTAATTGACTGCGAGTTCCTTAATTATTAGTTAAACGCAACACATAGTCACTAGCTCCCGTTTTTCTCAGAAGACATCATACCTGATTTTTTCTAAAGTTATATTTATTTTATACATTCAAAGAAAATAAGTATGATAGTTTTCTTTTTAAAATTAGTGGCAATAAATTTCATCAAAAAATTCGGAATATTTCCAGACATGATAATACTTACTGAAAAGATAATAAGGATCGTATTCTTTACATCTGTAAGTACTATATACATTTTGTTGAGTTAAAAAATATATATCTGGAAATTAAAAAGAAATAGCTTTAACCAGAGCTTATTTGTTACAGAAGTAGAGATAATGAGGTCCAAATGATTATAAATCAGAATCTCTTAGAACATGTAAATGGATTTTATGTATAGTATACGTTGAAAGGAAATAAAAAATAACGAACAAATCCTCGTCATCAAAATATACTTAATCAGGACATATCTTATCTTTTATTTTTTTTTTTTATAATGCTTATGATTTTATTCTTTTTTTTTTTTTTTTTTTTTACGAACTTTCTCAGACAAAACTAAATACTATTAAAAATAAAAGAGAGTAAAAAGTTTCTATTAGTATAATATATATATTTTTTTAATCTTACATAATGAAATATTTATAAAATACTAATAAAGATTTTTTTTTTTTTTTTTTTTTTTTTTTTAATAATGAAAATTAAAAGAATCACATCATATGCATTAAAAAAAAAAAAAAGAATAAATAAATAAATAAATAAACATAAAATAAAATAAAATAAATTCTAATATTCCAATTTCCAATTACTAAAACTTAAAAAGTTTAATTGATAAACATATAATTAAGGAAGAAAATACAAAAAATATTTACATTTCTAAATTATCGAGAATCAATTTCTGTTATATTCTTAAAATAATTATGTTTCTTAAATGTTTTTAAATAATTCAGAAAAAAACATAATCTTTTTAAACCCTCTTACGTCATCTTTTGGAAATATAAAAAACAAACACAAGTGTTTTTTTTTTTTTTTTTTTTACGATAAATAAGTTTTTTTTTTTTTTTTTTTTTTTTTTTTTTTACGATAAATAAGTTTTTTTTTTTTTTTTTTTTTTTTTTTTTTTTTTTTATACACTATAAAAAAAATGTACAATGTTGAACTTCTTTCAAAGATCTCTTAGAAATTTAGATATTTTTTTCCAACTCGATACGTTAAAAGCAAAGTTTCGTAACACATATTTTTTACACGCCTTTTACGCGCTTTAACTTAATAAAAAATGACTAAATATGATTACACTGAATAACGTTTGGTAAGATTGTGTTAAAATCTAAGCTTCCATATAAATTTACTTCTAAAGCAATGATAAAATATTATTATATGCAACTAAAATAATAAAGAAATATACATATAAATAGAAAAAAAAAGAAAGAAAAGAAAGAAAAAGAAAATAAATGCAAACAATTAAGCACTTTTTAATACCTTATACGAAAAATACTAAAATGGAGAAAATTTTTGGAAATAATCATGACAAGCATAATTTAAAATAAAATTATTTTAATATAAGTTTGCTATTTAAAGATAAAATAAATTTTATTTCTTAAAATTTCTCAAACTTAAGATAATTTCCCAATTTTTATTTCCTAACATTCAAATTGTTTAGCGTTATTAATATGTATTTCTTAGTTCTTCCTGTTTATTGTACGCAAACTTACACCTGTGCATCTATCGACCATTTTAAATTGTGCAATGTCATGTATTTTTTTCTTCCATTATTTATTTCCTGATATATATAATTTCATCTCAAAATCTGTAGACAAAGCATGGGGAATTCAGACCCATAGTAACCTTAAGAAACATTTCATGTCGAAATTTTCGGAGTTTTCATTAGTTTTCTCCAAGTTTAGTATGAATACCAAACATGTAGAAATGCTCTCATGAAGGACATAACACTCAGGGATACTTTTCTAAAGGATATATTCTGCTTTAAATACAGGCACAAACATTTATTTATACAGTGCAAGAAATATATATTAAATATAAAAATAATAAAATAATAAAATAAACTAACTATAAAAAACCGAAAAAAAAAAACTTTTGTATAAATGATTTCTGTAGAAAGTGCAGATATTTATGCACATACATTAGACAATCCAAATAAACGAATCGATTTTTAGAGGGAGTTAACAAGAAAACGGTGGCATACATGGAAATAATCCTTGAGGAATATACATGTGCGAAATGAGGAATATTTTTCGCTTACTTTTTTGCAGTACAAAATTTTAGAACAGATAAGATGTCGTGCATACAGACCGTCCTTCAAAGGAATGCTTATGAAAATTTATGACGATGTTCTTGAAATGTCCACTAAAACCCCATATCTAAATCAAAGTGGGAAATTGAAGTCGGCATTTTATAATGTGTTTATGGTATAGTTAACATTCATTACAGACAATCTGAACCAGCCTGACATGACAGGAATTTTTCGGTATACTACGGCTTTCAAGAAGAAAAAAATGAAGAAATTGCATGTATCGGGATCTGAAGAATATGGTGGCCAATCATTACATTTGCAATTTTTTTTAGTCTAACGCAATTACGTGTTCTTCATAATATTTCTCAAAAAAATTGAAAATTTCACCGGTCTGATGAAGAATTAAAGAATATCGCATGAAAAGATTCTTGTTTTAGAATAGAAGTCCAAGACTTAAAAAATTACCACAAATTCTTGGAAGACATTAAAGTAAGGAAACAAATGTATGATTGTTTTGGAAATTGTGTGCTCAATCGCCTATTTGCTTAAATCTGCAGATACAGTAGTTTTTGATATAGAGAGAGATCGTGAAATGTACGCATGAGGAGACTCGATTATCCCACATCTACTCTATCCCTTCCGTTGAGGATAAAAATTGTGATGTCATGTCTCCGGACCACGTCTAGGGGTGACAATCGCCCAATGCGCAGCACTAGTACGTCGTAAAACCCATCCAACCAACCAAACAATCAACCCACATCTACTGTTTATGTTTATTTACAAAGTCGTCCAGATGAAAATTTGCTTTGCAAAAATTCATGATTTGAAAAAATGTTTAATTTTTTATAAGTCGCGGCATTTTCGTTAAAAAGTTTTAGTCGTGCAGCCAGTAACAAAAGTCTCCGAACACTAGCAAAAATTCCTATGTAAAAAAAAGTACACTTAGTACAGTTTTGTTAAATAAATTATGTGTACTTTTTTTAAGGAATTTTTGCTAGTGTTCGGAGACTTTTGTTACCGACTGTATATATACTTCAAAAAATCCGGAAATGAACTGATATGTTTGAAGTTTCTGTAAAAATATTTCGAAGCAATTTGGTAGAAATCTGCACGCTCTATGATGTTGTAAGTTCACCTTTGTGGACCAGACCGATGTCTACGTACATGATGTGATAAACTTCTGAATCGGTAGAACATTTATTACACTTGTGAAAGACAGTAATTGTTTAAAGTTATGCACGACGTTATCTACTACATTACAAGTTAGGTTGAAATCATCATAAAACTATTTTATATTATGGGCATGTTAGTCATTCTTGAAATTAAATTTTCTTGAGAAATACCTTTTTTTTCAGCTGTATTTTTGTTTAATCTTTGTTTGTTACAGAACTATTAGTACTTAAAAAATACATCATCTACGTACTTTGCTAATCTTTGAACAGTTATGCATTTCATATGTGATAAAATCATTAATGCTTTTCCACTGCGTGTATTCAATAGCATCTGACCGAGACACAAAAAATGGTGCTGTGGCACTCTCTTCAGCTCCTGATTAAACATTTCAGTACTTGTTTCTAATGAGGAAATCTTTATCACTAAAAAGAAAAACAACAATAATTAAAATAATAATAATATTAGAATAATCTGACTTCACACATTTATTTTTCGAAAAAATGACTTCAAAATTTGTCATTGATTTCTAATAATTCTATTTTGAAAACCGAATGCTTGAAAACAATTAAGTACAAGATTACAACATGTTACTAACATTCTCTCATACGTATATAACATTAGCTCGATACCTAGTTGGTAAAACGTCACTATTTTATTTATTCTCAACGCTTTATGATAAAATTTACATTTTATGCTGTAAAAACATACAAATATTTTTTTTTCTTTTATGTTTACTGAAAATGTCTTACCAAAGAATTGAAAATTGATTTATGAACCGTCGAGACACAGTCTACTTTTTATTATTATTATTATTATATGTACAGTTTTATTTATCCGTACAATGGAAATGTTTCTTGAAATGTTTTTACCGAAAAAAAAAATAATAATAAATGCACCAAAATTCCAAAATCTATGTTGACTATTAATTATTGACTATAATTGTTTTTAATTATTGACAGTAATGACTATTAATTAAATTATTTAAACAATAAAAAACCCGGATAAACTACTACGTCAGAAACGCCAGAGAAAAATATTTGAGATGCACACAGCTCTTTCGGTAGCCTTAAGCGTACCGTCTTCAGTGCAAAAAGACAATGCATTCTTTCGTCTTCATTACATTATTTTTGCACTGAATACGGTACGCTTAAGGCTACCGAAACAGCTGTATGCATCTCAAATATTTTTCTTTGGTGTTTCTGACGTAGTAGTTTATCCGGGTGTTTAATATTTCAACGCCAAGTCTGTGAGGTTGAGACTACAGAACGTCTCCACTGTTGTTTGAATTAAGCTGGATCCAGCAAAGTAGAAAGTGGGGACGGTTAAAATCGCTTCGTCGCCAGTGACTCGGCGAAAGTTGAGGTCGAGTTAGTTTTGTGTCGGCAGGGTGCTGCAATGAAAGAATTAGATTCTGAGTGTTAGAAAAATTATAAGTGATTTTAAAAGGATGGATAGAAATGAAAAGAAAGGAGGGTGTAGGAAGAAGTATAAAATGGAGATGGTTTGAGTAGATAGTGTGGATGTCGGAGCATATTATAGTGTGTGGATGTCGGAGCATATTACAGTGTGTGGATGTTGGAGTATTATAGTGAATTGTGAAAAGTCATATTTTGGCGAGTATTGAGTAGTGGAGATTCAGAGGAGTGAGGAATAAGTCGTGATGAGTGTTAGTACGAGTATTTGCTATAGCTCGTGAAAGTGAATTTCGATCTGTAGGGAATCCTCTGATCGAAAGTGAAGTCGCAGCAGTGGAGTTACGAGTGCAACCGTCTCTACACCTCCAATTGTTTGCTGGGTTGAGATATTTAAGATTATCTAATTTAATTGTTGATATATATATTTTGATTGAGTACTACGCTGACTGAGCTAGTTTGATTGCCAGGCCACCCTCCCCTTAATCTGCTCAAATAAATTCATAGTTATTGTTAATCCAAGTTTTGTGTTCTCTTATTTATCCATTTAGTGATCTAATTAAGTAATATGGAGTTTGCATCAACGCAAACTTCACACTGGCACCCAAAGCAGTTCGACCCCCCCCCCCCCCCACACACACACTCGGGTTTAATTTACTGGCTCAAACAATGTACTTGAATATTTTGAGAAGCTTAAACAATTTTTTGATGTATGTAAAATTGACGAAGCTGATAAATTTAATTTATTAAAATACTCCTTAAAAGGAGATGCTAAAATCTGGTACGGTACTGTTGCCTCTAGAGCTCTAGGCCAAAATCCTACGTATGAGGATTTGAAACTTAAAAATAAGAGTTCATTCTCTTCTATCGCCGATAAAACCAGACTTCGTCAAGAACTTTATACGACTAAAATGTCATTTTACGATGAACCTACAACATTTTTGTTACGTAAATTAGACATTATAAAGCAGCTGGATTTAGTTGTATCTTTTGCCGCTGCAATGGAAATTATAACCCCGCTATTAACTATTCCTATTCAAGATTATCTTGATCTTAAACCTGTCACTTCTTACGACAACCTGTTTCAAACCTTATCTAAGTACCAAGAACGACACCCTCATAGGTCGGAAAACACCTTTAATCGCCAGCGGGTTAATGGAAATATGCAAAATTCTAGGCGCGAAAATTTCACCCCCCCCCCAAATTTCAATCGCTATCAACAAGAACGTCAATCGCCGCAACCAAGGCGTAATAAATTTCAAAATTCTCGAAACGATGGTTCTAATCAAAATCAGTCTCAAAACTTTTCTCGAGCTGATAGAAATAACAGAAAATTCCGTAACTCTCGTAAAAACCAGAGTCGTCAGTTAAACGAATAAGTGGCTCTTGTGTGGTGGGTCAACAGCCACTGAATAACCCAACCACCTCCATATGTTTAGACACAATTTGTATCAGTCCGGTGGACCTCCCTAATTTAAATGCTATACTGCATGATATTTTAATACCTACTTATTGGGACACTGGTGCTGAACGTTCCTTTCTAGCATATGAAACTTATAAAAAGTATTTTGCCTTTAAACCTTTAAAGCGGACAAATTTAAATATTAGAACGGCTCAAGGCCAGTCCTGTGTTAATAGAGGCGAAGTCCGCCTGAATGTTAAACTTCATAATTTAAGAGTTAATTGGCCTTTTTACGTCATAGACAATCTTCAGCATCCCTGTATTATTGGTTTAGATTTTATGAAAGCAAATAATGTTGAAATAAATTTTTCCAGTAAATCTCTCTATATTGATGATTCTAAGTTAAATCCTAAACCTGTCGAGCCGACAGAGTTAATTGTTAATCTAGAGGAAAGTGCCCTCACTCATATTGAAAAAATTGATTTTGTTAATTTTCTTAATCAATTTAAACAGTTATTTTCAGATACACCTGGCTTGACTCATGTTGTTTGCCATGAAATTGACACTGGAACTAATAAACCAGTGTTTAGTAAACCTTATCGTTATGATCAGGCCAAAGAAAATATTATAAATTGGCATATTGAAAAAATGTTGAAAAACGATATTATTATGCCTGTAACTTCTCCTTACGCATCTCCTGTTGTTTTATGTCGTAAGAAAAATGGTAAACCTATTACCGATCCTGAGGCATGGCGATTTGCAATAGATTATCGCAAGCTCAACTCTATTACACAATATCCTCATAATCCATTGCCTATAATTGATGATTTGTTAGTGCATATCACAACGACCAATTTTATATCTACTCTCAATCTGACATCGGGTTATTTCCAAATTGCAATGAAACCCGCTGATATATCAAAAACAACATTTATAACTAGAAACGGCACGTTTGGTTTTAAACGAATGCCTTTTGGATGTTCAGGGGCAGTTGCAACGTTCCAAAAAGCTATGGAAACTATACTTTAACCTGTTTTGAATAAATTTGTACATGTTTATCTCGATGATATAATAATCACGTCATCATCTTACAACGAGCATTTAAAGCATTTATAAACTGTCTTTACTCTGCTGCAAAATGCAGGATTAACATTAAATTCTTCTAAGTGCCATTTTGCACCACAGGCAATTAAGTATCTAGGCGTCAAAATAACGCCTGCTGGTATTTCTGTAGATGATGAAAAAATTCAGCCAGTTTTGAACCTGCCCCCCCTCCAACTTCCAAACAAGTTTCTAGATTTCTAGGCATGTGTGCCTGGTACGGCAAATTTATACCTAAATTTGCTCACATATGCGAGCCCCTCTTTAAACTCAAAAGGAAAAGAGTTAAATTTAACTAGTCAAATGAAGCACAAGAAGCCTTTGATAAGTTAAAAACTATACTTAGTGCTCCTCCTGTATTAGCTCATTCTAATTATAACATAAAATTTCAAATAGCAACTGATGCTTCTTCGTACGGCATTGGTGCGGTTTTAAGCCAAGAAGGACGCCCAATAGCACATGCGTCCCGAACGCTTAACGCTGCAGAAAGAAACTACACGGTTAAAATTTAAGTGACGGCTGCACTCACACTTCCAAGATATCAGATAGTTAGATATGGAATTAAACTGTTTTAAAATCACTCGATGAAACCCGTTGGGGATTTCCCCGACTATTTTTTTTTCTTGGAGGAGGACTGTGAGGTTGAGACTACAGAACGTCTCCACAGTTGTTTGAATTAAGCTGGATCCAGCAAAGTAGAAAGTGGGGACGGTTAAAATCGCTTCGTCGCCAGTGACTCGGCGAACGTTGTGGTCGAGTTAGTTTTGTGTCGACAGGGTGCTGCAATGAAAGAATTAGATTCTGAGTGTTAAATAAATTAGAAGTGATTTTAAAAGGATAGATTTAAATGAAGAGAAAGGAGGGTGTAGGAAGAAGTATAAAATGGAGATGGTTTTAGTAGATATTGTGGATGTCGGAGCATATTATAGTGTGGATGTTGGAGTATTATAGTGAATTGTGGAAAGTCTTATTTTGGTGAGTATTGAGTAGTGGAGATTCAGAGGAGTGAGGAATAAGTCGTGATGAGTGTTAGAACGAGTATTTTCTATAGCTCGTGAAAGTGAATTTCGATCTGTAGGGTATCCTCTGATCGAAAGTGAAGTCGCAGCAGTGGAGTTACGAGTGCAACCGTCTCTACACCTTCAATTGTTTGCTGGGGTGAGATATTTAAGATTATCTAATTTAATTGTTGATATATATATATTTTGATTGAGTACTACGCTGACTGAGCTAGTTTGATTGCCAGGCCACCCTCCCCATAATCTGCTCAAATAAATTCTTAGTTATTGTTAGTCCAAGTCTTGTGTTCCCTTACTTATCCATTTAGTGATCTAATTAAGTAATATGGAGTTTGCATCAACGTAAACTTCACAAGTCTTCTGTTATTATTTAAACAATTACTTCTATTTGTGCATATCAGTGATGCCTAGTTCAAAGTTCATGTGAAAAAAAAAAAAAAAGTTGGTGAAATTTATTTGAATAAAAGTAAGAAAACAATGAATGTTTTCTTAGTTTTAAGTACTTATTATAAGGTTAATTTGAATTCTTGGATTATTTTTTCTAATACCACATATTTAAAACGATTTTTTGAAAGACTTAATAATAATTAAAGAATTATTTTCCAAAAATTATAAATCAATAGGAGATCCGCTTTTATAAATCCAGGGTATTTTTTTCTTATTATGCATAACGACAGTTAAAAAATAAAAAATAAATAAATAAAAAATAAAGGCAATAGAAAGATACCTTAATGAGATTGTTTATGAAGCTAACATGGATTTTACAGGTTTTAATGATAAATCGGCCTAATTTTTACAGGAAATACATGACATGCAATACAATGAATTATTATTTTAAGAAGAATTAATATTATTTTATCGTTATTTGTTAATAGAATAAAATATGTTTAATACATTTTTCAAGTTTTCAATCTTAAATTTATCTTATATTACTTATAAATATAATAAAACACTTATTACTTATAAATATAATAAAACACTTACTTATAAAGCTTTTTTTATATTTAAAAAGTTTGTTTATACTTTAGAAGCTTGTTTATATTTAAAATATTTATAAAGCTTGTTTTTAAAAAGCCAAAATACTTTTTAGATTAGATCTAAGAAGAATAAATAAGTTCGGACTAAGTGTTTTGTTTCTCAGAATTCCCAGAATATTAAATTTATTCCAAAGTTCAGTTCTACGAAAAACACAAACTGATGTTTTCATTTATGTTCTGTTGATAAAGAACATTTTATTTTATGTTTCGTTTTCTTTGAACTATCTGAAAGTGAATGCGTTTTAAATATTTTTATTTAACATATTTTGAAATCTGAGATTTGTTTAAAAGTCTGAGATTTCTTTTCATTTTATCATATGCAAATTATTATTTCTAGCATAACTCTAAGTACACATACAAAATTTTCTTTTAATATCTAGATAGCGAGTTTTATTTTACAGTTTGTTGTCCGGCTTAGCTAAAATTCAGGGAACATGTATTAAGTTAAAAATGATGATGAAACTTTAAAGATAACAAATTGCACTTCATATAATTTTTATAAATAACAAATATTATTTAATAAGTGATTGATCACATTTTTTAGATTTTTTTTTTAAATCTTTATATTAAAAAATGTCTGTAATGTTTATTAAATACGTTAAAACTTGGTAATTTGTTTTCGAAAATTCCCAGGAGATAAAATTTTTTTCTAGTTAGTTCGTCCAAAAACACAATCTCATAATTCCAATTAACTTCTGTTCATGAAATCTATTTTAATGTATTTTTGTTTCTTTTTTGTAGGATTAACTTTACACTTGAATACGCTCTAAATATTTTATTTGATATGTTTTGAAATCTGAGTCACTTGAAAATTTAAAATTCCTTTTCCTTTTCTATTAATGTTTCTTTGAACACAACTCTAAACAAATGTACAAAAACCAAAAACACTTTTTTCTTGGGGGGGGGGGGAGCTTAGCTAAAACTCAAACAAATATCTGCGATAATCAAGAAAAGTAAAAGGGAAAATGAAACTTCAATGAGAAAAAAATTTTATTCATAGAAATTTTATAACTCAAATATGATTTAATAAGTTGTTCACTGCATTTTTCTAGATATGCTAGTTTTTGCCTCCGTTAATGCAAAAAATATATTTTATATATTTTCTAGGTTTCGAACATTTAATTAATTTTATTAATTTTATTTCAAAAAAGAAAAAAAATCCTAAAGACAATTTTATACATTTTTCGAGAAGGATAAACAAGTTTAAACTTAGTGGTTTGTCCCTGAGAATTCCCAGAAGATTAAATTTATTTCTAGTTCAGTTGGACTAAAAGTACAAAGTGATGTTTTCATTTAATTTCTCTGTAAAAAGAAACTTTTACTTTCTTTGTATTTACTTTTTTTTCCTAGTATCTGAACGAAAATGCGCTCTAAATATTTTTATTTAATCGATTTCGGAATTTGAGAGTCGCTTGCAATTCTGGAATTTCTCTTTCATTTTATGATATAAATTGCTTTTATAATATCATTACTTGCAACATAATTCTAAAAATATCATTTTTAAATATTTAGATTCAGTTTTATTTTACAATTTAATATTCAGTTTAGCTAAAACTCTAAGCAAATTTTATATAATGGTAAGCGACAAGAAAGATAATGTTAGTTTAATTATAATAAATATCAATTCATTAAAATCAATCAATGTACCAAAAACTAGTTACAATAATATCCAGTCTGAAACACTTTAAAATATTTATGTAAAAATACAATATATATATATATATATATATATATATATATATATACACATATATATAAATAACTGCAACACGATTTGCTTTAAATAATGTTCATAGCTAGATTTTTAGAGGCAACTGACTTACATCATCATGCGTTGTAAATTTAGTATTAAAAAAAAATTGAATCTATTTGTTGCGTATCACATGAATTATCGACCAATCAACATTGAGCTTTACTTTATCTGTTGATGAACTACAAGAACAATAATTTTTGCTATCCTACTTAATTGTCTAGTTGACAGGAAAAGTGCTTCTTGAACCAAGATTATGAGTCCAAATATCGACTAAAGCAAGAATGTCCATTTAAGAACTCTTGTGAGTATAAAAAATTGTGTATTGCTATAAATTGAATTCATGCGGATCATTCGTAAAAACAGTTATTTTGTCGGCCCCCGAAATTTTGAAGTTCATTTTCTTATACATATTACGACTTGTGCGTGCGTTTTGTAGGTTGTTGTAAACTTTACAGAACGCACAAGCACAAATTAAAGCAATTTTATCTTACATAACAGTGTTCAAATTGGATTTATCATAAAGTGGTTTTACATAATTTAATGTTTCAAATGTAAACAAATGTAATTTATTTCCATTGAACTGTAAGTGATTCCAGGCAATTGTTTAACTTATATACAATAAGGATAATTTAATGAATGCAGCTTCAAAGTTTGAGTGTCAGTTAATAATAAATAATTACAAGATAAAAAGAACTTTTATACACCATGTTTTTAAATTTTCTGTTGAATCATATAAACGCTACTGAAGACAGCGAGAACCCGGAGAAATTGGATATAAGTATTAAAAAAATTCCTTGCTATCGGGTTTTAAACTATTATAAAAGTTTCAAATGGCTATCTAGCCGGGAAGTTAGTTAAAAGTTGATTGCAAGCTTTGTACTGGTAACGCTGCCGAAGGCAGCAGGCTCCCGAAGCAATTGGTTAAAAATATTTTTGAAATGCATTTTCTCCGTATTCTGAACTATTCTGAAAGTTTCAAATGTCTAGCTACTCGGGAAGTTAGTTAAATAAATTTTCTGTTGAATCATATAAACGCTTCCAAATACAATAGGGACCTGAAACAGTTGACTAAAAGTATTTAAAAAAATGTATTGTCACCGTCTTCAGAGCTATCCTGAAAGTTTCAAATATCTAGCTAGTCGAGAAGTTAGTGAAAACTCGATTGCAAGCTTTGTACTGGTAACGCTGCCGAAGGCAGCAGGAACCCGAAACAGTTGGCTAAAAGTATTTAAAAGATGTATTTTCACCGTGTTCTGAACCATTGTGAAAGTTTCAAATGTCTACCTAGTCAGGAAGTTTGTTAGATAAATTTTCTGCTGAATCATATAAACGCTGCCGATTGCCGAAGGCAGTAGGGACCTGAAGCAGTTGACTAAAAGTATTAAAAAAAGTATTGTCAGCGTGTTCTGAGCTATCCTGAAAGTTGCAAATGTCTAGCTATATCGGAAAGTTAGTGAAAAATGCATTGCAAACTTTGTACTGTAAATGCTGCCGAAGGCAGCAGGAACCCGAAACAGTTGGCTAAAGGTATTAAAAAAAATGTTTTTTCACCGTGTTCTGAACTATTCTGAAAGTTTCAAATGTCTAGCTAGTCGGGAAGTTAGTTAAATAAATTTTCTGTCGAATCATATAAGCGCTGCCGAAAGCATCGGGACCTGAAATAGTTGACTAAAATTATTAGAAAAATGTATTGTCACCGTGTTGTGAGCTGTCCTGAAAATTTCAAATATCTAGCTAGTCGGGAGGTTAGTTAAAAATCGATTGCAAGATTTGTCCCTGACAAACAAACAAACAAACAAACATACAAACAAGAATCAAAGTTAATAAACACATGGTAAAAGAGGAAATTAAAACAAATTACAGTTTACTCTTATTAGAATTTCAATTAATGTACACATGATGTGACGAAAATCGGCACCATTATTTGTCCTCTCTAAAATTACAATTTCTTCTGCGTTCAGCATTACGATGTTTGTCAATTTTGTTACGTATAATTTCTCACACACGCACACACACACACACACACACACACACACACATATATATATATATATATATATATATATACAGTATCTTTTTCATAATTAGATAAAATGTAATACATATATATATATATATATATACAGTGGTGGAAAAAAAATTCAGACCACCACTGAATTTTTTTTTGTTTGCATTCAAAAATTAAAATATCTTTGTAAATTACTTTACATTTAATAAACAGAATGTAAGCGATAAAAAAATATGAATTTAAAATTTAAAATACGTTTATTTTCAAAAAAGAAGCAAAAATGTGTAATGTAATCAAATGGAAAAAACTTTAAGACCAGTTTTAAAAGTGATTGCTTGCATAATGAGATGACGTCACATTTGCACAGTTTTATGTGGGACAGTTGTTAGAATGAAAAGAAACATTTTTTAATTATTTGGCTGAGTGTTGAATCAACTGAGATTATGGGTAGAGAAAAATTATTGAGTGAAATTGGAAAAGGTAAAATCTTGGTGTGAAGTAGCTTCACACATCTTATCATAAAAAAAAAAAAAAAAAAAGAAGAATAAATTTGTACATTATTTTACATAAGAAATTAATTTAAAAGATAAACTAATTTTATTTAAAATTAAATTTTATTTAAAATTAGTTAGAAGTTTATTAAAATAGTTTCCATTTTGATTCAATAAAAAGGATTAATTTTAATATAGATTAATTATGGAATTCTTTTTGAAAACGCATCTTTGATAAATCAAAAGTTCATTTTTTTTATATTAAAAATAAAAAGTATAATTAAAATTTCATTTGTTTAAAATGTATAAATGTAATCATTTATTATTAAGTAATCTTTAAAATAAAATAGGAAACTTAAAATTCAATACGTTAAATAAAACTCAAATAAAAAATCAAATAAAATTGTTCTGCGTTTTAATAAAAAGATCTTCGTTCGCATCGCAGAATATTTTCTGATGCAAAAATTATTTTAAATTACGTTAGATACATGTACCTAATTATTTATTTCATTTCCTGTCTTGGAAACAGGTGGTCTGTTGGCAAAATGATATTCCGCCAAATACTGTGTTATCATTTTTGGAAACCGTCATTAACTTGTTGGCATAGGTGAACTCTGCTCAGTTCCCCATCATGTATGTATATTCATAAATTTCTAGAACAGGACATTCTCTTAATATAGTTATCATGTTAAGAGAAAGGAATTTGAAAAACCCTTCTCACAGTGACAGAATGAAATCCCCACCTAATGGGCTATCCACCGTTCACTTCGATATATTTATCTTATTCTAATCTATTAATTAATTTTATTAGCGTAAATTTCGTTGTTTAGTTTTCATGCTACTATTTCCAATGCAACAATCCTCAAAATGCATATTTATATGGAAAATTTTCAATTTTGTATGTTGATAAAATATTAAATAACGAATAGCTTGCGAAATTTTCCTATAAGAATATTTGTAAATAATCATGTTCATACAAGTATCATAAATGATATTTTGAAGGTGTCTGATATATTTATGATCCTGAAAATGGCAGTTTATGCTCAATTTTGTATTCTTCTGCCATTTTAAGAGGATCGTAAGTTCCAAATAACTTACGAATTTCTTAAATTAGAAAATTCATACTCTATGCTATACATGTCAGTATCCTAAATAATATTTGAAAAGTGGTCTGACACCTTTACGATGAAAATATCCCTCAAGATTGACGCTTGTGGGAAATTTTGCCCTTTTCTGCCATGTTAAGAAATTCGTAAATTTCTAATAACTTACGAAATTTTTATATTGGAAAATTCATAGTCAGTGATATCCATGCCAGTATCCTAAATAATATTTCAAAAGTAGTCTGACATCTTTACGGTGAAAATATCTCTAAAAATTGACGTTTATGTGAAATTTTGCCCTATTCTGCCATGTTAAGAAATTCGTAAATTTCCAATAACTTGCGAAATTTTCAAAGTAGCATATTTATAGTTACCGATGTTCATTCCGGCATCAAAACTGATATTTTAAAACTGGTCTGACATTTTTACAGTAAAAAGCTTCCAACTAATGTACATTTAAGTGCAATTTTGTCCTGTTCTCCCATGTTAAGAAAATCGTACATTTCTAATAACTTACGAAGTTTTTTAATTCGAATGTTGAAAATGAATAGTGTTCTTGCCAGTATCGAAAGTAATATTTTAAATTTGGTCTGACCTCTCTGCGATCATTTGTTCGTGAGATATCGTGTAAACAGACTAACAAACTAACGGACTAACACACTACGGGCTAACAGACACCCTACAGACAGACACCATACACATTTTGTCATTTTCGGATTCCTCACACCTGAAAATGCGTAAAAAAGTCAAAAAACCGAGGTCGAAAAATTTCACGATTACATAAGTTCCCCAACCTATAGTATGATGGGGAACTAAAAATTCAAAAATTTGCATTGCTTTCTATCCACAAACAAAGAATTCGGATTGGCGATTCTTTGGTGACAGCTTCGCCAAGTGGTTTGCAGAGATATCAGATTTGGCAACTAAGAGTCGTCCACGCTAGTTTTAAACCCCATTAATTCGACCGCAGCTATCGTTAAGTGAACACGTGAAAAGTTTGTGCTCCCTCCGCCTCTCTTTCTCTCTCTCTCGCTCTCTCCGCCAGTTATCCTTAGCAATTCTCTGAAAATTCTTTCTTTTTTTTTTTTTTTTTTTTTTTTTTTTATTATTATTATTATTATTATTATTAAATACTGGAAACTATCGATTTGCTCCTAGATGACTCTAAATTATTCAATAAAAGTTTTCCAGTTATTTCTGTAATAACTATGAACTCTGTGTTATTTACGGCTACGCAAAGTAATTTACACTATGCATGGTCACGGGCAAAGGATGAAATCTTCATTATACTAGAAGAAAGTGGAATAAGTGAAAGGCGAATTACTAAAATATCCGGAGGTCTAAAACTGTTGTTCATAAGATTTTCGCAGATTCATGTAGATATGGTAAATGTATACATATATAGGTGGCATGCCTTCAAAACTACCAACCAGAATGAAAAAATGTTATGATAATGGCGCTGTAAAAGACAATGCATGTTCATTATCAATAAAATCGGCTATAAAGCTTCAAGTGTCGGCTAGAACTGCTAGAAATGCCCTGAATCGTGCGGAAAACATGAAATATTTAAAATTAAAAATCAAACCTAAGTTTGAAACATGATACATTGAAACAAGATTGAAATTTGCAACATCAAATGTTTTAAAACTCGATTTTTGGCGAAAAATAGTGTTCACAGATGCACAGAAATTTAACCGAGATGAATCTAATGGTTTACGCAACTATTGGCATGATTTAAGACAGGATCCTACGTAGTTTTGAAAGCAAGCGTGAGGAGGACGATCTGTCATGATATGGGTAGGTTACTGTGCTCGAGGTAAAACTAATATTGTGTTCACTAAAGGTAATATAAACTCTTTTAATAATCAAGATATACTGCCTAATAATTTTGTTCCATTAAAAGATGAGCTTATGGCTGAAAATCGGATTTTGTCGCAAGATAATGCGCCTGAGCACCATTTGTTTCAACCATTTCTTTCCTAACTGAAAATATTGTAAGTTTTATGGAATTTCTGGGCTTGAACCCCATAGAAAACATGTAAGGTAACCTTACCGCAAGGTATATGAAAATGTTAAACAATACAGTACAACGCAAAAGTTTAGACAATGGCGTTATTCATCTTTAAAATTTAGAATTATGACGTCAGAATTACAAAAACCTGTATATATATTTAAAATATGTTTTAAAATGGTATAATCAAACGACAGTCGTTTGATTTCCTATAATTTAAATTTTTTTGATAAAAATAAAAATTTGCTTGACGCGATTTGCTTTGCTTTAGATACGATTATGAGTTTCTGTGAATATTTGCTGGCATATGCAAATTTAAAATCGATGATGTCACATATTTTGAGTACTTAAGTTTTGCAAACGATAACGCTTCGTAGTCGACATGCCGCGAGCTAAAAAAAATTCAAGGGAATGAGGTTTCAATGATTTGGCAGTTGAAAGCTGATGGAAAGCTGATGGAAAGCGCGTTTCAGAAATTTTGGCTATTATTTATAGATCTAAGAAAATTATTCATCGAGTTTTACCGCGTGGTTGTGAATATAAAGCAAAATGTAGACCTGGGAGGCCACGTGTAAGAAATATACAAGAGGATCACCTGATACAAAGACTAGCGATTACCCAACAAAGGAGTGTACGTGGAGTTTTAAAGGTCATCGGGACCCTCTGTATCAAAAGATACGATTCGTAGACGAATTGTGGAAAAAGGAACAAGAGTTTACAGCAAAATGTAAAAGAAAGCAGCTCTGAAGCCACATCATAAGTTACAAAGAATGTTCTGGGCTCGAAAGCATATGTCATATGCACAGAAATGGCAATCAGTCATAATTAGGGATGAAAAAAGTAGAATCTAGATGATCCAGATGTCTGGCCATCGTATTCGCATGATTGCGGAAGGAACCTCTAGATTTTTTCAGTCGCAGATAAGGAGGGGGCTCGGTGATGATTTGGACAGCCATGTGCTATAATGGACAAGTATCTCTGACTTTTACCAGTGATCGTCAAATATCACAGCATTATACAAAGACATTAGAAAAGAACTTAATGCCATTTGCTGAGCTTCTAGGTGGCCCTCACTTGCAATATCAACAAGACAATGTTTCGATTCACACTGCAAACAATACAAAATCTTGGTTTAATTCTCATAATATAAGAGTTCTCGACTGGCCAGCAGGTAACACAGATCTTAACCCTACAGAGAATCTTTGGTGCATCATGTCTCGCAAAGTTTATAGCAATGGTAGACAACACTTTTCTGTACATAACTCAAGACATCTATTGTGAATGCATAGTACGACATCGGTCCCCAAACTATGCAAAATTTAGTTTCTTCGGTGGAATCTCGTATTTATGAAGTAATACAAAAGCACGGATGCACAATTAGGTTTTAAAATTTGTTTATTTAGATTTTATTTAGTTTTTGTCTAAACTTTTGAGACAGTATTATATTTTTGTTACCATTTAATTACTTGCAATATGTACAGTACTACTTTTCATTGTTATAAATATTGTTTATATGTACAGCACATTACATTCAAGCTATGATAGGAAAATTGATTAAATATTTTTCAAAATCTCCATGAATTTCTTCATTGTCTAAACTTTTGCTTCGCACTCTACTATTCGGTTTCTGAGCTCAAATCAGTTATTTCAAAGCATGGGATTAAATATCGATTCTAACATGCAAAAATCTAGCAAATTTCTTCCAGAATCGTCTTTTAGAAGAATTTCGTGTGAAAGAAAAACACATGAAGTACTAAAAATTGGAATGCAATACTTTTAATTAATGTTTAATTTTGTGGTCTTAAAGTTTTTTCCACCCTTTAATGTTGTGAAAAAAATTTATTTGCATATATATATAGTTACAACTATTCTTTTATAGAACTAATTGAAAATTTATTCTTTTTCATTCTGTTTATAGTATTTGATGTTTCTTTTTTTCACTAAAATTAAAATTTTTGCAATGTCACATGTGGTCTTAAAGTTTTTTCCACCATTGTATATATATATACATATACATATACTATTAAATTAAATAAATAATATTTATAAAAGATATTATAAAATATTTGAATAATTATCTTACATTTTGTTTAGTTAAAATTATCCAAAGAGGGATAATTTTATAAAGATTTTGTGTCAAGTTATAGAGTCTCAAAATTTATAGAAATGAGATTTTTAAGTTGATATGTAAAAGTAATACGACTGACAAAAATATCGGACTTATGCTGGAACTCAATCGGATAATAAAATATCTTCAAACATTTTATATGCATTTTTAGATAAAATAAACGTAACGTGGCAGGAAAAGATTCGTGTCATTTCCAATAATGCTTGCATGTATTCTCAATGGATTCCACTGTCATATTTGGTTTTCAGATATATGTGAAAAGAAATTGGCTCCATTTTAAAATATATCAAATTGTAGAAAAATGAGTTATTTTCTGTTATTTTTGCTTTCATCGAATGGTAGTGTATTTTTTAAATGCCACCTAAATTTGCATCTCTCTCTCTCTCTGTATATATATATATAGATAGATAGATAGAGAGAGAGAGAGAGAGAGAGAGAGAGAGAGAGGGGGGGGAGAGGGGGAGAGACAGAGATCACGTTAAGTTTTTACTTTCTTCCATATTCAATAGAAGAAAGTATTGGATTCGAAAAAAAAATTCGACTTCCGGTTTTCGACGGATTTATAATTTCTGAGAGGTCTAGAATAAAATTTGACCATTTTTAGAAAATGTCTGTCTGTCCGTCTGTGTGTGTGACAAACGTTTTGTGACGACTATATCTCCGGAACCACTGCTCAGAATTGTATATAAAATTGTATGCAGATGCACTTTGACCTAAATTAGTGCCTATCAACTGTTGGTGCGCTCCGCTCAGCAGGTGGCGCTCTTATACACTGATTTTCGCAATTTAAGGGGAGGCTATATCTCAGGTTCTATTACGTATAATCAAACAAAACTTGATATTTGAGAAGGTCATTATTAGATATTATGCTGATTCAACTATAATGCTTATCGGCCAACAGGTGTCGCTGGTATACAGTGATTTCCTCAATTTAAAGAAAAGCTATATCTCAGGATCTACTGCGTAGAATCACATATAAATTTTTGTGTATATGCACCTTGGCATTAGTGCTTGACAACTTTTGGTGTCAACTTCTCAATAGGTGGCGCTACTATACAGCGTTTTCTGCAATTTCTGCTTATTATAACTATTTGATCCTTTTCGACTGTAATATAGAATGTTTACAGACTACTTTAAAAATATTTTTAAAGCACTGATGATTATTTGAAAAAGAAAAAAAAATAATAACACATATACTCGATTGAAAAGCCGAATAATACGCTTTATCAAAAATTAAATAGAATAAGCTTTTGGATAGTTAAATTCAGTAGATAAGAAAAAATATCAATTTATATTAAAGTAATATAAAATTTTATTGGTAATTTTGCTCATAGCGTATGTGTTTAATTTTAAAAGCCGTTTTCATCTTTATAATCACGATAGTTTTTTTTTCTGAAATAGAATATATTATTATAGAGGAGTAATTGTTAAAACGTTTAGAAAATGTATCCTAATTTTTTATGAAGACATTTAATCCAAGTAAATTAAAGTTAATTTAATCGAAGTTTTAAATTAAATAGTGTTTTAAAACTTATATGTTGTTCTCATCACAAAATTATTCTACATAATTCTGTATTATAGCGTTACATACCAGTTAACATTCACAAGAATATAATCCACATAACTTTTCACAATAAGTATTTCACATATGCAGTTTTCTGTAATATTATCAAAATGATACTAAAATTCATCATTTGATACTTTTAAACCGGAAAATCTGAAAACAAACAATTTCATCTATAGCTAGATATATACCACAATAAGAATTATCAATGTTTTGCAAGTTATATATGTATATATGTTATATATTAAATTCATGCGGTTGTATCAATTAACTTTCTATCGAAAACTATCGGCTGCTAAAAAACCATAAAAAAATATTGGATATAAATAAATTATATTGTGGGGTAACTCTAGATAAGATAGCCACAGAGTATAAATCACCAGTTGAAATATTTTCAAAACGTGATCATTGATGGCTACATAAACATTGTTCATAGGAAGTAATTCAGCGAGATTATTCATTGGGACGTGAAGCTATGTTTTTCATTTGTAAAAAGTAAATGGAATTTTAATGTTTATTTAATTTAGTGGATAAAATTTTTTTCGAGTTAGGTTTCGAGAAGGTTTTGTAATATATACTTTAATTTTTTTCAATAACCATGTGGCCTTTTAAGACACATACGAGGTGTGGCAGTGAAATAACGAGACTATTGCTGCGAAACTTTTTATTTTAAATTTATACATATTTAGTTATTATCACCTTCAATATACACCCCTCCTCTATCCCTACAACAATCCATGCGAATTTTCCATTGTTCGAAACAGTGCTGGAAGACTTGTTCTGTGAGCTCCTGCATGAGGCATGCCGCTTTTTCTTTCAAAGCTTCAACTGACTCAAATCTTGCTCCTTTTAATACAGATTTAACTTTGAGAAACAGATAAAAGCCACATGGGGCCAGGCCAGGGGAATACGGCGGATGGTCTAAAACTGGGGTACTGTACTTGGCTAGAAACGTTTTGACAGACGATGCAGTGTGAGCTGGCGCGTTGTCTTGATGGAGAACCCATAACTTGTTCTTCCACAGTTCGTGTCATTTTTTCCTTACTCTTTCACGGAGATGAGCAAGCACCTCCAGATAGTAATGGTAGTCAGATTGAACTAGATTAGCGACTTTTTCGATATTTTCATCCGTTTTTCGATATTTTCCGTTTCGATATTTTCATCCGGCGACCCGGGCAGTCATCATCTCCAACATCTTCTTGGCCATCTTGGAAACGCTTGAACCACTCAAAAAATCATACACGCGATAAACACTCGTTGTCATAAACTTGTTTTAATAAAAGATAACTTTCACAAGCAGTTTTACCAAGTTTCACGTGAAATTTTAGATCAATTCGTTACTCTACTTTTATACTTATCATGTTTTCGGCAAAACGAAGCAAACCCCTCTTACACAACCGAAGGTTAAGGACAGACTGGTTTCTCTACAAACACGGGAGGCGCAGCAATCGAAAGAGAAAGCATTACTCTGCACAGCTGTCGGTCGTTCGGACTTGGCGCATATGTAGTTCATCTGTAGCAGTAATAGTCTCGTTATTTAAAAGCCACACCTCGTATATAATCCAGTTTTTGCTTCGTAGTCTAAAGCAATGACCTACAATAGCTGGAGACGCTCCAAGTAGATATCTGTCTTTCTATTTCAGGAGAAACCATTACCTCAATTTGAGGAGAAATGGCTACCTTTAAAACATTAAAAACGCATAATGTACCATCACCAACATAAATACTTTAAAATATTGCACCAGTTCTTGATGTAACTGTGACAAAAAACAATCAGAAAATCAAACTATTGTTATAAAAAATGTCTAAACCATATGTTAACTAACAGGTAGCTATATTTTTATATCACCAGAAAATATTGAAGAATCTGAAAAACTTTCATTCCAGAAACAGATAAAGTTAATAAAAAAGATTAAAACCGTAAAAATTCTAAAATAAAAGGGAGGAAGAAAAAAAAGCACGACACTTCTAGCAGCGTAAAACATAAAATATATTTGAAACTCACAGATTCTATGGGTAGAATAGAATTTCATGAGAATCATCAAGTTGATTGTGGATGAAAATACAAAACCACAACCAAAAGGAATGACTGGATAAAATGCCTGAATTGATTCTATGAAATTATCAAGACATTTTCTAAAAGTGCTGTAAAATTTTACGAAAAATGAAGGATTGAAATTATGCTTCAATTTGTCTTATTTCGATTTTTATTCACCCATTTTTCGTGATGTAATTGATTATATTTAATGTGTTATTATTTGTCATATTAACCCACTTTTTCTTTTTGTATTAGATGACCATATCTCCTCCGCTTGAAGACGAGGTGGCCATCTGCCATTTTAATTTCAAATTATGTCTCATCAATTTTTCGTTCTCAAAATTTAATTAATTTTTGTCCAAAACAAGATGAGTATAGGTATAAGAATTTTAAATATACATAAATAATTCTTGTATTTACAGTCTATGATTTTTTTCCAATCTATAAAAACTATGGTCATCTCTCTTAAAGTTACGCTAAATGAAATATGGTGTAATTTCATATGAGGGTACTTAAGATAAAGATGTTCAGAACACTATGTTATGCGTGGTTGATTATTATTATTTTTTTCTTAATGTATACCAATATTGTATAAGCATAGTATTTCGTAGTAGCCATCTCACATAAATTGGCTAGTGCAATTATATATTAAATAAGCTAAGATACAGAATTACTGATAATTAGTAAATTTAAGTCATAGTAGTGCCATCTATCAGTTTTTATGTACACAAATAAAACCAGAATGGACTTTTATATCATCAAACTTAAATACAAAATTTGGTACACTTATGCACTATAGACTTTGAGCATAATTTCCCATCAATGGAGGAAAGTATAAAATAATAATGTCATCAATAAACAGCCGATAATAACCGAAATCCTCTTAGTTTCTCCTAATAATCAATGTAGAATATTTTTAATACTTTTGTAAAAGTAACTTAACAACTTCTCAACATTATGAAGTTTTAAGAAAATATTTATCATGTTTTAACTTTTGTATTTATCTAATAACACTTAAAAGAAATGAAATTAACTATTTGCAACTAATTTTGCTGTGCAGAATTAAAAAATAATAGTGAAAAATTTGTAACACGTACAGTTTTTTTGTTATGATTATTTAATCTGTAGTGGAAGCAATGTACCAAAGTCTTTAGAAGACATGCATTATTATTATGAATATTATTAATTTAGCATGGAATATTGTTAATATGGAGATAATATACATATTGTAGACTAAGTAGAACATAAAAACATGGAAAATAAGTTACATGATTGAATTGTTATTATTTGTTATTTTAAAACCAAAATACAAAAAATAGGCTTTTTACATCTTGTGTTAAATGTCTACCTTGTGATTTTAATATGAATAGTTTACAAATACAGCAAAACTTATCGGGTACGGTTTTACAAGTTCTACACTGAAAACATACCATTTTGAACATGAAACTTTAAGTATAAAACAGCACAATCATACTTAACAAAGAATATCTGTTAACTAGAATACCAGAAAAAAAAAACAGATAAGGTACGTATACAGGGTTTCCAAACAGGGGTTGCCAGAAGAGGGGATGGACAGAAAGCAGGGTTGATAGCATGAAAGTTTACCATGTGTGATACAGTCGGCAGCAAAAGTATCTTAGCATTAGCAATAATCCCTGTTTAAAAAAAGTACAATTAATACTGCTTTGTTAAATAAATCATTATCGAGTCATGTTCTTAGTCAGTCTAAGAACATGATTCGACAAGGATTTATTTAACAAAATAGTATTAAATGTACTTTTTTGAAATCGAAATTATTGACTATTGCTCGGATACTTTTGCTGTCGGCTGTATTGTAAAATCATAAAAAAAAATTGTGAATTTTGCCATTTTCTGATACTTTAACAAAAAAATGGAACAAACATGGTTGCCGGGACTCGGGGTTTCCAGGACTCTGGTTTGCCAGCAGGAAGAGTTACCACCTGTGATACTGTGAAAATGATAAAAAAAATCGTGAGATGCCATTTTCTGATACTCAAACATAAAAATGTGACGTGGTGGGAGTTTTTTACTTGTAGATATATAAATAAAAATTGGAATAATTAATAATAATAATAATTTGACCGTTGTTACCGAGCCACTGTAGACCAGTGTAATTTACGATCCTAAACGATCTAAAATTTTTAAGGATACATATTTTCCTTATATGTACCTAAACTTACTTTTTTCATTATGAGCTTAAATATATATATATATATATATATATATATATATATATATATATATATATATATATATATATATACCGTGTGTCCCATACGTTTGTTGTCCTTTTAAAAATTCATAAAAATAAAAGAAATTGATAGAATTGAACACTGTTTGCGAAAATATTATTCTCGTGAAAGGGGGGGGGTTGTTTGGTAAAGAAAAATAATAGTGAAAATTTTCGCTGATAGGTGGCGTTTCATGGACATGTAACGACAAACATGCATGTCCTATAAATTGCAAGGTTTTGCAAATTTATTACTTCATTTCTTATTTTCCTCTCCTACTTATGCATACATTAAATTTTAATTGCTGACTTGGTTAATAAAGTGTTATTGGTGAAGATGTTTCTGTTTCAACAAAGATTCGCCGACTGAAGCTGCAATTAAAGGTGTTGTAACTTGTTTCCAAACTGTAGTTTGTGGTGATGGTGGACACAAAGAATAGTAATTATATTATTTTAAATATTTACCTGTAAATAGATACAATTTGTCCTGAAAATGTGGGATATATTCACGTACAGCGCCTTCTATCAACGAAAATTTTAACTTTTTTTTCCTTTACCAAAAAAATTCTCTTTCACGAGAGTAGCTTTTTCGCAAACTGCGTAAAATTCTACGAATTGCATCAACTTTTATGAATTTTTAAAATATCTACAGACTTATGTGATACCCGGTATGTATGTATACATATAGTATATGTATATATATATATATACATATTGCCTAATACAAAAATCAATAATATAAAAATAATTGCATGTTTCCCCTTCATAAAAAAGAAATTGCTTTATTGTATATTCATTGAACTCATAATCTCGTCACATAATCCTGTTACAAGCTTGTGTTAAGAAGTCTTATTCTGATGTATGTAAACCTTAATTTTCTTGATAATTTGATAAGAATTTCAAAATCAGATATGAAAGGACTTATTTAATTTCAAAAATGAAGTTTTGAGCAGAGAGTAAGTGATAATCTGAAAAAACAAAAAAGAAAAAAAAAAAGAAAAAAAAAAAAAGTCTTTTTAAAGCGCACTTTGTTTTAGAACCAAACTTATATTTAAATCAGATTCTTATACGAAATTGAAAAATAAGACATATATAACTGTGATAATGTTCAGCTACGTGAGAAAAATCACTTAAAGTAAGATTAAAATTCCTTATTCTATCATTATATAAAATTAAAAAAATATATAAATCTGTATTTTTACAGATTTACATATTTTTAAATTATAAATAATATTCCAGAGTCATTATATTTTATTTTTGTAAAATACTATTCAAAAGATTTCCTCTATTCATATAAGAATTATTTCAATAATATTTGATTAATATTAATGCTAATAACATATTCTAATAATTGTTAATTCTAATTACAACATTCTAATAACATATTATTCTGAGGATTTCCTCGATTCATATATGACCCTTTTATAATTTAAAAAATATATATCTAATAACATCTGTTATGTTATGCTATAGTAAATAAATAAAAAAATAAATAAATTCTAAGGTTAAAAAAAATTACATTAAAAAAAATTATTATTTCGAGTAAAAATATAATTCCAAAATTTCAAGGAAAATCTTCCAATGGCCAATTAAAAAGCAAAAACTACAATTTTATCTAATTCGTTTTTCATCATTTATATATAAGAAAAAATGTTTAACTTATATTTTTAAAAGAATAATTTTATTAATAAATTATATCTTGCATCAAACTGAGAAATATACAAAAGACGTTTGAGAAAATGTGATTTTATTTATTTATTTAGTTATTTTTTATTGTCGAGATATATATATTTTTTACAAAAGTTAATATTCGTCTTGTTTACCTGAATTTATATGCATTTATATGAAGGTAAAATTATTATTAACTGTTAACTTTATTTCCATATTACTCCTAAATATATGGACGCTTAATAACAATACCACTTAAAAAAAAAAAAAAAAAAAAAACGTATAGCTCGACGTCTTTTTACGTACGTTATTGAAACTGAAAATAAAATTAATGAAAACAATATATATTTGAACGCAATATTTGAATAAATAGATTAAAATTATATCAATATATTTGTAATCCCCCTATCATACTATACACTTTTAAAAATGTAGTGCTCAAAAATGAGTAAATAAATATTGCGACTGATTTCGTAATATGTATTTTTTTTTTTTTTTTTTTTTTTTTTTTTAAGGAAACATGCTTGTCTCATTTGTAAAACATTATATTTTTTCATATTATTATATCTTCACTTCATAATTTATCATAAACTTGAAAGTAATTTATTACAAATTTTTACAGATGGCGTTCAAATACAAAATTTATTCCCTCAAATCTCCAGAATTATATTTCGTGGCGTTTTCATACTGGTGTGCAGAAGAATGCATCAATGGCTATCTATGTTTGGTATATTAGGATTCACTATAGTCGATGCCAATTTTTGAGCAAGTTAATATACTCAATAATAAGTATATGAGATTTTTAAATTTGAATATACTTTCATTGAAGCAATTTTAAGTATATAACATACACAAATGTGACACAATTTTACTCATATTTGAGTATTTTTGCTCCTTTATTTTCTTCAGTATAGGTATGACGAACTTAGGTAACCGTGAAAATTTTCAAACTCTGAATTTTGGATTTTTTACACGTTTGAGGCATGAGAAACCCGAAAAGTAGAAAATCGACGTGGATTCCGTCTGAAGAGTGCCAATTAATCTGTTAGTATGTTAGTTTACTCGTTTGTTAGTTTATTAGTGGGCTTGCTTGTTAGTTTGTTACTATGCGTACACAGTGACTCAAGAAAAAATGGTCGTATAGAGGTCGGACCTGTTTTTGAATCATAGCTTGTGACACAAGAAAGGAACTTATCAAAGAACTAAAATTATAATTTAAAAATTTCGTAAATTATACGAAATTTAACATTTTCCTGATACGGGGTAATATATGGCAAATCTTCTCTTAATCTTACATTAAAAGGAATATTTTTATTTTAAATATATCAGACCCACTTTAAAATACCATTTAAGAAACTGGAAAAAACACCAACAATGAAAATTGTCCTTTGAAAATTTCGTAAATTATTTGAAACTTACAAATTTCTTAACATGGTAGAATAGTGAAACATTTCGCAATGAAAAATGTCCCGTTTGAGAGATAATTTCATCGGAAAGATATCAACTCACTTTTAAAATATCAGTTATGATACTAGTTAGAACGTCAATGAGACTGTGAATATTTCACTTTGAAAATTTTGTAAATTATTCGAAAATTAAGTTTTTCTTAACGTAGTAGAAAGGAACATGCTTACACAAAACTTGCATTATGGGGATCATTCCATTAGAAAGTGTACAATATATTATTAAAACGAAAGTACGAAGCTAATAAGATTAATTACTAAATTAACTAACGGTTAATTACTAAACCCTAATAAGATTAATTACTAAATTTAGAAAAGTAAAAGTGTAAAAAATGAAAGTGAGTGCCATTTTAGAAGGGATATTTCACTCTATGACCCGGTCGAGCGAATTTACTTCCCTTAGCATGAATATAATATGTCAGTATGGTTCAAAACCTTTTTTTCAAATTTATAATTTCTAAAATTTTGATCTTAGATGTACTTAACATATTACTAAGAGGTATAGTTGCCAACTTCGCAACTTTTGGCTACCGGAAAACTTTATTTATTTATTATTATTATTATTCTTATTATTTTACTTTATCAGTGAAAACCGTTGCAGTTAGTTCACTGGTTAAATAAAATAACTATTTCTATTATTTCCGTTAGCCGAAAGGTAAACAAAGTTGGCAATTAAACATAAAGAGTTCAAAAAAGCTACCGAATTTTTAACTTAAATTAAAACTTTCGGATTATTCAAATAAAGACATTTAATAAAATATTTTTATTCGATTTAAATAAATAATAATAAAATAATAATAATTATTATTATTAATATTATTATTATTATTACAAAATTATTACCTATTATAACGAAAAAATTATGTAAAGAATTTTAACGTTGTATTAAAAATTTTTTTTCCGAAATATGATGAAAAAAGTAAGGTGGTATAAACAACTTTTCTGTGTTGCGACATGTTCTCAGAGGTTAATGTATATACAGGGCAACATCTACGGTTGTTGGCAAAGTTTTGATTTTAGCTTATATTTTTTGATGAAATAGATATTATGCAAACATATGAATACCAATGGAAAGCTAGAACCATTAGCTAATGCTTCATTAATTAATTGTATTGATTCCGCCAAACAGAAAATAATTATTACCATATTTGTGAAATGACAATTTTTTGCCAAAAAAAAAAAAAAAAAAAAACTACCTGGTTGTGGGCGCACTTGAAAAATCCACTAAAAATGGGGAAATAATAAGAAAAGCCACCATAAATACAGAAAACAACAAAATTTATTCATTTTGTAAGGATTCAGTGGCTCAAATAACAGAAAATGACACCTTTCCAATTTTATTCGTCATCTTCTTCATACTTCAAATCAGAGGTATAATGCTTGTAAATAAAATAATTTTCATGTAATTTTCAAATGCACCAGACAATTATACTCGTTGCATTTGATTGAATTTGCTCTTGTTCGGCATTGCAGCAGGTGCTCCAAACAAATGATGCAGAAATCGACATCATCTCCAAATTGTGAATGTTCCTATTTTTAGCGCGCTGGGTCAGCAGTTTGACAGGTTCTGTTCCCTTACATTTTCTAGGCTTCTTCTGTAGGGACACAGAAGCTGCGAGGTGATCCATATTCTCAGGCAGTCGATTTTATGGATTTCGTACATACTAAGCAATCCTAAATGGCTTTAACCATCGCCTTGAAATGCATTTCTTTTGGATCGATTGACTTTTCCGGGATTGACATGGCTAAAAAAGCCTAAAAAAGCCTAAAAATACATAAAACACTAATGAAATATGTTATGTTGTCTTAAACGACCATATGTGACAATAAAATACACATGGGTGCTCACAACCGGTTACATGAAAGTGCCCACAACCGGGAATGACAACACTTTTATGATGACAGAAAAAAAACTATTTCCATTCTAAATTTTGTCTTAATTAGATATCTCATCGCAAAATATATTGAATATACTGCATGAATATATATTACATTCACATTTTTTAATTAATTCACTTTGATTTATCGCACATTGAAAAAATTCAGAAATTACTATTTTTTTTTTTTTTTTTTTTTTTTTTTTTAAACTCTGTTGCGATGCTTGCACTTAGTAAGCAAATGCCTCTATCCAATTCGGTGTTAGCGCAATAATTGTGTACTGTCACAATACATGTTTGACAATACAGAAATCCGCCACATTTACTTTTTGTTAAAAGGTGCGCTGGGCTGCCCACAACCGGAGAATGCCCATGACTAGAGATGTTCCCCTGTATATATAACTTTACACAGATGATAAAGATTTCGCGATACAGTAAAAAAACTATACACGAAAGATTAAAATCATTTTAAAATGAAAGAAATGTGTAATATAGTTTTCATAAAATTTATAAATAATATCCAAGAAGATTATTTTAAGCTACTTAACACATTTTTTGTTCCTTGAATCTACATTCAAAGTGTTACATTAACCTTAACTAACGAATAGTCATGACTTTTAAATTAATTATTTCCCCCTTAATGAACATAAATAAAAATGTTATTTTATACCTTAAGTATACAAATTCTTATTCAATGATTAAAAATATATATATATTTAAAATAAAATGTATATTATAAGCATTTATAATTAATCCTGAACGTAAATTTATTTAATTAAAGGCAATTTTACTTTTGAGAAAAAATGAGGGCTTCATTAAAACTGAAAGTATTCGATTACTGTGAAGATATCTTGTAGACGGAAATTAAAAGATAAGTATCTGATTTAATAAAGTAGTTCAGCTCTGAAATCCAACAAAACTGCTTTAATTAAAAATGAACATGCAAATGAGTGAGTTTAATTTTATTTAAAAAAAAAGAAGAAAAATCATCATCTTGATTGGGTTTTCGATGGCAATATCTGTTATGAGGAAAGTTTGACTTCGGAATTCCTTAAACACTGGAGAGGGAATTCAGTATATGGGCACATTAAGTAGGTTATAGATTGGTGTAGATTTATATGCAATTACAAAGATGTAAAACCATTCGCAAACTTTAAGTATTTGTACGATTAAAGTGAATAAGTGTAAGAAATACAAATAACAATAATAATAAATAAGAGGTAAATACATATTTATTATATGTTATATCAAGTGTATTGCAATCGTCATGCATTATTCAATACCACTTTATTCAAAAAGTATTTACTTTTTTTTTGTGATAGATTAATTTTACATAAATAAAGGATTGAATCCGTATTTTATCTTTTAAATAAAATATGGGTTTTATCAATGATTTCTCATTTAAATAAAACTTTTACAATGTAAGAGAAGTTCGCAAATACTATGAGTGATGCATAATTTCAACAACTAAATTACAATGTATTTTTGTTTTACTACTTGGTTTCAAAAACTTGGGGTACGGCGAATAACCTATCAATAAGTCTCCATATATAGATTCTTTTTTTTTTCTTTCGTAAGAACTATCATTATTAAAAATTATTAAAGAACTTTCTGAAGTGTTTTGGTATGGTATTTTATTTATAAAGAAGCTTCTAAATATTCTTTTTCTGTGTAGAAAAATATAAAACCTTAAAAGCTTATTTAATTTTTATTTCAACCAGAAAAAAAAAGTACTAATGTCAGCTGTTGTATTTTTTGTAGAATCTGATTCCAGGCAATGAAAGAAAAAAAAAAGTGCATCTCTAGTTTCTACGTTGTGAAACTTGTAATACTAGAAATATAGTAGAAAAAAAATTGAAAGTTTATATTTTTAATGACATTTATCGAAAGTTTCATATAATGTTTAAAATCAGTTTTTCTTTCTTTTTAGTACTTAAACGAAGTTTTCATTAACTATTATGAACATTTACAAATTATTAACTGCACACATATCTGTCTCATTTATTATTATTTTTTTTAATTAAAAATTTCTTCTAGTGTTAAATGTTTCTTAGTTTGTAAATTATGATGTGATAATCATTTTTAACATGGAAATGTATCATCAGATATATTATTGTGCAAATGTCCATTGATAAAAAAAATACTTTTTTATTGTTATACAGTAAATTGCTTATAGAATTTTGTATATATATTGTTTTGTAAACCTGTATTTTAATCATATTTTTGAATAGTTAAATTTTTTTTTTCTGTTTACTATAATTATTGTTTTGTCCAATACTCTTTTGTAATGTATGCTAATTTAAAACTTATAATTTATAAATATTTAGATACTAGCTGACCCGTCCGGCTTTGCACTGATGAACAAATTTTAGTTAAAGATGGATTGATATGTAAGAAATCAAGAAATATATCAGTTTATATGTTATAGTCAGGCAATATTATTAAGTGGAAAGTCAAAATATAATTTTACAATTATTTTTTTTAATTATTTGTTAAATGTTGGCAATTTTTACTTAATGCTATTTATTTATTTATTTATTTATTTCATAAAAAGAAACATTTCTTTACTCATGAATAAAAAATATTGAAAAATAAACCTATGACACGAAAATGTTTTTGATAAAATTGACGTCATAATAGCTTTAATTATTATTTATTTTTTCATTTCGCAAATATATTTAATTTTTTCCATAATTGTTTATTATTTTAATAATGTATATTAAAGGAGAAATCAATAATATGAAACAATATTCGTACAATATATACTATTACAGAATCTGGTGTGAAACAACCACACGACTTCCATTACCCACTATTACACGTAATATATACAATTTTTTGGAGATATTACTTGCATTTTTTGAGATTTTCGAGTAAGAGAAACTTGATACACGTATAAAGACACATATAACAGAGTTTGCATAGCGAGTTAAAAAATAAGGGAAAAAAAATAGATAGTTATTTTTTTAAACACGAATTTCCGAGATCTAAAACTGAACTACCTAATCAGGATGACCGTTAATATTCCTGTAATAAGCACGTAATACTTGAGAAAGGTTATCTAAATTGGATTAAAGAAAAAATTTTCAAGAATACGTTAGAGCCGTTTTTGAGATACCAACTTTTACCAAAACTTAACATACTCAATTATTGACCTAAAAACAATAATTACATACAAAAGGATATTTAATATGAAGTTAACATGGCGAGTTTGAAAAAAATCTGTACAGGCGTTTTTAAAGGAACGCACTTGCGAAGTCTGAAATTGAGCTGTTTATAGAGGACGCCTATCAATTTTCCTGAACTAAGCAACTTTTCAATCGAAAGGGCATCTAATATATTATTTATATAGCAACTTTGAAGAAAATCATTAGAGGTGTTTTTGAATATGGGCTTAGGGTCCCATTTCTGGTTTTCGATGACCCAATTCCGGTTTTTCAATTTTCACGAAAATTTGGAAAATTTTATCTGTACACCAGACTTGAATCACTTGTGAAGTTTAGTAGTTCTATTTTTATTAGTTTTGGAGATATGACAGCCAGAAGATTACACACACACGTGCACATATACACACACACTGACCAATTGCCAAAACCTATACAATACTTCCACTACCTACGGTAGTAGGGTAATTGAAGTAAACACATACATCTCGTATTTACTACGATAATATACAGATTTTCGTATTACGTTTTCGATCGCCAAATACAAAAATCGCCAATGACGATAGATATCAAATCTATGCTTTGTTTTTAATTAAAATATTGAAAATTTTAATTACAAATTTATTTTACCAAAATTTATTATAGCTTCTAGCACTTAGAGAGAGACAGTGTAACTTTTGATTATTGAAAGGGAAAAAAAAAAAAAAAAAAAAGCAATCGGCTTTTTAGTTCTAGCGATCGTTCTCTACATATGCATATAAACCTTTCTTTTTTTTATATTAGTATAGCTATAGAGCATAGGTATATTGAATAGGTTTCCAGTCAACATAATGTAACTCAAATAATTAAATGCTATTTACATTTCAGTAATGGCTGTATGCGCTATGTATATTGAGCTACTTGCCATAACTGTTAGTTGCTAAAAATAGTCGCCAAATAAATTTAAACATCTCAATACGCAAGCGAAGTATGACATCACTGACCGCCCGTGGATGCAAGAAAAAGATTTTCCATGTTAATCGCTCATTGGATTTTTTTTTTTTTTTTTTTTATTAAAATTCTAGAAGAATTATTTCCCGATTTTAATCCTCATATTTGGGTATAGATATGTATTAGTTATTGTATGCATGCGTCAGATTGAGTTATTTTGCTGTCAAATTGACAAAATTTTAATTTTAAATTTCAAAACTGTCACCCTTGGCGTTTTTTGTATTTGGCGATCAAAAACGTAATACGAAAATATACATGCCAGATGTATATTTTCGTAATATGTATTGTACGAAATATTGTTTCATATTATTCGTTACACTCTTAATGTAAGTTTTTAAAATAACCATGATTTTTGAAAGGAATTAAATTATATTCGCCAGATAATTTGGCGATATTTTTTTTTTTCTGCCAAGGATGACGGATATCAAATCTATTCCGCTGCAACATATTAGTATATTATATCAGATACTTTATTTAGACATTTGAAAACAAATTTGACTTCAAATTATGATAGAATATTTATCCTTTCCCTTTTAATTAGTTTATTAGTTGGATGTTTATTGTGTAGATATCATCCTTTGAAATGAAATGTTTATGTTTTCAATCGAATATGGAAATTTGCCATTTTTTTTCTAGAGTTTTGAAATTTAAAATTCCAATTTTATCAATTTTACAACAAAAACAATTTAATCTAACGGATGCACATGATAACTAATACATATCTATATCCAAATATGGGGATTAAAATGGGGAAATAATTTTCCTCGATCTTTATTATTTTTTTACAAAAAACCCAGTTCACTTTTTATATTATTGTTCGCGTGAAAATATATTTTATTATATGTCTAAAAATAAATTAATTCGTAAATCTTTTTGGCAACAATTATAAATTAAAATAAATAATATTAAAAAATAGAATTTCTTATTTTATTATATTTTATTTATTTATTTATTTTTAAATTCCAATTTCGTTTACACACATCAGTTTAAACCACGGAGTAATAAAGACTCCGTGGTTTAAACATTGATGCTTAGATATTATATCATATCATATCAAATTAAATTATTAGAAAAATAAACACTTTTAATTCTATAATGACGTCAGATTTAACGTGTAAGTTTAACAATTAAAAAAGCTTTATATGAATTTCAATTTAATGCACGTGCAAATATATTTCTTTTCTTTTCACGTCAAGATATTTTAAAAACGAAATGAATATGTAAATGTTTCTTTTATGTTGGCAGCAGCTAATTTTTTTAATATTTCATTATTTCCATTTCTATTACGGCTTCTATGGGGATTTTAATTAAAATTCTCAGATTTTAAACTAAAATTTATTTTATCAAAATTAAATATAGCCTATAACAATATGGCATACTGTAGCTTTCGGTCAGTGAAAGAAGTTTTTAAATCGGTTCAGTAGTTTCAGAGATTACCCTCCACAAACAAACAATTTTTTGCGCTTTATATAATGATATAGATATAGATTAATATCGCTGTTGCTGTTCAAATACGTTTTGAGAACATTACATTTCAGGAAATATATATATATATATATATATATATATATATATATATACGATAAAATCAATGTAAATTTTCTGATTTTTACATTATTTTTAATTTACATCATACTTTATTCAAAATAATTTCTCAAATACTCTCCTCATTTGATTATTATAAACATTACAAGTATCATATATTATATTGCAGACTAGTACATAACCCCGTCAAAAATGTCGGATTGTGAAATCAATGAACGTAGTGAATCAACGAAGGCATTGCCTGCTTTGCTGGGCACTATACTTAAAGGAAACTCTTTTATGTCGCTTTATAAACAAAATTAAAAAAAAAAAAAATCATGAAATTGTTAAAGAGCTCGCTTCCTTACCCTGCTGCCTTCTGCAGCAACCCACTCATTCGCAGACTTTCGGGTGTCTGTGACAATAGCTTACCAGTGGGCTTCCATTTGGGTGCTTATAAGATGACAGTTTCGAAACGGACAGTATCAAAAAAAAATTGAAGTAGCAATTATATATTTATACCCCAGTTACAGATGAACAACACGGCACGTAGTGTTCATAAAATTTTCTTTCACGTTATTTTCTATAATTATTTGATTTATTCGATCAACTATAAAATGACAACAATTTCACGCCAAATGTAATATTACAATATTCTATGATCGGCTACATCTATCGCATGAGACAATTAATTTTTTGTGGTTATAATAGTAGTTGAGTTAGTTAATAGTAGTTGGCGTAAATTGAAAAATAAATATGTAAATATGTAAATATGTAAATCTGATCATAGTACAGCCTTAACTGTAACAGCTCCACTTGTCGACTTTTGAATTTTTACCGCCATTTTAGACAAAAATACATAATTTATGTGAATATTTTTTCTCTTTCTTTCTTTTCTTTTTCCTTTCCTTTCATTTTTTCAATATTTTATGACTTATTTATATTTTTGATGCGCTAACTTGGCTTAAAGTGGCTTTTACAAAAGGAGAGTTCGTGGCAAAAAATGTCCGATCTATTTCAGCATCAACATTTTAAAATATTACCCAGGATTATCAAAGAATTAGCTTTCATGCGGAGCGCGATTCATCCGTGCCAAAAACGTTTAAACAAAACTATTTAAACAAAACAAAAAAGAAAAAAAATCTAAAATTGAAGTATATTAAAAAAGGTTATGGTTTTTTTTTTTTTTACTCCATTTTCATATTTTCATATGCATGAGTAAATTTAATCTACATAGTATTTCTCTAATGTGGTCAAGTTTCGATTATTATTATTATTACTATTATTATTTTTAGAAACGATACGACAGTGATTGAATAAAATACGCGAAGATAAAATATACTACATAAGCAACATTTAAGCACGCGGACATAGTTCAGTGATCTATTAAAAAATGACGACATTTGTACGATGAGATCATTTTATAAAAGAAATGTATTTTTAAAGGTTGCATTTTTAATGATATAATCCCCATATGAACTTTTGTCATGAATTGACTAAAAAACGCAATAATAAATAATATAATCAAAATAGGTACTAAGTTTTTTAACACAAAATTATGCCAAAATAAATAAATAAAATTGTATCGCCAACATGGTGAAAAAAATTTAAAAATCGTCATGAGGGTCTTATACTAAATCTGTCCAGTCTCACGAAGTATGTAAATTAGGCCGTTAAACATGAATTTTATTTTTAAGTCTTTCGTGAATGATATTGGTTTGATAATCATTTCATCTCAGAATGTCAATTTGTTTCTAATAATAATTTGGCTTCTGAGGAATTAAAATTGATCGGGAAATTTGGCTTAAGGTTTATGAGTTTAAAATTTTAAAGATAAATAAGAAAAGAAATAAAGTGCGAAAGTTTCGCAAGGGTTTGCTATTATTTTATAATTTTTTATTTTTTACATGAAATCATATTTCATTTTATGTTTAAAAAAATAAATAAATAAATGACTGGTAAATTTTTTTGGCAACAATTATAAATTTAAATGTCCAAATTTGAAGTTTTTGCCAGGTTATTATTTTTATATTTTAATTAATTTTAAAAAATCTAATCAAACTTCGCTAAAAATAAGGTACGAAATGAAAGGGGCTTTTTGTGAATCCGTCGGACTAAATATCTTATCAATCGGACAATTAGATTTTTTTTAAATTAACTAAAGTAGGGAAATTAGGTCGCAACTTGCTATATAGATGAGTACGAACCGGAATCGTCAACTCTCTTGCAAACTATACACATAAAGATTATACGTATATATTAAATTTCAAAGTTACAAATAATAATTTATCCTTTGATTGTTATCAGTCCCATCTAAAATCGGTTCAGTGAGTAAATAGTTTTAGAACCTTGCAAACAAGATAGCAGTATTATTATTATTGACAAACTTGCAATACACAAATATTTAACAGCGTGATAGTTTAATTACTGAACAAACGAATACCCATCAAGAAGAGATATATTTAGTTTATTACTTTTTGTTTCAATAATATAAGTGTGGCAAAATTTGTTATATAATGTTAATTAATATCTCAAAGTATAAATTTCGTGTACATATTAGATTCTTATATTCTTGAAATTACAGAAATGGAAAAGGGTTTTTAACTGCTTTACCGGAAAATATATGAAGCAAATATAAAGCATTTTTAAGTTCTAAAACAAGTGTTACGGGGTTTTATATCGAGATTTTATAGTTTACACATAAAAATATCTGAATAATATCTTTTTAAAAAATTGTTAATTAGAAACAAAAATCATAAATAAAAATAAAAATTTAAAAGTGACAAAATGGATCTAAAAATAGGTATAATGTACGTGTAGGGGTTCGGTTCGACTAATTATCCTAGATTTCTAAGCCTGGGTGGAATGCATCCCATACTTATCTTTGTAAGTAGTCTCCGTCTGTATTCATGCAAGCTTTGGTGAAGACATCGGAAAACTCTGAAAGGCTAGGTAAAAAAACGCGGCATAGGATCTAACATGATATCACCCTTCATCATGTTTGAAATTAATACTTATCTGCTACCGGTGGAGGAAACTCATAATCATGTCGTTACCTTGATAGTGTAACAAAGTAAATAAAACAAAAAAATGGAGACATAAAATTAAAAATAAATAAATAAATAAATAAGATGAAACACAAGCAAACTTTCAAACTTTTAAAAAGCAAATCATATTCTCGAGATATTTCACAGTTAGATTTAAATTTGTGAAATGTTTGGAAAATAAAATCATTTCTTTTTGATATAACATAAATTTTCATTTTTATAAATATTTCACTTTCTTTTTTGTTTTTTTTTTCCAAAATCACATGTTAATGATTTCTTTGTCAGCGCTAAAAAATGTTTATATATAATATTTTAATTCATGCTGTCTCACTTTTCTTCTCAATCTAGTTTCTTTTTGGAATTGAAAAAAAAAAAATAAAATAAATAAATAAAATAAAATAACAATAATAATATTAATAACAATAACAATAATAATAATAATAATAATAATAATAATAATAAATTGCGTTTTTCAAGTATATTAATTGAATGCTTTAATATTGATAATTCTCAAAACTGTTCAACTTCTTTTTATGTGAAACGATAAAACTTTAGATCTGTTAAATCCTCTTCTCATAAAATTGCAGTTTTCCGTACCTAGTACATGGTGTTATATACCACTTTAATAAGGAATGCATTCATATTATACTATAAAAGCGCTTCAAAAAACACTACACAAAAACCTATTACTTTCTTATGTTCTAACCACAAAATCGATCACGTATTTTTATTTATTTTTTTATTTTTTTAACTTGTTGTCCCTTTTCTTAAGGGTCCATGGTAGTCAGGTACCCTCCCTTTCTCATTCCCCAAGTAATCCAATGGAGTTTTTGTTGATTTCTATTATGAGGATATCTCGTTTAAAAACAAATTGTTTGAATTCTGTTTTTTTAATTCCACTTTTCAAACATGTCGCCCTTTTTCTGAGTGAGCAATAAATAAATAAATAAATAAATAAATAAATAAATAAATAAATAAATATTTTATATCATTAAGTACAGAGTTAAGTGTATAATTTTTAATCTCGAAAAGAAGTATTTGACTTTTTTTTTTTCTTTTAATTATTCCTAAGGTAAAAGCGTGCATGTTCAAGGAGTGGAATTCAAAAAACAGAATTCGAAACATTTCATTTTTTAATTAGATATCTCAGAAATACAAAGTAACAAAAACTTCATCTGATTAAATGAAGAAGAAGAAAGGAAGCTATCTGGCAACCCTTAAATTTACATGTGTTGTGTATTGCTTTCAGAACTGTAAATTAATTTATGTTGCTGATGCGGGCGTTCTCTTGATATTCAGGTTGTTGAACATAAACTAACTTATGGGATTGGTGACTATTATTTAAAATTATTTAGTCAGGCATCTAAATCCCAAAACTTTGGTGACTTTAAGAATACATGCATGTATAAAAGTTTTCCATCTATAATAACTATCATTCCTGTTTTATTTTTTGTATGGCTGATATTAAAACATACTACCAATTCCAATAAAAGATGAATGTTGTGTACAAGCATATTACAAAGTTTTATTCTGAAAACCTTAACTGAAGAAATTTAAATTTTCGTATGTTTTGAAATTGATACTGAGGAAAAATTGCGACACAACTTGAAGCTTTTTTTCATGTTTGTATATTTATCTTTTTATTTATATTATTTAACTTTTTTAATTATTTCTTATCTTTTATCATTCGACACTTTAAAATTATGTACAAAAGCCATCAATTTATGTATTTAATCTGATTTGTTCAGAATGACTATCTATCCACTGAATAAAAGAATATTTAATAAAATTGTTTTCAACACACATAGCACACAGATACTAATTGGATCTTTAAAATAGAGAGCAGTTTGTGATTTCTATCTGTATACTATTAATATGGTAGTTACTATTAACCTACTACAGACGGTTTCAATAAGTTTCAAGTTTATTCCTTGCAATTACGGCTATTAGCATACGGAAATTTCTAGTTATTACAAACTGGTATGAGGAGTTTCATGATCATATATCGTTATGTCGACAATCACTATTGAGACGAATTTTGAAATGCATATAAATATAATCGCTCATTAATTTCGCTCTAAAACGATGCCCTTACATCTAAAGATGCTCTGTAAATATGTGTCTATAAATTATTATACCTCTAACCTGTATTTCTGCTGCAGTTATTATATTAGGATTCTGTGAGCTGGAATATCCATTAAAAGTTAAGAGCAGATTCTTTAAAGTATTCCATACCCAGCGTCTTTACATCAGTGAATTTTCCATATATGTACATAGGGATATGAGCAAACATTTTCAATTTTCAATTTAACATAAGAGAAAGAAGCATCTCTTAAGTAAGTTGAGATTTTTCATTGAAAGGGAAGGTTTTTTTTTGTGTGTGTGTGTGTGTGTATGCAAAGATTTGTGTTTCTTGTTAAAATTAACTTTCAGTGATCATATATTAAAAGAATACTATTGATATTCTATACACTTTCAAATTTGGTTACAATCTATTTAAAGAAAATATTGACCAGATTTCAAGTGCTCGTCTAGTGCTACACTTTCTCTAAGAAATTATAAAGGTCTTCTCATCTTAATATCATTAATTATATGTCGGACACTACAAGGAAGCTCGTTTCTAGTCTCATATTCTACATGGGACTTTTACAATTATTCGCATGCTTTACTTGATGTATGGGCATTAAACATGAGAGTCGATGTTAACCCCTCCCCCCCCCCCAAAAAAAAAAAAAAAAAATGGCATGCGACATTACTGCCACGATGAGAAAAAAGAAATGTACTGTATTCATCTAGAATGAAAAAGTGGCCATTTTCTAAATTCCTTAACTAGAAATATAGATTTTCGAGCACACCAATAAACTGAATAGACGAAATGATCGAGAATTTCTAGTCTACACATTTCTAGATGGTGAAACAATATTCTGATTATTATGAGTATTTGAATCTTTTGTATTGGGAGAAATACTCACTTGAGTTTGTAGAATTGGTTAATAAACCAAGATTATTGTTGCTGAAACCCGCCTCTTGCAGTCTCATTTATTTGCAGATATTTTTAAATAACTTTGCCCTCGGTGATATAGGTAAACGCTTTAGAATTCTAATAGGGGTTTGTAAGAACTCGCTACCAAAGGAGACTAGAATTTATATAGATGACATGAAACTAATTTTTCTATAGCCACAAAGCAGATACTAGATGTCAGCTACAGAATTTTTTCTCAGTGCAAGTCTTTATTCATTGCAATCATATTTAATACTGGAATTTTTTTCCTGGTTATTTAATTTACACGTATTGTTTTAGCAAATTTCACTTGTCTTTCTATACTACAAAAATGTACTTTATTTATATGACTTTTTTAACATCATTTTTCATTTTTTGTTTAATTTTGGTGGAATCCGAGTAATTTAACATTTTATTGTTTAACATTTGTATGTTTACTATAAACGTTTAGTTGTAAGTTTCAGTTTTCATTAAGAATCAAATCTATTCGAAAGTCCCAATTAAATGTTAACTTTAAAAGAAGAACTAGGCAAAATGAAAAATATTAATAATTGAATTATATAAAGTGTAATTATTTGTTCAATGTTTAATATATTCAAAATCATCTAACATACTCTTTCCGTATGTTTCTGTTTTGTATTATCTTTAATCAAAGTTCATTAAGCTAATTATAGCGAAGAAACGTATGTGGCGTTACATGTTTATCATGCGTTCTGGTTCAAAGAGCAACCCTCGTGTCTAGAATAAGACTAGAAAGGTTAATCAGTGTTTATGTAATGAAAGAGATTAAAACAGGAATTTGTTTGACACAGTAAGGATGTTTACATTCCAATGAACATTGAATTAATTATGTTACGTAAATTTGTAAGATAAGATCCGACAACGCTGAAATAGTCGATGATTATCATATAGTGAAAGATTACTGTACCGACAAATGAGGTCCATCGGAAATTTAATAAACGCAATCTTTGTTTGGTAATTTCTGTTTCTAAATATGGCTTATTATACATACATACATATATATATATATATATATATATATATATATATATATATATATATATATATATATGTGTGTGTGTGTGTGTGTGTGTATGTATATATTAATAGAAATTATTAATAGAAATTACTTATTAATAGAAATTATGTTGACTAACAGTGTGATTTTCGTATTTTAAATTATGCATGCAAAATTCATTATTTTGAGATACTTGTTTCTAAAAATGCTCGCAAGTCTCCAAAATTATATATGCAATATTTTTCAATGAAAATGTAAAAATTATATGTGTATAGATAAATGTCTATAGGCGATGGTTTATAAATAAAATTCAAAGTTAGTATTTTTAAAAGTAGATATTTATAATACATTTAGAATAGTAATTCCATAGCATTTGTCGATATTTGAAACTTTTATTATATCCCAGACGTATCAAAATAAAATATAATTTTATAAAACCCTGACAAATAAAATCAAAGGGCAATGATTAAAATATTCCATCGTTCTGAAAAGAAAATCTAGGAGCGTAACTATATATATATATATTCGCAATTTTCTAAAATAGAGTCAAATTCTTTTATTATGGATATCTAAAATCACGTCATTTTAATTTCCACTTTTTGATTGGTCTGTTTACAAATTAAAACATTATATATATATTGTTTCTTTATTCTATTTTTTAATTTTTTTACTAACTTAAAAACCAAAATAGTTTTGTAAGATTATAATAAAAATTTACAAATATGAGGAAAACTAAAGATTAAAAAAAAAAAAAATACATTTACAGAAATTCCTTACATTTGAAACTATGATAATTATTCATTCAAATTGAAAGATTGAAAAAAAAAATCCTGTTTCTAAAAATATTAAGATATCGAAGTACTCCAAAATTATAGATAAAAAAAAAAAAAATCCACTTCATTTGGAAATATTTCAGTAGAACAGCTGTTTGCTTTATTATTATTATTATTATTATTATTATTATTATTATTCGTTAGGATATTATACATTATTTCTAAAAAAATATTTAAACTTTTATAGGTATAAAAACTGATGATTCTTTGAAAGCGAAATGAATGATTTATCAAACCTTTGATTTATAAGGATATCTTATTATTCTTTATCTGATTGATATCTAGTAAAGTGATTTAGAGAAAATATCGTGAAATTAATGACTTTTTGTTATTGACTTTAATGTTTTCAATCGAGTAGTACAGATAAATATAAATAAATAATTATATACCTTATATACATTTACAGAAATTTAAGGAATTTACGTTTGCTAAAAATAGGTTATGAGTATAACCTTGTTAAAAAAAATATATATATAAATAAAAAAATTCAAAGCAATTTAAAAAGGAAATTCATAATGTATAATAACACATGTAAAAAGGATATAAATCTTCTATGCTAAAAATGACTATAAAACATGTTTCCGTTTCATAAACATTTTTGAAAACTTATTTTTAATATGAATATCCATTTAAATTTCTATTCAAAGTAGAGGATTGTGAATCGTTCACAAATTTGTATCTAGTTATGAATACATTTTTTAAAAATACATACGATAAATTCTAGAACTTATTGCTTTGGTTTAATAACGGCGAAGTATTCTTTCCCGACAATCTTGAAATTACATATTTATCTTTGAAAGTTTGTGTCCTGTACAAAAAACTAATAAACTCAAAGTAATAAATAGTCTCAAGAAAAATTATTTTCAAAACATTTTAATTTACAGAAACTATCGGTTTAAACGTCATACAGTTTCATACATATTTCCGCAGTTAATTAAGAAAGTAATTTTCCTACAATGAATTTTAAATGAAAGAAAGGAAACATTTGAAATAGAAATATCGAAAGTGTTTTTTGTAATTCGTAGGAAGAAAAGTAAAAGAAAATGAGTTAAACTTTAATTTAAATGTTCACTTTCGATATTGTGTGCCTTATGGAATATTTATATTCGCATCCTTGTAAATATTGCGAGGGTTCAAATTTCGTATGTAAAACACATAAGACAACCACAATATTAAAATTATTAAATTTTATGCATGTTTTTAGAGACTTTCATGGAGTGCACTATGGAATGGAATTAATATTTATTTATATATTTTGAATCTAGGTGTTCCAGTGCACTATGGAATGGAATTAATATTTATTTATATATTTTGAATCTAGGTGTTCCATAAATCTGTAGAAAAAATAAATTAATTAATTAAATAAAAATTCACGAAATTGGCAGAACTGAACACGGTTTTCGAGAAAGTTATTCTTCTGAAATGGGGGATTTTCCTTAGTAAAGAGAAAAATAATAGTTAATATTTTCGTTGATAGATGGTGCTGTACGTGAGTAAATCACACATTTCCATGAAAAACATTTGCATGCAAATATTTATAAATATAAAGCTCTTGTTCTATGTGTCCGTCATCACCACAATTTACAGTTTCCACTCCGCTGACTGCAGCTTCAGTGACCGATTCTTAGCTGAGGTAAAATATTTTCACCGGTAACGCTTTATCCATCAAGTCAGCATCACAATTAAAACTATATGTATGCACATTGCACAAGCTGAAGGTAAAATAAAATATAAGCTGTTAATTGTAAAATGGTGTAATTTATATGACTCTGATTTGCATGTTTCTCGTTATTCGTCTATGAAGCCTCCCTCGTACGACGAAAATTTTAGAATTTTTCTTTACAAGAAGGGAAAAGAAAAGAAGATAAAAAAAGGAACCTTAAAGAGAAAAATTTTTTCGCAAACCGAGTGCAATTGCATCATTCTTTTCATTTTTTATGAATGTTTAAAGTGTCTACTGACTTATTGGACATTTGGTATATGATTCAATTATGCTTTGAACTGTTGATTGTTTTCATAAAATACTTAATACAGTATTTAGTTTATGCAGATTTTTAGTCTGAGTGTTTCAAACCGTTTAAAAATGTACAATCATCCTCACTTCTGTTTACTTACTATAAATGCATACTTTTCCATCTTCTTTTTTTAATATTGCAATTTTTCTTTTTTATTTTGTTGGTAATTATTAGTTGTTGATTTTACAAAGATGTCGCAATAATTATTAACAATAATTTGGATTTATTTATTCCCCGCTATTATCAGAAACAATTTTATATATATAATCTATTGCAATAAGTTACCCTTGAGAACGATGTAGTAGGAGGAAAAGTATTTCAAATTAATTCTTTTACCATCTGAAGTACTTTAGGCTGATCTTCCTTTGTTATATTATTTCTGATTTATTTGGTGATTATGACCATGTTACACATAGTTTCCAGATCTTAATATATATATGCATATATAAGGAACTTTTCTAACGTAAATGACTAAAATTTGTTAATGACAGACTGTTTTAACCCGTTAACACCCGAGTTAATTTTCAAAATTTATTATGATGAATATTTCAATTATAAATTAAAATAGACAACTGACAGTAAAATATATTAAATTAAACAATTATTCTGATAGTTTCAAATTTAAAAACTATCCACATTTGAGGGCATTTAGTGTTCTAGCAAAAATAATTCTAGATAGAGAAACTTCGAGATAACAGGTTAATTTTCTATTATACGCTGACAAAAGCCTCGGAAGAAAAATATTATAATATAAATTATTATTCAACGTGTCTTAAGTTGGTATATCTGCGCTAAAATAACAAATTTATGTGCGATGAATGAAAAATAACTATCCAAATTATGTAATTATGATTAATAGCAGGTCAATAAAAAATCGAGGGATCATTTAAAGTAATGCGATAAACTGTCATTAAAAAGCAGAAATCATTCCAATAAACCACAAAAAATATACGTGCTGCTTTAATAGCTGTCCTCAAGTGAAGACGCTGGGTGTTAATGGGTTAATGAAATAGAAAAAATATATTAATGATAGACTGAAAATGGAAAACCTTTATGTGTGCGTGTGAAAGCGTATTTATTTCACTAAGTTTGCTTATCTTGATGCGATTCTCCTATATTTTCCCTTTTAGTCAATTTCATTAGGAAAAAAGAATCCTGCTTATAAACAAGCAGCTCAGAAGCTCTTATGTACATCCTCAGTTACTCCAAACAACTAGCTAATGTTCCCAAGAGATTTCCGTTCGTAAATTACTACTCTGAAGAAGAATTCCAGGATAAGAAGCATTAGATACGAGATATTATTATTGGATAAAAAGAAGAAAACAATTTTTTTTTTATACTTCATCACTTTTTTTTTAAGAAGAGAGGAACGTACGCTTAGAGAGAATAGGTATACAAAATTATTGAAATTTTGCGCAATTATTTATTGAAATTAATTTACATAATTTTTAATTTAAAGAAAGAAAATTTAAAATATTTAATCTTTTGTACATGCTTGTATCATGTGCATTAAATTTAAAATAGGTATAGATTTTTTTATCTATTGTGTTTATTGTGATAGTATTTACATTATTTTTTTTTTTACATTGAACTCGTTCTTGTAATTCAAGATAAACATGTTGAAAGTAAAATTATAAAATATCCCCATTGTCGAAAGGTTGTTTGATTTCTAATGAAAACTTTCATATATATCACAGTACGAATGTTTTCATTTGATGTGTAACGATATCAAGTCTCTTTAGAGTGAAAGATGCAAGAATGTCATGAATAAAAAAATACTTACGTTTTAAAAGTAGTAATTTTTAAATATGGAAATTTCTAAAGTCTTTTTATTTTTTATTTATTTATTTATTTTTTAGTCATATATAAAAGTCAAACACTGCCTAATTTTTTATTGTGTTATTGCAATAGTCAGAAGTATTACCGTTATTGACAATAAATGTCTTTTTCTCAAAACTACTTTTGTTTGAACTACAATTATTAAAGAAGTATAATTTTACAAGAATCATATTGCACATGCCCTGAAAGTTGAAAGAGATTCTCTCTCCAAAATATTCTCGACGCAGCAAAAAAAAAAAAAAAAAAAAAAAAAAAAAAAATCGCCTGTGTCATAGATAGCATTTTTATAATTACTCATTTTTGTAGATCGAAAGATCATTTTTGTACATTTATATCATTTTATTGGAAACAATATTCTATAGACTAGAGGATCTGCAGATCAGGAGACTCAACGTCCTATTTGTACCACACATCACTCAGTGGGTCATTTTTATTTATTCCATATTGTTTACAAGAATTAAAAGTATTACACACACACGCATATATATATATATATATATATAAATGTAGAAATACATTAACAAATGAATGAAATTAAACCCCAAAAAAATTGAGATTTTCAAAGGACAGTAGCTATAAGCTAATAACTATCCTTAGCCCCCAACTGAGGAGAAATAAAACATACATATAATGTATAAAACTACTAAAAAATTTTTTTTTGTAAAATTATCAAATTGTAAATGTTACAAAATTACATCAATTCATTAAAAAATATACAATACGATAAAGAATTACTGAAGGTAAACAAGAAAGTATAAAATGAAATAAAAATACAACCCTTCATCTGGAAAACAAACTAACTTCGGCTGACGGGGATCTCAGTGAAGATCTGAGTGCTTTTTGGGGTTTAATGTCATTCCTTTGTTCATATATTTCTACATTTATATATTCCTAAATCTAAGTTTTGCATTTCCTTTCGCTGCAATTTTGCGCATTGGTTTGTAATTCTCCTTTTGGTTTTTCTAATCTGTAAAACTTATATATTTATAAATCCATGTCAATAGTTTTCTATAGTGTGTGTGTGTATGCATATCCCCCCTCAACCATTTTATCTGTCTATCTATATCTATCTATTTTTATGTATATATATGTATGCATATCCCCCTCACCCCTTTTATCTGTATATCTATATCTATCTATTTTTAGGTATATATAAGTATACATATATACTATTTCCTGTAATTATTAGTCTCGTGTTATCTTCTTGTAACTCATAAATAATTGAACAAAATTTGATCTGAAGTGTTTAAATAGCGTACAGGAATTATTTTGTGCGGCCCTGTAAACTAATTATCGATTCTATGACAACCAATTTAAAAAGAACTACTTCACTGTGTTTAAAGGAGAGTAACCATATTAAAATGCACTTATAAGAAATATCATATATAGGCCATAATGTTACGAAATTATTTTGTATATCCAAGTCACAGTAATTATATACATTTATAAAATTTATGCAGCTAATGCATTGTAACTCATTAACTGTTACAGGCCAATGTTCCCAACTGGGAAAATTAAATTAAAACATTTAAAAAAATTAAGTTGCTTCAATAATGACTTGAAAAAATTAGCATACATATTTAAAAGATGACTTGATCTTTTAAAACAGAAGCAACATTCCTATCATTAGTTGTTTACTGTTCAAAAGATTTTAAAAATGATCATTTTCATTTTCATTTCTTTTTCTACAGAGTACAACTAAAAAAATGCATAAAAATTTAAATTTATCCGATGCCTCTGAAAATCAATTGGTTTATTTTAAACAGCTCTTATTATCAAAAAGGACATCAAACTTGATAATATTAATCAGATGATATTTATAATCTATAATACTATTCTTAATAATCTAATATTCTTAATTATTGTTATTAATGATAATTAATATTTATGTATACATTTCTTTTCTCATTTAGATGGTTAATACCTCTTAAATAAAGCATTATAAGGTAAAATATGTAAAGAACTAATGAAAAATATGCCTGGATATAAATTCGGCCTGTAAAAGATTAATATCTTAATCATATATGACTTCAAATGGATGATTACAAAATTCCATCAGAATTTTTTACCGTAGTCTTGTAAATAAATTATTTAGTCTATACATACCTTTTTTTAGAGTAAACATGCTTTTTAAATTCTTAAGAATGTATTTTATTTCTATAATGTTGAATGCAGCATAAACACGTTAAAATGCCCTTAAATAGAAATCTGTCCATTGACTCTAATGCCACGACACACTTTATGCTTCCCGTAAACATTATATACACCAGTAAAAATTATGCAACTTAATCTATGAAGTTCATGACATTTATTTTCAAACTTTTGTACAATTTTGATGAATAAATGGCATTTCCGAAACACTTTTGTCCTGTATATTGTTTTTTATACCTCCACACATATTTATCAACAAAAATAAAATGCTTTTAAATATCTCAATAATGTATGTTGATTCCATTTGTTGAATGCAGTGTAGCCGTTATAAGATGCGTTTAAACGAATATCTGCCCTTAGGCCGTAATGATAATAAATACTTTGGTGTGTTTTTGTATACGATCCGTAAACGATATAGAAATAAAATATTCTACAGCTATTTCTGTGTGGGCTTGAACATGTGTACCAATTTTGAAATCAATCAGAGGAATTTTTCCGCTGCTATTGCGGGATATACAAATTTTGTCCGTAGGTCCTAATCATAAACAAACTTTGGCGTTTCCCTGTACAAGAACTACAAACAGAATACACACCGAAAACTATACAGATAATTCTGTGAGGTTCATGAGCATATGTACCGAAGTGCAAGCCGATAAGGTGATTTCTGTGGCCGTTATCGCGAGACATACACACGGAGAAACAGACAAACATACAAACACCCTTTTGAGTCACCACTCCCCATATGAAGGCCTCTACTGACGTTTCAGCAGTAAAGAGTAGAATGGGTTTTTCTTTCAGAATACTAAAAATGATACTTTATACTATAATTTCGTCAAAGAATTAATGTAGTCAATCAACAAAAAGTTTTAAAGCTATGTTCAATCATGACAATGAAATTTACAATGAAATTTACAATATAATATTTGATGATTATATGAAATTTATAATGTAATATTTACTTTCTTCTATATTCAATAAAAGAGAGAGTTGGTTTTGTAAATATTTTAGACATTGATTTTCCGATGGATTAACACTTTTTGAGAGATCTAGAACAGGACTTGACCATTTTTAGAAAATGTCGGTCTGTCTGTGTGTGCGCAACAGACAGAGACAAAATTTAGCGGTAATTGTAGCTTTGAAACTACTGCACAAAATTTCTTAGAACTTCACATGTCGTTTCACTTTGACATGAAATAGATCCTATCAACTTTTGGTGAAAATCATGCATGAGGTGACATTGCCACCGTGAGTTTTCTAAATATTTAACATGACATAACAGGGCAAAATGTAGAAAATGTGCATAAAGAGAGTAATTTTAAAGATTCATTCAAAAATTAAAAAGAAATATTAATAATAATGATAGTCAATTGGAAAAATATGTATATTTGGAGTATAACTACCGCCATGGGTGGATTTCACCCCACATATGGGCAAATTGTCATTATGTGTATCTTTACAAAAAGCTCACTAATACCTACACGAATGGTTGAACCATCGGTCTGTTATAATTTAAAATAAGATTATCGAATTTTTTTCCTTTAAAAAAAAAATAAATAAATAAATAAAAAAAAAAAAAAAAAAAAAAATTGAAAATGCCATGTAGAAAATTAAATTGAACTTTTTTGGATATTTAGTGTTAAAATTTTCTAGAATAATATTCTTCTGCGTTTTCATGATAGAAGTTATTTTTAATGAATAATAATTTTAATAAACCATCTCCACTGAATGAGTTTGTATAGGAATATATAAAAGAAAGTCATGAAGTGGCCACAACATACTAATTTTTGTTGTTATGATGTTAGTAGGTGATAAATGCTGAAAAATATATTTAAATATTACTTTAATTAAATTGGTTTATGCTGAAACATTTTTTCCAATTAAGTCATTATATTTAAAATGTTAATTAATCATACTTTACATGAAATGCTCTTGAGGAAGTCCATTCTTAAATTACGTATTTTGAACAGATCTTGCAAGTTATATATATACAGACACGTTAAAGATTTTAAAATATTCTTTTTTCATTCGCCGATAAACTCTTTATCCTCATATTTCAGCGTTCTCCGATATTTGAACGCATACTTTTAGATTATTATATGTGGACGTCCATTTTGATTAACACAATGTATTTATGTATATTATAAATAAAAGCATTTTATTAATGGATTTGGTTATTGGAGTGTCTTCGCAAATTAAAACATAAAATTCTGAAAGAAAAATATACGTCGTGTTTACTAAGAGAGTTACATAAATAAATAAAAATAAAGAAAGAATAAAAAAATAAAATAAAATGGCATTTTATCATTATTTTCATATCACAATTGCTATAATTTTACAATAAATGCTATCTGGCGAAACATGCTAATTGTAAACCGGGACACTTTGGTGGGTACATTGGTACAATGCAGATATTTTTAGTTGATTTATTTAAAAGAATTTTAATTTCACTCCTAAATGTTGGCAACAATGAAGAATTTCTTCAGATGAAAGATTGCTGGAATTTGCAGTTTCTTGGAAAGTGTAATTTTAACTGTTGTATTGTATTTGTACTATAAATTTTTTAATCTTTTGGAAATCTGCTTGCGACATCAGAATCAGAATTCCATTTCATCTATCACTTTGAATGTAATAACATATTATGATATATGTGAGTGACATTTATTTTCACACTGTCTTGAACTGAAATGTAAACAACAAACATTAGTCATGACACTTTTTTGAAAAATCTGTTACTGGGGTAGTTTGATAAATTCCTATTGAGGCACATTGGTACAGGTATGAATGTGCCCCATAACAGACAGTAAATTGGTATTAACATTCTTGTTCAATGTATTTCTTGTTGTTAAAGCCAATTTACTGTAATTTCATCATTGCTGCAGTATATTTGATAGGCATATTTCAATAAGTTTATAAATCAATTCAATAAGTGTAAAACAGTGTAACCTTTGCTTTTTTCTTAAAAAGGCTGCACATATTATTTATTTCATCTCTTATTTCTTAAATATTTCTATTTCTTTGCAATTACCATGAGGAATTAAAAAAAACTAATCGTGCAGAAATTAGTGAAGAGACTATTGCAAATGTCTGATGTACTTAACAGGTTGATATAGGTGTTGTACTTAATCAGCTATACAGCAACATCTATATAGCTGTGTACATCTTTTATATAGCTGTTAAGTACATGTTTTCACAATCCTCGTTCAATTCTACTAATTCCTTTCAATTTTTAAGGTTTTTTAGTCTACAAACTTATGAAACTACCGGTACTAAATATCTTACTAAATATCTTACATTTATTGAAAATATTTATGACATATTGCTCAAAATGGTAAGTAATTATGAGATTAAAATGTTGATAATTTTGTATTAAAAATTATTATTTTTAAAAGTAGCATTTGTAATAGGAATTAGAATATATTTATAAAGTTCGAATAGAATGACGAGTAAAAAATAAATTTTTAAAATACTAAAAAACATTTATTTTATAGAATTACGTTAATTGTCGAATATATTTGATCTTAAACATTTATGTTTAAGTGAAATACATTTAAACAAATAGCAGTTACTAAATTTGGATACATCTGTCTTCCTTACGCTTTGAAATATTTAGTAACGCGATATAAATTAATATTTCCTTGTCAAGAAACATTGTTATGAATTATCCACTGATTCGTAATAACTGAAATTTAAGTCTGTAAATAATTCTAGCCTGCTTGTACTCTAAATATGTCAAATAAATAATTTATAAATTCATAAAACTGGGGCTAACAGAAGGTTTGAAACAAAAAGATGCATATACTTTATTTAAAATTTCTCTATTCGGAAAATTTTATGGAAGTTTATGATCTCGAATTAATTTTATATGTGTATTTTAAATTTATACGCAGGAATGTCGTTTATGGTAATGAATCGAATAGCTATCATAATTTAAATAAAATTATTTTTATTTTAAACTTTACTTTCCCAATGGATATTTTTTCCTAATTTTGCGAATGATTTTTTTTTTCATGTATGAACTAAAATATAGGTAAAAATACTCTGATATCTAACTTAACTAATAAGTTTTTCTAACTATAAGTTTTCCTAAGTTTTTCTTCTTTAACTAATAAGTTTTTTTTAGCGAAAATATAATCTTTTTTAATAACGAAATATAACGTTTACATGATAGTCAATTTTTTATAGTTTAGAATAGCAGATCTCGACATCACTGCAAAAAATAAAAGCTTGGTAGCACCCATGAAGACAAAATCATATTAAAACGAAGAAAAAGCTCAAAATCTAGGGATTAATCGTCAAGAGAATCATCCGATACAGAGATCAATGAAAAATGCTAGATTCATACACTTTAAGTTATTAAAGCAAAATAACCAGCGGATAGCTCTACGTTGCATTTAAAACAATAAGAGGGTGGAAGAACAGTTATTCTATCCTAAAAACAGAGCCAAATGAACAGTAATCACAAAATAAATCTGGACCACATGGAGAACAGCAAGACATTGTAAAGCAAGAGTTTATTTATTAGCAGCGTAACGATGATAAAAGGTCACCGCTTGCAACCACGGAGTCAGCCAGTATAGTTTGACCAACCAAAAGACACACTTAAATCAACATTATAATTTATTAAGAATTGTAATGTTAAATAATTGTAATAGCTAAATGTAATTGGTGAGATAAAAAAAAAATAACCATAATTTTATATTTAATTTGAAATACATAATGATTGCAAATAGCATTTAGTGTAATGATTCATAAATAAATTGGGAAGATCATCGCTATCTCGCGAAAAATAATAGTAATAGAGATTGTAGAGAGCGTGAATATAATTAAAAATGGGTTTTATATTTAGTTAAAAAATACAATTTAAACAACAGTTTCATACAATGATATCTTATTAGAACTAATATTAAAAAAAAAAAAAAGTTTTAACGTGAGTAATTTGTAATAATAATCTATGTTTGATAATTTTAAATAATAGGTTTGTTAAAATTGTTAAATTAATAATTTTCTGTGCAAAAGTTTAAATGTATTTTACTTGAAAACGATATTTTTCTTTTTATAGTCATAATTAGTATGTTAAATTCAGAATAAAACTACACTAATTAGAAAAAGTAACAATAAAATTATTTATTTTTAATTATAATAAAAACCCATAAGATTATTATTAAAACTATAAATTAAAATTATTGTTTCTTAGTCATTACACATCGTTTTAATTTGCAGTCAATTTTATTGATGAATTAAAATATTACTTTTATTAAATGACCGTTAATTAAAATTATGTCTACTAAACTATACATTATATTTCAAACTATATATTTGCTTAAATTTTTATTTGATAAACTAAAATTCAATTTCAATTATCCAGTTGATTAGTCTGGGATGAATCAATTATTTTCAGGCTCATTAATTGTAAATTCAAAAAAAAAAAAAAAAAAAAAAAAAAAACAGTTAATTAGTAAGAGCAAATTGAATGATTATAAAGTTTTATTTTTTATGAAAATTTAATTGTTGACGTGAAAATTTATAATGGAATTCCTATTTACATCTAATTCAATTAACTAAAGATTTTAACAAATGGTACGTGAAAAGAAGTTTATGTCTGATAATGGCACGTTATATATTTAAAACTAATTTGATCTATTTTAAAATAATCAAAGAATCATATGGTGCGCACTTTTTAGTTATTTATACTCGTAATATAGGCTATTATACGTTATTTAAATATCTGTAAATTGCGCTTTTTTTTTTTTTTTTTTTTTTTTTTAAGAGGTTTTTCCATGTTTGATTGTATTCAATTGACTTTAGTGAATTAATTTCTTTATTTATATATAATTAATTTGGAATAACTTATTCCAGCATATTTAAGACATACAGATTTAATATTCATTGAAACATATATAAGACGAACTTTTTAAAATGTTTTCTTAAGAGTGGAAATTTTATAAGTATGTGTAAAAAGAAACAGAAAAATACAATTCTTTTAAACAGATGAATAAGATATATAGGATTTTTAATAGGATTTTTAATTTGGTTCTATTGAAACATAAATAAATTCCTAAAGTTTGTGTTGGTTTTTATTATCATTGTCACGTTTCATATTTTGGACATAGTAAATATCATTTAGAGTATTATTCCTATTTTATATAATACTTGATTCTCTTTTATGCATACAAACAGGAAAATGAAAAGAAATTGTTTTAATTAAAACCTTCAATCTTATAATATTTGGTGAGCATAATTTCTTATGAAAATTGTTATTATTATTATTATTGTATTTATAAAATATCTTTAGGTAATGTTTATTTTTTATTTATTTATTTATTATTATTATTATTATTTACAAAAACTATAATATCGTTTTAATTAGCATTTCTCGTGCACTAATGGTGTGTGCTGAATAAAATAATTTTGTTATGTTGGGAAATACGTGATATTTTTAAAATAGAAACTAAACGGTAAATTATTTTAAATTTACATTAGAGATGGTTGAAGACGAGTGTTCCTTCAGAAATTTAAACGAAACTTTGTCTGTCACTTTATTTATTTGCTTTTTTATTTAAAACAATAAATTAAGTATGTCTTATACAATTCCTAAATTGCTATTTGAAATAAAATAAATAAGTATTGTTCATTCAAATTATACCCTCCGAAAAAAATATAAATAAATAAATAAACAAAAAGTAATAAATTCTACTAAAGCCGCAAGAAATAAAAATGATGTTGTCACAAAACTTTTCTGTATATTTGTGTAATATCGGCGTGAATGAAACGCGTTTGAAACTTAAAATTTTGAATGTTCATACTTGAAAAGTAGCTTTATAAAAAGATAGTTTAAACCACAATTAATAAACAGAAAATCATTTACTTATTTATTATGTGCCAATTATAAAAAAAACTTAAATTAAATTAACATTAAATGTATTTATATATAGTTCTATAATGGATTTATTAAATGCAAAATCCTGCAAAATAATTTTGTAAAATTTTGACTAGTGTTACTAATTTAAAAACTGAGAGTTTTAACTAATTCGTTTAAAAACCCTTTTAAACATTTTAAGAATCATTTAAGGTAGAACATATTATTTTATAGTTAAAATTGTGTGCATATATTATATTAAAGACCATTGCTTTGAAACTATTTATAACTACTTAGTTTAAGTATCTGGTGTGACGTTCAGCAAAGGAAATTAAAAGATAAGGATCACGTTTAATGAAAGCTTTTAACTTAAAGGAATAATGAAACTTTCAATAACACTTCAACTACAATCAATCAAGTTAAGAAAAAATTACTTTTAATGGGAATAGAAATAGTTTAACATTCTTATGTTATTCTTATTTTTTTTTATTTTTTTTATTTGCAATATTTACCTGAATGACTCAATAGAGTATTTAATAGATGAACATAATGTTATCCATCTATTTTTATTACTGACATTAATGCAATAATATAGTTACAACAATGTATTTCATATCATAATTTATATATTGATATAGCAAAGATAGAAATATTATTATCTTAAAATTCATGAAAACATTTTAGGTATACAGATAATTATAATGCTTTTAAAAATATTCTTATTATTTAGTTATTAAATATTCAGGGTACGAAAAATTGCCAAGTTTAACATATGTGCTTCTGTGTAACAAAATACAGTGAAAACTAGTATTACGTGTATGAAAATTTATTATATGAATGTATATTTATATACTGTGATGAAAGAAGTTACGAAAGAAGATTGAGATTTGGTAAATGTCAACATTTTCCGGTCAGTGCCATCAATCCGGAAAAAGCTTGCTGTATATTCGTAATAGTTGCTAAATGTCAGTATTTCTGACTTAAACCGGTAAATGTCGACATTCACAATGCACGTGTGATAAGCGGGGAAAAAATAATTTTTGATACGTTTAAAAGAAAAATGTATTTTTAAAAAAAGTGAACTAAACGATAGAATATGTTAAGAAAGCATTACAGATAGACGAAAATGCTCATACTTCAGAAATTAAAACTTGAGATATTTTCTTTTCTTTAATTTTAATTCTTTTTTATTTATTTATTTTTATGGGTAGCGTGCTTGCACATTCATTTAATTTTGTCATTTAAATATTAAAAAACTATATCTTACACAACCATTATATAATGATAATTCAAGTATAATTTAGTAATACTGTTTATACGATATACTATACTAACATTTTAATATTTTTATGCAACCTTAAATATTTATAATTGCCCATTGCGCCAAAGAAAAAAAAACAATCTTTAATATTTATGTTTTTAAATAAACTTTCCTAATAGTTTTATATCTATAATAAATGAAACAAAAAATAGACCATTTAATTAAGTATTTAATTAAGACCATTATAGCAGTTGGTTAGAATTTCTTGTTAATTAGACCATAAAATACGATTTGTAATATTGGTTGGATACTTGTCATTTTGTGATTACTATGCGGTACTGTTAAACAAATACAGAATCATATATTTTCTATCTACATAGAATTAATTTTTATAAAATCCTACTTATTCTTTACTATTTCTAAAGCTATTTATTTAATGCGGCATTTCAAGAAACTGAATCTTGAGATTTAATAGTATACAGAGAAAAGAACAGCTTCTTTTATTTAAATAAAACTTTTATTCTACCGGAAAATGATAATTAATATTTATAGATTTTGTTTATTTTTACATTCAAGAAATTTAGTGAATAAAAAACTGTTGATAACTGCAATAGACGTAAGGAATTTTACTGTTTATTAAAAAAAAATCTGATATAAATGCAGTTAACATAGGTGGATTCTGCCCAAATATATATTAAGGACCTTATTATAAATTTCTATTACAGGAATACTATATTCTTTTTAACAAAAATTAACGGGACCAATCGCTTGACACGGTGACAGACTTCAATGACCTAACTAATGGTCTATTTATTGTTTCTTTCGATACATTTACTTGATCCGATTTTTGGAATTAATTTTATTGGGGTTAGTTTCATATTTTAGTTTTCATGCATTTCCATATTATTTCTAATGCAATGATCCCTATAATGCAATCTTACATGAAATATTTCTCAATTCTGCTATGATAAGAAAACATTAAATTTCGAATAACTTACGAAATATTCAAATTAGTGTATTCGTATTCAATTATGTTCTAACCAGTATCATGAATTACATTTCAAAAGTAGTCTGAACTCTTTACGATGAATATATCCCTGAAAATGGACGTTTATGCGAAATTTTGCCCTATTCTTGTCATCCTAAATCGTAAATTTTCAATAGCTTACGATTTTTTTTTTTTTTTTTTAATTAGAAAATTGGTTGTCAATGATGTTCTTGTCAGTATCATAAATGATATTTTATAAGTGATCTGAAACTTCTACGATGAAAATATCCAAAAAGAAGGGATGTTTTTGCGAAATTTTGCCCTATTCTGCTATGTTAAGAAATTCGTAAATTTCAAATAAATTATGAAGATTTTCGAAGGGTAATTTTCATAGTTATGTATGTTCATAGAAGCATTTTAATTGATATTATAAAGCTGGTGTGACACATTTATAGTAAATATATCCCTTTTAAAGCAAGCTTAAGCGAAATTTTGTCATATACTCCTGCATAAGAAAAATCGTACGTTTCTAATAAATTATGAAGTTTTAAAATTAGAATTAGTATATGTATATCAATAACGGTTTGCCACTGTCATAAGTGATATTTTAAACTTGTTCGACCTCTCTCTGAACATTTATTCTTGAGATATCATGTACAGACTCAACATACTAACACATTAACACACTAGCCTACTAAAACGTAGTAACAAACAGACATCTTGCAGATGGTCTCTATACAGGGTTTTTAGGATTCCTCACATTTCTAAACGTGTGGAAACTTAGAAAACCGAGAACGAATACTTCCACTATTACCTAAGTTCCCCATACCTGTAGTATAATGGGGAACTAAAACTAAACAAACAGTTATTTTCTTAAAACAGTCCCATTGTGCAAATTGAATATGTTTTAAGATTCATTTATTTAATCACTAATTATTGGGTTGACGGGAAAGTTTTGTCGCATTTTAAAGAAAGTATTTGAATGAGTTTTAGTAACGTTCATTTGAATTTTAATGACTAATATAACGACTAACATAATATCCATTATTTGTAACCATTCGTTACCATCTTTTAGGCAACTTGTCGATTTTACTAGCTTAGAAGTTGTCATACATGAAACCAAAATGTTCAGCAACTGCCATGGAGACAGCTTTGTAATAAACAGAATTTTCCCCCGTCAGATTATTCTGAAGCGATCAGAATAAATGGTAATCTGATAAAACTATGTCAGGTAAATATGGTGGGTGACTAAGAACTTCTTATCCAAGCCCATTCAACATTTGTTGCGTCACCATTCCAGTATGTGATTTTTCATTAACTTGAAGGCTCGGAATTTCTTTTCTGTTCGTTCATACTGGCTGCTTTTCCTTGATCGCTGCATTTAACTCATCAAACTAGTTACAATAGGTGTCTGTATCGATGGTTTGCCCCTGTTTAAATATATCGTAATGCACTGGACCTCTTCTATCCCTCTATAAACAGAGAATCGGCTTCCGTTCATGAAGGTGTGTTTTTGCAATAACTGTGGTGGATGTTCCAGGTTTGCAGTAAACTTTTCTCATAAAGGATTCGGTTTGAATCTCCCGTAATCAGCTTGTCCAAAAACAGCTCCACATTGTGTCTGAAAAGAAGAAATGGCCAGATTATCACTCGATCTGACAAATTGCTTTCAGTTAAATTTGCAGAACCCAAATACTCTGCTTCAAGACAATTCCAAGATGTTCGATTTATTTCACAGTAGTCGAATTTCAGATGCCGAGTTCCTTTAGAATTGTTCTAGTAGTTAAATATGGGTTACTCTCGAACACGAGCTGCAAAACATCCTTATCGACCGTGGATTGCCAACAAGATAGACGGGCTTCTTTGAGACTGACATTTCTGGAACGAAATTTGGCAAAAAGTCCGAAGATTTACAAATTCACTTTGCAATGTGTGACATAAGTTTTTACTTGCAACCGATGCGTTGATTCCGTTCTCGAAATCGTACCAAATGCAATGACTCAAATGCACATTATCTCTTGCCATCTGATTCAGTTTGTTTTTCGCAACTAACTGACAGAGTGTGTTGAAAGTAGTCCTCTTATATCCTGCGAGAAGTACGCTGAATAATAAGACTCCACATGGTGCATTCTACCTGCTTATTTTAACCTGACAGGTAAAATTGCCTTCAGGTACTAAAATACGAAAGGTATTTTTCGCCAATCCAATATATTTTTACTTAAGAAATTTTATTTGACATAATTTGACATATTTTATGGTAACGATGAATAAATTATTAGTTTTTTCTAACATGATTTAAATATGACAGTCTTTCTTCCTGTACACGCTACAAATATTTCAATGTAAATTACGAAACAACTAAATAGAAGAATTTGTTAAAAAATTATTATTTATTGTAACTTACCGTTTCAATATGTATGTATGCATATATATATATATATATGCATATATATATATATATATATATATATATATATATATATGTATGTATGTTTATATATATATATATATATATGTATATATATATATATATATATTTATATATATATATATATATATATATATATATATATATATATGTATATATATATATATATATATATATATATATATATATATATATATATATATGTATATATATATATATATATATATATGTATGTATGTATGTATATATGTATGTATGTATGTATATATATATACATATATATATATATATATAATTTTAAAATAATGATATAAAACCGTTTAATTTGTTTTTACGTTTAACATATTTGGAATATTTTGAAAATACTAAACATTTTCTAAGAAAAAAAAATTCATATAGGATACATTATAAAAAAGTTTATACCGAATAGGCTTTTCAAAATCTCTAAGATATCCGCAAAATGACCTGATTGAAGTAATAATCAAGTTTCTATTCATTCATTTGTCAAAAGTGTAGATTTAATATTTATACATAATGAATGTTATGGGGATATTGTGTTATGTTATAAGAATATTTAAAGAAATCAAAATACTTACGATGGATGAGAATAAATAATTCATTTTAAATATCTCAAGGCTGAAAACTCTAAAATATTTTATTAATTTCACAAATTTCCATAGAAATCTGTTATGTATGACAAAGACAAGTACTGAAAATAAAAGCTAAAATGGAAGCTCTGGGAAATATCCTGTATATAAATACACACATTAAAAGCATATTTGTCTTTTCTGAACATAATTCTCCTTCTTCTTTTTTTTTTTTTTTTTTTTTTTTTTTTAAGTAATCGTTTTGTCATTTTTTATAAAATTTATTTATTTTATTGATAATATTTTAATCTAAATGAATGAAATGATTATTTGAAAGATAATGCCTTAATCAATACATTAATATATTTTTCTTTTACCAATCAAATAATTTTTTTTTTTTTTTTTTTTTTTTTTGATATTTGGAAAAATCAATTAGAATAAATTTCAAGAGAAAAAATGCAGGTTTAACGAAAATTGGAAGAATAATTAAGGTAACGAATAAGTAATTATTTTCTTTATTTTCCAGATATTGAAGCAATATTCTTTTTACTATCACAACTTCATATTTTACCCTTTTCGTGTAAGGGGCATATCATGAAAAATGGGACGTAGTGGTTTGCTTTTCAGCTTTATTGCATAATTAATTTTTATATATCAAATTTTGAGCTGCTTTTATGTAAAAAAGGAATTAAAAATGTCTTGTTTCAATAACACAGTAGTTGAAATTTCACTACTGACATTAAATAAATTGATTATTACTAAGTTTTGGAAAAATAAAATTTTCATTTAATCTGAAATACAACTTAATTTTTTTTTTTTTTTAATTTTCACTGTTTTTCATATCAGATATAAATAATACCACATATTTTTTATTGTCTTATTTTGTTATAGAGAATTAAGGTAACTTAGCTGTTATTTAGAATGTAATAACTATTTTGTCAGACCCGTAAAAAGTGTTTATAATAGAAAAACATACACAGATAAATGTGTTTATAACAGTATTTTCAACAAAATCTTTGTTCAAGAGATTTTTAAACTCCTGTTGGTAGCTTACTGCCAATAGGAGTAAATATAATATGTTAAACTATATACATATATATGTATATATATATAACTCTTTTAAAACGAATATGCATATGATATAAAACTAAAATAAAGTTTCAGAAACTTTTCATTATCGCTACGGATCTGTCTCAATTATTTTTATTGTTGTAGCAAAATTATTAAATTATAATTACTGTTTAAAAACGTTTATTTATTTATTTATTTATTTATTTATTTTAAGATTTATCTGGTTTTTAAAAAAGGATTCTAGAATAACTAGAGAATGGAATTTTTCCACCTTAGCCCATGCAAAAGGTTAATTTGGCAGAATGAATAAAATGGTCAGAAGAAAAAAAAAATAAACATAGCTTTGACTTTAGCAATTACTTTATTTATGTGATCATATAACTAGAATAAAACCTTTTCATATCAGATCTAAAGAAATAGTGGGATTCAAAACAATGTTAATAACAAGGTGAGAAACATCTCTCAAAGATTACAGTATAAACAATAACAAAGTGCACAACAACAATTGTATGTTTATATGAATAAATTTTTAAATGTAATAATTTTTATGTGTAGTAAATATTTACTTCATTTTCAGTATAAAATTGTGTTATTTTGTCGAAAAAATTATATCAATGTAAATAATGGTAAAAATAAAATAAATAAGCAAAAAATAAAATAAAATAAAATAAAGTTAACACTATTTTTAACACAACATTGCGATATACAAAGAATGCAATGAAAATAAATAAATAAATAAATAAATAAATAAAATAAAATAAAAAATGCACAAATACACGTATAAACGTAGATAAATACACTTGTGTCCGGAATAGATATTTCATCACAATTTTAATCTTCCAAAGAGGGTGAGTTCCCTCAATTCGGTGGTCCGCAAAACATTTTTCTAGTGTGTATTTGCGTTTAAAAAATAACGAAATTGTTCTTCAGAAACGTGATATAAACAAATGTGAGTACAATTAATGTTACGGTCAGTTTCTTGGTCGGGATTTCCGTCGCAACAGCGCTGGGAGTTGGGCAATTAGCAACGGTCAAGGCCGTACCTGTGAGGGTTGTCTGGAGACATGCCATCAAAAATTTTTGTTCTAATTGAGGGAATTGCTCACCCGTTTTCGTGACTCCTAGACGTATATTTTGGATAGGAATATGAAGAGCACTGAAGTAACAAGGGATTTTACGTTTACCAGCGACTAATAGTGTACATGGCGGCTTTTGGTTGCCAATAATGTTACGAAACAAAAATATTGGTATTTTTACTTAAACGCTAAACATATCACCATTGATTCAGAAATTATCTCATAAGCGGTTTATGCATCTCCGGTAACCACTAACGGAAGACCATATCTCAAACACTAGTACCCGGAACCTGGATGCTATGAGAATGTCGATCAAAAAGTGCTAAGTTTTTCTACATGAAATTACACCGACCATGTCTTTTTCCTGGTAAAGGTAAAAAGTCGAATTCCTTTGAATCCAATAAATTATCGTTTTTTAAGCTCTAAAATCAGAAGAAAACTAGGTCAAATTTTGAAATCCAAATTTCTGAAATAATTGGTTAGAATTTCATCATCTATTAGATGCCCGAAACCGGTCTTCAACGATGAAGATACCACTACTATGAGGTGTTATGCTTATGGGGGAATTCCCATTTGTTAACCACCTTGATATTACAATTTGGTCGCAGTATCACAGCATTAATATAATATGATACATTAAAAAATCTAGTATGTTGAGGCCACCACATGACATTCTTCTATTTTTTCCTATATAAATTCACTCATTAAAAGCAATTTATTAAAATTGCCTTCCATGATGAATGCAGACGATTTCCCTTCTAAAGAAGTAGTATAATACTAAACATACAAAGAAAGTCAATTTTATTCTGTATATGACATCATAAAAATATACAAATTTTTCCTTTTTTTTGTTTGTTTGTTAAAAATTAGAAAAATCGATAACTTTATTTTAATTATCTCAGATCGATAGTGCAACCATTCGTTTTAAAGTAATTGACGAGCTCTTTCCAAAGATACCCTCAATGAAAACTTCCTCCTCTCAGTGGAGGGAGTTCCAGCGACTCTCCTACATATACAAAAGTTTTTCTCAGTTGACTTTCACTATTATAAATAATTCGTTCTTAATTCCATAATGAATATTAAATAACAACTCTCGTTATCTATATTTATACGAAATTTTGTCCTATACCGCTATGTTAAAATATTAGGAAAAGCTAGATGGCAACGCCACCTTCAAGAAGATTTTCACCAAAAGTTTAAGGGCACTAATTTATGTTAAGGTGCAACTATAGATAATATTTTATGAAATTCTCTGTTGGAATTTCTGAGATACAATTGCCACCAAGTTCTGTCACAAATACATACACTGGCAGGCAGACAGGCATTTTCTAAAAACTGACAAATCGTGTTCTAGACCTCTTGAAATATGTATGTATTGAAACCCCGAGGTCAAAAAGTTTTAGGAATCCAATGCCTTCTTCTACATAAAAATATATGCATTTTTGAACGAGAATATAATCAGCCATGGTCAATGATAGGTGGGATCTCCATCCACAGGATGACGCTGCATGTAATGCGTCTGATAAACTTTAGGAGTTCAAAGTCTTGTATTAATGATAAACCTAGCATATAGCCCGGCACTTCTTTCAAGGTATTAATTTTTTAATGAAAGCCTCACTTTTATAAAAACATATGTTAAAATAAACAGGATGAAGAGTAAAATGTGTAAATGAATTCTTTTCCTAAAACCTGAAATGTTATTATTATGCTTGCATCTAAGATTTGGCACAATGTTGGTAGAGGAAATGCAACTTTGTGGATTGTATTTTAATGCAACATGACGTTTATTTTACAGGGTGGGTGAAAAGTTCTGCAACGAATAAAAGACATTGAATAAAAAAACAGATGGAAGCAATAGGTGTAAAATAAACTTTATTTTATACTAATGATCAAAATAAAATAATAAACTTAACACTACAAGGCTCAATTTTTTTTTAGTGCGCGACAAAAATATATAGGTTGTAATTAATGATCAGAAGATAAGGAAAATTTATAAAAGTAAAAATAAAACCATATTTTACGGAAAAATCAACTTTTTATTTCAGTTCCGCATACGGTACACTGAGCCTTAACTATACTTTTTGGTATTAAACTAGTACAATTGAATTGTTTTGGAAATAGTTTCCTATTTGAATTTTTTCAATTAGTGACTTATTATTTTAAACAAAATGAAATAACTATTATATATTTTACTTTTTTATATATTGCAATTTATAATAAATAAAATCATATAATATAATAAATTTGTTATTTTCTTATTGAGGAAAAGATCTAAAATATTTATTATATTTATTTAGGCAAAGTTCTATGCGACATTTGTCGCAAGATAAGAATATTTTTTCTTAGCAACCAGGATATTTGCATCGTTGTCTTTTTTTCACCCCAAACAGGAAAATGCTCAAACCCATCACGTCTGACATCACGAGGAGGTAGGATTGATTTAATTGTCTTCTGCCTTTTATTTTCAATTTCATCAGATAAACTTGGTCTACCTCTCTGTTTGTTTACCGATAGCCCAAACATGCATAAACTTTTCCCTACTTCAAATTTGAGGTCCTTCTGTTTCATTGGGGTTGGCGTATGCTGCTGCTCCCCGTACAATAACCAGCAATTGATAAGAGTTACATCAAGAAGATGATAAAATAGCCTCAAGTACCATTTTCTGTTGCTAATTTTTATTTTATATTTCCCTAGGAACGAATCTAGGAGGTCCACACCAATCATATGCTGGATATATGTTTTGATTATTTGGGGACAATCTATTTCTATATACTTTCTCTGTTTCTTTCAGTATCTTCTTGCTGTTTCTATTGGCTCTTGACCCACAAAAGACGATGATAAAACGACTGGTTTGTTATCGTACCATATAACGGTGACAATATCTGTATTATCACAATTTGCTACCCATTGCTCTGAATAACCTCTCTGAAACTTTTCCTTTTTTAGGTCTTTTATGGAAGGTATTTTGAGGTCTTTTCCTAAACGACCTTTGTTGACAGTTCCCAGCGACTGCATTCCCTCTTTGGCCAAATAAGCAATCAACTCTGGCGACGTATAAGATTTATCAAAGAATAATTTGTAACTTTGATTCTTCGATGATTGTCTAGGTGCCCGAGATTGTGTTAATGGTACCTGTAGTTGTCCCTGAAGTCATTACTGGTGTACTAGGCTAAGGTTCGGATATTTATGGCTGACAATTTTCAATATTCGTAAGAACCTCGTTGACGGGAGACGAACACTGATGTCTCTGCGGAGATAAGGAAGTTTCCACGTCGCTAAGTGGCTCGGATAAAAAATTTTGGATGGACTGAATTTTAGAATGTTATCGTGAGTACGTATAAGTAAAAATGGGCAATAAAGCTGAACGTACCGTATGTGAAACATACATAAAAATATGATTTACTAATACGTTTACTATTGTAATATAAAAAGCAACTTACCTCTGCAAAACATACACTTCGTTATAACACACAGAATTTTTTTCGAGTCAAAACTCTTCAATAACTATTCTTTTTTTATTTTTAAATTCAGACAAACGACTAACGTATCACTTTCATTCAAATTTCACACTGAGTGCACTATAACAAAAACACGAACGACATCTTTAGGTAAAGATTCGTATTACTACATTGCTAAATGTCAGTAGCTTCTATCAAGATGTCAAGAGATGCTGCTACTAATAGTTTCATAGCTATAGGAACGATTAAAGTCGGTGTTCCACATATGGAACTGGGTTCCTTGTAGGGTTAAGCAGTTTCAAAATGACCACATTTGGCTTTAATGCAGGCTCTTAATCTTTTGGGGAATTTCTCAACAGCAAGCCGAAACATATTTACATCTAATTTGCCGCACACAGCTTTTAGTGATTGTTTGAACGATATCAAATTTCTTTGTGGGTTTGACCAAACTTCCCTCTTCAAAACTGACCAGTTACACTAATACACAGGGTTTTAATCTGGTGAATACGGAGGCTAGTCTGTGACTGCAATAAATGAAGGAAAATGATCTGCACAAAATTTCTGATTTGTTCGGGCGTTATGTGCTGGTGCAGAATCCTGCTGAAATGCCCAGAACTGTCTTTGGAAGAGTGCAGGAGCCCAGTGATCTTGGAGAGGTTCGAGAATTTCTGTTTCATATCTCTCAGCATTCACTTTTACATTTTGAGGCATGGAAATGAGAGGAGTCTTCCCTGGGGAAGCGATTCCTCCCCAAACTAATATCACAGATTGAGGATTGGCTTGTTTTGGAATAATTCTTCCTATCTCATTGCAGTTGGGATATCTGGGGTAAGTCTTCTGTCATTTTATTTGTTTACAACTTCATCGATGTTGAAAAAAGATTCATCACTGAAAAGGAATGTTCTGTGAGCATTTAGAGCAACTCGAGTCAGCAGCTTGCGGAATTTTTTGAGTCTAGTTGCTTTCATTTTCTGAGTTAGATAATGAGCTTTTTGTAGTGTATAAGGGTGAAGTCTTAGTTCATTTTCAACAATGTGACGGACACTTTCAATACTAACGTTGATATCGGAGGCCATCTTTCTCATTGACCTTCGAGGATTCCTGGACATCTTTTTCCGGGTGATATTACGAATTCGTGGTATGTTTACGGTTCTAGGTCTTCCACTACGAGGTCGATCACTGGTGGTGCCTACGTCACAAAAAAGTGATATTGTTCGGGATACATTATAACGAGTGTTTTTAAGCTGTTTAACGATGCCTATCTGCTTCCAGCCTGCCTGATGCAACGCTATTATCGCTTCTCTTGTATTTTTTAGCCATAATTAAAGACCCACGTAAAAAATAGATATTATTAGTAAGAATATTTATTTATAGATGAATTGCACATAATTATTTAATAATCCACAAAATCTATATGGGAAAATGTACTTTTTAATATTGTTGCAGAACTTTTCACTGACTCTGTACTATTCGCTTTTCTGAACGCAGCATCAAACATGTGTCAGAATGTATAATTCACCTTCGTAATGCTTTGCAAGAAGGAAATGTACTTTATTTTAATATGTTTCAAATAACCTATTAAAAATAAGATAATTTAAATTACACAATAAATAGAAGCAAAGTAAAATATACTATTTTTAACAATAAGTATTATGAGTAAAATAATAAAATAATATTATTTTTTATGTGGGAATATTTCCTAATTCACTACTTATTTTTCCACATTAATTATGAGAAATTCACAATAATTTGAATATTCTTCAGTATTTGTTTGATATTTATGAAAGTTATTCACTTGGAAACATTTTTAAGCAGGAATAAATTCAAAGAATTATCTCAGATAGAAACTTCATTAGATTATAATTTTGCTTGTTTCCATATCTAGTTTGTGATTATCAAATCATTAATGCAATAATTCTTCCGTATTCGTGTTGTCAAATTTTAATTCATTTTAAAGTTTTGTCAAATTAATAAACGCATAAAATTCTGCATACATAGTAAATATTCATCAATTTATGCGTTGATTAAACTTGTAACGTAAATTTTACCAAAATAGAACAGAATGTTTGGAATAAATTAAAAATTTAAAGCACCTAAAATGTAATATACTGCATTTAAGTATTAGTGAAGCCTTATATATGGCGTTAGAAAGGAAAATGTTATTTTTAAATCTTTTATATTAATGTAATTCAAGTCAAAATTTTGCTTGCGAAAATTATTTATACATTGGTAAGGCACAGAATCTAGAGAATAGTTATCATTCTGGTAACGCAAGTATTTTATTTAAAATGTGGAAAAATGAGAATGGAAAAAAGAAAGATAAAGTCTTGTCTAAATGTAATGTAAATCTCATAAATGTCTTAAAATACTTGCAAGTGTAATTTATAACAGTTTTTGCATTACATAGAGCAGGTGTGGCCAACCCACAGCCTGCCGTGTATTTTTCTACGGCCCGCGAGGAAACTAAAGATCAGTAATGTTTGACAGCTTTGGTTAGCACATTTAAAATTTTTAAATCTGTTCCGACTTTTCGAAGTGTAAATAACTTTTAACAATTATGGTAGCTAAAGATTCATACTATTGTAATAAAATAATAGTATATCCATTAGTCATTCTTTTTAATATAACTATTAATGTGTAATCATACGTTTTTTCGAGATTCAATTGTTAATTTATTAATGAAATTAATTTAAATTAATGTATTCTGATCTGAATTCTCCCCCTGCCTTCCTCCTAAAACAGTATATACATATATAATTCATACACACCCAAACATATATACACATATACATATATACATAAGGTGCGGTCCGCTTGAATAAAATAGATTACCAATGCGGCACAATAAGTGTTTTGGGTTGAACAGGCCTGATATAGAGCATAATTGTAATGTCAATGTATTTCTATAATAATACATTTTTCTTTCCAATTTTCTATCATCATAAATAGAGGTGTAGATATTTTATAACTTTATTTCTTGTCTTTTTGTTTGCAGACTTCTTACGACATATAAATATGATTATGGTGTATACCATCGTAGTCTTCTTAAAAAAAAAAAAAAAAAAAAAAAAGTATTTAGTGTCTTTAAAAAGAGCAGAATTATCCAGACACAACTTGGTTTATTAATATTCTACTTAAATTGCTTTAAAAATTTGAAATAATTAAAAAAGTCGAAATATTTTAATTATAACAGAGATTACGGATTGTTTGCGATTGTGTGTATAATATCAGCATTTATTTTACAGAGACATTAAAATTATTTACTTTCTAATTATCCATAATTTAATTTTGTTTAAATTTTGTTAAATTACCCAATTAGATTAACTAATCAATTATGATACTATTAAATTCGTTATACTTATGACCGCAGGAAATTCGTACACTTTAATTAATAGGTAATTTTATAAAATTTTACAGATTTTTTGTCACATGACTACATATTACATCAATAGCATGTAATAATATAAGTAAATTAACCTTTTATATAGATCAGAACATGCTAGATTAAGGCTTGTGCATTTACAAGCATAATGCAAAATTTAATGCGTTATAATGTACTTATTACAAGAAGAGTAAAGTTGTAATTGTACAATGTATGCTAATTATTTTTTTAAGCTATTTATATTTTTCTTTAAATTTCTCCTTTATTATGTAAAACAATCAAAGAAGAAACTGATGTTACCTGACATTAAGCTGAACTGATATTATTACCGAAAACATTTTGGAAATGTCCAAAATGTCGGGATTTGTCTTTTAAGATTTAATTAATTATATATATTTGAAAATCACTACTTCAGTTCTACGATATCTACTTCAGTTTATTTTATTTATTCAATAATCCCTGATTTAGTTAAAACACATTTAAAATATCTAAATAATTAAGACATAATTGAAAATCACTAAATGTTTTGCAAATGTTTCTTAAAAAAAAAAAAAAATAATATATTTCAAAACAAAAAGATGTTAGTAAAACAGTTCTTCAAAAAATATATAAAGCAAAAAAATAAATATTTTATTTAAGATAAAAATAAAAAATAAGCTAAATCAAGTAAGAATATAAAAACTTTTTTTCAATTTCTGACTTTACAAGCTCGAGTGAACAAGTTGTTGGAGCAATTCTAAACAATTCACACAGAATTATAAATCCTATGTTTATTTGCATCTATTTTTTTCTTTCTTATTGTAGACAGACTTTTACAGAAGAATGGATAAAACATGTCGCATGTGAGAATGTTTATGATATGTTGTTTATTTTAAAAAAGCAAAACATTTGAACAAATTTAAAGTAAAGAGACAGCTTAAATTGTTGAATTTTTTTGTTGGAGAATTTAAGGAATATCTGAAAATAACTGCATAATGCATAATTGGACCTTTTTAAGCAGCCAAACAAATATGTTCAAAAATTTTAATTAATATTTAAAACAATTCTTTAATGTATCTAATAGTAATAGGGAAATAATATTAGTGCATACAGTTTTTTCATCTTTTGATTATTTGATCTTATTCAGCACATAACGGTTTTGATAATTCTTTTTTTTTTTTTTCTGAAAAATGAGGTCTTTATTAATTTGTAATATTCCATACATACACAAGCAAACATATGTTTATAAAGAATTTACTTTTCACAATTGCAGTTCTTTAGGGCAACTGTTTTATTAAATTTATTAAGAAATATTACACTTTATTCTATTTTAGACATTGAATAATATTAATATTAATATAATCATTATAAAATATTCTTGGTTTTCTAGTTATTAATCTGTGTACACATTAAATGTTTTAAATCGATCTTTTTGTGGCTATCAAATAACTTTCCCAGATTTGAGTCATCTTCAGAGGAATTCAAATGAACGGGATTAAAACATGTTTTGTTACTTACAGCGAAAGAGAAGAAGGGAGGAATTTTGAAAGGAAAAAAAAAAAAAAAAAGTTAGTATGTAATGTCACCGATAGGGATACTTTGGAGCTGAAGCCGCGTCTGGTTTTTCAATTTTCACCAAAATTTAGAAAATTCATCTGTACACCAGATTTGTCTCAATTCTGAAGTTTCATAGTTCTATCTTTATTAAATTCGGAGATATATGATAGGCAGAAGATTCCCCACATACACACACACACTGACTAATTCCCAAAAACTACTTTTTTTGAACTCAAGTGACTTTAAAAAGTGTAAATAATGTGAAAACCCTATATCGAATTTTTGGAACTAATACAATACTTCCATTATCTACGGTAGTTGGGTAATGGAACTGATGAGTAAATTGAATAAAAAATTGAAAGAAAAAAAAATACATACACTGAGTAAAATATGTGCTCATTGTAAATATAATATACCTATCAGCAACGCAAAATATTAGTGGAAATATTTTATTTTGCAATTTTTATAAAAATAATAAATACAATTTATTATTATTAGTAGTATTATCTATATTTAATAGCGGTAAATTTTAGTGATTGTTAATATGTAGGTTAGCTATGAAAAAATGCTTACGTTTTGTTTATCAGATTGAGCTTTAAAAAAAACGTGTCAAAACGTGGCGGGACAAAAAAAAAAAAAACGTGTCAAATGCCGTTTTTTGCCATAAAAATGTGTCGAACCCCAGTGATGAAACGTGGTGTTAGTCGATCACATACGACTTTTCCCTATCCTATAAATACTCAGTTCCCTTCGTGTACTTTTAGAGTAAGGCTGTATGCTCTTTGCTCCGGCCAGCCAGTATTTCATTCATTTGTTAAAAATTTGAGAACCTACATCGGTATTCCCACTCCACACAGTGGATCGGACAAAGCTTAAAGTGAAAAAGAAGTCCCATGCCTTGACTCTGCTAGAGAATGGAATCTCTGTGATTAATTTATTCAGAGATCTGGCAGATCATTCTAGATATAGCCAGTTGTATCCATTTGGGAAATGTAGCCAGAGATCTGTGACGGCTGCAGTTAGTAGTAAAATTTAAAGATGAGATGACAAAATACTGACTGCAATGTGATATTTACATTAAACGAATATAATGTTAAGATTTTGCCTTAAATGTTTACATTTTAATGACCTTGTAAAGATTTTCTACATCTGGCTAAATCTGGAATGATCTGCCAGATTTCTAACTACATCAATCACAAAGATTCTTTTCTCTAGAACTGTCAAGGCCTGAGATTTTTCTTTAATTTTAAGCTTTATCTGACCCACTGTGTGGAGTGGGAATACCGATGTAGGTTCTCAAACTTTTAACAAATGAACGAAACACTGGCTGGCTGGAACAAAGATCATACAGTTTTACTCTAAAAGTCCATGAGGCAAACTGAGTGTTTATAGGATAGGGAGAGGTCGTATGTGATCGACTAACACCACGTGTCACCACTGGGGTTCGATATATTTTTATGGGGGGAACATCAATTGACATGTAAAATTTTTATTTTCCGTTCAAATGTAAATATATATATATATATATATATATATATATATATTTGCTGGCACTGTATTATTAAATTCTTTAATGTATATGAAAATAGCTTTTGAATCTGAAAATAAATGTTACTTCTGAAAATAGCAGACTATTTTATTTTATTTTTCGTAAATTCTTACTTATCCTTATATATTCTTATATATTTTAAATAGAAGTATTTTAATAATTTATAAAAATTTCATACCATTTTTAACACAATTCACTTAATTTAGCATAATATGATTCTTTCCGAGCATATAATTTTTAAAAATCAGATTTAAATTTAATAAAAACACATTAAGAGACAAAGTCTTTCTTAATTAATGTTATGACGTTAACAACTGAAACGTGTTTTCGTAGACAGTATTTAATAAGTTACTAATTACAGTGACATGTTATACACGACTGTTTGGAATTTCGACTGTGAATAAATTACTTTAATTTGACATTCGTTTCTGAGATTAGATATTTTTAATTAAATAAATCTAAGATACAAGTTCATGTATAATTATTCTTTACAAAATTGCATAAGAATACCAGATATTATATTTAATAGATATTTTCGAAGTCCTTTTTTCTTAGTATAAATTAAAAATAATAATAATAATAAATAAATAAATAAATACTTTATTTCCTATAGTCTGAATTACTTTAGTAAAAGAAATAAATATATGAAAGGATATACGTTAATGCAACTTATGTTTCTTTGAAGGACTAAATTTGATTTCTTGAGTATATAAAATCTCGCTTCCTTTCCTTTTTTTTTTTTTTTTTTTTTTTTTTTTTAAAACAAAATTTAAATATAAATTAATCTGATATGTACAAACAAATTGCGGATTTGATAATTTAAATATTGTTTACACACATTAAATAAAGTTCAATAGATATTCATAGAATTCTAAAATATAATAACAAACGCAGTTTAAAGTATAATTTTTTTTTTCAAATATAAACGTAAATAGTCTAACATAAACAAAAAAAAAAAAAAAAAAAAAAAAAAACACTATAAATATTTTTTTTTTCTGTAACACATATCGGAAATCAAACCCTACAATATAAGGATTGTTTTCTGTAACACACAATGGGAACAAATTTTGTAATGCATTTTTTTCCCCACCAGATAGCTTATAACTGAAATCTTTCAGAAAATCATATTATTCAGAATATATGTATATTTTAATGTTGCTGTAAGGTAAATATCAATAAATAGTAAAATATTACATATTGAGTAACTGCTCTTCATACCTTTATCTCAATGATAAAACATAATTTTTGCCGTAAACACTTAAAAACTACAATAAGTTTGGAAAATAAATTCCGAATATGCTTTACTTTAATTCGAAATCGATAAAATATGAAAAAAAGAAACATATACTTAGTGGACTTTTTATGATGTATTTTTCAAATCTCAAAAATTAAAAATTGGCTTAAAATTGTAATTATGTGTAAAAAATAAATAAATAAGTGTCAGCGACTAATATTAAACAAATTTAATGCCAGAGGAACGTTTAGTTTTATAATTTACAAGCTACAATCATTACATTAAAATTTACAGATTGTTTAAAAAAATAATCTGTAATTAAATTCAAATTCGGTTTTTTAATCAAGATTTAAATTTTATTGTTTATATATATAAATATATAGCGAAGTAAAAGAGGGCCGCATTTGTACATTTTCGAACAGTCAATAATTAAATTTTTAATTACTATCTTTATACTTAAAATGTTTCAAAAAATAAAAATAATTTCACACAAAAATAAATAAATAATTAAATGATAAATAAATAATTTTATTTATTATAATAAATATAAGAAATTCCAGACAAAATTATGAAAAGTAACTTTGAAATGCATATTTCTTCCATATATTTTACCGATATTCTTAAATATTGAAATGATACAGAGTTCTGGCCAGAAATGTTTTTATATTGATTTTTATTTGGGAAAAAAAAAAAAAAAAAACTCTCAAAATATCATTTATCAAAGTAAATCTTTGTTTGTATTTGGTATACTATATGAAATTTTTTAAGATAATTATTTGCGTGCTAGGCTATTTAAATAACTGTTGATACGATGTTTTGGGATTCACAATCAAATAAGTATTTCAAATTATTGTCTCTATAATAAAATTTCGCACACAATAAGTTGTATATGCAATTAAATTATCAGTACTAAACAATTTAGTAGAGATTGATTTTGTGTTGAACTTGTCAGAATTGTAAATATATGTAAACATAATACACAAGTATAATAGTTAATAATTAGCATTTGTGATGTTTCATTTTATCAATATTCGCCTTCAACGGATGTTTATTTGTGGTGAAACACAATTATTCATTTTAATAATTCAATATTCGTAACAGCTTAATAATCTTTAATTATAAATTAAAAAAACAGTTAAGTAATACAAATAAGTTTCTTTATGTTTAAAGATGCAAAAAGTTAAAAAAAGAAAAAAAAAAAAATGTCAAGACAACACTTTTAATATTTTTCTGAATAATTTAAGTCACTCATAAAAAATCTTTGTAATGATAAAGTGGAAATAATATTGATTTAATATTTTTTATGAAAAAATGTACACACACACACACACACACACACACACACACACACACACATATATATATATATATATATATATATACAGAGGCTGTTCGCACATTTTTTAGACAATTTTATTTCGCAGTAAGAAAAAATCGTTTGCATGGAGAATTTTATTTTCACAACAGTTATATTTTTGGAAGTTTTATTTATCTTCTGATATTTAGAATTTTTGTTTAGATGCAAAAATGCGCTTTTAAAATGGCAATGGATGGAAGAATAGGTTTCCGCTCTTTCCAAAGAGAGTTTTTAGTGAAATCTTTATGAAAAGCATTTATCAGGAGAAAAATAGAAAAATGTTGCAACAACAGATGAATCTTGGGTCTATTTAAGTGGTTGCAATAAAAAAAGGTCAATTTATTATCACAAAAGTGGAGAAAAAAAAAATTGCTACATGGCTCAAAGCATCAAAAGAAAGTTTTTCTAAAGGATTTATGATTGCCACTGGTTTTTCATACAAACGCAAGATAAAAGCAAAAAAAAATGTGACAAAAATGCCAAAATGAACTCTAAATACTCTCAAGAATATATTTAATTCCAATTTTAAAAAATGAAAATCCAGATCTTTATCCACAATGCTATCAATCCGTTGAACTGTATCAAGACAAAACAAGCAGCCACACATCACAATCCACAATTGCTTTTCTAGAAAAATAATGGAACAAAAAACGGGAATTAAAACCATACCCTTCACTGATATTCCTGCTAAATCTTCTGATGTATCACTGTTGGATTTTTGTGTTTTTCGACTCTTAAAATCAACATTATCCAAACACCGACCTACAACGCTTTGTGGTTTCTGGAAAGCCGTTCAAGAGGAGTAGAAAAATATACCTCTTCCGATATTATAAAAAGCATTATTATCATAGAAATTATGATGTAGAATGTTAGTTAAGAACAAGGGCTATCAAACTGAACAAATAAAACTCGAAATATGAGTGAAATTGCTTCAGTACACTCCATCAAAATCGTCTAAAAAATGTGCGAACAGCCTCTGTATATATATATATATATATATAACCCTAGAGATTTTGTCCTTAGTTTACGTCATTTTTGTCTAAATAAAAATTATATAATTTTCACAATGGAATTTTTAAACAGTCACATGGTATTATTATGGGAACTAATTATTATTCTAGTGCGGCCAATATTTTCTTATTTTTCTTTGAAAACAAGTTCACTGTAACTCACAATATCTGTTTACATGTTGTTATATCGGGGGTGTTTATTATTTTGATATATTTTTTAAATTAATATATCCAGATATTTTAAAATTAAATAAAGCCAATACTAATAATTTTGAAGTTCATTTTTTAGATATTTCCTTTGTTTTAAAAAATAATTTATGTACTGATTTATATGATAAAAGAAAAAACTTTAACTTTGTTACTAACTGTATGCCGCACTGGTATTATAATCTGAGCCATAAAATTTACATAAATATAATAGTCAAACAACTTTTAATAATGAAGAGATAATGCAATTCTAAATTTAATTTTGATAAACAAATATACAATTTTCAAGCTTTATTATACTATAAATATTTATATCCTTCAAGTTTTATATCTTATTATACTTGTAATGTAAATTTTTAGTGTCAGCCCCGCAGCTACTGGCTTTGATTTGATTGGTGGTCAATTGTGATGCTAACGACTTAAGCCCTATTTTTTAGGAAGGTCGTGGGTTGATGGATGGAATTATATTTTCTACAAAACTTGGAATGTATTGCATATCTATGGATACGGAAGAAGACTTACAATGTTTTAAAAGTTTTTAAGCCGAAAAGAAAATTTGCAGTTGTTGTCTCTTGCATGTGGTGAGTTTTTCTAACTTTTTCTAGTAGGTTCAGGTTGGGGGTATGTTCTTGCAAGCATTTTCATTCCGTAAATTCATATAATAAAACAATTTTTAAAATTCTGATATAAAATTTCATTATAGTTTCACTCATATGTAATAGTATTTGATTTAAAGTAAAATGCTTTTCAAATAAATAATATTTCAGTCTTTATAATTTCATGTTTTTCTTTACTATTCTGTTTGAAATATATTCTGGAGTATGCTAGCTTGACATATCATCAGAAAACTGCTAGTATAACATAATTCTTTTAATAGCTGTGTTCCCACCTGTTGACGAAGAAAACGCAGCATAAACTGAAATTATTAGCTTGAATATTGTTTAATTTAACTTATTTTCTTGTTTATTATAATTGTTAAAGTTATTTTTGTTGTTTTTACATTCCACTTTCATATCTTCACTTATTATAATTTAAATTCATATATGCCGGGTGTACAATAAATCTGTAGACATTTCAAAAATTCATAACTATTGATGGGATTGGTAGATTTCAACGCGGATTGCGAAAAAGTTATTCTCATAAAGGGGGATTGTTTTTTATTTTTTTACTTATTTATTTATTTATTTTTAAGGAAAAAAATCGTTAAAGAATTCGTCGATAGAGGGCGCTTTACACGTTTTATTAATATTTAATTTTATGCACTCGGTTGCGCTTTCTGCGCTAATCAAATAAAATGAAAGTAATTATTCATTTGTTCAAAAACAGAAGTAATGAAAATTATGAGCTTGCCTTTTGCTGTTCTGAGGAGTCGGCTGTCCCATTAGCTTGTAGCTTCTTCTAAATATTTTATTCTATATTACAATTGTTAATATCTTCTCTGAAAAGTAATTGTATTATTAATATAACGAAGAAATTAATCTTGACATGTTCTTTGGGTTTAAAACGTACATTTAATGGAAAAAGAAAGTAAAAGTAAAATAAAAAAACAGGAGCGAGAATTAATCTCACTCTACATTACAAAGCATAAACACTAACTGAACTGGAATCTATTCCGATGAAAAACGTACAGGTGTGGAATCACGTGGTACAGTTCCAGCAATAGAACTTCACCCCTTGAATGAAAGGGAATGGAAAATTGGGAGGGTGGAAACAGATACACTTTTGTTCTTATTATAATGTTCGTTTTTCTTCACGGAACACATTTTTGGAATAAATAAGTCTTTTCGAGTTTGTAGTTTTCTGTCACCCCTCCTCAAACGAGGAATACTGTCTTAGTTCCAAATTGTCACGGTGTTTCAGGAAAATTGGCTTAGGAGTAGGTTTTGTCAACACGTCTGCAGTCATTAATTTACTCTGCAGATATTGTAGAGAAATTGTTCCATTTTCACACAGGTTTTTCACGCAGTGAAAACGGATATCTATGTGTTTGAAGCGTGCTGTGTGTTTGGGCGATTCAATCATTTTAATGGCTGACTGATTGTCCTCAAATAATCTTATCGGCAGTTCCTGTGGTAAGCCAAGGTCCTATAACACTCTGGTGAGCCATAATATCTCTTGTCCAGCATTTGCGGCTGATACGAACTCTGCTTCTGCAGAAGACAGAGCTACACACGTTTGCTTTTTCGATGTCCACTGGATTGGTGTTTTTCCTACTATGAATAGATTTCCTGTCATCGATTTGCGATCAGATTTATCACCGGCCCAATCGGCATCGGCATAGCAGGTTAGGATAGGTTTTTCCTTTCCACTTATAACCAAATTCAATTTTTCAGTGGTTTTCAATTAACATATTATCTTTTTCGCAACATCCCAATCTTGCTGCCTGGGCTTCTCATTTCGTCTACTTAGAATATTGACAGCTGCTGCAATGTCAGGTCTAGAGATAGTAGCTATATATAATAGGGATCCGATGGCTTGTCTGTATTTTGTATTGTTGTTTAGTAGATTATCATCTGAGGTATTATCCAGATAACCAGGATTCATAGGTATATTTGTGGGCTTAGCGTTTTGAAGATTGAATTTTTCCACTAGTTCTTTAATTTTAGATCTTTGGTTTATAAAGTATTCTCCTTGTTTAGATTTTTGTATATTAATGCCGAGGTAGTAGCTTATTTCCCCGAGATTTTTGAGCTCGTATTTTGCACTAAGCTTTTCGATAGTTTCTTCTATTTGTTGGTCCGACCCTGATATTAAAAGGTCGTCCACGTAAATAATTATATGTATGGGGTTTGTTTCATCTTTCCTAAACAGGCTAGCATCTGCTGTGCTTTGTGCAAAACCGAATTCTTTTAGAGTTTCACCAATTTTCAAATGCCATGATCTGGCGACTTGCTTAAGACCATAAAGGGCTTTTTCTAATTTCCATACTTTATTTTCGTTTCCCGGTGAAATATAGCCTTTAGGCTGTTCCATGTATACTATTTCATCTAAGTCTCCATGCAGGAAGGCAGTTTTAATATCAATATGGTGAACCTGTCTGTTTCTGTGAGCAGCACTGGCTAAAAAAGCTCTAATTGTGCTATGGGATACCACCGGGGCAAAAGTTTTGTGAAAGTCTTCGCCATATTTTTGGCTGAAGCCCTTCGCTACCAATCTTGCTTTATATTTGGCTATTTTGCCTGAGGAGTCATATTTGACCTTATAAGTCCATTTGGACGCAATTACTTTTCTTCCTGGTGGAGGTTCTACCAATGTGAATGTTTTGTTTTGGATTAAGGAATTCATTTCTTCCTGCATTGCGTTTGACCAGTTCTGTTTTTCTTGTGGGTTTGTTATGTTGAGAAAATCATTATAATCTTTAGGTTCATTAGCCTCAAAGTTTTCTGCTAAGTAAATAAGCCTTTCGGGAGGTACACCTTTATTGTGTCTATTTGACCTTCTCAAGGTGTCATTTGTGTTGTGTTCACTAGTGTTATTTTGATCTGGTGAACTTATGTCAATTTTGACAATTTCGCGCCCTAAGTGCGATTCTGTGTCGGAGTGTTCATTTGTATTGTTTTCTGAGAGTAATTTTATTTCATTGTTTTCTCCTGAATTGTTTATAGTATTTTCAATGAATTTAACTGTTCTTGCAAGTATTACGTGGTCATTTTTTAAGTAGATTCTATACGCTTTAGCGCTGTTATCATAGCCGACAAAAATGCCTTCTTGGGCTTTGTCATCTAATTTACCCCGTTTACTTTTATGAATGTAAGCATAGGCTTTACAGCCGAAAGTTTTTTAGTGATTTAAATTTGGTTTGCTACCATGCCATAATTCGTAAGGAGTTTTTGTAGTGGCTTTTGTAGGTAGTCTGTTTTGGAGGTAATTGGCGGTGTTTAAAGCTTCTCCCCACAATTTTTTGTCTAAGTTAGCTTCTGATAAAAGTGTACGTGTCATTTCGATTAGTGTACGATTCTTTCTTTCCGCAACCCCATTTTGGGCTGGGCAATGTGGTACGGTGAGCTGATGGTGAATACCATTTTCTTTAAGAAACTCTTCTACATTTTTGCTCATGTACTCACCGCCATTATCCGACCTTATTGTTTCTGGTTTCTTTCCAAATTTGTTTGTGGTAAAATTGACGTATTCTTTTAATTTCTCGATTACTTCGCTCTTTTTACTTAGAAAATAAATCATTGTATACCTAGAATAATCGTCAACAAAAGTTAAGAAATATGATTTACCACCTATTGTTGGTACCTGAATAGGTCCGCAAACATCGCTATGTACTAATTCTAGTATTTGTTTTCCCCTATTTTCTGCAATTTTTGGATACGGGGTGTCAGTCAGTTTTGTTTTGATGCAAGTTTCGCATGTTATCTCGTGTTTGCAGTTATTGATTTTTATTCCCAGAACTAATTGATTTCTGTTTAGTTCTTTAATGGAGTTGAAGTTTTTATGTCCCTTGCGTTTATGCCATAGAGTAATACAGTTAGGATTTTGGCATTCTTCAGTCAGGTATGTGTTATATTTGTTTATTGGCATGGGCAAATTTAACTCATATAAGTTGTTATTTTTTGTACCCTCTAAAATTGTTTCATTTTTCATAGTGATGTAACACTTTTGTTTAGTGAATGTGACTTTACAGCCATTTTGGGTGGCTTTGTGTACAGATATTAAGTTTGCCTTTAATTCTGGAACATATAAAACATCCTTTAGTGTTAGTTCCCTTTTTTGTTTATTTGGATCTAGGTATTCAATTTTTATTTCTCCTGAACCAAGCGAAGTGAGGGTGTTACCGTTTGCTACCCATACTTGCGATTTTTGTGACTCATCTAAATTAACGAAAAGGTCTATATTGTTGCTTATGTGCGATGAGGAACCACTGTCAATTATAAAGTTGTTCGTCATTGTGTTTTGAGTTGTGAAAGCCATTTGTTTTGTTTGTGATGTTATTTGCTTCATTTGTTTTGAATGGCTTTGTTGTTGTGTATGTGTGTGTGGCAACTCATCATTAAGTGTCACTAACTGTGAGGAATTGGTTGTTCTGAATTTATTTCTAAATTGTTTGTTTTTAGTGTTATCAGCATTTCTGTTTTTCATTTGCCAGCACTCCGATTTATTGTGGTTTGTTTTCCTGCAGTACGTGCAGTATTTATTTTCCTTTTTGAAATTACTATTATACTGTTGTTTTTTATTTATATGAAAAGCTTTAGAAGAATTTGTATTGTTTTCGGAGACGTCTTTTCGACGAGTGAATTCATCTAGCAATTTGCTGCTAGCATAGTTAGGTGTGAGTTCATTTTCAGGGCGAGCTTCAAGGGCTATAATCAAGGTTTCATAACTTTTGGGTACGGAGCATAGTAACAGTGCAGAAATGTGCGCGAATTTAATTTCTTCCCCGATTGATTTCAATTTATCTATGATTTCCAACATTTTATTTATGTGGATTTGCATATCGCCACCTTCTTCTAGCTTCGTGCTATATAATTTTCTCAATAAGTATAATTTACTACTTAAGTTCGTTCTTTCGTGGATATCACGCAATTTATTCCATGTTTCTAGAGCTGTTTGGCATTGTTTGATGTGGATGATTTGAGCGTCATCAATGAACAAATTTATGATTGCTCGCGCTTTATTGTCTTTTTTTCGCCATACATCTGTTATAGGATTTGGCGGGTCATCTGTAATAACCTCATATAATTCATCCTTCATAAGATACATTTGCATTTTAAACTTCCAAACTGAATAATTTTCAGAATTTAGTTTCTCAATTGTTGGACTTTCCTTAAAGGATGCCATTTTCTGATTTCTTTTTATTTATAGTAAATACTATATCTTTGAGAAGAATTTATTTTGTTTTGTTTTTATGATATTATTAATTCATCAATTTTTCAGAAAACAGGGTTTCTTAATTTTCTTAATTCAAAAAAATGTATAAATGCATTTAATTTTTATTTTGCATTTTCTTAATATGATTTCAAACACTGAATATACTTTTGTTTTACTTTAAACAAAAATACTTTTGTTTTGTTAAATAATAATATTATTTAATATTCATGTTTTATTTTCATATTAATTTACTTTTATATACTTTTCCCTTTATCTTTGGGACAGCCAGACAATTTATAATCTAGGTAAGCTTTAATATGTTACTTAAGAACAATGATACATTTTTCATTTATTTAATATGGTCAGTCGTTCATAATCTTTTATTAATATTTAATTTTATGCACTCGGTTGCGCTTTCTGCGCTAATCAAATAAAATGAAAGTAATTATTCATTTGTTTAAAAACAGAAGTAATGAAAATTATGAGCTTACCTTTTGCTGTTCTGAGGAGTCGGCTGTCCCATTAGCTTGTAGCTTCTTCTAAATATTTTATTCTATATTACTATTGTTAATATATTCTCTGAAAAGTAATTGTATTAATTATATAACGAAGAAATTAATCTTGACATGTTCTTTGGGTTTAAAATGTACATTTAATGGAAAAAGAAAGTAAAAGTAAAATTAAAAAAAAAAGAGCGAGAATTAATCTCACTCTACATTACAAAGCATAAACACTAACTGAACTGGAATCTATTCTGATGAAAAACGTACAGGTGTGGAATCACGTGGTACAGTTCCAGCAATAGAACTTCACCCCTTGAATGAAAGGGAATGGAAAATTGGGAGGGTGGAAACAGATACACTTTTGTTCTTATTATAATGTTCGTTTTTCTTCACGGAACACATTTTTGGAATAAATAAGTCTTTTCGAGTTTGTAGTTTTCTGTCACTTTACACGAGCAGGTCCTAAATTTCCATAAAAAAGTATATTTAATTCCATGTAAATGTTTACAGGCATACAAATTCTATTCTATGTATTCGACCTCACCACAAACTACAGTTCGCAAACGAGTTATAACACCGCTAATTATTGCTTTAGCCGGAGGTTCTTAGCTCACGGAAAAAGAAAAAAAAAATCCCCCTTCATGACAATAATATTTTCACAAATCGTGTTCTATTCTAACAATTCCTTCAAATTTGTGAATTTTTTTAAATGTTTACAGATTTATGGGACACCCGGTATATATATATATATATATATATATATATATATATATTGAAAATTTTGGAAAAAATATTCAAATTTCATAACACGTAAAATATTTACATAATTTTAAAATAAAAAACTAAAATATATATGCTAAAGGGAATACAACTCAGATATCAAATTACGATTCTGATGTTTTAGATAAAATGTAAAATAAACAAAAATAATGTAACAATAACATCAGATCTTCATATTCTTAATCTACAGATTATAATAACACAAAAATTTCCAATAAATAAATAACACAATTTTAAAATATTCAAATAAATTAACAACGCCTTTTTTTATTATTATTATTATTATTATTATTATTATTATTATTATTACCGCTAAATAAGAAGCGAAAAAAAAAAATAAAAACTAATATAAATCTATGATATTTTTTTTAATTAAAAAAACTGTTTGCACAGATTTGCTTTTATTATTATTATTTTTTATTTATTTTTTTCTCATTTTAAATTATTTTCAATATTCTTAATTCTGTTCAAATTTCACTAATCGTAAATACATTTAATATTTGTGCCATTAAAGTTAAACCGTCAACTTTGAAGCTGCCTTCACTGCATTAATCCTAATTAGATAATGAGTTATGAATTATTCATGCACAAGGCCTGTTAAAATTTTTAACAGTTTCGCTCAAACGAATATTATTAATATTGATGGTGTACTGCGGGCTTGTAATTAGTAACTTAATTAAACACAATCTATTAGGTTTACAAATTAATTTTAGTATGCTGGTTTATAACATGCGTGTACAAAGTTTCAAGTGATGTATTGACTTTTATAGTAAGAATAATTTTATGCACAGTATTACCTTGGATAATTTTTGGATAATGAAGTGCACCACTTTGTCGGTCACTAATTTTAGCAATATAACTACGTATGTTAATTTTATCGCTGCATTTAAACAATATATATTACTTTCATATTTGGAACAGGATTATTTTTTTTATTTTCAATTATTTACTTTTTTTTACAGGGTGACAAGAAATAACTTGGACACACATGATACCTTATAACTTTAATGCTAATGAAAATATTACGACCAAACTTCAATAAATTTGAATACAATATTTTGTCTATTATATTTACAAATTTTCAAAGTGGCTACCTTAATACAGAGTGTGCCCTTAATACAGAGAATTGCCTTAATACAGAGCTTTAAGCGTGTCAGAAAATTTCGGCTAAGGGCCGCAACTCACTTACTGATATTTTATCCCATTCCTTGCATAAGAATTCTTTTTAGGGATGCCAAAGTTTTATGAGATTTAGCAGTTTCCAAGATGGACCAAACATAATAATTCATTGGGTTCAAATCTGGGGAATACGGTGGCCATTCTTGAGCTCCAATGAAGTCAGGAAAATTTGCCTTGCACCAATCTTGAGTGCGTTTAGCTCTGTGTGCAGGTGCGAAATCCTGTTGGAAGGTCTATCTTTTGTTTCCAAAAAACTTTTGCCACCAAGGTAAGTCAACATCTTCCTAAACGAGTATGCGATAGTGGTAGATACATATATTTGGTTTGAAACTTCGTCCAAGTTATTTCTTGTCATCCTGTAAGTGCACTGCACGGCTTGAAAATTTCATTCAACACCATTTTTTTGCAAATTCTTATGTAAAATAACCTCCTGAATCCGAATATAAAGGTCATTTTTTCCTATCACCCACCGTTTTCGGGGGACGCGCCCTTATTTTTACCGCTTTTCGGTAATTTTATGGCTATAAATTTGATTTATAGTGCAGAAAAGAAATATTTTAACTGTTAAATATCTTCTGAGAGCTTAAAGAGGTGACAAATTCTATAACATGAACATTTGCAGCAAGGGAAAGATTTAGGGGGGATTTGCCGCTGAAACTATATGTTACATTTATTATATTTTAATAATCAATTATTATTATCACTTATTAAACATAATATATATTTTTTTTATTTTTAAGAGTTAACATATTTATTTTCCATTCTCCAAATCAAATTCCTGGCCATAAAATTACTGAAGAGGGATAAAAATTGGGGGAGGAGGTGACGTCCCGAGAAAAAAGTGGGTCATGGGGCAAAATGGGATCATATTCGGATTCAGGAGGTCATTTTACATAAGAATCAGCAGAAATTGTATCAGGGCTGGATTTTTTTTTCTGTTTTTCAGCGTAGTGTTATTAAATAATAAAACATATTACACAATTTAATTTCCATTTACAATAACTTATTACATCAATTTACATCTACCTAATAACCTCTCTCTCTCTCTCTCTCTATCTATCTATATATATATATATATATAACGCAATGTTAATATGTGTGTTCGCTATACATTCAAAAGTTACTAGACAGAATAACTTCTAACACTTTATTTTTCATTGAATTAATCAGGTTTTAGAGCAATGATTTGGGAATTTCGTCCCATTCATCCATGATAGCTACTTCCGATTCGTATGCAGAATCTTGATTCGTATACAGAATCAATTCGTATACAGAATTAACGGTTGATTTGTATGCACTTGACGAGTCAAACGACCCCACAAGTTTTCTATGCTATTCAGGTCTGGACTACGGTTTGGCCTGCTTAAGACCTCGATTCTTTCATTTCGAAACCAGTTTTTAGTTGACTTAGACACTTGGCAGGGAGCGTTGTCTTGGTGAAATTTCCAGTTTTACCCTCCTGAAAGATATAAGGTGCTCGTAAAGAAGTTGTTGATAACAACTAGAGTCCATTTTTTCAGTAATTCGCTGCAGGTTACATTTCTCATCATGTGCAAAAGCTCTCCACATCATCAGAGATCCACCACGCATCTGCTTACTGGAGAAATCCCAGGGTTCCGTTCGTAAATTATGTCAGTTGTAAATATTACCTTCCGGACCATCCAAATTGAATTTTTTGCTTTTTTATAATTTACACTTCCTCCCAAAGCTTATATATTTTCCATAAAAATCTCTTTTACTTAAAAAGTTATAAATAACAGTTTTAGAACGTTTAAGGATCTTACTTATTTCACGTTTCGATTTTACAGAGCCCTTATCAAACCAAATTTTTCGAACTTCTAGCTCAGATAATTCTTTTCCACGCGGCATTGTGAATTTTTTTTGTGTGTGTGATGTAAACTTACAGTTTACCTACGATTTAAAAATAAATAAATAAATAAAATGATTTTGAAAACGCAAACGACTTTGTATAAAAAAATATATAGTCTTTTATTTATATTACACCGAGATTAAAAAAAAAAAAAAAAAATGTTGTGTGAAACTAACTTAAAATTGTTTTCCTTTAATGATTTATTTCAGAAAATATAACTTATTTCAATTGCTTCAGTGTTTAATTTTTTTTTTATTTTATGCAGTGTACTTTTAAACCGAGTGATAATTTGGGTGATCTTATAATTTTGTTACTCACTATATATATATATTTACATCATTTTTAAAGTGATTTTGGTAAATCAGAAATTCTTTGTACGTAAAGAGAAAAGTGTGACTCACAAATTATTTATAATATTAATAAAACATTGTTTATTTAAAAAAAAAAAAAATCATTAGTGCTGCGAGAGCTCTCTAATATCTGCTTCTCCTTCTATCGATCTATATATATATATATATATATATATTTTTTTTTTCACACGAAGATTGTTTATTAAATGTTTCAAAAAATATATAAAATATAGTTTTTCTTTAAATTTATGGACAACGGGCCATTATTAAAATACTTTAAAATTTCTATAAATTTATTTCTCATAAACTTTTAAGTATGTACATTGTAAATGCAAAATTAGTCTATAATATCATTGAATGAATCAACAAATAATAGCTTGTCAGTAATAAAATACATTTTTTTTTTTAATGGAAAATGATATTTCAAAAAGATTTTTTGTTTTTAAATACAAATATTTTCAAACAAATTGAGCGATAACATTCATATTATTTTATATCTTTTCTTGATTAGACGGAAATGAAGTAAGTTTTTGATCTGCGTTTGTTGTCATTCGTTTCCGAAAAGGCTTTTCATGATATATGCTAACGAAATAAATGGAAACTGAAACAACTTCGACTTTTTAAAATGAAAATATCGCGATAATATGAATCTTTTATAAAGAATCTATTTGAAATCTCCGAACAATTTTGAAATAAATGTACTTCTGTTAATTGAAAGGAAATATTAAAAAGAATGGATAAAACTTTTCTTGGTGTTATGTTACTCCACAGTTAGTTTTTATTTGTCGCATCATATCAACAACTGAATAAGAAAATAAATTAGATAACGAATAAATGAAGAAAGAATAATAAAGTGTGGAAATAACTTAGAAGTATATAAACCTATTTATCGAATGATTTGATGAATTTTGTCAGTATTGAAAAATGTTTAATAATCTACAGATATATTTTATAGTATTAAGTAAAATAAAACCTTTCTTAAGTTATAGAGTTTAGGAAATTGTTATTTTAAAAAACATAGTAAAGTGTATGTCAATAAAAGCGTAGCTTAATCTACCCCTTAAATAGGTTTTGTTGAAAAAATCCAAAGTTATTTTATAGACTGATTTTAGATATTCATTTTGCTATTTTAGCAATTTTTTTTTTTTTATTTATAGCTAACGAAACTAACTTTCATCATGTAAGCAACAGAATATTGCTGAAAGAAGATTCACTATGACTAAATTGTCTAATAAGTTACGTTATAGAACTGTCTTTAAACAGCCAAAGAGTTAGCAATGCACTGTTAAAAATGGTTTCTGAAAAATGAGTAAAATTGTCGCAAAATAGCTCCGAAACAATATATACTTAAATCTGAAAACCTACGTACTCATTTTTGAGTATATTGACTTGTTAAAAAATGGAGATACTGGGGTTTCTTAATGGTCAACCCCATTCTTTTTTTAGCATAAGAATATACTCAAAAATGAGTACACTGGATTTTTAAATTTAATTATATATTGTTTCGGTGCCATTTTGAGACAGTTTTGTTCATTTTTGAGAAACTATTTTTAATGGAGTGAGCTCTGATAAATGTGATCTCTTCTTAATCTTAAAGAAAAAAATTAATCAAAATTTGTAAAGAAAAAATGTTTCCTTAGGAAGATGACATACACCTATGCTGTATTAATAGTATGATATAATACACATATCATTCACCTCTAAGGAAAAGAGAACCGTTAAAGAATCCAGCACTTCTTTGCGATAAAAATCCAGTACCCGTATTTGTAACAAGTGTGAATAAAATTCAAATCGTCGACCGTTTATTTAAGGTCACTTTCCTACTCAGAAAAAAAAATCTTATGAATGATTTATAGGCATGACATTATTTTTACAGTCAGTGACTGGAACACATTTTGCCTGTCACGTACCGTAATATAATGTGTAAATTGTCTACAGTGTGGTTAAAAATAGACCCTAAAAACACATTTATTAATAATATTCAAGATTTTATGCAACCAATTAACTTAAAAAAACTTCTACAAGGGAAGAATTCCTCAGATCTTGTTAAAAAAGCTAAGTTGCCGCTTTAATTGCAGCACTCGTACTTACTTTGTATGCCTGATGAAGGGTCGTGGGTTTTTCCGAACCGAAACGATTGTTGCGAATTTATTGCATTTTATGGTTTTTATTCAAAGTTTTGTACTTAATACTGTTGCGTTGGCGCTTTAATTGGAGCGCTCGTGCTTACATTATTCGCCTGACGAAGGGTCCTGTGTTTTTTCGGCACAAAACAATTGTTACGAGTTTATTGCTTTTTATGGAGTTTATTCAATGTTTTGTACTTATTGATATAAAAAACCAGTTCTGTGGTGCTTTCTTATCATTGTAGTCGTATTACTCATAAAATATCCCAAATTCATGAGTATAGAAAAGTCAAGATTGCACTAATTTAACCCTCGATTTTAAAAAGTAGAGAAAAATACTGCAAACAATAAAATTTAATATATATATATATTAATATTGTAAAATAATTGATAATAATAATTTTACTTGAAAATAAGAAGCTAATAATAATTAGTTTTTGAACTTCAAAATATTTCATGTCCAAAATCTTTCAATAACATTTGTAATATAATTTTAATATACATTATTCAAACTACGCAGTATTTTTAAACCTAAAATATCTGGTTTAGACATGAAAATAAAATTATATATTTAAAAGTATAAAAAAATATTAATAAATAAAAAGCACATATGCCCTGTAGACGTCTTAAGATAACTAACAAATCTTTTATATATAAGAATAAATTCTAAGTTAGCGGGGTTTATACAATTTTTTTTTCTAATGATACTTTTTTAATATTTATGAAATATATTTTCTTAGAGTACTAAAAAAATCAACGTAAAAACATTTAATTTTCATTCATGCAGAAATCAATTAATCAAATAAATTAATCGAAATGCAAAACAGAAAGTTTTTATTAAACTTTAATTTTCACTTAATGTAAGCAATATTTAAATATGTATATTTTTTGATCGTGCAAATATTTGCTTTTCTGATAATTTCTTTTGAAATTTTATGCCTTTCAAGGATTTATTTCGATAAATATTTAATGCTTTAGGCTATTGTAAAATATTTGTTTTGTATAGAGAATAAATTTATCGAGATATAGAAAAATCATGTCATTTGTTTTAATGCTTATTCAGTTAAAAATATTTATAGTAAAGGAGAATTAAAATAGACATTAATAAATAAAAAATGTTTGAAATAATGATAATAATAAAAATATTCGGTGTGTATAAATATACTTTTGCGATTTCACTATTATATATACTACAGATTTATGTTTACAAATTTATTTTGCAATTGCTGTTTTGTATTTAAAAACAAAACTAAACGAATCATGAATTTGAAAATTCTGTTTTTATTTTTTCAACAAAAATAAAATAAAATTGATATTTTAAAATATTCGTTAATGAAAAGCTATTTTAAGGATTCAAAAATTATTAGACGATTTTTTTTTTTTTTTTTTTTTTAAGAAAAGATATTTAAAAGGAATGAAAATAAAGTCTTTCGGGTTCATACGGTAGGGTAGGATGATTTCCTTTTTTTTTTTTTTTTTTTAATCTAATAGACGATATTTTGTTTCAAAATGGTGGCTATAATTTATTAGTCGATTTGATGGAAATATTGGTGAGCCTATGTGCATATGGATTTTAAACAATTCTTTTCATTTAAACCATTTTTATGTGCATTTGAAATTTTGAAGTGGTCGGCACTTGGAAACAAGATGGCGGCTCAAATTGGCAAACGAACATATTAAACGCATTTCGAAGATGAATGTACTCTACAAATTTATTTCGAATAAATTTAGTATTTCAAACGTTAGTGTCACAAATTTTCAAATGACCACCCTTGGAAACAAAATAGCGAATTAAGCTGCTCACATAAGTAATCTTATTTGTAAGGTAAGTTCACTGTCCAACTTAGTTTAGATTGAATTGAGTACTTCAAAAGCTATCGTGATGACAAGTTTTCAAGTGTCTGCAACTTGAAAACAAAATTGTTAACTAGCACATCGAAACCATTTAAGATATTTTAAGCTATGTCCACTGTCCAACTTTGATTCGAAATGGTTCATTATTTCAAATGTTATTGTAATAGAAAATTTCCAAGCGGCAGTTTGAGTTTAAGTTGTCTCCACTTGGAAACAAAATGACGAAACAATTTTCTCACTTAACTAATCCAAGATATTTTTAAGATAAGTCCAGTTCCGAACTTTGTTTTCGATATAGTTCAATATTTCAAAAGTTATTATGATGACAAATTTTTAATTAACTCCTTCATTTTAAGTGGCCGCAACATAACAAAAAAAAAAAAAAAAAAAAAAAAAAAAAAACATGCAGAACAGCTTGCACAACGGGATCATCACCGATATTTTTATTATATATTCACTGTCCAAGTTTGGTTCGAATTTATTCAGAATTTCGAAAATTATCGTGATAAGAAACTAGTGACACAGTGAATTCTAGTGACACAGTGATTTCAAGTGGTCATGTCAGCCCTCGGAGACGAAATAGCGGAGTGATTCAGTATTTGAAAGTTATATCGTGATGATAAATTTTTAAGAGGTATCCTGATTTCAAGTGGGACCGCTTAATTTAAGGTAATCACCGATTTCATAAAAATGGTGGATAAAGTTCATTAATGAATTTGGTTGAGAGCCATGTGTTGCCTATGTATACATCAATTTTCAAGCAAATCTGGTCTTAATTACACTTTTTATAATTAGGATTTAAAATATTCAAGTGTTCACCACTTGAAAACTAAATGACAGAGCAACTAGGTTAACAACCTCATCCAATATATTCGCTGTCAAGCATTCGTTCAATTTAAAGTATTAATTCAGAAGTTATCGTAAGGACAAAATTTCCATTATATATCTATACATATAAAAGAGTACTTCCACTCACTCACTCACTGACTCATCAACGCACAGCAAAATCTACTGGAGCCACTGACTCGAAACTGGGTCAGATTATAGAACATATAGTGTAAGCACCCCCTAAGAAGCGATTTTACGAAATTCGCCCCCCAACGGGGAGTAGGGGGCAAAATGTGATTTCACAAAAACCTCCATATCTCAAAGAAAAAAACAGATATCCGTAAAATTTTTGCTTTAAAATATAGCTAACACAAATATCAAAAAAACAATTACTGGAATTTTAGAAATTCGGTACCCAAGGGGGGAAAGGGGGCAAAACGTGGTTTCACATACTCCTATATATCTCAAAGAAAAAAACAGATATACGTGAAACTTTTGCTCTAATATATAGCTAATACAAATAACTAAAAACAAATTTCTGAAATTTTAGAAATTCAGCCCCCAAGAGGGGGATAGAGAGGGTGCAAAACGTGATTTGAAATAATCCTTTATATCGCTAACAGAAAAAAAGATATATGTCAGATTTTTCTCTAAAATACAGCACACAAATACATAAAAAATAATTATAAAAATTAATACATTAATACATAAAAATTAATGTATACTCTCACAAATACATAAAAATTAATTTCTTTAATTTTAGAAAGTCATCCCAGGTGGGGCGGGAAAGGGGCTATGGGGAAAAAAAATAGAAATACAGTTAGATTGTTCAAAATTGGTACAGATAGGTTTTACAGTCCTGGAAGTCGAATGAGGGTATTTTCGAAAGTGTAAATTTATTAGGAGAGTCAGAAAGGGGGAAGAGGCGAAGGGGCAAAAAAATAAAAATAGAGTTTGAGCGTTCAAAATTGGTACGTAGAGGTTTTTGATACTTACAAATAGATTGCGGATATTTTCGAATTTGTAAAGTTATTAGGAAGGGTGGGAGGGGGAGGGTGGAGGGACAAAAAACAAAAATAGAGTTAGGTTGCTCAAAATTGGTACATGGAGATTTTTGATACCTACAAATCGATTGCGAATATTTTCGAATTTGTAAAATTATTAGCATAGACTGGAAGGGGTGTAAGGAGCAAAAATATATAAATAACGGTTAGAGCGCTGAAAATTATTGTTGTTAGGTTTTGAGGCCGGATAAATATATTGCGGATATTTTCAAAAGTATAGAATTATTACGAGGGGCAGGAAGGGGGACGGACGCAGGGGTAAAAAGAAAGAAATTCAGATAGAATGTTAGAAATTAGTATTATTAGACCGAGAGAACGATTGCGAGTATTTTTAAAGTCTAAAATAATTTGGAGGGGCGGGAACGGTAGGTGAAGGACTATGCGCGGCGCGCAGGAAGTGGGGGCCCGGACCGATTATTCAACAATGGGAAAAGACTTTTTTATTTTATTTATATATGTATATATATTTATGTTTTTCTCTTACGATAATATAGTCATGTATTAAGAGTGTCGAACATAAATGCACGCGCGCAGCACACAAAGGCCTGCGCTGCCGATGGCAGTGGGGACCATGTGCGATATTTTTTCCAATCAGAATTTTTTTTCTCTCTTTTTTTTTTTTCAAATGATAAAAATTAATGCAATTTTGAGAATTCATTAACTACAGTGATTCATTTTAAAATAGCGACCAGCGAAGCGGGCGTTGCCTGCTAGTAAATAGATAAACGAAGTGATTTCTATTGGTCGATTTTTAAAGAAATCAACCTAAAAAAATGTCACTTTATATAATTTGTAATTTTTTAATAGTTTAATGATTTTTTGTTTTTTTAATAAATTTAATATTTTTTATAAAATTTATGCAAAAAAAAATAAATAAATAAAAAAATAAATAAATAAATAAATAAAAATAAAACTAGGTAAAATATGTTTATTTAAGGGGGAAAAAATAGATTTTCTAAATAAATAGTAGTATTTAAAGATGAATAATATTTTACGCATTTTTTTTTTTTTGTCAACATTTAGTTTCTATGTTATAGTTAAAAGAAAAATAATTTGGTGTGTCACACACATGACTTTCTCTTACCCTGATATTTAATACTATAAATACAGGTTGGAGATTAAGAGGTAAGATAACGAGTACTGTTATGTAAACCTGTGTTAAACAATTCAAATGTGGCTTCGGAAGAATTTTATATGATAATTAGTTCTCTGTGAGGGGGCTACCACACCCTCAATTCCCCGTTTCATTAATGCACCTACATTTATATAGAATTTAATTCTGTTATTAAAATTAAAAGTTTACTTAAAATTATACAGACAATTTCCCATGCAACATTCCTTGAAACTTATCAATCTTGATCAAACTTTTCCAGCAACAAACTTATATTAACTTCAAAATGCAACATTTGGATCTCGTAAAATTATGCGTTGTTATTACATCTTTACAACAAAGAATTTCAATTTAATGCACGTGTAAGTGAAATTTTGCCCTATTCTTTCATGTTAAGAAAAAAGTAATTTTTTACAAATTTACGAAGTTTTTTAATTCGAATATTGAAAATGAATAGGGTTCTTGCCAGTATCGAAAGGAATATTTTAAAACTGGTTTGACTTCTCTGTGACTATTTATTCTTGAGATATTGTGTACACAGACAAAAACTAATCAACGGACTAACAAACTAACAGACACCGTAAAAAGTTTTTTCATTTTCGGATTCCTCCCACCTAAAAACGTGTAAAAAAGTAAAAAAAAAAAAAAAAAAAAAAAAAAAAAAATGAGGTCTAAAATTTTTATGATTACTTAAGTTCCCCATGCCTATAGCATGATGGGGAACTAAACACGGAGTTTTTACTAAAGTCATGCTTCGCTTTGCTATCCATCCTACTTTTCTTTTCTTTCTTGTGTGTCGGCTGGATTGGTTTCATGTTAATGTATGTCATTTTTTTTTTTTTTTTTTTTTTTGAGATTTTTGAGATTAGCTGTAATTTGCCTTTTCGAATTTCGACTTAATTTTAGACACACACACATACACACACACACACACACACCCATATATATATATATATATATATATAAGATAAAATTTAAATATAGGAGGGAGTAAAACTTGAATTATTAAATAAATAGAAACAGAACAAAGTTTTTATAAAACAATGCGCAAAAGCAGCAAAAGGAAATATAATACTATAATCATCAAAACCAGATGAAAATTTAATCCCAAAACACACGAGGGCCTTCATCAGGGGAGCTCCCCCATGTAGGGAAAGGAAAATGAGAAGTTTCTGACGAAACGCTGGTAATTTAACCAAAAAAACATGTTTCTAGCTCCCAACTTCTCACAGATGGAAGCAAGACCATACAGCAAACGAATTTTAATTAATACATAGCTTAAAAAGCAATTAAATTCAGAAATAAAGCACAAAATATAATACATCAATATAAAATACAAGAATATAAAAAAATATATATACATGGACAAACTGGACTGACTATTTCAGTTTGTCTATTCTGATTATTCCAGTTCGTCCATGTATGTATATATTTTTTTATATTCTTGTATTTTATATTGATGTATTATATTTTGTGCTTTATTTCTGAATTTAATTGCTTTTTATACTATGTATTAATTAAAATTCGTTTGCTGTATGGCCTTGCTTCCATCTGTGAGAAGTTGGGAGCTAGAAACGTGTTTTTTGGTTAAGTTGCAGCGTTTCGTCAAAAACTTCTCATTTTCCTTTCCCTACATGGGGGATCTCCCCTGATGAAGGCCGGCCCTCATGTATTTTGGGATTAAATTATATATATATATATATATATATATATATATATATGTATATACATATAAATATATATATGTATGTATATATATATATATATATATATATATATATATATATATATATATATATATATGTATGTATATAAATTATATATATATATATATACATATACATATGTATATGGGTGTATATAAAAATAAGCCGAATTTCCTTTCATTTCAATATAGATTCATAAGTTGTATACTAAATATATGTACAGGCTGATTAGAAAATAAAAAACTATCCCGTTATATGAGACCATAGTTACCATACCATTCACAGTAACTGAATAAAATTTTGATGGAAGGTATTTTGAGGTATGCGCTTAAGAATTATATAAAAAAACAACAGTTAAACTCAAAAATTTACGGTTACAGTGACAAAAATTCAGAAATTCCATACTGCAACACCTACTTTATTATTATTATTATTATTATTGAAATGGAATCTCCATAGCAAAAAACCGTTAATTGCGCTGGAACGGTACTTGCAGCACGAATATCGCCAGCGCTAGCAGGCTAAAAAAAAAAGAAAAGAAAAAAGAAAAGAAAAAAATGCTTTTATGTGCTTACCAGAGCACGACATTAATTTTTTTAATGACGTCACATTTCACACTGAGTCTTTCGTTCAGACTAAAGTCTACCTATTCTGATTCGAAACGAAAATAAGAGATCACGGTATCCTTGATTTCGTGTAAGGAATCCTTAATTTCGCGCTACTGAATAAAGGCTTTAATTTCGTTGTTAGTCGTAAGACGCCGTCATGACTGACGTCATAGCACTACGTGAAAAACAAGGCATTGTGAAATGGCAATCAAAATCGATTTTGATGATGATAATGATGTTTCCCAGTAAGCGGCATATTATTCACAGAGCAAGAAAGCAAGATACACATCACGCATTTCAAAATGCCATATTTTTCAATTAGTGTGATGACGTCAGTCATGACGGTTTCTTACGACTAACAACGAAATTAAAACCCTTATTCAGTAGACCTACATGAAATTAAGGATACCATGGTCTCTTCTTTTCTTTTCGAAGCAGAATCAGTAGACTTTAGTGAGAGCCGAAGAATCAGTGTACTATGTGACGTCATTAAGAAAATGAAAGTCGTGCTCTGTTAGGCAAATCACAGCTGTTTTCTCTTTTTTTCTTAGTATGCCTAGCGTTGGTGATTTTCATGCTAGAGGTACTGTTCCAACGCTATTTATGGTTTTTTGCTATGGAGATCCCATTCAAAAAAAAAAAAAAAAAAAAAAATGGTGTTGCCATTTGGGATTTTCGAGATTTTTCCGCTGTAATCATAACTGTTATAGTTTTAATGTTGTTTTTTATATAATTCTTGAGCGCATACCTTAAAGTACCTTCCACCAAATATTTATTCAGTTTCTCGGAACGGTATGGAAGCTATGGTCTCCTATATTGGGGTAGTTTTTTTCTAATCACCCTGTATATTCATAATATTATAATGAAATAAGTTTCATTAACAGACACTCTATATCTCAGACAACTCTATTTAACGCATATTTTTTCAATCTCTGTTGTAAATTATTGAACTCATTCGAATAGAGGATACATTCAAACAATAACCCAAGTCCACCTTCCAATGCGCGTCTACTATTTAAAGGTGTTATCCTATTAGGAATAGAGCATATATAATAATAAGAAGAAGTGAGAAATATAATAATAATATAAGAAATATAATAATAATATAAGAAATATAATAATAATAATATAAAAAATATAATAATAAGAAGAAATATAATTTCATATTTTTAATATAGTTATTTTAAAATATGACCAATTGTACGTAATTACTTTACTTAAATATATATTTTATGTATGTTTTAAAAAGAAAAAATAATAGTAATGAAAAAAAAAATAATAATAAATAAATAAATAAATAAATAAAAATAAGTAAATAAATAAAAATGAAAAAATAAAAGAAAGAAATAGAAAGAAAGAAAATAAGAATGTAAAAATTCTACTATTTCTCATTTAGAAAGAATAGTATATCCATTTATAAGTATAAAATGCGTTGTTTTTCGTTTTTAACATGAAACAGGCATATATTATTTTATAGAATATTTATATATAAGAAATATTATTTCTTGCCGATATGAATTAAATATATGAATGCAAAAGTGATAGTGTTTACTTTGCTTATTTGTAATATTGATCAATATTCTGGGACACACGATATACAATAAATTAATATAATAGAAAGAAAGTACAAGATTAGAAAAAAGAAAAAAAATATATCATCGATATAACACTTTCTGTACCATACATGGGTAGGAGAAAATTAAAGAAAAGTAATCACGAAACTTAATCTGAATTGTAAATTTTAAATTACATAAATTTGACGTTTTTCTTTATGGGTAATGTATTCAAAATACTGCGAATACCTTGGACTGTAAACAAAATTATACACCTTCTGCAAATTATTAATTATGAAACTAACTTCATGTTAAATTGCATAAAAAAGTAAATGGAAATGTTGAAAATAAAAAACAATTATATACATACATTCATACATTCATATATATATATATATAGCAAAGATTATTTTAATTTATTATTGATAAAAAAATGTTAGTGTTCTACAATAATTTTCTGTAGAGGCGTTCATTTTAAATTTTTATTAAAAAATAAATCAATGTAATAAGAAAAATATTTACAACAAAATGATTGACAATATCAATTATTTTTTACTTTTTCTTACCCACGTCTGGTAGAAAAATGTTTTGGGGATAAATTTTCGAAATCGAGACTTTGATAAACATATACATTTTACCCATTCTACAGAAATACATTTGAAATGACATTTTAAACGTTTATTTATAGATAGTACTTTTAATTTTAATCCTTCATTTATTACTTAAATAAATTAAACATTCACATTGGAATTTCAAATCTTGAAATGAAAAATTTATTTCCTTTTTTTCAACAGAGCATAGTGTAGAGTTATTTCCATGAAAAATAATTTACAATATCAAAATTAATGTTAATGTAAAACACATATCAACGAGATATTTCAAGCGTTATAGTAAAAAGTTTAAATATCAAACCATAGTCTGTGATACTAAACATCTAAATTTATATTTAAAAAATAAAAAAATACGAAATGAATTTAAATATTGATTACATAACAAGTAGAATTGGTGAAATTTACAATAAACACACACACACGAAAAAAAAAAAATTATCCATAAATAAACAACTACTAGCTCAATATAGGCATAATATGGTGGCCGATAACGACTGCTAGCAGTAATACAAAAACTTTATGTAATTCACCCACGAGATTATTTTCACTTTCTTACTGCCACCAGTGGACCTACTGTCGGCTGACGTAATAGATTCCCTTCAGCGGACAAGAAGCTACCACTTGGACCACTGTTGACTATCATCTCAGGTTTCGACAGGTGATGTAATGAAGACTTGATTTTGACAGATTAAAAATATGTTCTTCTTTCATCCGCTTATATTTAAACGCCATTTTGATTTAAATATTCTACTTTTTGGAATAATTCAAAATTTATTATTATTATTATTCCTTTTATACTGCCCAATCTACACCTTTAAACAAAAAATAAATCTTGACCAATAGGTCAACACGCTAAATTGAGATAAATTGAATATATTCAGATGTGTAGTAATAAAGCCCGTTAAAATGAGTAACTATAATTCACTAAAATTGCACATAAAGTTAGTTTCCTGAATAAGAATATTCTTAGATTATTTCTTGCCTAATTTTATATTAGACTTATTGATTATTTTCTGACTATTTCTAAATTTATGCTTTTATTTTTCTTTTAAGTGTTTCGTTTTCAAAAAAAAAAAAAAAAAAAAAAAAAAAAAACATCGAACATTTCATTTTTGATGAATAATATTTTAATATATTATTAAAATTTTTGGAATACCCTTTCAATCGCACTTTAATGTCTATTGTATCAAAATGTGCAATTTGGATATACTTAGTTTTTTGGAGTAATGTGCAAGACTATAAGCTACATGATTTTTTTTTTCAAATACCCATTTATCTAAGAAAATAATGTAACTAAAGTTTCAAACAATTGATTTTATATTCATTTTAATTACTATAAATTTAGAAATAAATTATAAAATGTTACATTCATTGTCAATATGAATAGAAGAACTAAACAAATATTTTGATATAGAGTTAGAAAAGTCATTTTTCATTTAAAGATTCAATTATTCAATTATTATATAATTTTATTTATAATCTTATGACAATGATATTCTGATTAACAAATTTTTAAAAGCATTAAATTTTCATAATCATTTTCGTTCAAAATTAAATATTCAGTCCCATTGAAACCTGTTTGTTTTTTGAAAAAGATAACTTATGATTAATTTCAATTTTAAATAAAATTGATACAGTAAGCATTAATTAAATATGATTTAAAATTAAAATACAGTAAATCGATTATTACCGATTTTTTTTTCAAAAATTAATTATGTAAATTAATACAAAGAAAACAAATGCAGTTATTTAATTTTTGTGCGATTGTTTCATTATGTATTTTTAATTAGTCTCTTTTGTGTAAATTACTGATGAAGATTTGAAAAATATTAACCAAGTTCGTGAAAAAATTACAAATCGAAAAGTTATCAAAATAAAATATTTTTCCGTTAAACAAATGTTTCTAGTATACATTTGTACATATGGGTAACCAATCAGATTGTTTATTACCATAAAAAATGTACAATTTCTCAAAGGAAAAAATCTCATATGCTAAGTTTTTAATATTATTTGAAAACTTTTTCTGATTAATTATGACTACTGAAAGTGTGTTTTTAATAATAATAATAATAATAATTATAATAATAATAAAAATAGCATGATTTTTGCAGGACATGTTATATAATGATTTTTTGTTGCCATGTAGAACACGTCTTTGTTGATTGATTAAAGAATATTTATATTGGTTTATATTTACTGAGGTAAACACTGTGATTTTTTCCCGTTAAATTACTTGTTCGTATTATTCTCTTGTTTATAAGTTCCAGTGGTTATTCACTTTTCGAACTTAGAATTGGATTTGCATTCAATCAAGCCAATTTGTAAAATTCTTGATTAAAAAAAAAAAGTATTTAAAATTTATTTCACAATTTTACAAATATTAATTAATCTTTTTTTAATATGTTAGTTAACACTTTTGCTACCCATTCAAATTTTTATTCATGAGGCCGTTATTTTACTTTCCAATAGAATAAATATATGATAAATATGAGCATTGCTGAATTCTAAATTAAACAGCACATTTTAAATTTTAACCCTACAAGGCACCCAGTTCCATATGTGGAACACCGACTATAATCGTTCCTATAGCTAAAAAAACATTAGTAGCGACATCTCTTGACATCTTGATAGAAGCTACTGACATTTAGCAATGTAGTAATATGAATCTTTACCTAAAGATGTCGTTCGTGTTTTTGTTATAGTGACCTCAGTGTAAAATTTGAATGAAAGTGATACGTTAGTCGTTTGTCTGAATTCAAAAATAAAAAAAGAATAGTTATTGAACAGTTTTGACTCGAAAAAAATACTGTGTTGTTCTATGTATGTGTGTCCAATATACAATACTATTTCCAAAACAATTGAATTGTACTAGTTTAATACCGAAAAGTATAGTTAAGGCTCAGTGTACCGTATGTGGAACTGAAATATAAAGTCGATTTTTCCGTAAAATATGGTTTTATTTTTATTTTTATAAGTTTTTCCTATCTTCTGATCACTAATCACAACCTATATATTTTTCTCGCGCACTAAAAAAAAATGAGCCTTGTAGGGTGTATTTACGTGTAATTATAAGTATTATTTTTATTTATTTATTTATTTATTTATTTATTTATTTATTTATTGTTAAATCGCTCTTCATCTGAAACTCAAAAATACTTAATTTACTTAATTACATATAATTTGAAGATGTTTAATCTGATTTTTAAAATTCCATAGAACTGAATGCGAAAGTTCTTGAAATTATCAATGAGTGATACGTGACATAAATTCGTTTATGAAACCTGCATTCTTCATGTTGATCTATGATATTCATAATTTATTTGCATTTCATGAATGTATTTTCCTAAACCTTTCGAGAAATTACTTTCTCTAATACTTAGTACATGAAATTACGTACTTTATAATTATGAAAAATGTGCACTATATATTTTTGATCAGAAAAATTAACTGATATAAATCATAGCTGATATAAATATAAATATAGCTGTTATAAATATATTGATATAAGTCATCCACTTTTCGGATATCAATAATGTTTTATAGAAATATTCCCCTTTTTATCGAAAAGAACTGCTACAAAAGCTTATAAAACATTCTATGGAAGATGCCGGAATCTAAAAATCGGAACTATTGGCAACTACGTATTTATGTGCAGCTACGTGTTTATCTAAAATTGGGACAATACTACTTCCTAATAATATTTTAATTAAACTTAAGAAAATGATACAAAATATTATTATTCAAATTCACTGATTCAGAGAAAATCGGAATAATAACATCTATGTTAAATATGCTACATGAAAATTAGTTTCTTTTCCTAAACATTAAAATAAAGTTTTTTAGAAGAATTTTGAAATATAACACAAGAATAATTAGAGAAATTAAAAATCGGAAACACATTGAATGTGCTGATAGAATTTTAGATATTAATAATCACACATTAAGAAATTTATTATACGTTCATTAATACTAACATTATTCAAAACAATTTTAAGGCAATTTTGCGTAATTTAATTTTTATTACCCTGCAGAGATTTTAAATTGTAAAATGATTCGTAATAATAGTATGTAATATGACGAAACTCGGGATGTAAAATGAGGTATTTGACGGATAAAACTTCAATATATTGTATATTATAGTTGATTGAATATATCTACATATATTTCAATGACGAGATATTTTTCTGTAAACTGTCTCGTATTTTTATTAAATAACTAGCCGACTTCGCTAGTCCCTACCTTTAAAATTTCAAAAGACATTAATCACTATATTTTAAAGCACTTTGTAAGTAAAAACTAAAAAAATATATTCCATTAAAATCGGTTGAAATTTCGCCTCGTGTTTCCACTGCCTTCAGCGTCGTCTTCCCTGCTTTTGCTGTAACAGTTTCAGTCCCCACTGTTTTCATTTTGCGCCATAACTGAACATTTTAATTTTGATGTTAATTGGACGATATGTGTCGTTACTATTATTCAAGTACTGTTTTTATCGAACAGATATTTATCGGAAATATGATAATCTATACTATATGAACACAGATAGCAGCACCAGACAAGCAATTTTTTTTAAGTTTTTTAATTAAAAAATTATCGAATTTTTTATAATGAGACTTCGACATGCGTCAGATTAAAATGGACCTCCATGCAAAATTCTGTATCTTTATGACCTGCTGTTTGCTTAGAAAGTGATCAACACATATCTACCTTTAACCTTTTTTTATCACATTCTCGTCATCCATAGGGTTTAAGATATTGTGAAGACACTGAAAAATTGCTTTTATCATTTGAAACATTTTCTGTTATTAATTATCTGCAAAGAGTAATACACTGACCCTCGGAGGCCAGTGTATTACTAGGTGCTACTCGGAGGACAGTGTGCGAACCCACAACTTTCGCATTATTAGCATGACACTCTAACCAAGTGAGGTAACATTTTTATCGCCAGAGTTGATTATTTCAGAAATTTATATAACATAATTAATTAAAGAAATTTCAATCTAAAATCTGGAGATCGAGCTTCACGGTGCATCATGAGAGGTCAAAACAGATCTCCATGCAAAATTGTGCAGCTCCACGATCAGCCGTTTTTCTACAGACCGACGGACATACATAGATCTTCGTTTATTATATATGAAGATAATAATACTTTATGGGAAAATTATTATTTCACTCTAAACTTCGTTTAATGACAAATTAAAAACTATACACTACAAAAAACTTTTTTATGAAAAATAAATGTATTATTTAATTTTTTATCTGCGCATTAAACTTCAATATGGATCACTAGTTTTATATAAACTGTTTTTAATTTAACATTTTGTTAGGTAATATATTTCAAATTTATCTTGCAGTGTGAAAATATATGATATATGAAAATAGTGTCATAAATATTTGATAGCAGTAATAAGATAAGAAACAGTAACACAGTTTTTAATAAATATTGTATTATACATCTAATTAGGACAATTGATATTTTAAAATGTATTTTTTAATAATGACTTGAGAAATCTCTGTCGCATTATGTCATTTAAAATTGATTTCAATTTCACAAATACATTATCTGTTAAAATTATTTATCAAAATTCGAATAACACCCAAATATAGTGTTTTATACACTCGAGTGAGATTTTAGAGATTTTTAATGCAATCATTTAAAAGTATTTATTGAACATTCTAAGAGCCGGAAATATCCGTTTCCAAAACTGCTGTTTCTTCCATAAAGTGCATATAATTTCAAATTAAACAATTATATTTTTTAGCCTTTTGGATACATAAAAGTTTTATACAAATTTTGTAAACATCTTAATGAATAAAGCGTGAATATATGCATGGTAAAATTTTATTAAAAAAGAGTTCAAAATGCTTCATACTTAGTTCTAATTAGCAAAACCTGTATTTAAATATCATGCTTTAATATAATGGATTAATTTATCAGTTATGGTGTATGAATTATTAATATGATGATATGCAATCAAATTGTGAATTTTCTTTTTCGAGTCTTAATTTGAAATGATATGCAATTACCGTTATTTACTTTTCTTAAACTTGATGCAAAAGATTTTGAAAATTAACACTATATTTATAGATGTAAACTGCAATATTGAACAATGCATTGTTTAAAAATATATCGCCCAAAATAAGATTTAGCATTTTACAAATTTAAATTGATTATTTTAGCTAGAAAATAAATGCAGCCTATTACATACGTCGTATTGTTGATGAATCAATAAAAACTGGCATTTTAAATGATATAAAAATGAATTTAATTTTTTTTTATCATTTCAAAGAAAATTAATATGCGGGATAACATAATAATGCGATATGATATAAATAAACACTTTTAATAGGTTTTTAGAAAATTTACTAAAACGAAATAATCCATAGCGACATGAAATTAATATCTTTCTACATTTAAATATGATAAATTACAAATATTAAAATTGTATAATTATTGTATAAATCTCCTGTGTTTACGCAGGATATATTTAAAATTTTAAATAACACGAAAAAAAAAAAAAACGCAAGATGTATAGGCAAATATTATTCTTTATATTAAATGATCTTTATTTATATAATTTATAAAATTATAGTGGAATTTTATGTGATGAATGTTGATTTGTTTAGCTTCAGGAAACTGTATTTTAAAATAATCATTATCCATATTTATATATATGTAAATACTTCTTTTTAATGAAGAAAAACTGTGAAAGACATAGAATGGCTGTGAGAAATTCAAAATGCTGAATTTTGATTATACTACGAAATCTCAAGAATAAGATATGAAAATTAAATTTCATTTTAGCATTCTAATTTTTTTAATGACACCAATAAACCCCTTGAGTAATAAATAATAATTAATATATTCTAAACCCAAATGTGTTTAGAATATATTAATAAACTATAATAATGTATAGCAAAGCAATAAATAAATAATTAAATTAAATTAAAATATAACCTAAAAAATAGTATCAAGAAGAAATTAAAATAAATAATAATAATAATAAAAAAAAAAAAAAAAAAAAAAAAAAAAAAAAATTCAAGATTCTATTTTTTTACTGAAAATATTTTCTTGAAAATTTAATATACAGTCTGTAACAAGTGTCCGAACACTAACAAAAATTCCTATCTTATACTATTAAGTGAGCAGTATTTGTATATATATATGTGTGTATATTTCACTGTTCTCGAAAACGGTAGCTCGGACAGTCACGTGATTTAACACAAAGGTGCCCTCCGAAGGGTCACTGTGCACATCGATGTCAGATTTTCGAATTTTTGATTAGTTTTCTTTTAATTAATAAAAATCTGAAAATAAAACTTCCCATTTCTATATTGACGCAGATGGGGAATCTTAGGAGAGATTTGATATGTTTATTTGATTTTCATTGATTTGAGTGTATTTTACGTTGAACTAGACCTACGTTATGAGGAATTACGAGAGATTTGATTGGTTTATTTGATTTTCTTTGATTTTAGTGTATTTTACGTTGAACTAGAGCTACATTATTAGGAATTACCAGAGATTTGATGATTTATTTGATTTTCATTGATATGAGTGTATTTTACGTTGAACTTGAGCTACCTTTTTGAAGAATTACAAGAGATTTGATTGGTTTATTTGATTTTCATTGATTTGGGTGTATTTTACATTGAGCTAGAGCTACGTCATGAGGAATTACGAAAGATTTGATTGGTTTATTTGATTTTCATTGATTTGAATGTATTTTACATTGAACTAGAGCTACGTTATGAGGAATTAAGAGAGATTTCATTGGTTTATTTGATTTTTATTGATTTAAGTGTATTTTACGTTGAACTAGACTTACGTTATGAGGAATTAAGAGTGATTTCATTGGTTCTTTTGATTTTCATTGATTTGAGTGTATTTTAAGTTGAACTAGAACTACGTTATGAGGAATTACGAGAGATTTGATTGGTTTATTTGATTTTCATTGATTTGAGGTAAAGGTGTCCATTGATGTTTTTTTTTTTTTTTTTTTTTTTTTTTTTTTTTTAATATGGTTGGCAGTGATTGCTTTGAAAAGGAGTTTCGTGCGTTTTCAGATGCATGCACAGCGGGGTAGGGGTGTCCAGTGATGTTTTTTTTTGGTTTTAACCTGCGTGATAGTGATTGCCGAGGAACCGAGAGTTACGGGCGTTTTCAAATTCATGCACAGCGTGGTAGGGGTATCCAGTGACTTTTTTTTTTTTTTTTTTTTTTTTTTTTTACATGTGTGATAGTGATTGCCGCGGAACCAAGTTTCGTGTGTTCTGAAATTCATGCACAGAGGTGTAGGGCTATCCAGTGAGTTTTTTCTGTTGGTTTTCATGTGCGTGAAACGTACATACGTGTGTTATAGTGATTGCTGCGAAAACAACTTACGTGCGTTCTCTGATTCGACCATTCATAGAATAGTGAATTTTACTGTACGAGTAACAGCTTCACCTGTTTGCAGAATATTCGAAAAATTAACATTTCTATTTGACTGTTTTTGAGAATATTCGTTTTAATAATAGTTTTGCTGCACAGATTCAAGAATTTCAAAAAATGTTTGCTATTGTCAAAAAGATCCCATACTAAAACTGTGAAGAAAATAGTCGCCAGTCGAAATATATTTATTTAAACTTTTCAATCATTCAATTAAAAAGAAATCCTTTAAATATAATGCCCAGCGAAGCGGGCAAAGCCTGCTATTGCAAAAGAAGTACACTTCATACTTTTTTTTTTTTTTTTAATATATCCTTGTCGAATCCTCTTTTTAGTCAGTCTAAGAACATGATTCGATAAGGATTTATTTAACAGAACCGTATGAAGTGTACTTTTATTACATAGGAATTTTTGCTAGTGTTCGGACACTTTTGTTACCAACTGTACACATATTTTTTATATTAATGCACACGTATGAAAATGTTCATAACTTTTAAGCAGTCATTTACAAAAAAAAAAAAAAAAAAAAAAAAAAAAAACAGAAAAGAAAGAAACACTATACCGTTATTCATTCAATTTTTAACTATTTAGATTCAATAATATTTAACCTACCAGCTGAAACATGCCTGAAATTCAATAAAAATCCGTTTTCGAATGACATGTATAAATACAAGAGTCACAAAGGTTGGTCGATTTCTTGGTTTTGATTAACATCACATTACTACTACACTATGGGTAATTTTCGATGGTCTGGAACTCACCTCTAACAATAGTCATTATGAACTTTATCTATATTCATTCAGATAATTTTACAGTTAAACTAACGTAAAACAAAATAAAGAGTGTATTTACAAGAAACATGGGCAAAAATCTCCTTTTAATGTATTTCACACTGATGAAGTTGCTTTTGAATATTTTTAAATTATTTCTAATATATCCATTCAAAGGGGACCGTCGCCAGTTGCCCATTTCGCAGCACTAGTGCGATATAAAACCCAACTAACCAACAGTTTAAAGGGTGAATCACAGACCGTCTCGGTTCGCACACACCGTAGCTTCAGTGCGACGTTAAACACACTCAAACTCAACATCGACATTCTTCTTTTCTCGACATCTTCCGCAGAGAGTCAAAATTGTAAATTCATGTCTCTGGGCCACTTTTATACAGTATCCCAGATTTTCCCCAAAACCCTATTTCGTAGCTCTAGGAGCGCTGCTAAACCTCAGTTAATTTCTTCCTTATTTTCTATGAAGTGTTTGTTGATGGTTCGAAATTCCAACTTCTAGTAAAAGGAATATGATTATCTCTGAAAGGTTAAGAAATTTTTACACATGAGCTAACTCTGTCATTTTGGTCCTAAAGAAACAGCTTTGTGTTTTCATATATATAATTATATAATTTTGTTATATGTAAAGTTCTTGTTCATTTTCTAAAACTGAATTATATTCCATATTATAGTTAATTAGCTTTAGGTCACGTATTTATGCATCAATACTAACCTATAACTTTTATTTTAAATAATACAAAAATGACAAGTTATTTTATTTATTTTTTCTGAATAATATAATAATTGTGTTAAAATTACTTTATGTACTTAGAACAATGTTCTGTGAAAGAATTTAAATCAATGTCAGTTAAATGCAAATACTTTTTTTTTAACCCTTTAACCGTTGCAAACGGCTTTTTCCGTTTTTAATAGTTGAAATAAGAGGCTAATGTAGCAAATTTTGGAAAAATATGATATTTTTTCCTAGGACATAAGATTACTGAATATCCATTGATTTCAAAAACTAATATGCTTTATTCCTACTTCACTTAGTATTGATTTTATGAGTTATTAAACAGATATGCTAAAAAACTCGACACGGCTAAAGGGTTTAAATAAATAAATTGATTATTTCATATTAGGATTTTTCGTATAATGCATAAAAGAATTCTTTAAAAAAAAAAATTCTTGTTAAGAAAATCTAATTTGGAGAGTTAAAATTAACATAAACTTAGGAAAAACATACATAATGGAACTCAAAATTGAATTAAGTTCAAAATATTATAACTTTCTCAAAATAAACACTTTATGAGAATTTCTAAAAGCCAATGTAAATTGTTTTAATTTTAACAATTTCTTTTTTCTGAGCTTACATTAATTAAAATATGGAAACACTAATAAGCATAAAAAATAGAATATTTTTCTCGTTTAATGTATATATATATATTGATATTTATTAGCAAAAGGAAGGAATAGATTTAATTAAATGCTTTGAAGAATGCACTTCTCACTATTAAATATTTTTTAAATATTATGGAAACTGAAAGATTTACTTTTATTTTAACATTAACTAAATAAATAATTTGTTTAAGACGCTTTGACTAATACAGTGTTTTTCCTCTTTTTAAGGAAATACGGCTCAAAACATCACCTAAACTAATATAATAATAATAATAATAATAAAGAAATAATAAATAATTAAAATGAATAATAATAAAAAGTAAATGATTAGAATTCTTATAAATAATGTAATTAACATTTATAAACATTTTACTAGAAGGCTTACACAATCTTCCTAGTGTCTATATTTTCCATAAGCACAATCATTTAAGTGCAATCTTCCATAAAATGTGTTTGCGGTAGTTAAAGAGAAAAATATTGTGTGTATATACTGATGGAAAACGCATGAAGAAAAAAAAAAGCGTGACTATAGAATACCTGTTACAGATTATTTTTAAATACCAGAGTATATTCTTTTTATTGAGATAATAAATTAAAAGTGATTTGAGACATTTTACACTTCCGAAATTCGTATCTAGAGAAAAAACAGAAAATATTGAGCATAAGAGGTAATAAGTTTCTAAATATAAAATAAAATACTTTTTTGTTTTTTGCAAAAAACTTCAAAAACCATTTTTTGCTTTTATGATATTCAGAATTGTCTTAAAAAATAAACAGATATTGTTGAAAAAATTTTATCAAAAAAAAAAAAAAAAAAAAATGTTTTTTTTTTTTTTTCCTTTTTGTGGAATTTAAAAAACAATTTCCTGTTTTATGCGTAAAACGTATATAATAATATACGTAATTAATATGTTTTACGCTATTAATTAAATGTATATATTAATGTACTACTTTTAGCATTAATAATACTACTTCATTTGTGATACATATTCTTAATTAAGAAATATTGATAATTTTGCGCCTGAGAATTATTTTTTAAATATTATTAATATAAAAACAAATATTTTATATAAATCCCCATAATGGAAAAAATATATATATATTATAATAAAAGCCGTGTGATTTTAACTATGAAATTTATAAATTTATTAAAATTATATATAACTGGACGTTAATTTATAGCGTGAAAAATAAATTAAAAGTCAGCTCTGAGTAATAGCCAGCTCTAATTTGAGTAATGTTTTAACGTTTTCAGATGAGGAAAGTCATTTATGCTAATTAGTGCAAGGAAAACACATTTAATGATGACTGCAAAATTAAATTTCAAAGCTCATTAAAATTTATATATTCATGTTGTTCTTAATTATTAATGTCTCAAAGTTACTAATTATTAACTATATATCCACATATATGCGAATATGGGAGTATATAATATTTATCTTCATAAACCGTAGACGTCTGATAGCTGACAACTATTTTTTAATTCGCTATATTTTTGACTACATTTGATATTAAATACGTTTTACTGACTAGTTTTATAAACGAAAAGGTTATAGGATTTATTTTATCTCTTTTTATTTTTATTTCAGAGTAAAAACAGATGATACAAATTAAAAAAAAAAAAAAAATCCTTGTTTTTATTTTATTTTATTTTATTTTTGTACCCCTTTTGTTAAACATTGTCACATTTGCCAGATGAATAAAAAAAAAAAAAAAAAAAAAAACACTTCAAATAAGATTTGGCTTGTTACAACCGATGCCCCCAGTTGATAAAACTTTTGAACTAATTGCAATTGATAGTGTGGGTGATTTCAACCATTACAATTCCACAAAAAAAAAAAAAAAAAATCTAATTGTAGATCTTCATACGCGTTATACAGGGTGAGTTTGACATAATCTGCCAAACGAAAGGAGGTGACAGAACAGCCCATGGGGAGCATAAAACACTTTAGAAACCCTGTCCTATCTCTAACCGTTTCCGAGTTATGGTAGATAGAAGAAAAATCTGTTTTTTTCCCCTCCCGTCTGAAACAACCCAATTTGTGAGCTTTCTGAAAAACTTACACGCAATATAAGCATATATTTGGAAAGTGCAGAAAAAATCCTTTCGGGTGACACTATTTACATCAGGATACTTTAATTTGACGGTGAGCTACAAGAGCTAAAACATTGGCGAGGTTTAAAATCGAGTTGTCCCCAAATGCTTCAACCAGAAATTCTACTACCACCGTTCAAGCTACAATCGGACAAATTTACCGAAATCTTCTCCATTCCACAAGCTTTAAAATGAGCTCACAATAAACTATATCGGTGTTCTAGTTCAGGAGAAATTTAGCCTTTTGTTTGAAATACATCACTGAAAACGGCGTTCGTCGAACTTCGGCAAACGAAACGATGATGAGTAAATGGAACGTATGCAAATTCGTGACTATCTGCATATGGATTCTTAGTGATATGCCGATATATTCCAACCTTCTTGCGCGCGCATCATACTCGCGGGTACAAAAGGCGAGTCAATCTGTAACAGCTCATTAGCTCGTCAGCTTCTTTTACGTTTTACGCTGCTTACTGCTTTAGAAACCGGCCATCTGGTTTTTTTTACAGTGTGGCTTGTGAGTTCTTTCGCCAAATTGTGAACTTATAGATGAAGAGAGGTGGAGAGATACTTATGCCTATGCAACGCTCGTCGTCGGAACTTGGGTGGATGGCGAAAGCGAAAGACACTCCTTCGAAACTGCCGGAAGAGTGTGATATTTCACATTCTTTTTTCCTCTCACAGAAAGACCGGGGTAGGTAGCAGTTTGGAGTGTAGACTTGGAGGGTCAGCTGGGCGAAATTGATGAAAGATGCGCTCTTTTCATCGGAGTGACTCCTGCACTTCTTTTCAATTCTTCCAGCACAACAAAGTTTTGGCGAATTTGGCGTTCAGAAATATTTCTTGCTGATCAGCAACACACATACACACACACACACAAAAAGGATTTGCGGTCGTGATATTTTGCTGTAAATTCATCGAATTTTTCACTGAGTTTCCACTCTTTTTGATAAGCTTTATTTTACTGCAGTTCAATCCGTTCAGCCGAATTATTCATTCAAAAGGGAAAAAGAATTTGGGATAAAGTAAAAAGCAAAAATCGTTCATTAGAAATTCTCTTTCGGGTGTTTACAAAGTAGATCCACATCCTCGTCGACTTCTGTAAAGATAAAAGGTGTCTATAATGCTAAATGTGCTGGATCACGGGATGTAAACACATTAGAAAGAATGAGGAATTTTTTAGAGGAACTATTAAACCTTTATTTAGTAGAAAACCGCAGCCTTTAGCCAGACGTTAGGCATCAAGAGCAGATACTCACTCTTAGTCCCAGAAACAGTCATGCGACGGTACCGATGATCAGCGATCTGTCGTAGCGTAGGGCCCCGAAAGGTCGCGAGTTTAGTTAGAGAACGTTACATGATGCCGTTAGATTTAACTAAGTTCATTAAGCAAATCAACACACAAAAAAGGCGCCTGTTCTCTTGAGCTCTCACTTAAATACCACTTACTTTGGCGTAAACCTAAACACCTCCTATGATTTCTCATTGGACATTTAACTGAGTTATTTTCCGTCTTTGTTTTCTTGGCCAGCTTAACTGAAGCCTGGGAATCTAGGGTTAAGTAATCTGCATTGTTTTACTGCTGAAACTGAAGATCGCGAAATACAAATTAATTTTTATTCTAAAACTTATTCTAAAATCTGAGCTGCAAAAGTAGTTGCAAAAAAAAAAAAAAGTGCTGCAAAACTAATTTTACAGGGGAATCTTTGGAATAAAATTTAAATTAAGAATTTTGAATGGAATGTTCTTTAACTTAATATTAATTTAAAATAATAGTTTAAAATATTAATCATTTATATCATTTCATATTTACATATCATATGAGATGAATACAAAATAAATTTCAAACGTTATATTGTAAGTTTTAAGTTAGTTTAAGAAAAATAGTTTCATTTCCATAAATAAATTTGTATTTTTTCGCATAATAAAATAAAATCAAATTTTAGTAAAATAATAATGAAATATATTTATATATATATGCTTTTTATTCAAAAAATGAACGAAATATTTCAGGGAAACCTCTAAAATACCCGGCATTATTCATTTTAAAATGAAAGTCAATATTTGAAATGCACTCCAATTCATTACATTAACAAAGAGGGCTCTTTTCTGGGCAATCTACTTAAGACACTACGCTATTTCTAAGAGAAAATAATACAAACGAATTTCGATTTCACCCATTGAATTAAAAAAAAGAAAAAGAATGATTACTTTATCCTATTTTCCATGCTGCTACTTTGGAGTAAAATATACATTATTCATGAATATTAATAAAAATATTTGGAAATATTTTGAATTGAAGCATAAGTATATCATTATTGATAATAAGATCGCTTTGAAGATGAAAAAAGCTTTTAAAATAGGTAAAAGGATGCTAATGGACACGTTATCTTTTGTGATTTCGTTACTGATAGAAAAAAAATATTCGGGTTTAAATTACAAATTTCATTCTTTATATTTAAATATAAATATAATAATGAACATTCGTTGAAATTATTGAAAAGAAACCAACGCTTACTCAATAAATTTTATCTCTAAGGTGTGTTGTCATTATCTTTCTAGTTATTAATTTTTTCACTGCAGTTTTCAACAAGCTAATTATGAACTAACCTGTCTTCGCGAGAGTTTCGTAGAAAAACACGAAACTTCGAACGGCTAGGTCGACGAGCACGACCTATGATCGAACCTGACACTTCTAATCTACCAGCTTTTAACGCAGAACCGTTTGTCCACTTGTGGGGCGCATATATATATATATATGGCAAACAATGTATATATAAAGTTTCAAAACATTATTGAGTTGTACAAATAAAATTTGTTACTAAATAAGGCAATAACCAGGAACCTTGAACTTTTCTTGAAAACACCATAAAAATGATAGACTTTCAAAAGTGTATATATTTTTTGATCGAGTAGATACACTTTTTTCGAAAAGTGTGGTTTCCAGTATTTTTTATTGTTTTGAAGTAAAAATTTATATACCTGACAATTGCATCGTATATCTTTTACTGAAGTCTTTATTAATTACAAAAATCGAATAACTTATATAAAAGGAATAGAATCGAATAACTTAGATTTTCATGTTTTCAAAAATAGAAAAGATGACTTCAGGTGAATTGTTTATAAAGTATACAGGCAATTTTTTATAAAGTAATTTTGATATGTAAAATTACAACATATTTCGGAAAAATGAAAAATTAATTTAGGTAACTTAATACTATTTTGTAAGGTTACAAAACTGTTTTAAAGTAATTATAATTAGAAGTATTCTTCGACCGCATTTCATGAAACCATGGAAGCATCTGCGCAAGAGCTAACTCAACGAGTCCAATGCTAAAATAGGGGTGACAGTCATCTGACTCAGAGAAAATGAGCAATAACTGATCGCAGAATTACTGGATGTTTTCCAAAATTCCAAACTGTCGGTCAAGCTGGCATCCCTCCAACATTTTGGACGCGTCCTCACTGCTAGTTTTAGGATATGTGACTGCACTGTAATAGAGAAATTCAAAATAAACAACAAAATGCAATTTTTTATATATTATGTATTTGTTGTATAAATATTATTTTAAAACTTTTAGTAAATAATACGTTCAACTGTAATGAGCAATATATAAAATACGTAATAATAGCCTTAAGCAAATAATAAATAATTAAATAAATTAAAAATAAAATATTATTCTGTGATACATTTGTATTATAAAATCGTGTAGAATTAAAGTTTTTAACCGATATATCTACACGTTTCTTCGTTACAATATATCTCAGTGTAACAAGTAAATTTTCTAACAATATCTGTTTCCATGGCTACAGGAAGTGTTCAAGACTATTCCCAATCGTCTCTGTTGTCCTTTCTAAATGTTTTAATGAGAAAGAGTATAATGCAAACAACGTTTAAATTCAATTCTTCTCATTTTAAGTTTTAACTATTTCTGAAGTAATTTAAGCTATGGAATGGTAAATATTTGAATATCCTTTCAGTAATTTCTAATCAAAGAGTTTTATCGACCCCCTTTGTTTGAGGCCCATTTCTAGGATAGATATTTTGAATTTTTAAATATTGTGTAGATAATGAAATGGAAAGTGCAGTTGTAAATGAAAATAAAAATTTAAATTTAAAATTAAAGTTAAATATTATTAGTTTTTTTTTTTTTTTTTTTTTAACCATCCTCATTATATAATATGCTATAATATTTTTTTCTTGGAGGATGTTAGATTATTATTATTATTATTATTATTATTATTATTATTTTATCGAATGAAACAAAAGGAATAATTAAGAAAAAATGTGTTACATTTCAATTTTAGGTGTATCATTAAATATTTTTTTCTATTTTTGTGTCCTGCTTTTATACAATGAATCATAAACTTATATATAAATATACTGTTTATTCGTATGCAAGGGTTATTTGTATTTCTATATATTTTTTATTTGTATATTTAAATAGCAGAAAAATTTATTTTTATGTAACTGAAGCAGTAAAAGGGCAAGATTCTATAAAAAGAAATGCAAGCTACATGCCTACATAACATTGTATGCAATTTTTCATTTTTAAAAAATGCATTTCAAAATATGGTCTACTTAAATATTATAAGTAAAGATTTTTTTAATTATTTAAAATGATCTGATGTGTTATTCAGACGAATTTCTCTTACCCTGAAATTTAATACCATAAACGCAGATTGGGCATTAATGAAAAAGATAACGAATACTATTATAAAAACCTATGTTAGAGCAATTCAAATAAGATTCAGAACAGCTTTATTTGACAAGTAATTTTGTGTAAAAGAGGCTGCCACCCTGCTCAATCACCCGGTTCATTACTGTACATACATTTATGTAGAATTCAAATCGTTTATTATATTTAAAAGTTCATTTAAAATTATTCTGACAACTTGCACAGCAACATTGCTTGAAACTTATCAAACTTGATCAAACTTTTCTCGTAACGAATATATTAAATTTAAAAAACAACATTTGGGTCGCTAGAAATTATTAGTTTTTAATTTGCTCTTACTTACACAGACAAAGATCAAACGTTAAAAAACTTGACTTCGGTATTCAGGAAGCCTGAAACGTGTAAATATATAAAAAACCAAGCGATGAATATTTAGATTAAAAAAATACATTATTTACGATATGCCTATGAAGAATTAATTTCAATTTCTCAGCCGTTTCCATGGACATGCTGGTGAAATATTACAGTAAAGCTATTCCACTAACAAAAAAAAAAAAAAAAAAAAAAAAAGAATGTTATGGCTTAAATATTCGCAGTTTTGTATATCTTCTGAAAGTTATTTAAACATCATATGGTGGACATAAATATAAGCCTATATTAATAACACACGGCACAACCTGAAGTATACTTCTAACAATTTTCAAGTATTGTCGCATTATAATCTAGTTATTTTGTGTAGTCCTGTAAACGAACATTGAATGATTTCCCTACCATATTCGACATGAAACATGTTTTTATGTATATAAAATAATATATGTTCATTTCAGTGCAGTCTACAGGTGTTACACTCTACTTACCTGCAATTTCTCTCATAGACTTAATGTATTTGAATTCTCTTGGGTGTCCCTATACACGAACCATTTGCTTCATCTCAGCGAAAAGTGTAGTGAAAGTATCCCTATATCATAATACCAACTATTTATAATACCAACTTTGGACATTCTGCTGTAATTCGTTTTTGAGATAAGCTGATAACAGGCAGACAGACACACACACACACCAACTTCAAAAAACAAGATTTTTGGGTTCAGGCAATTTCAAAACATGTAAATCAAAAACTCAATTTCAAAAATTTGACCCCAAAAACAGTATTTTCTCTACCTCATGGGTAAAAGAAAGTAAAAATTAATAATTTATGAGGTTAGATAGAAAATTTAATTAAAACGATTTAAAGTTATATTCATATTACACTAATTTGCGATTATAAATATTTATAAAAGAATTTCCACAATTACGTATGGCAATATTCTTTAAATTTATTTTAGTTTTTGATAATACCGATTACGTTAATACTGTAAGCAGATGTAAAAATGCTTTTAAATGTAATTAAATTTTTCTAATACCTTTCTTTTTTTCTTTTTAACGCATTTTAAGTATATTTATCTGGATGATCAGAAATAAAATAATCCCATTTCTTGTTAATTTTTTAGGTTTAAGTAATGCCACACTTCCGACACTTCCGTGTTACTCATAATTTTATCATTTAATTTTATTATTAATATTAGCTATTAATTTCTCCCTGTCTGGTAGCTAAATGGTTAGTGCTCTGGCTGTTTGTTAATAGGCTCTGGGTTTCAGTTTCGGTTAAGATGTGGATCTTCATAAATGTTTAGAACCTATTTTTAGAAATGGTTCAGTTAAACTAGCCTCAATTTCCATGAGGTGATCGTAGATTTAAAGAAAAATTTTAAATATACCCAAACCTATTTAAATTTCAGTATAAATATTAAACCCTATTATTTTTATTTCTTTGTATAGATAAACATGATTCCATATTGAGATTTAAAATACAATCTTTTACATGCCTGACGAGTGGTGTATTTGATTCTTTAATCAATAATGAAATGATAATCAATATATATATATATATATATATATATATATATATAGTTTATTATTTTACATACGTTTAGTAGAAATTTCCTAAAATCATTCATAATCATTATATCTAAAAATCTGTAATTATATATTATTGATTCCTGAGTTTATTAAAGAGAAAATAGCTTAGTAAGCGTATATATCCCGCAATTATGGGCAGTGACTAATAAATACCCCATTTAATTACTATAAATAATTAAAAGCTTGTAAAGATTTTTTAAATATTAAGGAAGAAATACAATGTAAATATATTGTAAAATTATACGATTTAGTTTTAATTGTATTTTGGTGTACATTATGTTAAAATAATTCATTTACCTTCTATAACCTTCGACTTATATTCTTAGTAAGTATGTTCTTGAAAATAAATAGAATTGAAATGATTATTTTTTCTTAATTGAATCATCTTTCGTTGTAGCTTATATTACATGATTGTAGTTTGTAAGTCAAGTTATACTATCAAAGTATCATCAGAACAAAGTATATTCTATTAAATAAAAAATCCTCTCCTGTAAGCTAAAAACTGTTATTTATGTTAAAAATCTCTAACGGATATCAAAGAAGTAATTTCTTTTTTTTTTTTTTTTTTTTTTGAGTTTTAGTGCAACTGATTTTTATATATACAGCAGGGTGCAAAATTATAGTAACAATATATATATACACACACATATATATATATATATTACATTACTAAAAAAAACGTTATAGTATTATTAATTTGCATTTAAACAGAACAGGATTATTGTATGGAACTAAATAGATAATATAAACATGCAAAAAAGATTAAACATTAATTTATAAAACCAATTGCATATTCATTAATTATTTCATGGAAACAAAATTATAAAACGGCACAAAATTTTAGTGGAATTTACAAAATTATTAGTCCACCTTTGTAGTTAAAAACTACGCGCAAAATAGAGACTCAAATTGTAAGAAAGCCTCACCTTCATTGTTGAAATTTTGAAATACCCTTATCATTTTTAACGTATGATGTCGGGACTATCAACATTAAACATCTTATTATCAATGAAAATAATTTTACACCAATTACTTGTTTTTACAAATTTTTCTCTGCAAGCTGAATACGCGCTTTTGTATGGCAGGTATTAAACGCAGACATCGATGTGTTTTTACATTTCTAAGGATTTCATTGTTTTAAATACTCATAATATATTTTATACTGATGCTGGACGTCTTTATCTGGATTTTAAATTATTTTTATGCCAATATTTTATTTCTATCTTGTGAAAAGTAAAACGCTTGGGTCGGTTCGGTGTTGTTTTCTACCATCCTGTGGGTTTTCCATTACGTTATGTAACTGGAACTTTGGAACTTGTAGGAAATTGAAAACGAAAATCTTCTGAAGTTTTATTTTATCATCATTTCTTTGAAGGGAAAATTCAGTGTCATTATAGTCTGAAATTTGTCCTCTATTTGGATTACTCCTCTACATTGGAGAGCATTTATCGTTTCCTCTGCATCTAATTTTTTTTCTGGGGTGAACTAATGCGAGCAAAAAATCTTTTAAATGTTTTTCTGAATGATACGGAAAAAAAAAAAAAAAAAAAAAAACCTCAGTCATGAACTGTAATATTTAAAAAAACTGACAACTTTTGTATCGATTTGCTCCTTTGTAAATTGATCAAGATATTCATTAAAAAATATATTTGAAAAATATATGCAGTGCTTATAAACTATTGCTATAATATTAATTGTCATATCATGTATTTAATATTAACACAAATATTTGTGAATTCCTATATTACAGTTTCTACTGTTTTTGTGTCGTCCTTATCATTTTGCACCCCCAGTGTTTTTAAAAAATTACCTGTCACAACATTTACCAATATTGTGATGATAAAATTCTGATATCATAACATAGTTCTGCGTTTCAAATGCATTGATAACTATGACGTAAGATTGAATAAATAAACGCTGATGGAAATTTATTCGAAACTGCAAGGCTAAATTATTAACATGGTTGACCCACATATTTCGGTGTAATAATAGACTATATTTTAAAGGATCATTGATTGTGCGATATTTTTACTTTATTATTATTTATTTTTAAAATTTATATACGTTGAAATATATTATGTACATTAAATTCATTTTCATCGTCTTTATTTTCTTTCCCTTAAAGGCTTTCACTACATAATTAAAATGACTATAGTAAAATAAGTTTAAAAAAAATGAAAATAATCAGAAATAAAAATATTGCAATTACTAAGTTACAGAGAGTTTAGTTTTCTTAGAAGATGAGAATCTTTTTTTTTTTTTTTTTGCAGCATACATGTGTTATTTACACTAAATTTATTCAACTGCAAAATCATTAGTATCTATTTTGCAAACAATTACTATAAAATCAGCAAATTCCTCTCATGCATTATTATTAAAACTTCCTTCATCGCATTATTTAGTAAATTTAGCACGATAATTAAATTAGTATTTGTATTAATTTGTATTATCTTTGTCATTAAAAATCTTAAAATAATATTGTCTAAAAAGCATATATTATGGAATTATGTATGACACGTTTGATATAAAGATTAAATATTAAATATAAGAAAAAAAGAAAATGTTAAATAAATCTACACATTCTGATATAATGTATATTTATTTTCTATGTACTATTTACTTAAAATCGTAAAAATAAGCTTGTTAGGGTTACATTTAAAATGTAACAAAGGCAGTGAGAGTAAATAATTAAGTATATTCATACAAGACGCTCTGAAACTCATACTGATACGACGTATATTTTCTAAAACATTCGATGGAGCTTTATTGACAGACAGAGACAGTTACTTTGTTATTCACGATTCAAGTCAGGAAAGCTGCAACTATATATATACGAATATATGAATAATCAATGTTGTTGAATGTCAGATTGAGATAATTTGATACATATGTTTTATATACATGTTCTTCGTGATTAATTATTACATGTTTTGCATAGAAACATGAAATAAATTAATTTGCATGTTAAAACAAAATTGTATTTTTAGCATTTAAAGAAAAAAATATGTATATGCGTTCAATTTATATATTAAACATCTGATTTGAAAGATCTTTTGTTAATAAAAAATGTAATTAATCCTAATGTCAGTTGAAAGTATAGAATTTCATTCATTCTCAGTGTTTAACATATACACTCACAAACATATATGTAAATACTTCGTTAAATTAAACTTAAAATTCGGCAGTTATTTTTATTATTTTTATTTATTTATTTATTTTTGAATTTTGTATATACATCAGAAATTAAATTTTTGCTTAAAAGTATTTTTAAAAAAATACATATGAAATATATCGAAAATTTATTTTTTTCAATTTAAAGATTTAAAGAATATAATTGAGTTATAGAACTTTATTAGTTCCATGTATCTTGCTAAATATATTTCTGAAATACTCACATGAATTATGTAACAGTATAAAAATTCTATCTACATAAAGCCATTTATTTATTTTATAATATTTTTATTCATTTATTTTACACATTTTCAAAGTACAAAGTAACTGTAACTGTAATTTGGAATAATTTCTATAGTTAACATTAACGTTATATTTTACGCAGTATAAAGTATTTCTACTGAAATAGTAATTACTTGCAAAGCATATTTGTCACATTTTATGCGAAAATAAAATTACGCTTATAGAATGGCGCTTTTAATTTTCATTCCACAATGTGATCGTTGTTAAAGTTATAAAAGAAAGCTCTTCATTATACAAAGTGTTCCTAAAATTATTCGATGAGTGGTTTAAAGAGTACGATTGTTACGATGATACGACAGCGCATGCAAATACAGTGGAATGTCTCCAAGTAGCCAGTTGTTAATATCATAATTTACCGAAATTTATTTGTGTGGTCAGTCATACGGAAGGTATATGTGACATATCGCATCGCAGCGTAATTAGTTCTGCTACTGATTAAGAAAAGCAATGGAGAAAAAACATTTAATTCATAGATTATGTACAGCCGGTAACAAAAGTCTTCGAACACTAGCAAAAATTCCTATGTGAAAGAAAATACGCTTAATACAGTTTTGTTAAATAAATCCTTGTCGAATCCTGTTCTTAGTCAGTCTAAAAACAGGATTCGACATGGATTTATTTAACGAAACTGTGTTACGTGTACTTTTTTTATATAGGAATTTTGGCTAGTGTTCGAAGACTTTTGTTACCGACTGTACATTAAAAAAATGATTAAGGTATATTTTCACCACTGGTTCAAGCGCATTCGAGAGGAAAATATTGTAGTTTTGGTAACCACAGTGTGGTTTTTAAGACAGCCAGAACACGCTAGGTTCATAGGTGTTTTGTGAAGGTCTTTTTTAAGATGTTTTAAGTCGTATTTATTCGGGTTTCGGAGACAACCAGTGAAAATTTCGAACGGCACTGCCGATAAGGACAATCTGTAATTCCACCTGTCTCTTACTGCTTTGAGATTAGAACCTCAAAATTGGAAGATGAGAGATTTTATATTCAATATGGAAAAGGAAATTAATGAGCCGCAACCGTCGGAAAACAAACAACATCTTAGATTAGTTATAAAAAGATTTTTTATTCACTGATTCTTATTCTACTTTATAGTCCTACACAATCTTTTCGTGGGTTCCCGTTACCATTTTTACATATAATTTGTAAAAAAAAAAAAAAAAAAAAAAAAAAATTATAATTTACACATTGCCTAATTGTACTGTGACAAAATATTTCACATATCTTTTGTTAAAATGGTCACAAAACTAACTGTGCTTTAAAGTTGTGATTTTAATGACAGGCAACGCTTGGTGACATGTTTCAATTCATGGTTCATGAGCAATTATGGCTTCCTCACAACATTATATATTTTTTATACAGGGTGTCTCATAATTCTGTAAAGTATTAAAAATTTCATAAAAATTAAAGAAAATAGTAGAATTGAGCAGGCTTTACGAAAGAGGGGCTTACGAAATCTCGTTCAGGAAGGTTTTTCTTTTAAGTTAAGAAAAAATATAATATTTTAAATTTCCGTTTATAGAGAGCGCTGTTAAAAAACAAATCCCACATTTCTGTAAAAAAAAAAAAAAAAAAAAAAAGATTATAGGAAATTGTTTACAAGCATTTCATTCCTATCCTATTTGTCCGCTAGCTTCACAAATTACAATTTGCAAAACACTTACAACAGCGCTAACATCAGCTTCTATCGGTTATTCTTGCTATTCTTGAGTGAGAGGAAACTACATCGCCAATAACGTTTTATCAAACATGTGATCGTACAGATATAAACCATGCCTATAAATTTTCAGTTCATAAGAATAAGTCGTTAAATGCAATCGCGCTTTAGATAATTTGCGCCTACAGGCCATTATAATAAATAATTTTTATTTGTGTGCTTGTGAAATTTTGTAAGTGCTAGAGTCACCAAAATCTGCACATTTTGTGCGATCGTGACCTATAACATATATATAAATATTCAGCTCAAATGGATAAGGAATTTAGATGCTATAGTACTATAAAGAAATTCAATCTATAGGTCATACTAATACAGAGTTTTTCATTTTGTTCCGGTAACAGTACTACAAGTGCTAAATTTATCAATAGCATTACAGTTCCTATGACCGTGACTTGTGTATAAATTTTCAGTTTATTTGAATGGGGCATTTAGACATTATCTATCATTTAGACATAATCTATCACACACACACAGACACACACACACATACATATATATATATGTGTGTGTGTGATAGATTTATCAAACTCAATACAATTTGTGTGACGGCGAACTATAACATGTGTATTGTTTTCAGTTTATTTGAGTAAGGCGTTTAGACACTATCGCACTTTAAATATGTGCTAGAGTCACCAAAATCTATACAGTTTGTGTGATGGTGACCCATAACTCGTATATAAATTTTCCACTCAAACGGATAAGGCATTTTGATGCTATCGCACTTTAAATAATTTCACCCCATACTTCACAATGATAAAGAATTTTTTTTTGTGTCCCTATAAAAGACTATAAGTGCTAGATTCACCAAAATCAATAGGGTCCATGCTACGTTGACTTATAACATATGTATACTGTTCAAAATGGTTTCTTAAAAATGAGCTAAATTGCCTCAAAATAGCTCCGAAACAATATAGGGTAAGTGCACCAGTGATTGACATTTTTATATCAATCTCTGGTGTTTTTAATGTTGTAGCCATCAGAAAATATTTTTAGAAATCTTAAGTTAGTACATATGGTATGAAAGACATTCAGAATCACATATATGTTATACATTTGATAACAATATATACATTTGATAACAATTATTTTTTTAAATGAATTTTTATTTGACACCCACTCAATGTTCCAGTAAATGAACACTGCCAGTTTTTCATTTTATGAGTAATTGTCCCCCTGTGTTCCAGTGTTTAACACTGCTAGTTATTCATTTTACCAGTTATTAGCACCCTATGCTCCAGTGTTTGACATAAAAAGTTAAAATTCTTATATGTAAAATATATGATTTTATTATTTTTCTTATTTATTAATTATTTGGTGATAGATGTCAATTACTGGACCATGCCAATTGTTGAAGCACCTACCCTACATTTAAATTTGAAAACCTAAGTACTCATCTTTGAGTATATTGAGATGTTAAACATAGGAATATTGGGATTCTTATATGTCAACCCCATTTTAAGCATGCCAATATGCTAAAAAATCAGAAAACATGGATTTTCAAATTTAAGTTCATATTGTTTCGGAGCTAGTTTGAGACAGTTTAGCTCATTTTTAAGAAACTATTTTTTCAGTGTAACAACTTTCAACTCATTCGAACAAAGGGTTTAGACGCTAGCGTGTTCACTCACACACACACACACACACATCACTGTAAAATTAGTAAAAATGAACTCAGAGGACCTGAAACGTATAGATACATCACAATCTCAAACTTGAATTTTTTACATGATTACTTTTCATACATAGTATATTCGGAAAATAAAAACGTTCAAGAATTTTAATAGAGATTTACAGCCCTCGCTATTAAAAATAATTAGAATTTATATGGATGACTACTGGAAATATATTTTTACTAGACCCACAATTTATTTTTGAGATGTCAGAAGCAGATTTATTTTTCATTATATCATGGAAAATATATAAATTTTATCTTATTGTCTTTTCTAATAAAATAAGAATTCTTTATCCCATTTCATTATGTGTTGCGATTTATATTAAAAAGGTGTTTCATCTGTAGCACTGTGATAAAAATGTTGGTCTGATGAAGGTATTATTCTATTATATTTATTGATTATACAAAAAATATTAATAATTTTCAATCGTAAAGGAGTGTTTTTTGATAGAATGCGCGATTTAACTATCTATATAACTGAAAAAAAATTTCTTTACAATTATAAAATTCATGATATAAGAAAGCAATATTATCCATATTAGAATTAACTTAACTGAAAAATCGTGTACGCAGCCAATATAAAAATATTTAATAACTAGCATGTTGTGGTCACCACAAGACTTTCTTTTATATTTTCCTATAAAAATTCATTCAGTAATAATATATATATATATATATATATATATATATATATATAAAGATTTTTTTTTCTAATTTTTTTTTTCCGTTAAAAGTAAAAAAAAAAAAAAAAAAAAAAAAAAAAAAAAATCGATAATTTTGTTTTAAATTATTACATACTTACACTTCAACCATTCCTTTTAAAGGTATTGACGAGACCTTTCAAAAGATACCCATCATGAAAATTTACCCCCCCCGGGGTTCCCCCTCAGGAGGGGAACCGATGACCCCACATGCACAAACTTTTTTCCCTAGTTAACTACTACTATTATGAATAATTCATATTAATTTTACAATTCCAAGTTTAAAATAACTCTCACTATGCACATTTATATGAAATTTTGTCCTATACTTCCATGTTAAAAGTTTGTAAAAAATACGATCACAGCGCCACCTTTTGAGCGATTGATCCCCAAATCTAATCAGCGAAAGTTTATGTCAGGGTGCATCTAAATACCATGTTTGGTTAAATTTTATTCATTGGTTCGCGAGATACTGTGGACAAAAAATTCGTGATACACACACAGAGGCAGACACACAGACAGACAGACATTTTCTAAAAACTATCTATTCATGTTCAGGACATCCCAAAACGTGTAACTCCATCAAAAAACGGAGGTCGAAAATGTTCACTAATCCACTACTTACTCTATATTACATATAGAAGAAAGTAAAAATGTAGGGATGGATAATTATTTTTCTGGTATATTAAATATACTGAAAAAACCATGTTATGTTCTCACAACTTTCAACGTGAAATAATAGCCATTAAAATTACACAGGTACTTCTTTTACTAAAGACAGTATTTTGCATTATTTTTTTTTTCAAAATACCCACATAATCGAAATCTATTTACGAAGTATCATTAATGTTAATGTACGAGCAGCGCATAATAAATCAGAAAACTAGGGAAATATCCAAACAATGAAAATGTCCTGGATATAAACTCAGACGTTATTGTTAGTTGATAGGTTCTTTAAAGATCGTTAGATAGCTTAATCTTACTAACACATCAGGTTTCACAGCATTTAAGAAAGGAAAAAATCTTCTCGGGAGTAATTTTATTTGTAATGTATAGAGTTGCAGAAAATAACCTCGAACAATAGTTATTCTTTTCACGTTATTATTTTGCTTTTTTCAGTAATGGAACATTCTTATACCGGAAAAAATTTCTTTTTCTTGAATTTAGAAGATTGTTAAATAAATTATTCAGAGTATATTTTTGTAATATTTATTCTGTTAACAAAGTTGTTAATATTAAAAAAAAAAAAAAAAAAAAAAATTGAAAGTAAATAATATTTTCTTTGTATGGCGAGGCTTTTGTTTGATTTTCATTATACTTATTACTATCTATTACTATCTATTATCCTTCGTATTTTTTTTCAATGTAATTAATACTTTTGAGTTTTGACTCAGATTTCTTTTTTTCTTTTTTCTTTATTATTATTTTTTTTTTCTTCATATTAAATTTATAACTTTCGTTTGTAAAAGGATTGTTGATTTTAGCTTTCAGATGTCAGTATTTGACGTTTTTCATTCTTTATTGCGATGGACATAGGTTTCCAATAATTTTGTAGTAGAAAATTTCCATGTCAGTCACACTAAAGGATGAGATTTCCTATCATTATTGATCTTAAAGAAATATTTTTCCTACTTTAGAGCATTTTTTTGGATTGAATAAGATAGTGATTGCTGTTCGAAAATATAAATATCTACATGTTTGATTGATATTACATTTACATGGAAATGTCTTGTAGATTTAAGAGAGTTCTTTTTTTTTTTTTGTGTATGTGTGTGTGTGTGTGTGTGGAGTATTTTTGCCAAATTTTCAAGAATTTAGAGTTATCTTCTATCAATTTCCTTCTATCAATTCCGGGTTAATCAATTCCTCTGACCAAGCATCTAAAGCCGTTTTAAACACTCAATGTTTTTATTAATATAATAAAATGTAAATAAGCAATTTATTACTTAAAAAAAAAAAAAAAAAAAAAAAAAAAAAAAACTAGCTATTATCAGTTTTTGTTCATCTGTTCTTAAATACGAGTATTTTAACTCGCAATTTTAAAAAGAACTTAAAAAAAAATATTAATTATAAACATTTAATTGTAACTATTAGATATTTTACAAAAAACCTAACATTTCAAAAATTTCACATAAAAATGAACTATACGAAATGATTTAAACAAAATGAAAAATATTTAAAACTGAAATGTAAACTATGCTGTTATTTATCGAATGTTTACAAATTCCAAGCTAATCAACATACTATATGTTTCTTGTTTATTTTATCTTTAATCAAAGTTTATTAAATTAATTAAAGAGAAACGAATGCTGTAGTTTTACATATTTATCATGCACTTAGGTTCAGAGAACAACCGTCATATCTAAAATAGGACTAGAAACGTTAATCAGTGTTTATGTAACGTAAGAGATTAAAACACGAATTCGTTTGACACAGTAAAGACGTTAACATTTCAGAATATTGAATTAACTCTGTGTTATTTAAATTTGCATTATACAGTTTAATCAGGATAAAATCGCTAATAATTTTCGCATTGTGAAAGATTACAAATAACGGCACGTGGTTTTAAATTAATAAATGTATATTTGGTTTGTGAATTTTGATTTCTAAACATGTATTACCTCCATAAACTAAAAAAAAAAAAAAAAAAAAAAAAAAAAAATCAAACTATTTCATACGTGAGAGCAACTTCTAATTTAGCATTGATATTTTTTTAACATTAGAGAATTAGACATTTATATGATACATTTCATATTTCTAACTAACGCAAGAAAATGCTCATCATCCTCCTGCATTAAGAATTGCTGCATAATTTTTATGCCACTGCTGCTTCGTTTACAGAGATCAGTTTTTGGGCTTGAGGTTTAGCATCCTCATCGTCGTCAGTTTCAATTTAATTTATATATATATATATATTTGTTATTCCCTTACCATGTCTTCGTCTGCCGTTACAACTGATGTCAAGTCCTCGTAATCAATGTTTACATATTCTTTGAACAAGGCTGCCTAAACGATGCCTCTTTTAACAGCCTCTTCAACAACTGAAGAAGTCGTTTCTTTCTGTTGCTCTTCTTCGACAGTTTCTTTCGATCCTCCAAACACTCCGAGGTTAAAACCTTTTCATACGGAATTATGTGTTTTGCCCTTCTCCATGCATTTATCAAGTACTGATGGCATCTAATATACCAAAAGAAAATTTACATTTACTGTCTAAACATTCAATGGCTTTTCGAGCCATTTCTCTTACGATGGTAAATTTTCAAACTTTTAATTATTCCTGAATCGCAAGGCTTAATTTTTGTTGTAGAGTTGAAGGAAGGGGCGATTGTAAAAGAATACACGTGTTTTTGCTTTGAGACATTTTATTTCTACATGGGCAACACAGTTATCCAGAGTTAGACAAATATTTCTCTTTTCAAGATAAAATTTTAAATGAAAGTGAAGATTAGTGAAGATTTAACTGTTCATCCAAGCTTTTTTACTGAATGCATAGTTTAAAGATAAAGTTCGTATTTTCCTTCAACAATGAGATTTAGCCGATTTTCCTATAAAAAGGAGTTGCATTTTCTCTCTTACATTTATAGTTCAGGCCAACATAACGGTGATTATCTCTACTGCATTTTCTTCTGGACAACTTTTCCATTTCATGACAAATGTAAGTGAAGGATGTACTATCAAAAAAGTCCTGTTTCATCTGCTTGAAAAATATCCTGGGGTGAAAACTGTTTTTTGAGCACTGGCCATTTTTCTGTGAAAAATGATTTCACTATGTACGAACCAACAGCTGCTTCTTCTCAGCAGATTCTTTTACATACAATTCCATGACGCTCTTTGAATCTAAAAAGCCAACCATTAGAGCAGAGGAAGACAGTGAAACCAAGAGTCTCTTCAATGAACTTTGTTTTCTTATGAGCTCTTTCCAGGTCCGTGACCCTGGCTATGGATCCGATGGAAGTAATGTTGCAGTTTTACCCTGGGGCTTTGTAAAGACTTATCCTACCGGCGTGCTTCCCCAACGGATTATTCCTATTGCTGTAAAATAGGTACTGTTAGAATAATGTTCTGTCTCCTGGCCTCTCTGATCTGCCGTAAAAGTGCAACTTTCATACCTTCATTTTTCTGGTTCGCATTCTCTTCCTTGATGGTTCATATTGGTTCAATGCATAAGCCACTTCTATATTTTTCCTATTCTTTATAATCGTAGATAGCGTGCTTCTGGCAATCCGGTATTTTGGAGCAATCTCCGTCTTTTTAGTGATTTATCATCAACTTCATTTGAAATATTTTGTTTTGTTTTTGATGACCGCTATTTACGAATCATTATTGACACTATTTTAAAATCAACTGCACCGGACAAAGTTCCGTCAGCGTTTGCATTACAGGTGATCGGACTAGTTCTCCTTCAGCTACTAAACACTGGTTTACAAGAAACTGAATAGATGTTTAGCTCTGCGCATCTCATGATCAATGTATCGAATTTGGGGCTGACACATGCCAAACGAATGGAATGCACAGGCAAAAGGGTGCGATTGGTTGCATCCGTTTGAAACAATTTCCTATAATACCCTATTGTTCCCTATGTCTTCCTTTACTTATCTGTAAATGTTGTAAGTTTATTCCAGTCTCTTATCTCATGGGATTTAAATGAAACTCCATTTCGTCTGTTTCGCTGATGTTCCATAGAATTGTAAATCTTTCAAATTTTTAAACTTGAGAAAGAAATTCCATGCGAAAGGAATTATCTTTTTTTTTTTTTTTTCTTAATATATATATATATATATATATATACATATATTGCGTTAAGCGTGAATTTAGCCTAATCGGCTACCTATTAAACAATTAATTTAGTACTAATATTTATGTAACGGGGATTGGCATTTATTTCGTGTTAACGAGGTTTCACTATATATATATATATATATATATATATATATATATATATACAGAGTGGCTATAATTAAATTTCCCCTATAAACAGCATCATGCAGCGCAATTGAGTGAACGAAATGCAACGAAATTTGGTATACACGAGATGTGCTCATGGAATTTAAAATATATATATATATAGTTCCAATATATCTATCAGAGGGCGCATTTACGGAAAAACGTTAAATTTAACAAAATAAAAGACCAAAACGGTATACAGAAACAATATTAACATTTACTGACTAGTTTCTGATCACTTTGTCATCGAACCACGTTAAGCAATAACTGTTTTGCAAAAAGCTTCCACTTCTACGCAGATACGCAAATCTCGACATTTTTTCCCCGGAACTGACAGCTTTTCCCGGTTTTACATTTTATTACTCATAATTCTTGTTCTGGATTGTTAATATTGTTTCTGTATTACGTTTTGTTCGTTTATTGGGTTAAATTTAATGTTTTTTTTTGAAAGGGTGCCCTCTGGTGACATTTTGGACTATTTTTTTTTTTTTTTCGAAAATCCGTGAGCTTATCTCGAATAGTAATAAAACATAGATTGATCAGCGAGGACGAAAAAGTTATGCCTTTTTTACTCGGGGAAAAACGGCCATTTTAATCTCTTATGGATGTCTTTCCCCGAGTGAATATACACCGGAATATACACAGATGATTTAGCAAATAAAAATTATGAATAATTCATGTATTAAAGATGAATGAAAAATCTCCAGATACTCATTTTTCTTTCTCTCTTTTCTTCTTCTTTTTTTTTTTCTATCGAATAACGACATTTAAAGAAATTTATCGTTTCCATCTACTATTTCTGTCTGGTTAGAAGTTTTTTTTGCTCGAAAAAACTATTGGATTTATCCCCCCCCCCCTATTTTGAGATATTCGAGTTCACCCTTTAACTGCCAATCGCAATACAGTCGGTAACAAAAGTGTCTGAACATTAGCAAAAATTCCTATGTAAAAAAAGTACACTTCATACGGTTTTGTTTAATAAAACCTTATCGAATCGTGTTCTTAGACTGACTAAGAACAGGAATACATCAAGGATTTATTGAAAAAACCGTATGAAGGTACTTTTTTTTGTAGAAATTGAGTTTACTCAGAATTGGATATAATGGTTTTGATTAAAGTTTGGAGTTAAGTATTTTTTTTTATATCCTCACCTTCAGGAAAATTTGCGTTAACCTTTTAACCGACAATCGCAACATATAGTAGAAATTGGTTTTACTCGAAAATGGATATAACGATTTTTATAAAAGTTTGGGGTTAAGTGTTCTTTAGAGAGCTAAAACGAATGAACATATCGTCATCTTCAGGAAAAATCGAATTAACCCTTTAACGGCCAATCGCAATTTATAGCATAAAATGGATTTATTCGGAAATGAATGTGACGATTTTGATTAAATTTGGGGGAAAATGCATAAGAAAATGCACTAGAAAATGCATAAAATGTTGTGAAATAACCAAGAAAGTAAAATGATGCAGTTCACACAAATTGCAAATACTTCCCTACTGAACTTACCCATAATATCGTTGAAGCTTAAGTAATATTCTACCTCCATAATTACGCCTTAAAATACATTTTGAGTTGAGTATTCCAGAACATGAACCAGTCCCACTGTTTGAAGTATTTTCACCAGATAACATGCGGTAGTATACTTGAATAACATTCATACCAATTTGAAGACAGTCAAAAAATATTTACGACAGATAGAATGCGATCAGACATACAAGCAAACAGACAAAGTAAAGTCATAACTAGTCATAAACATAGTTCGAAATTATGTATGTGTGTATACATAAATGCATAATACAACTTAAAATACAATTCCATTAATTTCGAACTATAGCCCCTAATGTATATGAATATTTTTGCGTGGCCCTCAAAACGTTAATGCGAATCTCATCACATTCTGTATAAAATACTTTGAAGCATATTAATAACAATCGTCTGTTTCATTTATTCTGTTTTGTGCTGTACAAAAGTATTGAAATATGGTTTTTAAAAATACCTTTCATAGAATGCAAACATTTGAAATTTTTTTGAGTATTCTAATATATAAATCAGTCGCGCTGGTTCTAGTATTTTCAATATAGATTATGCCGTAGTATTATTGAAGAACATATATACCATTTTGAAGATAGTTTGAAATTATTTACTGCAGTTAGACCGCGGACAGGAGGGCGAGCAGACAGGCAGAAAACTAATTAATGTCATAATATTTTCTTAACCCTTGTTTGAATCTGTAAGAAACGCTTAACACAACTAAAAATGCAATTCCAGCAATTTCGAATTATAGCCTCTAATATGAACGAAATTCGACCAAACTTGCATTCAGTTGGACCTTGACTTAAACTGGGGCTGATTAGATTTGGGAATCAATCGCTCAACAAGTGGTGCTGCCATTCTATTTTTTTTCCTAAGTACTTAACATGACAGTATAGGACAACATTTCATATAAATGTACATAATGTGAGTTATTTTTAACGCATGAATGTAAAATTTATATGAATTATTGATAATAGTAGTAATAAACTTGAAAAAAGAAAAAAAAAAAAAAAAAAAAAAATGTGTGCACGTAGGAGCATTGCTTTCCTTCTGGGAGGGAAGTGCCCTTCCCCCGGGGCCTGTGTAAATTTTCAATGTGGATATTTTAGAAAGAACTCGTTAATATTTCTAAAACGAATGGTTGAACCATAGATCTCTATTAATTTAAAACGAAGCTACCGATTTCTTTTATTTTTAATGTTAAGTATATAGACATATATAGACATATACATATATAGACATACATATATACAGTCGAACCTCGTTAACGTGAATTACTTTTAACATGAACTGTTACCACAATCCCCGTCAAAATGAAGATTACTTTAGTTATATGACGATCAGTTACTGATAGCATTAACTACTGATAACATGAACAGATTTTTGACCCCCCTTGAGATTCACGTTAACGAGGTTCGACTGTATACCTTTCCATCTCTGCACAAAAATAACTTTTTTTAGCATTTATTATTATACTACTTTAAGAAAAAAATCGTCTGCATTCATCATGGAAAATATCTTTAATAAATTATAGCTTAATAGTTTCTATTGCGTAAATTTGTATAGGATTATATATAGAAGAAACCCGTGTGGTAATACTAGTTATAAAATATATTAAAACAAGCGGGCTTCCTCTGCCGCTGCTAACTTCATTTAAAAGAATTTTGAAAATTCGATGTTTCTTAGTAATATAAAAATTTAAAAATATTAAAATTTAAAAAAAAGTATTCCATTAAAAATCAAAACAGTATTTCAACCATAATAATAACAAAGCAACTGATTATAAAAATCATATTTTTCATAATTAGTTAAATTTAACTTACTTATGAAAACTTATTCCACTTCCTTTCATAAATGTATTTGTACAATTAAAAGCCGCGCAGTATTTCAGCATTTTCAATATATATCAACATTCTATTCCATTATTGTTTCCGAGTTTTATACTCTCTCATGGCTGATGCCAAAAAACTTTTTCGGCATCAAAAATCTTTGCACGTTAACATGGGAATGATATATTTATATATATTACTATATCTATGGTCTATATACCAAATTTCTTTGCAATCCGTTCACCCGCTTGCGCTGTAGGATGCTGTTTATAGGGGAAGTTAATACATATATGTGTGTCTGTGAGTTAAAATTGATAAAATTGTAATTATATCTTTAGCATAATATAGGGAGATCTTTTAAGAATATCAAATAATTAAAGTAGCTATTAAACGACTATATTTTTCTATTATATTTCATCAAATATATATATATATATATATTGTGATATCGAAAATCACATATTCTAAATTATGTATTACATTTCTGATAAATTTAATTCTTTCCCAATTCATTTTCTATCTGTATAAAAAGCGAGTTAATATTTGCGGTTTCATTCCTTTATTCCAAAAGAGCAAAACATTATATCTCTATTTCTTTAATAAAAAAAAATTAAAAAAAAAAAAAATAAATAAAAAAAAGCAAGAGATGAGCTTTCAATCGCTTAATTCTGTGGAGAACAATTCGTTTCATCTCAATTAAATAAAACAGAATAAAATGTTTCCTGATGTCATTTTTGAACGTTGAACAGATCTCACATCTGCTACGTAAAAATAGAAATCACGTATTCTTCTTAGACTAAAGTCTATGAATAAAAATTTAACGATAAAAATTCTTGTGGTCAAGAGTTAAGGTTGGTTTGCCAGATTCTCACGAACTGATAACGGATTTTTTGGCTAAGAAATCAATCGCCAATATATTTTTAAAAAATTACACTAAATTAGCTGTAACTGAAAAAGTTGGGTGTTATCTTGGCTTCATTTTTTATGTGGTTTTGTGTAATGTATCCAGCGAACAATTTCATCACTTCTGCCTCTTCGCTGTTCCTGTAAAGACGTCTCTTGATTTACTTTTCTCCCCGTGTCCATTCCGTCCCTGTAATGTTAATTCACTTTCATCCTTCCATATATTATACATAAAAACTTTAATTTCGATGTTCCGGGTGACTATTTGTACTGTCAATTTCTTCAAAGAAATTTATGTGTTATTGAAATTGCAAGACATATGATGACTTGGAACTCCATTAAATGATTGCATTAAAGATTTCACTTGTCTGTGTTATTTTTGCGACATAACGCTTCTTCTGATTATCTTCACGGCTGTTATGAAGAAGGAATTCACACTACCTATCAAATAAATATAATAAATTATGTGGTGCTTCATACCAGGCGAAATCTTAGAAAATTTATGCAAGAATTTAAAAATGGGCACGGGGAGGAGAAAAAACTGCAACATTATAAAATTTTCTTTTTCGAATGCACTTTTGAACTACCTTGAAATTTTTATGCCTGTGTTGCTTTTCACTATTACTTTATCTGCTGCAGTTGTTTCGCCTATACGCACTAACTCTTCAGAGTAAAAACTTTTATATATTATTTAAATATATATGTATTCCCGGAACAATAATAGAAACAGTTTTAAGAACTTTATCTTCTGTTTGTTGGACTGCCTATGCTGGTGACATCTGTAGTGTTGGTGTTCTTGTCAAGAGGTCCTTGTTCCTGTTTACTGTCTGGCTTGTCTTGTGATCGTCTGATGTCTCTGCTAATTCCTTATTTGAGGCCCGTCATTCTGTGTGCAGTGTTGGAGCATATTGTCGTTGCCGTCGTCCGTATGTGCTTGCTTCTCTGCCTGCAGTGGTGTTCAGTGTTTCTGTCGCATCATGCGCTTGTGATGACAACATTTCTCCAGAACTTCCTGTCATATGTGTGCTGCTGATTCAAAATCAATGCAAAGAATTTATTTCGTGTTTCTAGTCGACATTCGATAATTATTTCTGCAGGTGATTAAATTCTTCAAAAGAAATGTTTATTGAACGTCAGTCCGATACTGACTATTCCGTTCGCTTGTTTTTAAAAATCAGGCTTGAAGAAGAACTATTATCGTGATATTCCAACGACAAAAGTTTTCAATTTATAGTGTTGTGAATATCCGCTTCCACATATAATAAGCCGCTTCCTCAAATTACATTTTGTATGAATTTACAAATTTTTTAAGTGTGACTACTATTGACGCAATACTAACAACAATACCATTAAAATATCTATTTATAAAAAACTCAACATATTAAAATAAAATAATCAACGTATTAATTATTAAAAAAAAAAGAGAGATATTTCTGTTCAAGTAAGTAAACTATTTCTTAATTTCTATACATGAAATAAATAGTTAAAATACATATATATAACATTGTGAGTATTTAAATAATAACAATAACATTATAATACATTTCTGTATTTCATTTATTTTCTTTTTATACTAATTTTGCTTGTTATAAGGTAAATTGCTCATATGATATATGTTTTCATTATTTGATATTTTTAATATTAAATTATGACATTGAAAAATTAATATTTATCATATTTTTACAATAACATTCATTCGTTCTATTATTTAACAATTGAATTTATAAAATTATTTATTTATGCAATATATATATATAATTTTGTTCATATTTTTGCAAATAATAAAAAAAATAATAATAATAGTAATAATAGTAATAATAAGTATTATTTACTCATTTCTTTAAATAGTTATTGCTCATACAACTTACATTTGAGCAAACGTTTGTATATATATATATATATATGTTGCATACAGTTTATATCATAAATCGACAGAAATTTTACATATTTTCAAAAAGTTTTGTGGGTTATACATTTATAACTTATATTGATTTATTACATTTATTGCACAACATGTATTTTATAATAGCTAATTTCTACCATGACTGATCTTACATATTAATATCTTATATATATATATATATTTAATATATTTCCAAAAAGAGATTATTCAAGTCAAAATACATTTTGTGCAATCTTTTTTATATTTTATTTTTGGTAGTGAAAATTTTATAGATATTTATGTGATACATATTCAATATATAGTACATATACAGTCGGTAACAAAAGTGTCCGAACACTAGCAAAAATTCCTATGTAAAAAAAGTACACTTCATACGGTTTTGTTTAATAAATCCTTACCGAATCATGTTCTTACACTGACCAAGAACAGGATTCGACAAGGATTTATTTAACAAAACCGTATGAAGTGTACATTTTTTACATAGGAATTTTTGCTAGTGTTCGGACACTTTTGTTACCGACTGTACATAATATTCAGTTTTCAATTTTGGTAATTAAATTATTTAGTAATAATGGCCACTAATATTATGATTCCAACTTTTGATGGGGATCCAAATTTTCTTAAATTCTTTTTTGATCAGTTAAGATCGTATACAGAGATTGGTGGTATGAAATCTAAAGAAATCATTTTGATTCTAAAAAGTAAATTGATCGGTCCTGCACAAAAATTCATGTTAGAAAATGAAATTTTATATAATGCGACTGATCTCGAATTTATCGAAAAAGAATTTACTAATTTCTTTTCCTTACCGTCGTCAACATATAACATTAATTCATTTAATAACTTCACAATCATAAAATCGGTGTCGCCAAAACATTTTACACGTAGGTTAAATTGTGTCGCATCAAAAGCATTTCCTGATATTTATGACACGGAAGCATTGAATTCACTAAAATTCTCTAAATTTATTTCGTGTATACCACCAAACATTAGAATTAAGCTTCAAGAGGAAGGTATTAATAAATACAAAGAAGCTGTAGATAGGGCACAAAAGCTCTTTGAGATTCATGTGACAGAGGATATGACAAAAAACACAGAAAACACAGACACAAACACTAACATAATTTTGGAGAAAATCAATTTTTTGACTGAACAAGTTAACAACTTATCATGTACACAGGGTAATAAAAAAGACTATCATGATAATCAGAACCATCAATTGCAAAACAAGAGAAGAAAATATTCTCCAAAAATGCACAGATTTGCTGATAATCAAACACACTTTAAAAATAAAAGAACTTTCTTCCAAAATAGACAAAGTAGAAACAAATTCAATTCTAGAATTTGCCAAATTTGTGAGAAATATGGACACACTGCTAAATATTGCTTCAGATGGAAGAGACAAAATTTAAGTAAACAGGATTATCGACTCTACTCACACCAACAAAATTCTGAAGCAAATTTTCGAGACATACAAAGTTTAGAGAGGATAGGAATTTAAACTGATAGAGAGATTTATTCCTACTGGTGAGAATATTTCTCAATCTCTACAATCACCAGTATTTTCTACGCTAAATAATGATATACCAAAATTAACAAATCGTAGGCTAGTTAATTCTGTTGCCTCTCAAACAAATTCTATCATTACGATTTCAAACAATGTAGACTATTCAAACAGAAACGGAGCAAAGAAGTAAATACATTTGTAATGTATATCAAAATGCTTCTTCCTTACCACTTATTAATGCAGTGATGGCTCAGTCGAAAGTAAATTTTTTAATTGTCACAGGCAGTTCGTTAAGTCTACTTTCACAAAAATTGTTTAATCAAATCAAAACATCTTTGAAATATAAAAGAAAAGGTTCTAATATTACAATAAGACTGTCAATTCTGAGGTTAATTTCTCATCATGTATAAGTGCATCTTTTAAAATTGAACAAAAGAATTTTCACCATACATTTTATATTGTTGATATCCCTGCATCCTCGTCCTTCCAAGGAATTCTTGGAATTGATTTCATTAAACATAATAACATCCAAATTGATTTTGCTCATGACTTACTAAAAATAAATGATACATCAATTCCATTTTACTCTTGTAATGAGGAGGATGATGGTACTTGTAATCACAATCATACTGACCGTGCACATAAAAAAAAATTGCATTCCTGCATATTTACATTCTAAATGTATTCTTAACCCATATGAAACAAAAGCAATTAAGGTATTCACCAAATTAAAACCTGATCCTACTGAATATATGTTTGAGGGAAATGAAGATAAACAGATAAATTTTTACGATTCTCTTATATCATTCAAGGACGTCCAAAAAAGTTACAATAGGAAAAATCATATAAAAGAAATTTATAATTTCCAGATTTATGTATCAAATAATTCTGAAAAGAGTGTTCATCTTAATAAAAACATGAATATAGGTAAAATTGCTTTGGTTCAACAAATCAAAAATTTTGATGTAAGTGAAATTATTTTGAATGATAGCAATCACACGGAATTTAAAAACAAAACTGAACACTCTGTCAATTTAATTCAACCATCTGAACAAATTTTAAACAAAAGGAAAACGGATTTAACTCATTCTGACTTTAAACTTGATCACTTATGTAAAGAAGAAAAAGAGCAGTTGCAAAAATTACTATTCGAAAATTTTGCTGTTTTTTCAAAATCTTTAGCAATCTTAGGGCATACTGATAAAGTTATTCCAAATTTAAAGCTCACAAATGATTTTCCAATAAAAACTCTTCCTTTCCCAATACCTCAAGCTCTGCAAAACGAAACTCTCAATCAAATTAAAGAACTTGCAGATACTAATATCATTGAGCGTAGTTGCTCCGAATGGGCCTGTCCCATCCTTTTGGTAAAAAAGAAACCGGATGGTTCAGGAAAACAAAGATTCAGACTAGCTTTAGATCTAAGAATGCTAAACACGGTAATTCAGGGTTCTTCTTACCCTTTACCAAAAATTCAAACTATTATTTCAAATTTATCATCATATAAATATTTCACGTTATTGGATTTTCAACAAGCATATCATCAAATCGATTTACCGGAAAAATTTCAAGATTATGTTACTTTTACATCAATGTTTGGTTCATATAAATATAAACGTTTATGTTTTGGTCTTAAAACAGCTAGTTCTATTTTTCAATCACTTATGGATAGTCTTTTAGATGAAATTCAGGAAGATGGAATCTATTCCTATCAAGATGACTTAATTTTAGGGGTTAACTCTTTTGAAGAAACAATGTTTAAATTAAGGAAAGTATTCGATGTTTTAAAAAAGTAAAATTTAACTTTAACTCCTAACAAATGTTCATTTCACAAAACAGAAGTAGATTATTTAGGTTTTCACATTCAAAATCATACAATTTCTCCGGTGCAGGCTAATATTATTAAAATTAATTCATTTCCAGTACCCACTACTAAAAAACAGGTGAAAAGATTTTTAGGACTTGCTACTTATTATAAATCATTATTACCAACTTTTTCTCAAATTGTCCAGCCATTAATTGACTTAACCAAACCTAAAGTCACTTTTAAGTGGACTCAGAAACATCAAGAAATTTTTGAAAAATTGCAACAATTATTTTTCAAACCTCCAATTGTTAGATTACCTGACTGGAACAAAAATTTTTTCGTAAACACAGACGCATCAAAAGTTGCAATTTCAGGTGTACTTATGCAAAAATTTGGCGATAGACTTTTGCCCATTGCATATTTTTCAAAATCATTAAAATCCTCTGAACAAAAATATCCTTCATTGAAACTAGAATTAATGGCCATACACAGATCTGTACTTGCATTTAAATACTATTTATATAATCGAAATTTTGTAATTCTTTCGGACAGCGCACCTTTAAAAAAATATAAGAAAACAACAAATCCTGCAGACATTACCACTAGATGGCTTATGGACCTTTCTGAATATTCTTATTCTTTTGAACATATACCTGGTTCTAGCAATATTTTAGCTGATTATTTGTCCAGATGTAACTTAGATGAAAATCAAGATAACCTGTCTACTAATCCGAAGATTGTTTTTGAAGAAAATCTTCCTGTCATTCAAAATGATCCTTATAAGGTGAGTACAAATGGTCATGAAAATTATGAAAAAGGTAAAAATAATTATCAAATAAACTTTCTTATTTCTGGCCAAAATGGTAATAAAGATCCCCTCCTGGAAATATCAAATAACACTTTTGTGTTTGAACAGAAAAAGGATGATAAATTATCTCATATATATAATGAAATTTTAAGAAAAGGATCATCTAAAAAGTTTTCTAATTTTTTTATACATCCTGATACTAAAGTTCTAATGATAAAAAAGTATGACACTTGCAATGACACATATACTTATTGTATTGTTGTGCCAGAAAATTTAAAAGCTAAGACATTAACTATTTCTCATTTATCACACTTCGGATTCACAAAAATTACGATTTTTTATCATCTAGATATTTTTGGAGAGGAATGTACAACGACACATTAAATTTTGTTGCATCTTGTACAAATTGTTGCAATCAAAACATCATCGTATACTTAATGCACCTTTACAGCCAAACTACACACCAAAATTTCCTGGACATACTATATATACTGATTTGTTAGGTCCTTTCGAAAATGGTCAATCCATATTGACCGTAATTGACCATTTCTCAAGACATGCAGAACTTTATCCTTTAACGGATACATCTGCACAAAAAATTGTTAAATATTTATTTTCTTACATATCCACAGATGGTCGTCCATCTGTAATTCTTTCAGTTCTTGGACCCCAATTCACGTCATATGTTTATAACAATTCCAACGACACACTAGGTATCAAAATTTTACTCTTCTGTTGCTCATCCACAAAGCAACGTTATTTCTGAAAGAATAAACAAAAGTATAAAATATTCCATAAAAACACTCCTACAAGAAGGACACACATTTGTAAATGCTATCAATATTCATAAATCTTTGTATAATGGATCAAAACATTCGTCTACACAATTTTCACCAAATTTCCTACACTTTGGCAGAGAATTATCGTTAATCTTTGATACATATGATTCTCAATGCAACCAACCATTCCTTGATAGAAATGTTGATGTTTATAAACTAATGCATGACCTTGATAAAATTTATCATAAAGCTTACAATAATATTAAAATGTCTCAAGAAAGAAGCTATAACTATTATCAAAGGAAAACAAATTTAAGAAACATTTTCGAAAAAGATATAGTATATTTAAAATCTACTGACAGATTTAGACTTAAATATTATGGTCCTTTTATTGTATTAAAAAAGCATTCACCAGTTGTATTTTCAATAAAAAGAATAAACTACCCTGATGAGTCTGCATTTAAGATACACACATTTAGTTGATAACTGTGCTACAAATGATCAAAACACTTTTCAAAACATATCAACACCTACACACTCATATAATCTACGTCCAAGACAAAAATGCACACCAAATAATTTCAATGCTATTCCAAAATCTACACACTCATATAATTTGCGTCCAAGGAAAAATAAGGCAAATCCTTAAAAAAAAAAAAAAAAAAAAAAAGTGGAACCAGTTACCACTGCAGGGGTACCACTGCAGGGGTACCATATATTCTTAACACTTATTGTCATTATAATCATATACTCATAAATGACCTTTACACTTTATTTATTTAATATTTATAATTTGAAATTTTATTTTACAATCAATATATCAGTTTCTCAAAAGATATTCTTAACAGCATTTATATTACAAATTTAAAAAAAAAAGAAAGGAATATGTAAATATTTTGCTGCAATTCCCGGTGGCCAAGGGAACTTTGTTGTGCTTACTGCATCATTGCATGCCATTATTGGCGGGCCCACTTTTTGCATGTTCAAGGGTGCAATTGACATAACAGTATTACTCTAAAATGTTGCATATTCTTTTATTCAAATCGATATATTTGACATATTTTCTAAAAAAAAAAAAAAAGGAATTATGACAAAATTATAAAAATATACTCTTACGTTATATTAACATTTATTTAAAAACATAAGAATTACAATTTACACACATTTGCATCTTAGACACTTGTCAAAAACTTAAATTACACATTGTTTAGTATTCAAAAATAAATAAATAAGTTCATAAATAAAAAAAAAGCATAATATCTTATGCCATTTCATTGAACACATAATGTTATAAAATATCATTTAAAATTTTGAATTTTCACATTTTTGAGTAATCTGAACGTTTTGCAATGCTAGCAACATGTATTTCCATAAATGTGTCAATGTGTGAATATTACCGATCGTGACTTTTTATGCTCTCAATTTTCTTGGAATGACTTTTTAATAATTTTTGTAGATATCAAATCATTGAATCTACACCTTTTTTATTTTATTTTTTTTTTTTTTTTGAAATAATTATCCCTCCTTGAGAAGATGATTCGTTCAAAATTATTACCCAAGAATCATCAACTCAATTGAGAGCATCCAATTTTGAGAATTCTAGTATATTAAACTAGTAATTCTCTATTTATTCATTTGAAAATCTCTCGTCCCTGTTTTTGAGGTGCTCCTGATCGTACATTTTTCGTAATGGTGTGGTGGAGCTGTTTTTTACATGCCCTATTCATCTAGGACGAAGGCCCTAAGCCTGAGTCATATACTTGTGTTTCACACAAGAGTAAGGTGGGTTGTTCGTGTTACGGTGGATGCCTAACACAATTGAACAGCTTCCCCGGCTGGAATTGGCCAAAACACATTTTTTCTTATATTTTATGGTGTTATTCACACATCATATTTTTTTTTCATATGTTTATCTTGACAATATTTTTTCTGATGTTTATTACACATCATTTGGTGTATTGTATATTTAGTTTTAGATAATTTTGCTTCTTTATATTTCATTTTTGCATTTATATATATTTTTTTTTCTATTGTAATGAATACTATTTCCACAAAGTACTATTATGTTTGCAAACAAAGTATAGTTATGAATTTAGCAGAAGAAATAGTAAGAAAAATACATGATATCCAATATTACTGCTTTTTCATTGTGACTGACAGTGATTCATATAGATATATCAACAAATCGTATATGCAGTGGACTATGGAGCATGTATTTAAGAAAAATAATATGACTGGAAAATATTCTCATAGACATGAGTAAAAATGTGCACATATTAAAAAAAAAGAGTTTTAATGGTAGCTACTCTATATATTTCATTCAAAGTTGTACAACTGTTTACATATATATTTCTTTTGATATCTTATACATATATATGACTTTTCTGTTCTATATGTAGAATATGTGTTGTATATGATAACCCTGGGCAACACCTCTTTCTTTTTCAGACGAAGGGGAGAAATATGTGATATCGAAAATCACATATTCTAAATTATGTATTACATTTCTGATAAATTTAATTCTTTCCCAATTCATTTTCTATCTGTATAAAAAGCGAGTTAATATTTGCGGTTTCATTCGTTTATTCCAAAAGAGCAAAACATTATATCTCTATTTCTTTAATAAAAAAAAATTAAAAAATAAAAAATAAAAAAAAAAGCAAGAGATGCGCTTTCAATCGCTTAATTCTCTGGAGAACAATTCGTTTCATCTCAATTAAATAAAACAGAATAAATTGTTTCCTGATGTCATTTTTGAACGTTGAACAGATCTCACATCTGCTACGTAAAAATAGAAATCGCGTATTCTTCTTAGACTAAAGTCTATGAATAAAAATTTAACGATAAAATTCTTGTGGTCAAGAGTTAAGGTTGGTTTGCCAGATTCTCACGAACTGATAACGGATTTTTTGGCTAAGAAATCAATCGCCAATATATTTTAAAAAGTTACACTAAATTAGCTATAACTTAAAAAGTTGGGTGTTGTCTTGGCTTCATTTTTTTTGTGGTTTTGTGTAAAGTATCCAGCTAACAATTTCCTCACTTCTGACTCTTCGCTGTTCCTGTAAAGACGTCTCTTGATTTACTTTTCTCCCCGTGTCCATTCCGTCCCTGTAATGTTAATTCACTTTCATCCTTCCATATATTATACATAAAAACTTTAATTTCGATGTTTCGGGTGACTTTTTGTACTGTCAATTTCTTCAAAGAAATTTATGTGTTATTGAAATTGCAAGACATATGATGACTTGGAACTCCATTAAATGATTGCATTAAAGATCTCACTTGCCTGTGTTATTTTTGCGACATAACGCTTCTTCTGATTATCTTCACGGCTGTTATGAAGAAAGAATTCACACTACCTATCAAATAAATATAATATATATATATATATATATATATATATTATAGGTAAAGTGTATTTCCTCTTTTATATAAAATATAGAGATAATGTATTTATATGCGTAATTAGATTGTATAATATAATAATCCGACATTCCGTCTTTAAATAACTTCAAAATTTGTATTAATAATTTATTTTTATAAGCTACATGTTTTTGAATTTTTTTCATTTAAAAGACATAATTATAAAAAATACGATATATATATATATATATATATATATATATATATATATATATATAAATATATATATATATATATATACATACTATATAAATGTGGATTATTTTTTCTGCTTTTAATAGTTTAACATTTTTTATGCATAATTTATTATTTAACATTAAATATTTCTTATCCATTTGTAATCGTAATTAAAAAGAAAAATTAAAATTAAAATTACAGCATTTAATCAAGGATAAAAACACTTTATTACAAGTTGTTTCATGTTAAATGATTTGTTAAATATAATGTGTGATATTGGTTGGATAGTTTTCATTTTGTGGTTACTATGCAGTACTCTAAATAAAACAGAAAAATATTTTTTTCTCTTTATTTATTTATTTATTATTATTATTTTTTTTAAATCCTGTTTCTTCTTAATTCATCCTAATGTTATTTGCTTAATGTGACATTTCAAAAAGTAGAATAATTTGATTTTAAAATGCAGATAGTGGAGTGGTTATTATTATTATTTTTTTTATTTAAATATTACATTTAGTATTCTGTAAGTTCGTACTCTAATTTTATACATTTTATTTATTTTCTACTTCAAAAAAATTAATTAAAAAAAATATACAGATTGTAGAAAACGTAATACATAAATTAATCTAAAACAAAAAAAAAGTATTTTTAAAAAATAATTACATTTGGAAATTGGATATATTATAAACTTATAATAAATAATCTATTCAGAATAATAAATATAAATAATAATAATAAATATAAATAATAAATATAAATAATCTATTCAGAAATGAAAATGTTATAGGAAATACATTTTATCTTAATTTATATAACTTATCGTAATAATTAATAAATTAACTGCCGTATGGCAAGATACCTCACAAGCTTGAAGATTTTCTTGCCTCTCGTATCAAAGCTTTTTCAACAGAAATTATAAATATTGTCAAATAATAAAAATAGTACAACTTACATTGTTTATTCGTTTGAAAACCAAAAACAACTAATGGGAGAAAAAAATGTTTAAAATTATTTATACTTAACATATATATATATATATATATATATATATTAAATATTATACATATTATAATTAAAAAAAGATGCTTTCAACAAGAAAATTTAATCTTGAGAGAGAGTATTAAATCTTGACTAAGCTTTTAGACATTTGTAAGACTTTATGCAAGTCGATCAAAATGATATCACTGCGATCTAAATAAGAGTAGTAATCAAGTTTTTTGGAACAATTTGTATATATACGAGAGTTAATCTCAAATATTTGAGATACAACTAAATGGTGCATGGTAAACTTACAAAATCTTAGAAACGCTCAAACTAGTCCCCTCGAACAACAATGCGCATTGTTGACAAGCTTACCAAAGATTAAATGCTTCAAAGAATACATTTCTTGTACTGATGAAAAATATGTCTATGTAGCCTCATCAAGCTCATCTTTTTATCTAAAACGATTAACCAGTAAATTTTTCATTAGATTAAAAAATGGTCGAAAGTCTCACATAACATTATCAGGAGAATAGGGTTGATGTTCCATCATTTTGATATATTTTTGTTCAAGAAATTTTACTGTCAGTTTATTCATTAGAGAAGATGCATTATCAGAGAGAAGAAAAGGTCCTCTTATATTCCCTTCTTGAAAAATTGCTGGAAGATATATATTTAATCATATACCATTTAGCTGTAACTCTCTTCTGTCTCTCAATCTTGATGGTTCTGATCAGCCCTTTATTTCTGAATGAAACGGCACACTTTACCTTTTTCATTTACCGTTGCCTTTTCACAATTGTTGTTATTGTGTCACATTTAACGGTTCATAATTTACTTTCTTAACGTGTTGGAACGCGAAGGAATGCATGCTTGGTTCAGTATCAATTATGATTTTAGAAATAAAACTGATTCTACCATCATTGAGTAGTTTTAAGTTTTCTTTACGGATTCTAGCATGGATCGCATTTGGTGTTCTGTTATATTATGAAGGATCGAACGAAAACCTAATTTTTCATGCAAATGCAGTTTTTCAAGAACATTTTTATGTATAGCTGTGGATCCAATTTTAAGTTCACTTTGTTTCAATTAGTAAGTGTAACGATTATAATAGATAAACACATTTCGTATGGCGGATACATTTTGAAGGAGTATATGTGACAAACTTTTTTTTTTTTTTTGTATTCTTCATACAGAAGTGAACTTTGACTTCACCAAAATTCTGTAAGCCATGTTAACACAGTTGTACTCTTTTTCTTCTCTTGATAATATAAAACGACTTTATGAGAAGACCTTTCTCAGTTCCCTTTGACTTTTTTCTTTTTTTTGGAATCTCGAATAAATACGGTCTAGAACATCTAAAAAACACCCCCTTGGAAGACAGTTCACCCAAGCTCACAGCTGAAATACAATAAATCGGATTTAACCCCAAGCCTTCACAAAACCTCCAATATTCCTAACGTTTGTCAAGGTTATATTTATTAATGATCTTTCCTTGAACCTCTGTATTTTGTCCTAAAAACGAACACACTCAAACAGTAAAAAAGTGCCCTTAACGAAAGTGGCCTCTGTTTGGAGGTTTTGTTGCATTAGAAATAGCATTGAAATTGAATTTATATAAGCTTTGGACCACAAATTTTCAATTCATTTTTTTAAGAAATTGTCCTTTTGCAATAGAAATATTTCACAGATAATACATCTTAATGCAAATATAAATTTTTCTGTAACTGTATAGAAAATAACATAATTTCATACAGAAATTTCATTCATTTATAATATTTTCTGATTTTTAGCTCAGTTTTTGAAAATAATACTTAAACAAACAAACAAAAAAAAAGTAAACTATTATCTTTCTATCTATCTATCTATCTATCTATATATATATATATATATATTGGAAAAAATCTTTACGACCACAATCCAATTTTTTTATTTGCATTCAAAAATAAAGATTATTTTAAAAGTTACCTTTTAAATAAAATGTAAGGGGAAAAAATTTAGAATTTAAAAAACGTTTATTTTCGATACAAAGTAAAAATGTGTAATGTAATCAAATAGAAATACTTTAAGACCAGTTGTAAATGTGATTGCATGCATAATGAGATGACGTCACATTTGCGCGGTCTTCTGCGGGACAGTTGTTAGAATGAAAAGACACATTTTTAATCTCTTAGCTGCATCTTGAAGCAACTGAGATCCTGTGTAGTGGAAAATTACTGAGAGAAATTGAAAAGGGGAAAATCTTGGCATTTCAAGAAAGTGGAACGAATGAAAGGCAAATCGCTAGCAAAATCGGGAGGTCTAAAACTGTAGTTCATCAATTTCCTGCAGACCAATGCATTTATGGTAAAAGAAGTAGAAGAGGAAGCCAAAATGAAAAGAAGTGTTATATGAATGGCTGTTAAAGACAATTCATAATCTTCAGCAACAAAATAGGCTCTAAAGCCTAGAACTGTTAGAAATATCCTGAATCGTGAAGAATACATCAAATATTCAAGATTAGAAAGCAAACCTAAGCTTAAAAAAAAAAAAAAAATTGAAGCAAGATTGGACTTCGCAACTTCTAATCTTTTACAACACAAATTTTGGCGAAAAATAGTGTTCACGGATAACACGAAATTTAACCTAGATGGGCCTGATGGTTTACGAAACTACTGGCATCGTTTAAGACAGGATCCTACGTATTTCGCAAAGCCAGTGCAAGAAGGGAGATCTTGAGAAGTTTTCTGAGCTCGAGGTAAGACTAATATTGTATTCACTAAAGGTAGTACGTATTCTTTTGATTATCAATATATACTGGCTAACAATTTTGTTCTATTAAAAGATGAGATTATGGATCAAAATTTGATTTTGTAGCAAGATAATGCGTCTGTGCACAAATCTGATTCAATCATATATCTTGGCTAACTGAAAAAAATGTAAGTTTTGTGGAATTTCCGGCCAAAAGTACTGACTTTAACCCCACAGAAAATATATGGGATATCGTTTCACGGAAAGTGCAATAATGGTAAACAATACCATTCTGTTTTTGAGCTTAAATTTGCTATTTTAAAAATATGTGATAAAATATTGATACTAAACACTCAAAAATCTTTCAAAATCTTTCCAAAATCGTCTATCGGAAGTAATTCGTGTGAATTGAAAACGCACGAAGTTCTAAAAAAATTTAGAATGAAATACTTTTAGTTAATGTTAAGCTTTGTAGTCTTAAAGTTTTTTACACTCGTTTATGTTGTGAAAAAAAAAAAACCACTTGCATATATCCCTTTAGCCGTTACCTATTTTTTCACTCATCCTTTCTAAAACGTTAAGCACATTCGACTAGGAACTCTTTTAAATAGGTTTTGAGTAGAAGAGGTATTGCTTTCAAGAACGTTAGTAATTTTTGGGGGGAGCAGGGGCGGAGTGACAAGTGTCAAATCTCATAGATAACAATGCGGTAGATAACAATAAGGAGCTAATTCTGACTCCTGAAGGTCATTGCTGTGAAATTTTCAGACAGTAAATTTTTCTCGTAAAAATATGGTTGGATACTTTTTAGCTGTATTTCGTTTCAGTTGAACTGATTTGATATTTTTAAAAATGCGTCATTTCACTCATGTTTACAATCTTTCTTCCATATAGCAATTAATTTTACTAGAGAAAAATAAGCATTACATCAAAATAAATGAAAAATAAATAAACAATAATAATAATACATTAAAATTATTTTAGAACTTATTCTCATTTGAAAAAAATCTACAAGTGAGCCAAAAAAATTATTAAAACTGGAAGAATTTATTTATGTGCTGAGAAAAAGGGGATGCAGATAAAATTTAAAAAAAAAAAAAAAAACTTTTTATTTATATTACTAATTTAAATAAAAACAAATTATTTTATAAGGAAAATTTGTATTTATTTAATTTTTTCTGGCAATATTTGACAGACTTTCTGTTGCGTATTGCCAAATTTGATTTAAATCATTGCATGACAAATTTTTTATTTTCTTATTTTTAAGTAAATAACAGTTTTGACATGTAAAATCATTTATTAAATTTAACTTAAATGCTTTACGCAAATTTAACTTGCGATTAACAATTACCTTTGATAGCAAACGCAACAACAATAGATTAAATACAATATTTACGAATCAAAAATGAGCCCTATGTAAAAACATCCCAATAAAAAATTATTTTAACTTATTTTGAATAGAAATAGTTAAACAAAATAATTAATCAGGTGCACAGAAAGGAACCTCTAGGTAAACATGCCAATGCAAATTATTTTTATTTGTTTTGAGTAGAAATAGTTATACAAAATCAGGTGAATCAGGTGAATGTTTTTAATATGAGTGAGCACGAAAACAGCCCTTTTTTTTCTAATGAAGGTTTGTATTTTTATAGTTTGACACGAAACAATTGTTATTACTAACAATTCGTAGGTTTCAGAAAATAAGGGTGATTTGCTGACAAAGTTGTTAAAATTCAGGCGTTTAGAATATAATTCGCAGAGAAAGTATGTAAGCTATTCTTCTTCTACTTTGTTACAGGTATGTAAACATTATGTTTTAAACTTTGAATATGACAAAAGAAAAATCAAAATAAAGAAACTCGAAAAAAAAAAAAAAAAAAAAAAGTATAATATTTATTTAGATTTCACTTTTTTGCTAATTCTTAAATTATCTTCTGTTAAATATTAACAATAAATAAATAAAAATAAAATTTTAATGAAAATTTCTTTTTTCAATGGAATTTCCTCCCTAAGTATACTAAATATTAGTCCAGGCAATTAGAGAATTCACACGGAAAAATTCATGGTGGTTCAAGAAATTGGGATGCTTTATTTACTTCGATTATTTGAATCCGAATTTTTTATTTCTTATCGAAAATTTCCCCTCCAATCCGTGTGTATCAAATCCTTATCCTCGAAAAATTATCTATTAAAAACTATCGCTTTTATTATTTTACAGAAAAAAATACTTAGAAATTCGAAAATGTGTAGAAAATATGCTACAGGTAAGATTTTTTTATGTAAGGTTATGGGGGAAATAATAGGAGAGAGAACCGAGTGTATTCTTACTCGCGTTATGCGGTTATTTCAAATCCGCAGTTGTTCTAGTTCAGTAAATATCACCCTAATTTAAAATGAATTTATTTCTAGAACTATATTCTGAATTTTTCAAGATAAAGTGTCTTAATGCATCAAGAATTATTAGCCCCGATTAATAGGGTTGGTTAGTTGTATGATTAAGGCCGATTGACTCCGTAAGTGTCCTAGGCCTATAGGGGAAATGCCCTCCGTGGGGGTCTTTCTAAGGAGTCCTAGCCCTTATTTACGCGAGTTTCGGAGGAAACCATGGAAAAATGCGAACGGCTAAATCGATGAGTGCGACCTGGGGTCGAACCCGGCACCTCCCATCTATCGGCTTTGAGCGCAGAACAGCTCGGCCGCTGGTGGGCCCCTCGATTAATTGGGAATATATGAATAAGGCATTTCGCTCAGAATTAGTAAAGGCCCCAAAGGTAATGAAAAATTCAAATCGTATAACGATAGCTCTGAGTCTGAAACTATACTACATTTATGATAATGAGCAGTTAAAATACAAACTGGGACTTTTTCATAATATATTACATTAAGATTTATTGCTACATAAGATTAAATTCAGACCTGCAGTTATCATGGTTGTACATTGAGTACAAGGTAGGAAAAAGGCTCTAGAGCTTATGAGACTAAAAGTATGATAAAATCGGAACAAAATAAATATTTTAATAATGTACACGTTGTGTACTATTTTACTAGGATTTAATTACCACACGAGGCATCAAGTCCAAGACTTTGTAATTAAATTATGAAAAAATTATAGAATAGCGCCCCCATTGAGCTATGTACGCTGAAATTTAATAGACACCAGTTTATGTCAAACTGCAACTAAATAAAAGTTTTACGAAAATTCTGCTCATTAATTTTTGAATTAGAGCTGCTATGAAAGTTTTTTCGCGTACATAGACAGGCAGGCCTTTTCATAAATGATCAAATCCTCTTCAAGATCTTTCAAAACGTATAAATAAAATAAAAACTGGAAATCGAAATTTTTTATAAGTCCGATATATTTTTCTTATGAAAACAGAAGAAAGTAAAACTCTGGTATATAGTTTATTAAAAATTAAATAATCTGTGTGTCTCTCACGAGGCTTTCTCTTACCTTGCATTTCAAAGCTACACAGATAGATTTTATATTTAGACGTAAATAAATAAGGTAAGATAATGCAGTTCCATCTAGTTTAAAAATAAGCTAAAATCGGTTTACGGAGAGTTTATTTGAAATATAATACTGAGTGAGAGGATTAAAATGGGAGTTTAGGAGGCGGCATTCCCCGCTCCCCTCAACCCCCTGTTTAATTATAATGCCTACATTTATTAAAAAAAATAAAAAAAAAAAAAAAGAATCTACGCTGTTATCAATTAGCCTTGAAACTTGCAAATTATAATGAACTTTTAAAGTGGCAATCAAGAACCTGTTTCAAAATAAAAAAATTGAATTTCCTGCAGTTTTCTTTTCTTTTCTTTCTTTTTCTTTTTTTGTACGTTATGCTCAAAATTGATATAAAAAAAGTAAAACGCTAAAAATTTCACTTTCGTGTTCAGGGCACCTCAAGACGTGATATTATACAAAATACGACAGTCAGCAAACAAACTTCAAAAAATACTCTATTTACAGTATGGGCATTAAAAATTAATTTTTCTACCTGGACAGAGTTCGTTAACATAGTGAAATATAACAATGCATTTGAATCAATTACATTCAATCGAAGAAAAGTTTATCATAATTTTGGGGTGCTCTGTATACTAGCTACAAAACATATACATATTACGCTGTGTACTTAAATTTAATCTTGGATCAAAAACACTTTTCACAAAATGAAATACAATTCCAGCAATTTAAAACTGTAGCCCCAATGTATCCAAATACTTTGGGTAGCCCTGTATATGAATAATGAATGATATCCATATCACACGCCGCGCAAAATATGCTTTGTTGCATGAACAAAAGAAAAAGTTTATTTCATTTTATTTTATTAAGACAATCTATAGATGTTATACTGTGTAAGAAATTTTGCCCGTAGACTTAATGTGTTTGAAATCTCTTGGATGGCCCTGTATACGAACTCTTTTCATGATCCCAATGAAAAGTTTAATTTAGCATTACTATATGATAAAAATATAAAATACCATCTTCCTACTACTATTTGTTCTTGGGATATGCTGTTAACACACATATACAGAGAGATAGATTAACCGCTATAAAAATATGTTTTTTAGATTCAGGGAACCTTATAACGTGTAAATACAAAAAAAATCTCTATTTCGAAAATTTGACCCTAAGACAATACTTTATCCTTTTCTAACATAAGGATAAGTAAGTAGGTAAATATTTGATGTGGAATTCACACGACCATCCCTTACCCTGAAATTTAATACTATAAATACAGATTAGAGATTAAGCAGTAAAATAACGAAAACTGTTATATAAACTGACATATATTTAAAACTTACTTATATTTAAAAAAAAATTCAAATTAGGTTTCGGAACAACTTTATTTGACAAATGCATTTGCGTGATGGGTGGTGGGTACACACCCTTTCCCCCTCCCCTTGATTAATGTAACTACTTTTATATAGAATTCAAATTTATTGTCAAAATAAGTTCATTTAAAATTATTACAACTTTCTTATTCATTGTTTCTTGAAACGTACCAATCTTGTTTAAAATTTTCCAATAACAAGCATATCAACTTCAAGAAACGACTGAAATTATTTGTTTTAGAGTTATTCTGAAAAAAAACAGAGACAAAGATCAAACACTGAAAACTTGACTTAGGTATACAAGAAACCCTGAAAATTGTGAATATATAAAAACAAGCGATGCATATTTATCTTAAAAAAAGAAAAGAAAGAAATGTATTTATAATATGGTTATGAAGAATTAATTACAATTCCTGTCCAGTTTTCCTAGACCTGGTAAAATATTATGGTAAAGAACTTCCTCTAATTACATGCAATAAAAAAGAATGTTTCGCTTAATTATTGGCAACCCTGTATATCGTCTAGAAATTATGGACACACTATAAGTTGCACATAAATACAATCCTTTTTTAATAACACAAGTCATAACCTGAAATACGCTTCCTTAAATTTTCAAATATTGACCCATTATTTATATTTTAATTCTTTTGCGTAGACCTGTAAAAGAATGGTGAATGTTTTTCATGTACCATATTCTACATGAAACCTGCTTTAATGTCTAAATATATATATATATATATATATGTATGTATTCATTTCATTTGGTTTAGTGCAGTGCAGCCTATAGATGTTAAACTCTACTTATATAGAATTACCCCCATATACGTAATGTATTTGACTTGTAAGATATCTACCGTCTTGGGTATCCATGTACATGAACCATTTTCTATATTGCAATGAAAAGTTTATCTTTACACAGGGTTATCTTTACACATTGGTATGTTTTCAGAAAATAAAAAGCGTGTCAATGTATACAGTCTCACTAAAAGTTGTTTCTATGTAGGGCCTTTGTATCAGTTAAAACGAAATTTCTCTTCTGCATTGTATTCAGAAGTACAAAGAAAATAATCCCGGTTCGTGAAATTGCAAACTTTTTGGAACATTTTTCTTAAAAACACCGGCTTTTCCGAAAGTGCTAGAAAGAATCCTTTTCTACTGCAACTTTACCTGACACAGTAACAGAGTTTTATACATAAGACTAAAAGGGAAATCGCTTTTTCATTGTTTAGGAGAGTTAGTGAAGCATTATCTATTTCTTCCACTAACATTCCTTTCCCTTCCCCAATACCGTTTACTTTGTGAAACATTCTCATCACAAGAGTAATATGAAAAAAAAAACAAAAAAAAAACTGTATATTAATAGATTTTAATTGTTTCTTTACGTACACAATAAATTAAACGTACAATTAAAATATATATTAAAAAAAAAAAAAAAAAAAAAAAAAAAAGAGAGAGAGAGAGAGAGAGAGAGAGAGAGTTCTACGTATTACAACTACGTATATTATATTTATTCTTGACTTCAACAATTTTTCAGAGTATAATTATATTAACAAAAATAATTTTATGCGATTAAACGCACAAAATTAATGTATATTCTATTTCGAATTAAATGAAAACTAGAAGAAAGAAATTATTGTTATTAGTCTTTGAGAGATACCAGCGAGTTAAATATATTAACCAATTTTAGCGGTAAGATATAGATATATAGAAATTCCCATTAAGAAAATTCACTAACAGAGCAAGTAAAATATTGTTCATGTAACCGGTGCTTAGTTAAAAAATTGACGTACAATTAATATTTAAATTTAAAATCTTCTTTCTACACCATGCTATTAATAAACTAGTATTGTGCTTTAATTAATTTTTTAATGATGTGTAAGGGAGATTTAAATATAAATACATTTAACATATATAAAATGATTGTAATACACACGCAAAAGGAAAATTTCTATCCATTTTAAATATTTCGAAATTAAAATTAGATCAAAAATCACTTTAATTGGGTAAAAATTAATATTACTCCTGCAGAGGGAAATAATAAAATATATCGAAAGGAAAAATACGCTCACTTTTGTGTAGGTTAAGGTCAATTGACTATGATAGGGTCATAGGCCTATGGGTGGAATGCGCTTTATGTGGGTCTTTCTTAGAGGTACTAACCTGTATTTACATGAGTTTTGAAGAAAACACGAAAAGGCACAGCCCCGTCTGCCAGCTTTGAGCACAGAACAGCTCGGCCACAAGACGTTCAAAGACTCACCCAGGAAAAATAATGTTAAAAAAAAAAAAATAGAACTTTCATAAATCATTGAAATTCTTTCTTGATTTACAAATATGTTCAAGAGTATTATACAATTTCAATTTACCTTTTCTGATATAATAACATTACTTACACTCTAATTACTTCCTCTTAGAATAAAAAATCGGTACAGTAGAGAACATAGGAGTGTTACATCTATGCAAATTACGATATTTATGGTTGTATTGAAATTTTACAAAAATACATGTACTTATTCTATAGAAATTTTTAATATAAAAGATTACTCGTATAAAATGAAATATTGTATAAAAATAATCGTATTTTTGAATGCCTTCTTGGCATCTTAAGAGAATATATATATTTGTGTGTGTATGTATGTATGTATGTATATATGTATTTTTTTTCTATAATCCACATAAACCATTTTTTTTCTAACTGTATATGTTACAAATGCATGAAAAATCCCAGGCTTGCATATTATTATATAGATGGAAAGTGCAACAAGTGTTTTCAAGGAGCCGGGTACACATGGTTATCAGGTGCAATGAGTGCATGTGATTAACATTTGATTTACTTGTTGAAATAAAGAATATGTATATTGTAATCAGTGAATTGTTCTATTTATCAAGAAAAAAGTTAGTTTATGATTTTTTTTTTTTTTTTTTTTTTTTTTTTTTCTGGGTACCCTTATTTTCAGAGAGGATTTTTTTTTTTTTTTCAAGGGAGCTTTTTCCTTTGGTGAATTTTTCCAGGGTGACTTTTTTTTTTTTTTTTTTTTTTTTTTAGTGAAGGTCTTTCGGGATTCTAAAGATTAATTCCGAATAAAACATTGATTGGCATCGACAAGAAACTAACACAACTGCTTCTCGTATGAATAATTTTCGAGATAGAGATGTGACGTGTGTCTCTACATTGAGGCAATTTATTTACATTCTTCAATGACGTAAACTGAAAATAGGTACTTTTCAAATTGCGTCACATTCCTTGCGTGGATTTGATATGCTGTTAAGAAATGTCTCTCATAGTCATAAAGTATAGATTAGATGCAATTCTATTAATAATATTAATTCCAGTAATTCTGTTTATACCATTTTTAATAGCAAATATGCTATAATAATCCTCAATGACACTTTCAACGAATGGAATATCATAATGCAATGCATTTAATTTAATTGCTTGATATGTTTGTTCACAATATCATTTTCTTGAGAAACTTGATTACTTAAACTTTAGAACGGGGTAACTAAATATAAATTCGAAGAGAAAAAAATAGAACTATTGCATTTTCTTTAATTACTTTCCAAGCAAACATTTATGTCAGGTTGGTTGGAGGATTTAAGGCCGATTGACTCCGTGTGTGTCCTAGGCCTATAGGGGGAATGAACTCGATGGGGGTCTTTCTAATGAGTCGTAGCCCGTATTTACGCGAGTTTCGTATGAAACCATGGAAAACTCCGAATGGCTAGGTCGATTAGTGCGACCTCGGATCGAACCCGGCACCTCCCATCTACCAGCTTTGAGCGCCGAACCGCTCGGCCCATTTATGTCAGGAAAGTATTGTAATTATGAAAAAATTGGATTTTTAGATTTTAGTATACTTTTACGTTTTAAGGTCTTCTAAGTTTATTTTTGCTGTTTTTACGGTGAGGTATACATGCAGGCGTGTGTCTGTTAGGGAACTCAATAAACGATTGGTTAGATTGAACCGAAAACTGCCAGGTACGTCGCCGTCGTATGAATTGTTTAGATTTTGACAAGTCTGCGGATTTATATTATTTATTTGTGCATTTATTGTTTATAGCGAAAAAAAAATAATAATAATAAAAAATCATTATGTAGGTGCATGATTGAAATTATTGAAAGTGCGATGATGCGTAAACTACTTATTTGACTGAGCTGAAAGTTGGTAGGTATGTTAAAGGTTACATGAATTGTTTAGATTGAGTTTTCCGAACTGTATCGAAAGTAGGCGGACAGATAACTTATTTGCGTCGGTACATTTTTCTCTCTCAAATCAAATTACAACCTACTTGCCCCACTAAATTGAAATACCCTTTGACTTCATCTACATGAACAGATGCTTCATTATTTAATCTCTTTTAAAAAATATTAATACTTGTATGTTAACTTATTATTTAATCAAATTATAAAATTAAATTTGTTTCAAATTGAAATATCTATTAATTCCTTAAATTCAAATACGTAGTTTAATCTTAAGATTCTATAAAAACAACTTTTACATCTGATTTGTCAAATTGGGTATTTGAGAAATTTTATTTATAAAACTGTTATTTATAACTGTGATTAACATAATTTCTCAAGTGAAATGTTAAAGATACATAAATATGAAATATTTATATTTGTAATACAGTGATGAAATTATTTTTAATGGGGTGTTGTATTGACAAATTTGTACTCTCCCTTAGATTTCACGTCCGTTGGAAGGTAGTTAAAAACTTAGATCGCAATGTCCAATTTGTCTGAAAATTTGAGTCACACTTACGGAAATAAGGTGTTTCGAATCATATTGAAAGGATAAAAGATGATTTATACTAATAGTGACCGCTGCAAAAATATCAACTCAAATTAATTTGTAAATATTAAACAATGCATGAAATAAACATTAAAAATTTTAAAATAATAATAATTATTATTATTATTGTGACATAAAGCAAAACAATTTTTCTGCAAGTAAATTCTTATAACAATGTGCACTAGGTTGTTGTGGCAATTACATCTTTTTCTTATACAGTCTATATATCATCACCTCTTGCTTATTTAACTTGCACAAAAGTTAATTCTTATCTTATCTCAGTAAAGGTTTTACCTATGAAGTTTGGTGTGATTTTAATCAGTAGATTCTAAGACGTTGCAAACTGCAAAATCACAAAAGGCGCTGTTTACATTCAATTAAAAAAAAAAAAAAAAAAAAAAAAAAAACATATGTTTTCACAAAGGCTGTTTCACATATCAAATTTGGTGCATTTATTCTCTATATAAATTGAGATTTAGCATTCATATTCATTAGGTAAACTGCAACACAGCTTCGCCTCTTATCGGGCGATATGCATTCAAAATGGACGGGCAATATTGTTTCATTGTCGTCCTCTTATTTACTTAGTTTCGTGCAATTATATTAAATAGAATCTGAGATATATCCTTTCCGATTATGAGGAAAAAGGAAAAAAAGCACGCCACCTATCTGCAGAAAAGCTTTCAAAATTAATCAGTTTAATATTTCGCTATGAGCCCTCTCACTTACCGAATTTTGTTCAATTATACCGAATAGAACCTGAGGTGTAACCTTCTCTTATACGGATGAAATCGCACATTATCAGCTATACCTATACCTGTTCAGCGATTCACCAGAAAAGTATCTGCACCGAAAGTTGATAGGCCCTAATTTCTGTCAAGGTGCAACTGCATACAAATTTTTCTGAAACTCTGTGCAGTATTTTCTGAAATGTAGTTTCTACAAAATTTTTGTCACACACATTAACAGACAGATATTTTCTAAAAATTATAAAATCGTGTTCAGGATTTCTGAAATCGTGTTAATCAGTCGAAAAGCGGAAGTCGAAAATTTTTACGAATCTAATACTTCTTTCTACTGAATATAGCAGAAGTAAAAATGTTTAAAAATCCCGATGGCACCGTATATTTTTTGGTTTTGCACATTTTTGTATTCTATAATGTGATTATTATTTTTTTTTTCTATTTTTCTGTATAATAATATCACACATGAAAAGTATGTTTTTTAAATTACTATGTTGTTAATTTTAATTATTAAACAGAAGATCGTACATAATATGAATACTCTAATTACTTAAAAAAAAGGGGGGGGGGGATTTTATTTTTCTAAAATTTCGAATTAAGCATTTTACTTTCAATATTTTTATAGACGGTTGGTTTCCATGTTAAAAAATGGCGACATACCCTGGTGAGATAAGAAGTGAGGGACACAATCAGATTATCAATTTTAGAGGGGGGAAGGGTGTAGTGCAATTCAAACATAAGCGTTGAAATTAAAGTGAGAGGTGCGCAATTAGATTGTCTCCGTTTTCGATGGGTATAGGGATTAGACTTCTACAGGAACTCTAATAATAATTTTTTTATCATTTATTGACTGTGGAGTGTGGGCTCAAAAAATAAGAAGTGCGATATCTTCTAAACGCCTTAATGGGTTGAGCTAAAATTTGGTATATATATGTTATAAGTCACCATCACACAATTTATATGGATCTTGATGATCACAGAACTTAAAGATCTTTTCATGGTTAAAATGAAAAATACTTTATAATTATGAGTCGCAAACTCAAATTATTTACAACGTGTTTCCGTCTAAAATCCATATTTAAATAAGGTATAAATCAGTAGGCACGTTATTGGTTAAGAATGACAGTTCTTTTCAACTGAGAGGCAAAAAAGAATTTTTATATATTAAGGTCTACGGGATAAAACTATTTATGATTCAATTTTTATTAAAATCACAATCAACTGATTAGAAGAAAATCATATTTAGTGAAATTTTATTTTTCCGACTGCGTGAAAATAATGCCTGGACCGGGAGTCGAACCCCGGACCTTTGACTTACAAGGTCAAGGCTCTACCAATTGAGCTATCCAGGCCGACAACCGGTCAGCATTACTCACTCAGACAACCTTAAGGCAGAAACATCTGGTCTATCATTTAGATAGCTCAACAGAAATAAGCCGCAGGTAAAGGAAAACACCATTAAACAATGGGAAAAAAATACAATTTTTATTGAAATCACAATCAACTGATTGGAAGAAAATCATATTTAAGGTTGTCTGAGTGAGTAATGCTGACCGGTTGTCGGCCTGGATAGCTCAATTGGTAGAGCCTTGACCTTGTAAGTCAGAGATCCGGGGTTCGACTCCCGGTCCAGGCATTATTTTCACTCAGTCGGAAAAATAAAATTTCATTAAATATTTATGATTCGTTTTAATACTGTCAAACTATTAAAAACGCATAACAAAATGATTAATAACAATAATAAGATAAATGTTGAATATGGCAAATTTACTGTTTATTGGTCTTTCATTGAAACGGATAGAAAAAATGTGAATCCTTTAAAAATGACATATAACTTGGGGAAAAATACTACCCTAATACGATTTTTCTTTTTGTTTATTTTGCGGTTTCTCTGATTTAAATTTATTTAAGTAACTCTTAATTACTAGAATTTCCAGAACGTCAAGCGAAGTCACTTCAGATTTTCCCTGGAAATGGTGTTCAAATATTCTATTTGCAGAGTTAATTTTGGTAAAAAAATTATCATTTAGTGAATTAATTTAAATCTCTTAATATTTTTATTCAGTTTATCAGAAACTGTTATTTAATTTTGCATTTGCATATTGGTTAGTAATTTCATTTATGGTTTTCTCGTATTCATTTTATCAGAAATAATTATTGAACTTCGCATGTGTATATCGGTTTCATTTATAGATTTCTAATACTCAAACTCAACCCGTTTCTTTCATATCCCGAAGTGATTTTGAAATAGAAAATATTTTAGAAAATTATATGCAATAAAATCCGAACTGTTTCTATTTTACCTTTTTAGAAAAATAATAGTTTAAAAAACAACAGATAATTTTTTTTTTCTTTGGGTTTGGGGGGGGGGGGGGGATTAGAAAAGTTCGCTTTATCTACTATTAGTTATATATATATATATATATATATATATATATTAATCTGTTTCAAATGTAGTAAGTAAGTCATTTAGAGACGACGCTAATCTATATGCATGTTTATAATATTAATGTTTTTTTTTCTTTCATTTGTAATAAATTTTTATTGAGAAGATTTAATTGCTTTTCGAGAAATATGAATCGCTTTGAAACAAGTTTTATACATATATGATTCAGTTATAACATGTAGCTAGATTACGTATAGCTGTAACCTAAATACCATTCAGCAACATTAATTTTACTGCCTAATAAATAACACATTCTAAAGAATACACATACACACAGAAGCATGTATATTTTTGGCCATTTATATTTGATGTAAAAATACAACTTTTTTTTTTTCCCAAGTATTTTATTCATATGAATGCACTGCTTATCATGACACCTTCTATATTATGGTCTTGGTCAAGAATTCAGGAAATCTAAAGTATTATTCATAATTTCATTTAAAGGAACACATTTAACGCATATTGAAATTTAAGATGACCACAAATGAATATTCTATATTTAGAAGCAAGTTCAAATTTTTGCGTTACTTATAATTTATTATTGATCTTTTCATTTTTTATTAATCTTGATAGATTTTTCATTACATATTATTATAATCATTATTATTTTATTGTTGTTGTTGTTGTTATCTTCTTTGAAAAATATTTTAACAATATTTTCTTTAAACGAGAAAATTAAAATAATATAATACAGATAAACAACATTTTTAAATTAATATTAGTGTTTCCCTATATTTTAACTTTTAAAATTTAATTTCAAAATATTATATTTTTTTATCAGTTTTATTAGTGTCCTAATACCCGAATTTGAAAGAAAATACAATGCTATTTTAAATAAAATTAATATATAAATATACTCTTTTTTTAATTAAAATATATAAGCTGTAACATATATATATTTCATTTTCAGTATAACAAAACAAAATTAGTTCCCATCTCATAAGAGTAAGATTTTCAATTGCACTTCTTATCTGCAATGCATGTGTCGTTACTTTAGAAAAAGGAAAACTATTTGGAATTTTACCTATTGTAAGTTTATCGATATCTCAATAGACACCCGTCAACAGCTCATCTTTATTTTTTGCCGAAAGTTCAACCCCTTGTCAATCACCCAAACCTGCAGGGGGGAAACGATACCTGGGAGAAGCCGTCTTTAACGGTTTAGGAGAAGAAATTCTAGTTAAAGATAAACCGTCTGCAACGGTCTAACTACACTTAAGGATGAGGGGGAAAAGCCGCCTGCAACGGTCTAGCGACAGAAAACAGAAGCGGAAAAAGCCGCCTGCAACGGTTATAGGGATATAATATATTACAACTAATCTTCTATAAAATGTGAAGATTTATTATTTTTTATTCTATTTATACTATGTAATGTTTCTTCATTTTTAGTAAAATTAAAATTTTTGCAATTCACATGCGATCTTCAAGTTTTTCCCATCAATGTATATGTTATATATATGTATGTAGAAATATGATTACTTATTGTTTTCTCGTCTTATAAATTCTTCTTAGTACTATTTTATAATGCGGAAAATTTACATAATTTAAAAAATATTGTGATTAATTTTTAATTAAATTGCATAATAAATAAACAATAGATACAAAAATTAATTTTACAATTACTAACAAAAATTATTATATATATATATATATATAATAATAATAATAAAACGATGCTGTTTTTAAAGCTGTAATGTCTTCTAAATCAATATTACTTTTTTCAGACGTTTTATATGAAACTTGCAACAATTTGAATTTTCTTTAAGCACTTGGGTGACAAATATAAAATTTATTCACTTACGAATATTTTAATGCAGAAATAAATTTGAGGAATTGTATTCGAGATAGAAAGTTTCATTAATTTAAAATTTTACTTATTTCTATCTTTAGTTTGTGCTTATGAAATCATTAATGCAACTATTCTTCCTTATCCCTCTTGTCAATTTTAATGCATTTTAATGTCCTGACAATATAATAATTGCAGAAAATTCTGCACACATAGGAAATATTTGTCAATTTATGCGTTGAGTAAACTGGTGATGCAAATTTCACGAAAGATGGTATTCTGTTGGGGATAAATTAAAATTTTAAAGTACCCCAAATAAAGTAAAGACGGTATTTAAGTAACAGTTAAATACTGTATGCTGGTTTAGGTTATAGAACGGAAAATTTTATATTTTAAACATTTTGTAATATGTAATTAACGCGGTATTTTTGCTTGCAAATTCTTTTACTGCCTTAGTAAGAAATAGAAACTACAATGTATTTATTTTTAAGTTTTTCTAAAATAAAAAAAAATAAGTAAAAATTGAATAACATTATGTCTAAATTCAAAATATTTTTTATGAAATATTTTAAATTTTTTGGAAGATTAATTTTTATTTTATGATATTTTAAATTATATAAATAGTAACAATGCTTTACAATGAGTGTTTTATTTTATTTTTTTAACCACACTGCTCGTTCTGCTCACCAACCATCGATGGAGGCTTCAACTCCTGCCTGCTTGTTTCACTTATTAACCCCTGTAAGTTTCTGCCCGCCTATTCGTTGCTTTGCCTTTCACTGAATAGTAGTATTAACAGTTCATAATACAAGACAAAACTGAAAAAAGTTTTAGAAATCCTCATATTCAATGTCAAATTGAAATTCATATATATATATTTTTTAATGAAATATTATACGTAAAATCAGTATTTGTTTTAGAATAGAAAGTAATTCGTAATATCTAGACCATTTTGCTTTACAGCTTTAGTATATGTTCCCCATACCGACTCTTAAATTTTTGTCACTTTTTGCCAATGAATTGTTCGGTATAATTGCTTGTTTAAAAAAAAAAAAAAAAAATGCTTTACCTAGGTTTCCAATGCCTAAACTTTTTACTATTGAATTTTTTAGTTAATTCAAGGTAGTATATGGTAGTCTATATATGTTTCTAATGTACCGCTATTTAATAGTTTTAAAAATTCGAAAATATCTGAAAAGAGAAAAGTTTATTATTAATATTATTGTTATAATTGGAAAAATCTCCTATAGCTTTAATTTCTAATTCTTCCTTACGTATTTTTTAAAATAACGAAGAATAAAATGTACTCGATTCTCTATAAGAGTTTTAGGTGATGATTGTTTTTCGTGCCATAATTAGAAATATGAAATTGTATGATAGAAATCTCCAATGTTGTAACGTTAAAAAATTTTCAGTGCGAAGTTAGAAGATTTCAAAATGGGTTCGAATTTGAGACTATTTTTTTATCCGGAAATATATCCGGCGTATTTTAAAATATGTCTTAAAAAAAAAAAAAAAAAAAAAACGCTTTAAAGAGAAAAAGGAAGGCAGTAAATTATTCAGACGCGATATTACTTCATTTTGTTTATATACATATAAACAACACATGAGATCGCTAGAAAGAAAATTAATTTTCTAAAAGTAGAAAAAAAAGTAGACGAAAAGTTTCTTTGTTACATTGGCATTTATATTATTATTATTATTATTATTATTATTATTATTATTATTTTTTTTTTTTACATTATGTATCACATTTTAATTTTTCTGTGGAAAATGACATCATGGCAGAAAAGCAACGTCATAAGAGAAAGTTTTTGATAAATGGCAAATAGAGTACCTTTATACATCCGACGTTAATTAATAACTTCGTTAATTAAAATCTTTGAAATTTCAAAGCAGCTGAAATTTTGGCGTATTCGGTAAACATTGATACCTCTCCTGACGCAAAGGTCACTGCCCTCCGAAAGAAGATGCAATCGCAGATTTAAAAAAAAAAAAAAAAAAAAAAACCACTAGTGATGGTAACTTTTTTTTTTTTTTTTTTTTTTTTTTTTTTTGTAATATATAGATATTTGAAACATAGCCATGCAATTTTTAAAGCATCTGAGCGTACAACTAAGGTACATTCTACGGTAACGAACTTAAAATTTACAAGTTAAGTCAATTATTTTACTTATAATCTCATTCTAAGCTGCATATTAAAACTTTTATTCTTAAATTACTATAGTAATTTCATGAATCGTGAAAATAATTTGAATATAATTTGAATAATGAATTGCGAATTATATTCTAAGTACTTTTACTAATATAACGATTGTTTTATATATACAAAGGTAAAATAAGCCCTTATTTACCAAAATAAAGGCAATTGTATATTAATTCATACAAAAGTAAGTAGATTTTTTTTTTTTTTTTACCCTGTAAAATGAATTTTAAATGACAAAATTATTTCTCTGAAACTTACAACTCTAATATTTTTATGAATTTTAAAACTTAAAAATGTGAATATTAAGTTTTTAATAAGTCATAAATCTACACTCAAGAATTATGTAAGTTTTTTTTTTTTTTTTTTTTTTTTTTTTTTTTTTAACTATAAATATTTCATATTTTTCTCCTTTAGTTCAAATGATGGTTTTTATTTTAACTGTACAGAACCATGCAATTCTTTTTTTTTTTTTTTTTTTTTTTTTTTTTTTTTAACAGTACAATAACCATGCAATATATTCTATTTAATTGAAATGCCGAAATGAGAAGTCTTCTACTCTGTATTTCATTTCAGGGGAGATATATAGTATATTTTAAGATGCAAGATAACACAACTAAGATACCATTTATCATCATTATATACACGGTAATTCTAATAATTTTTCATTTTTTTAAAGAAAATTTTAATGTTGAGCTGAAACTTTGAGAGTTTATATAGTTTAGATGAACTTTTATTATTTTATTTTATTTTTAATCTGAGGTTTAAATTTCCATGGAACAATACTAAATAAAATTCTGATGTGAACCGTGATAGTTTTCCTAAATAAACATTGACATTAAAAGCCTGTTTGGAAAGCGCAAAAGTTCCCATCACATTTTATGAGTGTCCGTTACTTTATATGTTTTGAATAGGTCAATGAATTAACTCAACCCGAAATTCCTAACAGTAAGTAATTAACGGTTGTATAAATAAGTAAGAATAAGAGAAGTCGTTAAAAAAAAACAAAAGGAAAAGTTATAATAGGGTGTTTGAGAGTTTTTTCCCAAGCAATATGCTGTTTAATTTAACACTATTACACTTCAAATAGTTTGAACTTATACATCATAATGATAATGAATTTTCAAATGTTTTCCGGTATAAATCTTTTAGAGCTAGATTCACCAAAATCCATACAGTTCGTGCAACTTAAGGCTCAATAAAATTAGGAATTTAGATTCTATCGCATTTTAAAGAATTTCAGCCTGTAGGCCATAATGGTAAAGTATTTTTCGTTTCGTTCCTGCAAGAAAATATATATATATATATATATATATATTAATAAAATCAGACTTTTGTCTGTAAATTTGTCGGAATCAAAAAACTTTGCGATATCTTCACGTTTTACACCCCATAAAAGCCAAAAATGACTTCAGAAAATTTTGCCTGTGTGTGTGTGTGTGTGTGTGTGTGTGTCATCGTGTCCGAATGTCGCTTTTTTTGTCCGGGCATCACTTGAGAACGGCTGGACGGAATCCAACGGCGCTTGGCAGGAATTTAGGTCTTCACCCAACTTAAAATTATATCGATCAACTTTTCAGAAATTCCCCCCCCGTTCCCACCCTAGGGGGTAAAAGACTAAAACACGTTTGTCCGGGCATCACTCGAGAACGGCTGGACGGAATTCAACGGCGCTTGACAGAAACTTAGGTCTTCACTCAACTTGAAATTATATCTATAGAAATTTTCAAAATTATGATTAGTGTTTAAATTGTGGGTAAAAAACGCCTGCGCATGCGCCATAAATATTTTTTCACTAAAATGCTTTGAATGGAAAAATAAAATATAAAAATAATTATAAAATTAATTAAAATAAAATATAAAAATAATTAAATATAAAAATAATTAATTTTTAAGTTAAAGACTTTTGTATTCGCGTGATTCGCACTACAAATTATGAAAAGATTGAAATGAAGTGTTGCCATCTAAGTTTCATACTTTAGTTAATTTTAAATAATCTAATTGTCGTATCGAAAAATTGTTTACACCCCAGGATTCAGAAATATCACCTCTTTCATTTGGTACTGAATTTGCAATGATAGGTCTGATATTTCTAATTTATTTTTCCCTTTATCCGTTTTTCTTGCCACTTAAATTTCATACTTTAGTTATTTTTTAAAAATCTAATTGTCGCATCGAAAAACTGTTTGAACCCCTGGATTCAGCAAAATCACCCCTTTCATTCGGTATCAAATTTATAAATATAGGTCTGATATTTCTAATTTATTTTACGCTTTATCCGTTTTCAACCCAGATTCGATATGGAACAGCTTTAGTATTGGATCCCTTTGGCAAAATTTGAAATTCGGCACCGAAGTAGCTCGGACGTTTCTCGCCAAGATCTTTAGTTGCACAGTTGAGATAGCCAATTCAGTTCATCGCAAAAATTGCTTAAAATATTTAAAGTCACCAAAGGGTTCCGATACTTAAGCTGTTCTTTTTGTCTTTATTTATTTATAATACTGTCTATTAAATACTTCGGTGGTCACGAAATTTTGTGTGTAAATTGTTTGTATGCATCCGGCACTTATTGTAACTGCATTTCACGAAATTTGAAATCCCCCCCCCCCCTTCTCGGAGTCGGAGGGCAATAAACATGTGTAAAAACATGTTTTTTCGTTTGAATTCGCTTTGAATTTTATCTTAGAATGGCGAATGTTGGTGTGTGGATATTGATTAAGTGTACGCATTATGTACATTAGAAGGATTTTGCAAAACTTCGAACTCAACCGCTGAGGGTGGGGAAGTAAGAAGTGGGTAAGTTGTGCCGAAGACAGTGGGGACCCAGACTCCTCACATTGGGAGAGAGAAAACCTCTACCAATCACAGCGAGAACTTAGGTTATTAATAAAGGTATGGCATTTTGACAACTCATTTAAGTTTAATGTCCAGCGAAGCGGGCAAAGCCTGCTAGTATATATATATAAGTGATAGATTCACCAAAATCAGCACAGCTTCTATGACCGTAACCTATAAAATGTGCATAAATTTCCAGATCAATCGAATAAGATATTTAGACGCTATCGCACTTTGAAATTATTTGATTAGGCCTTAATAATGAATAATTTTTCTTTGTGTCAAATTCAATAGGTTTTATGCTACGGTGACCTACAACACTTACCAAAATTTATACCGTTCGTGTAAAGGTGACTCATAATGGGTATAAATTTTCAACTCATTGAAGTAGGCATTTACACGCTAAGAGCTAGATTCACACAAATCAATAGGGCTTGTGCTATGGTGACCTATAACTTACGTACAAACTTTCAGCTCATTCAAAGGAATCGTTTAGACCTTATCGTGTTCACTCACATGCATACGCGCATACGCGCATACACACTTACGCGCACCTATTCACACATCCCTGTAAAAACAGAAACAAAAATAACTCAGAAGAACTCAAAACATGCAGAAACATCAAAAACTTAAAGTTGGATTCATTTCGTGATTACAATATTTTCCTTACATTGTATGTTCGGAAAGTAAAAAATAAACTTTTTATTTTTTGAAGTATTGAAAAAAAAAATTAACGTTTACAATTCTGTGAGTAATATTAACGGTTCTATTACAAAGACATTAAAATTATTTTATCTTTTTTAATCTATTAATAGGATTTGTTTCGATTCTGGTAATTTTATCTCATTCGATTAATCAATTAACTATCATAAAATCCTTTTTTTTTTTTTTTTGCATCCATGTATTGGAGTTCATATTCGAGTTAAGACCAGTTGTCTTCACTAGGACTTGTGCTTAAAGGGGATGCCCTCGTAGAGTATCTTTCTAAGGGTTATTATCCTGCATTCACGTGTGTTTAAGAGAAAATCACGGACCACTCCGAATGGCTAGGTCAATCGTTAGATTCAGGACCGCATGAATACCATACATTTGATTTATTACACATTCTAAAGCATTCTGTCTAAAGTATTTTTGTCAGACAACAAAATTTACATAAATGAAATAAAATAATGTCATAAAAATGACTTTTTATTATTATTATTATTATTATTATTTTGGTATATCAGAATATAACATACAAAGGTACATGTGTTATAGTTACAATACAAATTTTAGCATGTGATGTGCTAAGTATTGCAAATATAGTTTCAGTACAACACCGCTCGATTTCTTGTGAATAATATCCATGATTTAATAATTTTTTTCTTTATTTTGAATGGAAAATAATCGAAGCAGAAATATATGTTAGCTGACATTAAGGACGAGAACATTTTAAAAATATGCAATATTTAGACTTTTTAGATAAATATTGAATAATTTAGATATTTTAAACAGAGCGTTTCTTCTTCAGTTCACTTTCCAACAAGGTTGAAAAGCGTTAATGACTTCGGTTTGTCCGTCTGTCTACCCGCGCTCTAACTCCCGTAATTATTTATGTAATTTCTTAAAACTGATACATATTATTCAAGTTCACTATCGGACGTTCCCTATTGAAAATGGAGTTTATACCTTTACTGGTTTGTGTACAGGGACACCAGAAAGTATTTCAAAGCATTGTGTTCTATGGGAGGTATTTCTATGAACCATATTTTCATACCTTTACTGTAGACATACTTTAATGAAATTGAAATATGTTTTTCAAGTTCACTATCGGACGTTCCATATTGAAAATGGAGTTTATACCTCTACTGGTTTGTGTACAGGAACACCCGAAAGTATTTCAAAACATTGTGTTCTATGAGAGGTATTTCTATATACCATATTTTCATACCTTTACTGTAGACATACCTTAACGAAATTGAAATATGTTATTCAAGTTCACAATCGAACGTTCCCTATATAAAATGGAGTTTATACCTCTACTGGTTTGTGTACAGGGACAGCCGAAAAAATTTCAAAGCATTGTGTTCTACGAGAGGTATTTCTATAAATCATATTTTCATACCTTTAAAGTAGACATATCTTAATGAAATTGAAATATGTTATTCAAGTTCATTGGACGTTCCCTATTGAAAATGGAGTTTATACCTCTACTGGTTTGTGTATGGGGACACCCGAAAGTATTTTAAAGCATTGTGTTCTATGAGAGGTATTTCTATAAACCATATTTTCGTACCTTTACTGTAGGCATATCTTAATGAAATTGAAATATCTTATTCAAGTTCACTATTGGATGTTTCCTGTATAAAATGAAAGGAAATACCACCATCGGTTTATACACAGGGACACTCAAAAGTACTCCAAAGCATTGCGTTCTATGAGAGATATTTCTATAAATCAAATTTTAATAACTTTACTTTCCACGAAGATTTAGCAAATTGAAATATGTTATTTATATGTACAAAAGAATGCTTTGCATGGAATATAGCATCATTAGCATTAGACTTACAGGGTGGCACAAAAATATCCAGTTATATTAAGAGCTATTAATAAAAAGTTGCTAGAATTGTACTTTCGTTTACGTTAAGCGTTTTAAACCCCTTCTAGCATTTTTTTAAGTGTGAATATGATGTCAGTTTTGTGTATCTGCCTGTGTGTCTGTCCGAACTCTAACACCCGTAAATATTTATGGAATTTCTTGAAACTGATATATGTTATTCAAGTTCACTGTCGGATGTCTCCTATTGAAAATGGAGTTTATACCTCTAATTGTTTGTGTACAGGGATACCCGAATGTATTTCAAAGCATTGTGTTCTATGACCGGTATTTCTATAAACCATATTTTCATACCTTTTCTTTAGACATACCTTAATGAAATTGAAACATGTTATTCAAATTCCCTATTGGATGCTTCCTGTAAAAAATGGAGGAAATACCACCACCGATTTATATACAGGGACACTCAAAAGTATTCCAAAGCATTGCGTTCTATGAGAGATATTTCTATAAATCGAATTTTAATAACTTTACTTTCCACGAAGTTTTAGGAAATTTAAATATGTTATTTATATGCACAAAAAAATGCTTTGCATAGATCAGAGCATGATTAGCATTAGATTTACAGGGTGACACAAAAATATCCATTTATATTAAGAGCTATTAATAAAAAATTGCTAGAATTGTACTTTCATTTACATTAAGCGTTTGTAACATTTTCTAACATTTTTTAAGTTTGAATATGATTTCAATTTTTGTATCTGTCCATCTGTCTGTATGTCTGTCTGCCCACGCTCTAACTCCTGTAAATATTTATGGAATTTCTCGAAACTGATATATTTTATTGAAGTTTAATATCGGATGTTCGATATTGAAAATGGAGTGAATATCGCTTCTGGTTTGTGTACAAATACATCCAAAAGCATTCAAAAGCATTGTGTTCTATGAGTGTTATTTTTTATAATTATTTTCCCTATAGAATGTTCTCCTTTTAAAATGACATTAACAGGTCCTGTAACACTAGTTTGTTTACTGGGACAACAACAACAAAGAAAAAAATATGCCAATGCATTACGTTTTAGGGCAGAATTTTTTTAAAGTTATATTTAAATGTCTTTCTACTGTAAAAATGATAAAAAATATTATAATGTATTGTTAATATTCTGAAATAATGGTTTTTGTAAAATATGATATGATTAACTTTCTGATTTACAGGGCTACACGAAAATATTGAGAGAGATCAAAAGCTGTAATTATAGTCTAATAGCTGTATTTTATTTTCTGTTAAACCTTTTTAAAATATTCCAAAATGCCTAAGAGTAATTTTAAAATCAATTAGTCTACCTGTATATTCTTCATTCCTTCTATCTGTTGTGTGATAACGTAGGCAAAGAATATTAAAAGTTATTCAATACAACAATTAGATACAGTTGGAAAGTGTTACTAACCAATGCTTACTGCATGATTTTTCTTTCTTGTTATTTTCTACTCATGGTTCATTTAAAACAAGTATAAAGCGTCCAAAGAATTATGGCTCCGAAAAAAAAAGTAAATGTTTTGCATATAATTATTTAAATAATAAATAAAATCTATCAAAAGAGAAAAGAAGTTCCTGTTACAGTTCTTTGTAAAATACAACGAACAAGTGCAAATATATTTTAAGAAAAAAAAAAGAATAATATCAAATAAGAATACGAAAACATATTTTAATATCTGACTTTTTAAGCTCGAATAAACTAGTTGTTGAAGCAATTCTAAACAGCCCAGACAGAATTATAAATTTGATGTTATTTCCATCGAATATTTTTCGTCTTTCTTATAGATAGAGCTTTACAGAAAAAATGTATAAAATGTCTTGCGTAACTGAAAATTTACTTTTTTTTTTTTTTTTTTTTTTTAATTAAAATGCTTAAATAAATTTAAGAAAGCGAAGAGACTGCATATTTTGTTAAATTTCGCATTTATAAATGTTATAGAATATCTAAAAATATCTGTATATTGCAAAATTGTAAAATATTAATAAAGTAAGTTCAAATTTTTAAAATTAATAAGAAAAATGTATTTATATATTAATAAATCATAGAAGAGTGAGTTGGAAATTTTAGTATATGAAAAATGGTTTGTTACAAAACATTTATGATTTTTACCTTCGTAGGTGTAAAAAAAAAAAAAAAAAAAAAAAAAAAATTAAATGGGTTTACTACAAAAGCATCATACAATACCTTTGCATTTACGTAAATCATAAAATATACTCCTACAGTGACTCTACAATGAGGTAAACTTAAAGTTACGTAATTCATCAAAAAGGCAATGTAACCCACCGTACTTTTCAATGTAGAAAGCAGAAAAAAAAAATCCGTATAAAATAGCATGTGTATAAAATGAAAAAATTCTTAATCACAAGTGTGCGGAAAAAGGGCTAACAACGGAATTAATTAAGGTTAAAAATAGACAAAAAAATAGCCGTAGCTGGAGAAAGGTCTGTGTTAGGTCTGTGTAAATCCTTGTCATTCTAATCTTTAATTTTTTTTTCAAAACTCAGTTGAAGCAGAACTGTAAAGGGTGGAGTCAGAAAGAAAAGGATTTTTTTAGATTATCTTACAACTTACACAAAAGAAAAGAGAACGATTTTTAGAATTCATTAATCAACACGGGTTAAAATTTTGTGTATATAGGACCCTCGCCTCCCCCCCTCGAGAGAAGTAAATTTTCATGATGAGTATCTTTCAAAAAACTCGCCAATACCTTTAAAACGAATGGTTGAACCATCGATCTGCGATAATTTAAAATAAAGTTATCAATTATTTTTTTAATTTAATTTTTTTTTTAAATGTAATATTGGGAATAAATTCATTTTTTTCTTTTTTTGGATATTTAGTATTATAATACTTCTCTTACATAGAAACCGTGTGTATTATCATGGAAGATATATATATATATATATATATATACATATATATATATATATATATATATATATATATATATATATATATATATATATATTTGAAATAATAGTTTTTAGTAAATTATTTTTAATGAGTGAATTTGTATAGGAAAATATAGAAAAAAGTCGTGTGGTGGCCAAAACACACTAGTTATTTGTTGTTAGTGGATGTGCTTTACTAGTAATATTATACCATTTCAAGAAAGTTGTTCGGGAATTGAAAGAAATTCCTCATAGAGATATGGTAAATAACGTATGTTTTAAGCTAAATATTCATCGCTTGTTTTTTGTACATTAATGAAGGGGGGCGGGGGGTTGAGGGGGTGGTAGCCTCCACCCTCCCACAGCACTAGTTTTCATATAAAACTCTTCCGAAGTCTAATTTGAATTCTTTAGCATAGGTTTACATAACAGTACTAGTTGTTTTATCTCTTAATCTCCAACCTGTATTTATGGTATTAAATTTTAGAGTAAGAGAAAGTAGTGTGAGGGACATTTCTGATTATTTTATATGTTTTCTTACAACTTACACATGTCGAAAAAAAATTATTTCTAGAATTCATTAATAACCATGGCTTGATTTATATATAAATATTTTGGCATGTGTGAAATAAAAACACATTCAATCATAGATAAATGACAAAGGTAATATCATAAATGTGCGTCTGTGGTAATAGTTTCTCAACAGGATTTTTATGATTAATATAAAATCTGGTTGTCGGTTTGATGACAAAACATAATTGTTAAATTTCTTCTTGGAATAGACTATGGCAATTACGAGGTATTCATAAAATAAACTGATATATAAACGAAGTTAATTCTATTGCCGAAAAATAAAATAAAAATAAAACTATTTTGACTAAAAAAAGAATAAATTATGAACGAAATGTCATATATTGTGAAAACATTCTCCAAAATAAATAAATTAATTAATAAAGTCCAAGATGTAATTTTCAGTCTATAAATGTTTAGAAAAAATTATGGAAATGTTTATTTGGAAACTGTAGATACGTTTAATACATATATTTTATTTCAAGTTATTTAAACTTTTAAGAAAAAAGTATTAATTAATTGAAGAAGTAGTATTGAACAAAAGATGTTGAGAAACTTCAACTTATTAACTTTATCAGTTCACATTTTTATAAGAACAAATACGTGATATATCAATATCATTGTACCAGTAGTGAACATTCCTAAAAAATATTAAGCAGTAATACAAAATTAAAACTTTAATACAATAATAAATTCTGCATGCTAATTTTAATCACATGAAAGGAAAGAATACAACAAATCAGTCAAAAATAAGCAGAAAGGAAACAGCAGAATTTTATTTCCTACTGTAAAACTACAAGAAAAAACAAAAAACTTCAATGACAGAAAGATATATATATATATATATATATATATATATATATATATATATTCATTTAAACTAATCTTATTCTCAAACTTATGGCTTTGAAAACTTGTGGCTTTGAATATATGATATTTGAAAATTGAATGCTTTTTGGAAATAAAGTGTATGATAAACATAACACACTAGCGAATAAACATAAACATAAAATAAAAATAGTAAAATGTTTATTTTGTTAATTTTAGAATAATGTACTAATGGTGAACATATGATTATTAATATTTTAGGTTTTTGGATTTAGTACATTCTAAAATTTAAAAATATAAAAGCTAGAAATAAAACATAAATATTTTTTATTCCTTCTGATTAAATTATATTAATCCATATTAATAAAATCATACTTTTGTATGTATATTTGTCAAAATCAAAACATTTTACGATACCTTCACGTTTCACACACTATGAAAGCCAAAAATGACTTCGGAAAATTTCGTCTGTGTGTGTCTGTGTGTGTGTGTGTCGTCGTGTCTGTATGTCTGTAACGATATATTTGGCCGGGTATCACGTGAGAACGGCAGAACAGAATTCAATGGCGCTTATCAGGAATTTAGGTTTTTATCAACTTAAAATTAAATGTATCAAATTTTCGAAATTCACCCCGTTCGCCCCTGGAGCGGTAAAAGTCAAAAACACGTCTGTAAGCATAACACGGCTTCCAAATTACTTCACAGTAAAAAAATTGCACATGAGAAGATTAGACATGTGTAGAAATAAAAAATTATCTACGATTTAGGAACTTTCGAATTTTAAAGGAAGGTAGGGGAAAAATCAATTTTTGGCAGGATTTTTCCGGATTTTTGAGTAGAACTCTACCAAAAATGGAACAAAGATGTTGAAAAAAGCTTTGCGACTCCCTTAGGTTATTTCCAAAAACAAAATTTTAGTTTTTAGTGATTTTTTTTTTTTTTTTTTTTTTTTTTGGGGGGGGGGGGGGTTACGAGGGGGCAAAATCGAGACACCCTTTTAGCGCTAAATTTGTCCTGAGTTCTATGGGAGCCGCGGTCACGTATTTTGGTGCTTGGATTGTTTATATGTATCCGAAACCTAGAGTAACGGGATTTATCGAAATTACCCCCTTAACCCCTTGAGGGGACTGAAGGGAAAAATACCTTTGTAAGCATAACTCGGCTTCAGATTACTCCAAAGTGAAGAAATTGCACATGGGGATACCACACATGGGTACAGATTAATCATTATCTGCAATTTAGGAAATTTCGATTTTTAAGGGGAGAGAAGGGTAAAATAAATTTTTAACGTGAAATTTTGCAAATTCCGGATTTTTGAGTAGAACTGTACCAAAAATGAAACAAAGGTAAATGAAAAAACAGCTATGCGTCTTGTTAAGATATTTCCCGAACTCGCTTTTAAAATTTTGTGATCTGCCATTTTTTCGGATGGGGAGGGGGGGGGGTATGTTTTACGAAGGGAAAATTCAAGACACCCCGCTTAGCGCTGAATTTATCCCGGGATATTTATGAAAGCTGCGGTCACAAAGTTTGGTGCTTGAATTGTTTATATGTATCCGACAGCTGGAGTAACGGGATTTATTGAAATCCCTCTCCCTTTTCCTCTGCGGTGTAGGAATAAAAAATGTTTGTAAGCATAACTCGGCCCCAAATTGCTTCACGGTGAAGAAATTGCACATGAAGAGATTAGACTTGAATATAAATAAAACATTACGTACGATTTTGTAATTCTTGATTCTTAATGAAGGAAGGGGGGAAAATTATTTTTTGGGGGGGAAATCTTAGAAAATCCGGATTTTTGAGTAGAGCTCTAATAAAAATGGTACAAAGGTATTTGAAACAGCCGAGGGTCTTTTCCAAAAACACATTTTCGTTTTTTTTTTTTGTGATTATATATATATATATATTTTGGGGGGGGGATGTTACCGACGAATTTGTTCGAGCAAATTCTTTTAGCGCTAAATTTGTCTTGGGAAATCTATGTGATATGCGGTAACGAAATTTGGTGCGTAAATCGCTTATATATATCCGACACTTATTGTAATGGGATTTTTCGAAATTCAGGGACAATAAACACGTGTAAAAACACATTTTCCCGTTTGAAATCTCCTTAAATTATCTTAGAGTGACGAATTTTGGTTTGCGGATGTTGATTAAGTGTACGCATTATGTACTTCGTTGGGATTTCACAAAACTTTGAACTTACTGCTGGGGAAGGGAAAGTAAGACGCGGGTAAGTTGCTGAAGAAGACAGTGGAGACTCGGACTCTTCACGTTGCGAGCGAGAAAAACATTTGCCGAACACAGCGGGAACTTACGTTATTAATAATGATATTGGATTTTGACAACTTATTTAAGTATATTGTCCAGAGAAGCGGAAATAACCTGCCAGTGATAAATATTTCGAAATATAGTTTTTTAGTTGGAAAATAAATAATACTTCAGCTGCTAAAATTAATAAACTACTTTAACTTATATTTGTATTGAATTTATATTTATTGTTTAAATTAACAATATTATGTTATTAAAACGAAATTAAAAATAAAATAACACAATTGAAAAATTATTATTATTATTATTATTATTATTATTATTATTATTATTATTTTATATCGTAGTCTTTCGAACACTTGAACATTTAAGAACTGGTTTTCAATTTAAGGAAGACATGTTAGAGAAAGACTCTTTTTTAATAATATCATGCGGTTATCAAACGAAATGTATGTTCGAAGAAAATATTAATTTAAATATTAATTACAGTGATATGTTTTATGAATGTTTGCAATTTCTAAGGTTAATAAGCCCTTTTATTTTGAAATTCATACTTGAATTCAGATATTTTTAATTAAATTGTCTTACTTACAAACAAAGTTTACTTATAAGTATTATTTCATACAACCTCTTTACAATAGTAGATATGATTCGAAATACATATTTTTTTTTCCAAAGTAACATATCTTAAATTAAGTGATAATAATGCTTTATTAACCACAGTTTGAAGTATTTTATTAAAAAGAATTAAAATATTAAACGTAATATAATAATGGAAGTTTCGTAGGTTCCAAGAAACATATATCAAATCAAAAATTTTAATAATGCTCTATTTATTAGAAAAATTAATTATAAATCATTTCAGTACGTATAATAAATTGCACATTTGATTAAAATATTGCATTATTAAAATTAATAATTTCATGTTGGTAAAGTTATAGAATAAAAATTATGTAAATGGAAGAATGTCTTCTCTTGCATAGTTTTTAATAATATGTACAGTCAGCAGCAGAAATATTGAAGATCACATCCACATTTTTCATATATATATAGGGTAGGTGCTCCAGTGATTGGCATGCTCCAGTAATTGACATCTATCCCGATATAATTAACAAATAAGAATAATAATAAAATAATACAATTTACATATAAGAATTTTAACATTTTAGGTGAAACACTGGAGCATATGGGGCTAATAACTGGTTAAATGAATAACTAGCAGTGTCAAACACTGGAACATAGGTTACCAGTTACTAATAAAAGGAAAAACTGGCTGTGTCATTTACTAGAATATTGTGTGGGTGTCAAATAAAATTCATAAAAAAAAAAAAAATGTTACAAAATGTATACATTTTAACATATATGTGGTTCTGACTGTCTTTCATCTCATATGTATTAACTTAATATTTTTAAAAATATTTTCTGATGCCTAGAACATTACAAACATCAGAGATTGCTCTAAATGTATCAACCACTGGTACACTTACCATATATATACATATATATATATATATATATATATATATATATATATATGTGTGTGTGTGTGTGTGTGTGTGTGTGTATTAGGGTGGTCCTTAAAAATTAACTTTAATTTTTTTATGGGGCACCCACTTATTTTATTCTATGTATAAAATAATGACTTCCCCTAAAATTTATAAATTTTAAAACAAGTTTTAAGGGTGGCGACCGAGGTTTTAAATAATTTAAAATTGACAAGTTTGACATACTTTGTAATTTCCTTATAAAATATTATATTTTAATAACATTAAATATCGATACAATATACATCAAAATATTAAAGTACTCATAACATAAATTTAAACATTTCGAGCCTTATTTTAGGCTCCTCATCAGTATCCCTCCCCTTTTCACGTACAGGGGTTATTTATAATATCTCTTGTAAATCTTGCAGATCTGTTTATATTGGTGAAACTGGCCGATTTCTTCATACTCGAATTCTCGAGCATAAAAGAAATTTCAAGAACCGCTATATTCGTTCTGAAATAGTGCAGCATGCCATAGAAACCCACCATCTACATAATTTTAACAATACTAAAACAATCGTATCTAACTGATCAAATTATCATTCAAGAATTTTCCTGAAGGCTGGTATACGAAACCGAATATTTTTTCCGCTTAATGAGGCATGCAAAAGTCCATCTGAATATTCTGTAATTTCGTAAAGGAAATCTATATATTTTTTTATCGTTTACTTAAAGATGCATTTTACTGATGAGAAGCCTAAAATGGCTCGAAATGTTTAAATATATGTTATATGTATTTTAATATTTTAATGTATATTGTCTCGATTTTTAATGTAATTAATGTAATTAAAAAATAATTATTTATAATGAAATTACAAAATATGTCAAATTTGTCAACATATATCACTTTTTAAAATTCTGAAAATATTTTCAGACGCTCGAAACATGGAGACGAACAGATAGACAGATGGAGTAAATCAAATAATATTCACACTCAATATTCATTAATGTAACTGAATATTTTTCTGTGGTCCTGTAAATCTTAATGCTATTCATGCTATATTCTTTAAAAAGCATTATTTTGTACTATGTACATACATATTAGAATTACTGAACCGCGATATTACAATTTCATTAAAACTGTTCAAAGCAAATTTATTAAGATTTAATTTTTAAAAATACTTCTCGTAAAACTGAATGCTTTTGAATAATTTAGGTTGTCTCTGTACACAAAACAGTGGTGGTATTTACTCCAATTTTTATAAAAAGACGTTCAATAGTGAACTTCAATAACATATTTCAATTTCAAGAAATTCAATGAATATTTACAGGAGTTAGAGCGGGGACAGAGAGACAGACAAATCGAAGTCATTGATAATTTTCAACATTGTTGGAATGTGTTAAAAATGGGATCTGACATTTGCGTGTAAAATATTTCACAGAAGAGCAACGTTTTTTAAAGTAAAAGATATTGCATAAAAGAACAACCAAAAGAACACTTTTAATAGAGTTCATCGAGTATTAAACAAATCTTAAACTAGAGAAAAGTGTTTGTAATGATCAACTAAAGTTAAACCTTGATCTACCGCATTATGAAACCGATGGAAAATGTTTTTGAAATATATATATATATATATAAATATATATATAAATATATATACATATATATATATATTATATATATATATATATATATATATATATATATATATATATATATATATATATATATATATTTCCATTTACTTAGGAAGAATTTTTAAATATAAATGCATTAAAAATTATGCATGTCATCTCATCATATTAATTAATGAGCATTTTATGAGTTGTACTTTAGTGTGCCACTGTTACATAGACGTTAAAAATTAATTTCGACTTTAGAAATGTGTAATAAAATGTTTGCTCATTATTTTTCTTATATATATTTTATTTTTCTAAGATTGAGAAGATATTCTTGAAGTAATATAAGAATTAATTATAACGCATCTAAAGATCGTGAAAAATGCCAAGCAAAATCAGGGTAAGGACACTATGTAATCCTTTTTGGAAAAACAATGGATACATTAGCCGTCTGTTGGCTTGTAGTAACAATAATGTGAAGTATAAAACTTATGTTCTTATAAATGGCTTTAGCATATTTTCTTTAAATTCGATTTGACATCCTTTTTTACTTTCATTGCACTACTACCGTATGTAATGGAAACATTTTATTTGGTCCAAAAATTTGATATCGAGTTTTCACCTGATTTACACGTATTAAGGTCCTCTACGTCCAAAAAAGTGGTTTTCGGCAATTGGTCATTGTGTTTATGTATGTGTGTGTATGTATGTAAGTATGGGTGTACGAAATATTCTAACTATCATATCTCCGAAACTAATAAAGATAAAACGATGAAACTTCAGAATTGATACCGGTTTGGTGTAATGATGAAATTTCCAAATTTTGGTGAAAATTGAAAAAAAAACAGAAGTGCTCCATCGGAAACCAGAAGTAGGACCGTAAGTCCGTATCTCAAAAAAGGCTCTAACGATTGTCTTCAAAATTTCTAATTGAAAGTCTGAAAGGACTCTATTAGATGTCCTTCCGAATGGTATAGTTGGTTAGTTCAGGAAAATTTATAGGCGTCCTGTATAAATAGCTCAATTTCAGGTCTCGCAAGTACGTTCCATTAGAAACATCTCCACGGATTTTTTTTAAACTTGGCATAATAACTATTTTTTAAATATCCTTTCATATGTAATTGTTTTTTTCCGGACAACAATTGAATTTGTCAAGTTTTGGTGAAAGCGTGTACCTCAAAAACGGCTCTAACGATTTTCTTGAAAATTGTTACATAATCAGTTTTAGATGTTTTTTCTCGTGCATTAAACGGTTATTACAGGAAAATTAACAGCCATTCTGCTTAGGTAGGTTAATTTTAGATCTCGGAAATTGGTGTTTCAAACAATAACTCGACCATTTTTTCTGTTATTTTCTAACTTGCCATGTAAACTTCATTTTATATGTCTTTATTAAGTTTATATCTTTATTAAGTTTCTCATACCAGAAAAAAATTATTTTTTATAATTCATTAGGTGACTTTTATGTCTTCTGATCATATTATATCAAAATTAAATAAATAAATAAATAAATAAATAAAAAAGAAGGCGTATAATACGTGTAATCGTGGATAATGGAAGTCGTCTGACTGTTTCACACCAGATTTTTAAAATAATGATACCTTAAATTATCACCAGTATCTAATGGTAAACGAATAATAAAAATAATAATAATAATAATAATAATAATACATTTATGATTATTTGTAAAATAATAATTATATATATATATATATATATATATATATATATACGTGTGTGTATATGTATGCATGTAACACACACGTACTATATTAAATAAATATAAATAAATAAATATATATTGTATATACACACAGAGAGAGAGAGGAGAGAGAAAGAGTGAGAGAAGGGAGAGGGGGAAGAGTAATATAGATTATTCATAGTCCGTAACATGAAACATTACAACAAATAACTACGCAACAAACCTCAAAATGGAAATTTTTAATACATCAAATTACAATTCTAAAATTAATATATCAAGCAAAATTAATCGAATTTGTAATTATAATTTTATGCATTCATAATCTACGGATTGTCTAGTACAAGGATTTACAATCAATATGCTACGCATTTTTCAAATATATATATAAAAAAAAAAAAATGCAGCGCGTTTTTATATTTACCAAGAAATAAGCAGTGAACAAAATATTAATAATTAAAATTGCGTTGTATATAACTTTTTTAATTTATTGTTCTTATGTATTAATTTATTGTTCGTATGTATTATTTATTGTTCTTATTTAATTGTTCTTATGTACTAATTATTATGCTATTTTCTAGAGTTAAAATTAATTTTCAATTTACTTAATTGGTTTCAAGTTTACTTATTTGAAAATAATTTTAACTTTGTGCCATCAAAGTTATACCGCTTGCTTTGTTACGGCCGCCGCTAAATTAATTTTAATTAGATAATATGGTATGATTTATTCATGCGCTAATTTTCTTAAAATATTTAATAATTTGACTCAAGCGAATAGTAATTATATGGATTGTGTGCTGCGGACTTGAAATTAGTAACTTAATTAAACACAATTTCTTAAGTTTGCGAATTAATTTTACTATGTGGTTTAGGACATGCGTGTACAAAATCCCAAGGTCATGTATTGACTTTTATAGTAACTTAAATTTTATGCCTTATAATAATTTTAAGGTCTCAGATATGCGCAGTCGCCTAATTTCGCAAGACATTTATGCATTATATATATATATATATATATGTATATATAACAATTTTTAAATTTTTTACGATAAAATAGTTGCACGCAACCTTTTAAAATTTTAAATAGAAGATTATATATTCAAATATTTAGTGCGACAGGACTATTGTTTTTAAACAGCGATTTTAGCGTTGTAGAAGTTTGCATTAGCCCACATTGAATCAAGCATATACACACACAATCATGTATATATATCTATATATATATCTATATATCTATATCTAAATATATATATATATATATATATATATACACTAAGCGACCAAAAAAAATAAAATAAAATAAATAAAGCCGCACTTGGATATTTTATTTTTCACCTTCTACAACCGCCAATTTTATCGTTTAAAAAGCAAATTTTCGAACAGATTTTGTTATGTTGTCCTCCACATACACTTTAGCTTTGAGTGCAGTGTTAAAAACAAAATACAACAGTCAGGAAAATTGTAATTTTAGAAATTATTTCAAAAATGATAATAATAAGGCAGTTAACGATGACACAAAAAGTATTAATTTTTGAATGAAAATCAAAAAAACATTTTAATACGTGAGATGGCAAAATAATTAAATGTTAACGAAAAATTGGTTAAATGGTTTTTAGCAAGATATAAATTTTTTTGGCCGTTTTAGCTAGAAATTTGGCTTTAGGCGGCCATGTTGATAATCCAAGCGAGATGACCATAAGTTAAAAAGCCATTGCTTATAAAATTGGTTTGTATTACATTTAGAACATAAAAGAGATTAAGAAAACGTGTTTAGAAGCATAATTTCTTTAACTACAGTGCTGCAACTATTAAACAAAGCAGGTTTAAATGACAGAAAATTTGAAAAAATTCCATTCTTAGTGAAGAGAATTAGGATCGCAAGCCTCAGATGGCTAAAAAAAAATAAAAAAATAATTAAATAATTATTGGGCTGAACTTGGTCTTTTTGATGAGTCAAGTTTAACTTATTTCCAGCTAAAGAAAACAAGCAGATCTGACATCGAAAATATGACCGACTTAATGAAAATCGCACTTTTAAAACAGTGACACATTCTCCATACATTATGATACGGAGGTGCATGACTTTTCAAACAGTAAGGCGAATTTTTATGCTCAAGGGATCATTTAGCTCAAAAAAAGTAGTATTTTTAAAAGTGGTGCCTGACAGACTATTTTGGAGGTATCTTGAACATTTCCGCAAACAGCATTTCAATATGATAATGCATCTTACTATACGGTGTCTGTTTTAAGTTTATTCATTTTAAATTGTCAAAATTTCCTATCCATTCCCATCAGAACTTATAATTATGTAAATAATCATACCTTTTTTCACTTTAAGTTAAATTCCATGAAGGATATAGTATAATTTGTCCTTTACCAGACATGGAAATAGTACTAATCGCGATCCGCTCCAAAGTGTTTCGTTTATAAAAAGGCGGGGGAGAGGGGAGAGGGGAGAGGATTCGAAATTTGCAGCCTACAACTCTGCCAGAAATAGAAAAAAAATATTTGTGATACTTGACACATTGAAATTTCTGAGATTTACATTAAAACACTGCATAATACTACGTCATTGTACATTAAATTAGTAATTCCATATAAAGGTGGAATTAACCCAATACAAAATATATATTTTTCATAAAAAATGCTTAGATCTAACAAATAAATCGTTTTATTTCATATATTAAAATATAACATGTTTATTTCATATAAAAAATCATAAGAGATTACAAAGTGTATGGTTATTGCATTATGATTAAAAAGAGTGTTTTATGCAGATTTTTATAAAGCACTTTGTAGGGTGTAATAAAGCGAATTATTAAATCGAAAATGTACATAGGTATCATTTCATCCCTTATGTAAACAACACAATTTTATTTGTTTCAACCATTAATTTTAAAGTTATTGGAAATAAAAAGGGTATATAAGTAATTTTTTCTGCAGTGCAACTTTTTTTTTTCTTTTTTTTTTTTTTTGTCGCTTAGTGTATATATTTGTCAAGACAAAATGAGTTTACTTTGTGTCGAGTAGGATTCTCGTCATCATTTATTCCAGTATTTTATCCCTTTATTAACTGACAAATTCTTACGATTGACCTTCATCAAAGACGACGTTGATAACAAACATTTTTGCGAAAAATAGTAATATTTTTAATAGTAACCGTTGTTAAGATTCGTAAAGCAATTACTGCATGCCTTTATGCGGAAGAAGTATGGTCGAATATAAAAGATTTCTTTCTGCAATGTGTGTCCAAAAACGCCGCAGGAAGGTGGTAGAGGGCGCTGTGTAGAACAGTCGAAAGCTGCGGACAATACGGGGATCTCTTTTTATGATGACACATGGATATCAGCTTTTCAACATTAATGAAGATCTGCATGTTGTATGAAAGAACAACGGAGAATGGCAGCTTTCTTCTTTGTCAGCTTGTTTCCACTGCTCTGCATTTCGCAGTCGACCACCTCGGCGCTGTGTTTCCGTATACGCATATTACTGCGAATCCTTTCAAACTGTTCTCCTCTAGACCACTTCTGATACACATAAACACACACATATATTTATATGCATGTATATATACAGGGTCAGTCAAAACTCCCACCGTACCCTTTTGCCTTTGTAACGAATCGGAATTTCTGAAAACTGTAAAACATGTATCCAAGGGATTTCGTTAAAATAATTGACCTTCGAAAGCACAAGCTGACTGCTAGTGGGCAACATTTAAAATTTTAAATGGAAAGGGGTGTTTAATAAATCTTTAAAAAGCTTCTTACAAGAAAAATATTTTGAAAAAAAAAAGTTTTGTCTCACTATAATTTTTTTGAAAGTTTCAGTTTAAAAATCCCTGTCCTACACAGAAAACACCTTGGAAGTTCAAAAAAACTGTAAATATGATGAATTGAAATAACGGCACCCGCGGAGAATGGGAGAGACTTTAAAAATTCAAACGGGAAATTATTTTTTTATTGAATGTAAATGTCTTTGCAAAACAAATGTTTATATATATATATATTAATATTAATATAATTATTTTAGCTTATAGCTCTTTATGTATTTAGCTCATATCCGTGTTTCAACCAAATTTATCAATAAACTTGATCCACCATAATGTTTCAAAATTGCGGCCATTTAATAAGAAGAACTACCTAATCTTCTGACTCAGACGGAAGTATATGTTGTTGTTAATTGATTACGATATGAAATTTTAATATATACGCATTATTTTTATCAGTATTTCAGTAGTAATTTACATTAGATATAAATGTAAAAACTAAAATGAATTTTTTTTTTTTATACCCCAGTATTATGACGGACAACTTCGATCACTGCAATGCATGTCCCCAATATGATTTTTATAATAAGCTCTGTTACAATAAATTACGGTTAAAACATCCCTTTTATAAATGATATATATATTGATCACTAAAATAAGTTATAATGTAAATTAAATAAACCTTAGATTTACAATTTATAAAAAAAAAAAAAAAAAAAAAGAAAAGAAAGAAAGAAAGAAAGGAAAAGAAAAAAAGAAAAAAAATATTCCATTCAAAGGAAAATCTATGTAAATAATTAGCTACATTATACTTAGTGGAAAAGGTAAAGTTTTTTATATCGAGAATTTTTAAATGTCAAATGTGTCTTTAAATAAACTGCAAATTTACCTATATTGATAGATAATTAAAGTTAATATTTTTTTTCAGTCCCCGAGTTATACTTTTTAATATACTTATAAAATAGGATGTTTATTAAAATTTAATACAAGAGCGCTCTTAAATTTAACTAAGAAAAAAAATAAAGAAAAAGTAAAAAAAAAAAAAAAAAAAAAAAGGAATTTTACATTTTACTGGAGAATCCGGTAAATTGCAATGGGAAAATACTGTAAAACAAAAGATTAAAACCATAATTTTTATCACTGACATATATTTTACGGGAAAATAATGTAAATCAAACATGTTTCTCGTTAAAAGCACAATTTTTACCCTTATATTTGACGGAGAAATACTGACAACCTAGCTGCCGGATTTTTCCTGTACTATTACGGATTTATTTTTTCAAATGTAAATTAGCATGTGTTTCGCTATACTAATGCATTAAAAAAAATATCTTATAAACTCACTTCTCATAAATTTTCTAGTGTATTATTAACGTAAATTTATTCCTTACTATCGTTTAATAAATCAACTGTTAACAGCTTGATAATATATATATGAAACAGGATGTTATAAAAACTCTTTAAATGATTTACAAAAGTTGTAAAATTTATTCAATCAAATTGAGCGATAACATTCATTTTATTTTATCTCTTCTCCTGATTCTACGGAAATGAGACAAGCTTTTGATCTGTATTCTTTGTCGTTTATTTCCGAAAGATTTTCATGATATATACTAAGGAAATGAAATAAAATTCAAACTATATCGACCTTTTAAAATAAATATGTCGAGGTACTTTTAACCGATTGTGCAAAGAAAATACTTGAGCACTTTGAATATTTGTTAAAATAGAAGTAATTCTGTCAATTGAAATATTAAAAAGCACATCTTCATTAAGAATTTGTACGCATATAAATATACGTATTGATACGCGTATATAAATTTTTTGTACGTATAAATATACAAAAACATGTGTATACATACAGAATCCCCAATAACATATTAAAGGTTTACGAAACAGGCGGTATCAAAAGGTAAAATTATAGGAAAAATACATTAAATTTAAATTATTGCAAAATTCATTTAAAATAGATAATCTTTCCACAGAACATTTTTAATACTTTTTTTTATAATAAAAGTGATTTTTAAAACATTTTAAATAGAAATTGGTACGGATATAAATAAATTTATATGCATATATGAATGAATTTATAAGTATACATACGGAAAAACACGTATGCAAGCATACACCCGCTTATAGCCCTTTCCGACCTAACCAACACAATTATGTAGCTTAGACCTCTACATATCCATATACATTTTTGCATCTAAAGCAGTTGTATGTAATAAAAACGGGAAATGAACGATCGTATAATTCCCAAACTGTGTAAAGTACCATTTTTAATCAACAAATAGTAGATGTACTTAATATTTTTCTTTCAGCCGGCAAAAACAGAAGAATAGAATGTTTTAAGGTAAAAATGTTCCGGTCGGAAAGGGCTAACTTTTAAATTAAGAAATATCATTATTTATTTATTTTTATTATTATTTTTTTTTTTATATTAACATATGAATCTTAAATTTTGATGATATGAAATGGTTAACTATTTTAAATGAATCTTTCAATCGTATTAAATTTAATGTACTTTTCTTACAATTTTACAATTTATGATACTCTGTTTTGGAAACCTTAATCTGCTAGAAGAAAATGTACCCAGGTAATTCACATTTAAAATTTAAAAAAGTCCTTGATTGCAAAATAACACTTTTTTGCATGAGGTTCAAATGATACTTCCAGGCAGGATATTACATAAATGTAATCCTTTTTTAAAATATCAAGATATAAGCACATTTTTAACACTTTCCAACAAATATAAAAAAAGTTTTTCTCTTCTGTTTGTCTGTCTCTCCATCTATCTTTCGTCTGTCTGTCCGCGCTCTAAGATCCGTAAATATTCATGAGATTTCTTGAAACTGATACATGTTATTCATGTTCACTGTCAAATGTCCGATTTTGAAATACTACTGATTGTTTGTGTACGGAGACACCCGAAAGTATTTCAGAGCATTGCGTTTTATAGAAGGTATTTCTGTAACCCCTATTTTGATATCCTTCTTCTGCAAAAATTTTAATCAATTGAAATATGTTATTGCCGAAACGTCAGTGGAGGCTCTCTGTTGAGACTCAAAACGGTTTTGGCCGCAAACATAGCGTTATTGACTTGAAATTTGGTACACATGTTCATGATCCTCACGAAGTTAGCTGTATAGTTTTTGGTATGTATTCCATTTGTAGTTCGTATACAGGGACACGCCAAAATTTTTCTTATCATTACGGCCTAAGGGAGGAATTTGTATGTATTGCGATAGCGGCCACAAAAATCACGCTATTGACTTGCAATTTGGTACACATATTCATGAGCCCAACGGAATTAGCTGTATAGTTTTAGGCGTGTATTCCATTTGTAGTTCGTGTACAGGGACATGCCAAAGTTTTTCTATCATTACGGCCTATGGTAATAATCTGTATGTACCGCGATAGCCACCGCAAAAATCAAGCTATTGACTTCCAATTTTTGCCGAAACGTCAGTGGAGGCCCTCTGTTGAGACTCAAAAGGATTTTGTGTTCCGTTTGTCCGTCTGTCTGTCTGTCTGTCGTGCGATACCGGCCGCAAATATCACACTATTGACTTGAAATTTGGTACACATGTTCATGATTCCCACGAAATTAGCTGTATAGTTTTGGGTGTGCATTCCATTTGTAGTTCGTTACAGGGACACGCCAAAGTTGTTTTTATCATTACGGCCTAGGGGAAGAATTTTTATGTACCGCAATAGCAGCCGCAAAAATTCTCCGATTGACTTGCAGATTGACACATATATTCAGGCTCGGTATAGAAATAGCTATTTATTTTTTTTAGGTCTATACTTTTTATGGATTGTATACAGGTACACACCAAAATACTTCACATTACGGCGTATGAGGTGAATTGCGTTTAAACGCATTTTAACATCTTTACTTTGCAATCAAGAAAATTAAACTAGCGTACGTGAGTAAGATGTTTAAACTTATGTTGTTTGATGAAAATATGTGCTATTAAGCTTTCTAATTAATTTACAGGACCTTACAAAATTGTTCTGACAATGTCACGTAATCATCCAAACGATGTTAAATTTGGAATAATTATTAATTTTAAACGCAAAGTAAGCTGAATAGTTTTTACTTGTGTACACAATGTTTATGGTTTGTTTAGAGAGACACGCAAAAGAATTTCGTCGCATTAGAGCCTATGGACAAACTTTTATTTAAGCGCGCACTTTAATGCGTTTATGCTGAATTGAACTTAATAAAATTAACATACATTATAAAGATGCTTAAAATTATGTTTACTCTTAAAAAAAGGTTATGTATAGACTAAATAATTTATGGGACCACACAAAATAATTCCGAGTATGTACTGTGATCATCCAAATGATGTCAAATTAGTTTGAAAAATTAATGAGTTATAATTAATTAGGTTTATTCTTATAATTGGAGTTTATAATGACTTTTGCTACTTTTCCGGGATGCATAAAATAATTTCGTACTATTACGGTCTATAGTCGATATTTCTTAAAAGTTTATTTTAACATGGTTAAACCCTATGAAATATAATGAAATTTTATTAGAATTTTAAAAGCATGTTTTCCTGTTGATAATTGTGTGCATACAATTAGAAATTAGTTTAAAGGTTATGCAAAATATTTCCGATATGCTATGTAATTTTTTTTGTATGAAATTTGGTAGTTATGAAATTTGGTATTTATGAATTTCAGGGAAATAATACAAGACCGTCGTTTATTAAGAATGCATATTGTTGCGTACTTGGAGGCCCGTGAGTTGTCCGAGAATGAAAGGCGAAACTTGCGAAAATTCCGTGATGTATTCACAGAAAGTTCCAGAAAAATACAGGTCTATAAACCAATTATCAGCTTCAGTTCAACCAGTAAACACAGCTTAAACAACAGCCGTTAACAGCAAAACAACAGTACAAACTGTTCAGCAATAACACATAAAGAAAGTCTCATCTAAAGAGGCTCAAAGCAAAGCAAGCATTTGACGAAACTGACACAGATCTGAGACTGACCACCTTGGCGAAAAAATGCTCCTTTTATAGTTTTCTATCGAACACAGACTGTTCTGGAAAATTCTCGTATCTCATAATGAGATTAGAGCTTCCATATTTGGTATATCCCCAATAAGGAGTTTCTCGCCAAGGTCGCCAAAAAAAGTCGCCAAGGAGGGAAACAGTCGCCAAATTTGGCGCCAAATCCATTTCTTCCCTTATTGGAGCTTTTTTAAGTGTTTTTAAGGGAAAATTAGGCTATTTTAACGCTAAAACGACTAGAAATGTACAAAGTTAGCATTTTATTAACTTTACTAAACCTCTTTGAAAGAACTGATACAAAAATAAATGCAATTATTTACAATTCCGTAACACTTTAAAAGATATGCAAATAGAGATACAGCGGGGGGTTGAGGGGGACTGCAGCCCCCCTCAGGAATTTATCAGATTATTGTAACAAGTTGAACGAATCTACGATTATATAATAAGGAATAAATAAAAATGACCTATTGAATAATGCCTGATGTAAATAGGACGTTGAGGCTCCTGATCTGCAGATCCACTAGTTAAAGTTCACTATCAGATATTTCGTATGAAAAATGGAGTAAATACCGCCACTGAGTTTTATTTAAGGACACTCAAAATTGTTCCAATACATTACGGTCTATATTTCTATAAACCCTATTTTAATACTTTTTATTTTCCCAAATTTTCTTATCGCAGTATTAATATTTAGACATTTTTATAAATGACATTTAAATATTTTTCAGCATCAAAAATCATAATTAAAATTCCATTTATCGCATAAGGTACTAAATTATAGTTTTGCATAGCATATGATATGTTTAGCATTCAGATTTACAGGGCTACACTAAATTATTCAGATATATTGGGAACTACAATTGCATTTCGTTTGTTTTAATCATTTTAACTCTTTCAAATAATGTTTAAGAGTGATTATAAATTAGTTTCTTTGTATGCCTTTCTGTCCTTCTGTCTGACGGTTGTGTGATTACGTTGACAAAGTACAGTGAAGGTAATATATATTAACACGTACGTACAGATGAAAAATAACAACAACCGCAACAATCAACACAACAATCAACACAAACCGCATATTTTTTTGCTCTTGTTTATTTGATATTCTTACATTTTCACCACTGCAGATTTGCAATTTCTGCAAATGTTTTTTGGATCGGCCTATGCTTCTTAGAAATACCGAGTGAACATCATTTATTTCAATCTGCCGCTTCATAAATCAAATAAATCAACATTAATAGCTCTAATATACCGTAATAGTTTCATAAGGATGCATTATGTATATTATACACATAATATTAATAATAGGTTTCATCTGTGATTCTTGCTTGTTTCGTAATATTAATTAAATGTTTAAAATGTCTCATGAATTTTAAGTTCTTCGTTTTAATTGATAGACTATTGTACTCTTTAAACATATATTATTATTATTTTTTAAATATAAGGATAGAAATAGGTTTATATATATATATAGATATATAGATAGATAGATAGATAGATAATTTTAAATATATTGTACATATTGTAAGTATATGTTGAAAAATTTAATTTAAATATATTATATAACTACCAAGTATTGGCAGTATGACATAGTTTAGTTAATAGCTGCCAAATTTTATAATTTTTTAATCAGATTTATCAGCATTATATTATAAAAATTAACGGCCACATACATTTTCGACGATTAAATAAACTGCAAGTATTTATAACCCTTTCCTACCCGAAACATTCCCCCCCCCCCTTAAAACCTTACATTCTTCTGTTTTTGCAAACTGAAAGAAAAATATGGACTATAACAGACATTTATTGACCGAAAATTGTACTTTACACTTTCTGCTAATTAGCTCGATCGTCCGTTTCCTGATTTTATTACATACGACTGTTCCAGATGGAAAAATGTTAAATGGATATTGTTGATGTCTAGCCCGCACGATCGTACGGCGTGGGTCGGAAAGGGATAAAAACATTGCGGTAGGAAATCTCCTTCGGAAAATGGGAGAGTTGGTACGAATGGTATAATACATATTCCCCGCAGTTAAAAATTGACTTCCAAAATAGATTTTGTAAATAAAATATAAAATTAAATATATTGTTCTATTCTCTATAAGATTTAAAAATTTAAAATAAATAAAAAAATAAGTTAAAATAAAAATTGTGAATTTTGTTTGTGAATTTTTGTAAATTTTGTGCAATAGTATAGTATATTATTTTCCCGATAGTTAAAAAAGTAACTTCCGCTCTACAGAAGCATTAAAAATTGTACCGATTTTATATAATAAAGTAACTTCCACACGCTTCAATAATATAAGATTTTTCCCCAGCCTTACCAGGTAACATGAAATAAAATTCCTTTGATGAGTCTTAAAATGTTTATATGGATAAGATATGGGTTGCACAAATAAACTTCATTTATATTGTTCATAAAATAACCCAATATTATTGGTATAAAACATTAAAGATAGTATAATTACAACGGTTTTGATATATAGGGAAAATGACTGTAAACAATACAAATCCGGATGTTACTTTCTAAATTTGGGAAAAATTATTCGAATAAACTGAGTTTAAATTAATAATTTTATACATATCTATTGTCTTAATTATAATTACGAAATTTTAAATTTTAAAGTTATTGAACTCATTTCTATCGTAATTTAAATAATAATGCTAGCTGTACTGAATTTCTAAATCTAAAATAGCTGTTCTAGATTTTTAAATAAATTTAAACATATGAAATTTGTTTTAGAATTTAAAATAAAAAATATTAAAGCACTGACTACTTCTAAAGATAACAAAATAATAGTTTAAAGAAAAGGATAAAATTAAAAACCTTTCAGCGTATTACTATCATAATTCAAATATGAATTATTGAAGTAGTGAACTAAATTTCGAATTTAGCTCAATTTCTAAACCTAAAATAGCTGTTTAGATATTTAATAAAAAAATTCATAGGTAAAATTCGTTTTGAAATTTAAAATAAAAAATAACATAACACTGAAATCTTCTAAAGGTTACTAATACTTTATGTAAAAGAATAAATTTTGTGTTAGAATTGTATATACAAGAATTTTTCTAATAAGATTTTATTTATGTTTTCTAATACATGTTTTTATAAAATTTTAAAGCTCCACTTAAAAGTACTTACTTACTTTTTATTTTCTAATTTTTACATTGATGCAAAAACTAATTAATAAAATAAGTTATATGTAAATAGCAATACTGTGAGTTTTGATTAATTTTAATTTATAATTAATATAAGTGACATTGGAAAAAATACCTTGTGTATACAAATATTTGCATTCCTGATTATTTCTTTTTAATTCGTTTGTTTCTCAAGGGTTTGTTTTGATAAATATTTAATGTTTATGGGTATTGCAAAGTTTTTGTTTTGTTTTCTGAACAAATCTCTCGAGAAACGTAAAAACGATTTCGATTGTTTTAATGCTTATGCAAATAAAAATATTTGAATTAAAAGGGAATTTAAATTAAAAGAAAAGGAATAAATAAACAATTACAGAAATTGTTTTTTTTTTTTTTTTTTTTTTTTTTTCAATATTAATATAAAAATGAAAATCGGTGTAATGAAATATACTTTTTCGATTTTGCTATTCTATGTACACGTAAATAACGTTTACAAATACACTTCGCAATTGCTATTTTTTATGAAAAAACCCGGTAAAATATCATCGCATTTAAAGTAATATACCTTTGCATAAAAGCGCAAGAAGAATTAAGTATATTTATATTTAAAAAATGCATTTGTAAATGTAAGTTATTTTAAGGCTTTATAAGCATTACAAATTATGTTTTATTTATGTATAGTAATAACATAACGGAAAGGAGGGTAAGAATACGCACCTAGTGGATTTTTCGTTAAAAAAATGAAAAAAAAGAACCTCTAAAATAGACTGAATCATAGTTTATTAACTTAGAAAGAAGGGTACACAAAATAAAAGTTTTATCGTAAAAAAAAAATATATATTAAAAAATGCAAGGGAAGAAAATAGCAAATGCGTGCTCTTACCCGACATGGCGGGTAAGAATACGCAGAGCGTGAGTCCAAGAGTACGCACCAAGAAAATTTAGCAGTAGTCACATACAAATGCTCCAGTGCCTTCGTAACTTAAACAGTCCTCATGCCACCACTCCTTACATACTCCACACTGGATCCAATCTTCATCATATGAGTGTTCGCAGCCTGGGCATATTGTCGCCTCATTGTTTGCTGAACTTGTTGAGGGAACTGGGTTGTTGATATAATTCAGAATAAGTTTTTTCTTTCCTTTCAGAGTTTGTCCTTTTTTAGTTTTGGCTCCATTTTTATTTTTCATAGCAGCTCGATTAGCCTTTGTTTCTTCTAATTCTCTCTCTCTCTCTCTCTACCTTTTCCTTTAACGCATTTTTGACTGGAGACGAAGTCATGATCTCAGATTTTTGAGATTTTCTTTTCCTTTTAGTTCCTCGTTGTTCATGTCTAGGAAGTGGCACGATTGACTGGATACTGATATCTATCTGAGAAGTGGAAGGTGAGACTTCGTTCTCTTCAGGTGCTACTGCAACTGTACAATCGTTATCCAAAGGTGCTAAAGTTATTAGTGAAGGAGAATAGCAATCTTCACTTATAATGTCAGGGTTGTATGGCTCAATACCTGTAACACGGAACGCTTTTTCTGCTAGTTGAACCCTGGCTGTGGCACTATAAGCTTTATGAAAAATCTCTGAAAGTTCGTACAGGGTTATAACTTTTCCTGGATTTTGTACGAGCCATTTTTCAGCTTTAGATGAGTATAAATCTGTCAAAGGGGCAAAGAAACCTCTATCCAACGGCTGTAGTACATAACTCGTATGTGGTGGAAGAGTGAGGAACGTTATATGATTCTCTCGACAAAACAAAACTGCACTTAGTGAGCAGTGGAATGCGTGATTATCTCCTATTAACAGAACAGGGTCTTCTGCAGACGATTTAGCATGTTTGACAAAATGTTTCACCCAGTCACTGAACAAATCGGAATTCATGTAACCAGTGTCGCTGATCAAGGGCAAAGTTCCAATGGGTGCATCTTTGTACAAAAGAGGATTAATTCTCTTTCTAGGAAAAATCAATGCAGGCAGGGCGAAAACTCCTGTAGCACTCATGCAACAGACAGCAGTGACTGTTTGATCTTTTTCTGCACTAGAAATTTTACAAACAGTTTTTTTTTTTTTTTTTTTTTGCCTTTTGGTGTTATCACCTTCGGTGGTCTATTGGGGGACTGCTGAGATACCAGTCTCATCATATTGAATTTTCTATGGCCAGGAAACTTTATGTCCAGACAACAGCTCTTCAGATTATTATAGAACCGTGTCACTTGCACTTTGTTGAAACTCATTGCTCTAGCGACACTGCACTGCTCTGGATTTCAAGCATAAAGGTTATGCCGTTTACAAAATTATTTTAGCCAATCATTACCAGCTGATTTCTTCTCATTATTAAATCTACCAGCAACTCCATTTACATCAGCATACGCGATACCAACTTTCATCATGTACTTTCGGGTTAACCCACAAAACACACTATCAAAGTTTCTGCAATGTTGAGTAAGTTCCCTTTCCATATCATCTGTTAAAATTCTTTTGAATCGTCCAAGTGCAGTCGGAACCGTGCCATGAAAAAGGAAAAAAAAAAAGTTTAAAGGTAAGTAATAATAGGTTAGATTTGCGATATGAAACATCTAAAAATGATGTCTCCAGTTCCAAATAAAAAATATATGTTTGCTTACATGTATGCTGAATCAGAATAATTAAATAAAAGTACTTACAGCCTTAATTCTTTTTCTTAAAGTGCGCTCGTTGATTCCCAAATCATTCGGAACCTTCCTTTTACTTTCACCAGCCTCCAATCTTCGTTTAGCTTCTACCATCATCTCCCTTGTGAATATCTTTCTATCAGATTTCCGCTTGTAGGGTGAATTTACTATAAAAGAGGGGTATATCCTATAAAAAAGGGAGAAAAAATATATGTTCGAGTAATAAAAATATAAGGAAAATAAAATAGCCTAATTCAATTTATTTTTATTTCCGAAATTAAGAAGTCATAATTTTTTAATATTTAAAAATAGTAAAAATCATAAATTTTAACCCATAATTCATAAAATATTGTTCCCAATCTCAGTTTTTTATAATACTAATAATGTTAAAATAAAATGCAATGTTTTATTGGAATGGCTGCTTCAAATCACAGAGCGGATAAGAGTACTCGTATCTGGCCTGTGCGTACTCTTACCCGCCGATGTATTGCTTCTCTAAATCGTCCATAGATGGCAGTAGCATTCACAACAGTTAAATTCTAACGTTGCCACGTTGTTCGGAAGGGAACAAACCTCATAATGATATTTACTTAGAAAGCAAGCATCAGTCCTTTATTTACAAAAAAATTAAGATTTCTTCACAGAAAAATTACATGCTAACATAACGAAACCATATCTTACCTGATAAATAAATGACAGCAAGGGTGAAAATAATAATGGCGGTCTCTTGAGCGAGCTGAAAACAGACGTGTTGATATGATCACACTCGCTTCCGCTTGTAGTGTTGCCAACAGGGAAAAAAATTCCTGCGTACTCTTAACCGACTGCGTACTCTTACCCTCC